>CM035172.1:113807538-114489192 GCA_020205615.1 Panax quinquefolius
ATATATATATATATATATATATTAAAAGCAATAAGCGCTCGGGCCAAAGTCTAGGCTCATCGATCAAAGTTCGAAACACTACAGTTATATATATATATATATATATATATATATATATATATATATAAAAGCAAGTAAACGTTCGGCATCAAGTCCAGGCTCAATCGAGGCATAACTTTCGATAATGTTAGTCAATATATATATAAGTAAGTATATATATATATATATATATATATATATATATATATATATCTGATTTGGAATGAAACCACGAGATAGAAGTTAGGAAAAAGCAAGCAACCACGACTCTCAACGTGTAGAAGGGGTATGTGCAAAGATGAAGAAAGACTCTAAAGTGTATGAAAAGGCTTACAATGGTGATAAGCAGACTTCTATATCTTTAGAGTGGGTAAACAACGGCTTTTGTGGAGTACAAAAGAGGCTATATATGAGCTCACAGTGTTTGAAAGTGGGAAAATACAACTTTGTATGGTGTGCTGAAAACAAATTGTCACGGGGTTTCCCCTTCTTTTTCTCTTAAAATCAGCACCCAAGCCCTCTATTTATAGGCAATATGAGCCCGCAGTGTACTGCATGGTGGTGCCAGTGTACAGTGTACGGGCGGTCGGTCGGCCCGGGTTTTGTCGGGTCGGGTCGTCTCAAAATCGATGCACTCGTGCATTATAATGTCCACTTGGATTTTAGAAGTGCAATCTGGGCATCCGTCCCGAGGTATCTGGGACCTATTTCGAACCACCGTTGTCGAGAGTTATGCGATGGCATGGGATTAGAGTTTGTCTGAAGTCATTGAAGATGGGACGATGCCCTCGGTTCATTGAAGCTTGACTTTCATCCGTTACCCGCACGATAGTCACTCGAGATTGGTTAGCCTTGTGGGACATCGTTCGCGTAGAGGCGTGACTGGCATCGTGTTGACAAGATGATGATGTTGCCCTCACCGGTGTTATCGCGGGATTAAATTTGATAAAGACGTTACTCGGACTTGACGAGATTGAATTTTGCTATTGTTGTTGAAGGTCCTCATTGTCACCTTTGAAGTGTGCCTGTCTTCCGATGTTATTGTTAGGTTGGTGTAGTGTATCTCGTTGTGAGCGCCGAGATTGAAGGTTGATCGCATTTAAAACAAGCATTTAGGGGTTATCGTCAAAGCTGCATTCCTTGGGGTTATCAAAAGGTTGGTGGCTATTACCATGGTTGGGACTGAGACTGGATACCTCGGGGTTATCTCCGAGATTAATCGGTCTTCTCCATTGTGTGTTCCGATATTATATCTGCAGGTCTCGGGGTTATATCCGAGGTTGGGCTATTACTCCCCAGAGTGTGATTTGGGGTTGATCTTTGAACTCGGTAGTATCCGGTATGGATTTGATTGTCTTTTCGGTGTTCTCTCTTAAAAAGCGAATCATCCTCCTGTAATGTTAGTAGTGATTGGTATAGAAAATTTTGAGTGTCTATAGATGACCCTCTTTATCATACTCATGCATGGCGATGCATGGGTAGGATAAAGAATCTAATTTACACTGAAACACAACAAGATAAACATGGTACTATGGATAGCAACATGATGCAAATGTATGATGCATGTGTACGGGGTTGTAGCCCAACATGCTGGGGATGATTGCTGGCTCCCTGTTGCTTCAACTGGGGATTGGCAATACTGACCAGATCTGATGTGTAAGCCGAATCTATTAGGATGTTGATGTTGGAGTTATCACCAAATTCCTATGTACTTGATAACGACTTGATCCCGAAGATGTACCTCTTATATGTGAGAGATCTGTGGGGATAAAGCTTGATCTGTTTGAGGATGTGTATAACATATTCCATCATCTATCCTCTTTGATAATGTTGACCTCTCCTGGTTAGTATCGCAAGAATATGTCACGATTCTGTTGGATTTCTTGCCCAACAATAAATCTTTGTCGAGGGATGTCGACCTTCGTTGGCGATGTGAATCAACAATTTGAAACATCCTTTGGGATATCTTTGTCAAGGTTGCTTGACCTTTCTGGCGGCGTGAGAATCAACGGCGAGACTACTATGAGGAGATCGTCGAGGTTGCTTGACCTTGACGACGTGTAGAATCAGCGGAGCATTGCGTTGTGACCCACGGGTCCATTTGGAGAATATATGGCGGTTTGGGTATGAGAACCTCAAATAGCTCTATAGCTCGATAGGTTTAAACGCTAATCTATCGGTGAAATAGCGTCGAGGTTGCTTGACCTTCGTTGATATGTGTGTCAACGGCTAAGCATGCGTTGCTACTCCCGCTGGAGATATACGTTGTAACCCCCGTCGGTGATCTACTAGGGACGCATGAGTACGTACACAACTATCGAACTGTTCTCAATGCCTCGATGGGTTTACTTGCCATCCGTTGAAATAATGTCAAGGCTAGCTTGACCTTAGTTGATAGAAATGTCAGCGGATGAGCGTGTTGTAACCCCCAGGGGATCTATATTATAACCCGTCGAGACCCTACGTTATAACCCCCGTTTGGGACCTACGTTGGGTAATGACCCGGAGTTAGCACTGATCGGACTGTCTGGTATTGGGATGTGATTTGTGACAAATGGGATCATTGGCGGGGGTATACCTCGTGTTCGGGTGACTACCAATGAGTGATGTACAGGTTCAAAGTCTCATATGAGAAGACCAGGATTGTATGCTGTTTTGCTCAATCGCGTGGCATTTTTATTCCCAATTTGACCTTTCTAGCCCATAAGAACTCCATTTCAACTAGAACTGGACCGAGTCGGAGGGGTGGGACCCACATAGAGGGCCGCAGGTGCACCTACTGCAGCGGCATGCAGTGAGCTGCTGTGACGAGCGTGGATGATAAATCTTGCGACTTTTGCCTTTCAAGAAGTTCATTTCTAACTCACTTCACTTAGGAAAAACCGCGAGCCTTCTTGGATCTGCTGAGTTCGGGCTTCTTTACGCAAATTCTATCATCGTCTGAGTGTTCTACTTATCACAGTAGCGATATGCATGTATTTTTTCCGGTTTACATCCGTTGGATTGTGAGTTATCGCATGAAATGCATCTAAACACATAGTAGTGATTATGTATGCACAAATGACTTGATAAAAATATTTCAACATAATAAATGTTAGTATTAAACCATGTTGAACATAATGATGTGAAAATATTTGACTTTTGAGGCAGTCAATTGGCACTTTTTTTCTACTATTTTTGTCTATTTGAGGTCCATGAGCAAAAGGTAGAAAGGCAAAATACTCCTAGCATTGAGGTTGGCCTTATGCATGATGATTTTAATTTTTAATGCATATATTATGTATATGACTTTGGGGTAGGTGTGTCTTCTTGAATGGCCACCTAGACATGCCTATGTGCGTGTGGATAGTCCTATTTTAAAGGGACTATGGAAAAATTTTTCAAATGTAGGCATTGGGTAGTCATGCATTTTAACTCTATTATATGTTTAAAGTAAATGCATGCATGCATATAGTCATAAATGCATTTAAAAAGCTCCGAGTAAGAAAATACCACACCCTTTACGAGGTGATTTGGAGACTTGTTGTCCGGATATTATGGATCCGGATCAATGAAGCGATTCTTATAGGGGACCGCTTACAGCGTCTGGCGGAGGGCTTTTGATGTGCCTCGTCCTCATAGTTACATTGAAGCGACCTCGTCGGTTGGTGGAGGTATGTGATAAATCTGTCCGGTAGATGTTCCGGGCGTCGAGGGCGAGGAGGCTGATATTGAGGATCCGCTCTGCTTGCACATATCCCTTGCGAGGAGCTTCCAAGTATTCGGTGGTGAACCCGGAGTTCTTTGGGTGATTTGGGTGAACATTCATCGATGTACTTGCATGCTAAATGAGGTATGGCGTTAGACTTTATCTTCCTTCTTTCCTATTGATGAGGATTAAAGGGTTCTGATGTTGATCTGCATTTCATGCAGGTTCTAGGTTTTACACAACCTCGAGGGAACTGGTTTAGCATCCACTCCATGTACCGCAGCACTTGACTAATTATAGAAGCGATGGTGCGTGAGTGGGGATTTGGGGCATTCTTCTCCATCCTTCCCCGTCGTTGTCCCTAGGGTTACCTCAGGGCACTCCACCTGCTGGATTGCGAGGTGATGATGATGCCTATGGATTGGCGATTTATCACAGGTATGGAGTTTGGAGGGGAGCCAGTGCCATGCATGGCGAATATTACCCCTACTGCCGTCAGATCCTTATTAGGAGTTCTAGCGGAGGTGCTCAAAAGCGGATCGTCGTTCGAGGTCCTTTGAGCGTAGATGTTATGAGCGGGCTATTGGTGAGCCCATGCTGATGATGTCGAGGATCGGGGATCGCGTTCTGCGACGATTGTTCTGATGATCATTCAAGGTCGCCATGTGAGATAACTCTTCCACGGTATCTTTTATTTTGGTCGCCACCACCTTGATGATGTGGAACGATATAGGAGAGTATGGTAGGGGCTCTTACACCTTTGCCTATTTCCTCCGGGGCATGCGTCTGCGCTCCACGAGGTTTAATGGAGGTTTGGCTAGGATTTTACCCATTTTTTTGGTGAGTATTTCTCTTGTCTTTTCCTATTCATAGGTTAAGAGTGTTCTTGATAGCGAGATGTTTTGCCATTGTTTGGCGGTTTGGGGCTATGAGAGGGCTTCCATGTTTTTGCGTCTGATGAGTGTGTTAGGCTTAGATACCTATCCACGAGGACGACGATGGCACCATTCTATTTTGTCAGAGGTCCTTGTATCTAAGGGCTTCGCTCACTACCGTATGCAGCTGGAGTTGCTGACGGCTGATGCCATCACATGGCTTCCATACTCAGGGGATCATTTGACCATTGGTTTTGAGGATGGACACCCTACTGGAGTAGAGTATTTGATTTCCACCCGGAGATTTCCTCTCTTCACAGATGGAGGCTGGGAGCTCTATTAAGAGAGCGTGCTATTAGGAGAACCACATGGGAGATTCGTCTATCGATCTTGCCTCTGTCGGTGTCGTTGGCTGTATCCACGATCACTTTGAATCCCACGAATATTCCATTGTTGAGAGTTGACGGTCCATGTACTCAGGAGATATTCCAATGTTGGTGGCTCCCTCACACTATTAGGGCCCATCCGTGCCACCGCGATTTATGGGGACATGGTTCCAGGATCTTTGATGATGACGGATTGGGTGGCTTGTGTCCGAGCTCTGACTCATCTGACCCAAATTGATAGTTTTACCCGACAGTTGGACTAGGCACATGTATTTATTCGGTATTTGGCGGAGATCCAAAGAGAAAGTGAGTCATTTGTTCCTTCCAGCTCGGTCAGCGAGCCCCTCGGACGACCCATTTGGTTTCTTGGCGCAGATCCTCCTCTTTATAGGCACGACATCCTGCTGATAGAGATCCGGTGACTCGGAGAAGTTACATCGGTGGACAGATTGAGGATGTGGACATCGAGACCTGGTCTTCTTCGATGTATATTCTCGTTATATCTTTTGATAGGCCTCTGTTAGATATTAGGTTCTTTGTTCCCCATTCTCGCTATATCTTTTGATAGGCCTCTGTTAGTAGTAGGGCGTCATACCCCATTTTTCATGTATTTGTATTTGTCTGAGGCGATGTATTAGATGATGATATATTTAGGAATGTATACACCATTTTTTCATTCCCTATATCATATTGCCATTCATTATTTGTTATGCATGTATCGTGTTATGCATATGTTTGTATGTCGAGAGATATTTGGAATTGACCCTGGATGGTCTTATGACACACAGCCGCTTACGGATGTCCTCTTGACGAGTTAAGCCAGTATAGATCATACCCCACCGTCGATGGTGGCATTGGGTATGTGATGTCGTGGTATGATAAAGATGTCACCACTGAGCGGGGTGACTATAGATCTGTTAACTGCGATATACCGGCTGACCCTTTTGGCATTTCGAGGTTCTGCGGGATTCATGGGCGGGATGATAGAGCATTGGCTACGACAGCGGGTATTCCGTTTTGGCATCCATGAGTTGACTTCTACTCTAGAGAGTATGCACGTTTGACGATCTTTGCCTTTAGAATGCGGACCTTGCGTGCACATGACTTTTGGAGATATGAGTAGGCGATTCATGACTCTCACGAGATTGAGGCGCAGTAGTGCGGGATGAGCGATGTCTGGCACGTATGATCTCTCGGC
Organism: Panax quinquefolius; assembly: GCA_020205615.1. Classification (NCBI taxonomy): domain Eukaryota; kingdom Viridiplantae; phylum Streptophyta; class Magnoliopsida; order Apiales; family Araliaceae; genus Panax; species Panax quinquefolius. Next base: position 113,813,725 of record CM035172.1, read on the forward strand.
GTTTTACGTATGGCCGATGATTTGGCGCGAGGATAGCTACTCAAGACATTAAGGGGATTTCACCGTGTCGGAGGATCATTAGCGTTTGGCGAGTTGATGTCTTGATGCCATGTGTACTTGTCATACGTGTATATCTTAGTGGTATATGGATGAGATAGATATAGGAGTTATCATGGTAGTGAGAGCTCTCGGGGAGGGTCGTACCATTGTACTACGATGCGTGGCGAGAGACCTGCTATCGACATCCCACCGCAAATGCTTTCAGTTAGGAGTGTTCACTTTGTAGTTCGGTCGTGTTGTATGTGTGTGTTTATGTCACACTTATGGCCGGTTGGTACCCTTAGGCGGCATGGGTATTGCTTTTCCCATGATGTGGCTATGTAATACTCCTTTCGACCATCGGAGTGTCTGAGATGCTCGATCTGATCCGCATTTTGGCGAATATCGAGAGATCCATTTAGCATATTCTTTGTGCTCGGGGCTTTGCTCACCATACATGCCTTCATTACTCACGCTCCGGGCATGGATTTCCTCCTACTGGTCGGCTTGAGGGGTGATTACTTATCACCCATTGGTGCGTGATGTCGCGATTCGACCCGGTTCGAGATTTTCATCCTTTTGAGGGGCGATAGGTCGGCGTTGACTTCTCGATACCTCTCGGCAGAGAGGACCGATCTCATGTATCGCTTCTTTGGGATCGGCGTGAGCTAGCTGCTTTTCCCGATCGTCCGTTATTCCGCAGAGTACTCGCGTGGATGGAGATGGAGGTTTTATCGGTTATGCAATGATGATTTGCGATCTGAGGAGGCGAAGTTATCGATGTAGAGCTATGGAGGACATTGATGCCTACATCAAGGAGGAGCCATTCTTTAGGTTGCCCGACATTTCTTTCAATTCTTCTAGTACCGATACTTTTGTGATTCAAAGACTTTTCGTACGATATTTAGAGTAGAGTCTTTATCTGATGACCTTTGAGAGAGACCATATTCGATCTATGATGTCGATTGCTCTTGGCGTGAGGGACGCCTCTCTATTAGAGAGAGAGATGAGGCATTAGATCGCGAGATCTGCATTGTTGTTGGCGGGATGAGGCTATCTTAGCCGAGAGATCGATGATAGTTGAGCGGGATAGTCTTATATCTCTGCGGGATGCGGTAGGTCACGGAGAGCACTTTGCTGCGGTGAGTCCCTTACCACTAGCATGATCGTAGAGATGAGCGCTTATATTGATGATCATATGGTCACCATGCAGATGGCTCTGAGATCTTTTGGGTTGTGTGGATATTCTCATATAGAGAGACCCGAAACCGCCTCCGTCTTACGAGAGGACGCCATGTTGGGCTTGTTAGCTTCGCATATACCCGACTTGTATATGAGCTTGTATTTACACCGCATGACTAGCTTTAGCCATTTTGTCATGCACAGTTTACATTGTATATATATCAAACAACATTATATATGATAGGGAAATATATTTTTGGATCACTTCCCTTTTAGATATGTCTTGCTATTTGCTTGATATTTTGCATGCTGCTTCAAGGCTTGTGATCTTGATGTATTCTGAATTCCTCCTGGGTGGATGGACATTAAGTTGTCTCTAGATAGTTCAGTATGGATCATCGATCTATGTATCCCTACCATCTTTGGTGTCTTGGGACTTGTTTTTGAATGGAGAATGTGGAGATGGGTGTGGCGTTCCTCTCTGAGATTGACCGCACCACAGATGGTCGCCAGTACTTCTATTCAAGAGAAGCCTAGTTGATTCCATCCCTTATGGGTTGGTGTTGCTCTTCAAGGCATGACCGCAACTTAGATGGTTGCTGAATCTCCTATTTGGGAGGAGTTCAGGTAATTCCATCCCTTTGGTCTGAAGCCGAATGTAGTGGATTAAAAGAGGATCCTAGTACCAGTTGACAATGGTTTGTGTTTTGGTAGGGGGTGAGACTAAACCATAAATGGCTGCCTACGTACTCCTATTGACGAGGAGATCAGGTCTGCGTAGTTTGAACCTGGTGTAAGAGGTTCAACGCTGTATACGGCAGAAATGGTGTAGGAGTGTTTTTGGTTGTTTTTGTTGTTTTTGTTTTATTGCGACCGGGCCATATGAAATGGTTGCCTACGTACTCCTATTGCAGAGGAGATCAGGTCAACGTAGTTCGCCCCTCAGGGCGAGAAGAAAAGCGTAATCCCACGTGCAAGTCAGAGTGCGGGGAGGAGAAAGTTTAATCCTTGGTTGAGGATAAACTGTAGTTGAAAAGTTTGATCCCAAGAATGGGTAGCCAAACTATAAATGCAAGAGGTTCAATCCGTGGGGGGATGACCTGAATTGTATGAGCGCGAAGGAGAAAGCCAGACTGCTGGCTGGAAGAGTATGTTTCCCTGAGGGCAAAGTGTAGATAAGTTGTATGTGGTAAAGGGTTAAAGAACAGGAATGACTGGTGACCCAATGATTATGCATCAGGGTGTTTGTTGGTTACTTCAGACATAATACCGTTTCACGGTGTCTGAGTTGATGAGTTGTGGAAATTCATCGCCGTCCATTTCTTGCAATCTGAGAGCCCCTCCTGTCAATACTTCCTTGAAAATAAACGGGCCTTCCCAGTTAGGAGCGAATTTTCCTTTAGCCTGATCTTGGTTGTCAAGAATCTTCTTCAAAACCAAGTCATCTTGTTTAAACTGCCGTAACTGGACTTTTTTGTTGTAGGATCTGGCGATCCTTTGTTGATATAACTGACCATGGAAGATAGCCGCGGTTCGCCTTTGGTCTATTAGAGACAATTGGTGATACCTGTCTTGTACCCATTTGTCTTCATCTAGCTGAGCGTCGATCAACACTCTAAGAGATTCCATCTCAACTTCTATGGGGAGCACTGTTTCCATCCCATAGGTTAAAGCGTAGGGGGTTGCCCCAGTGGAAGTACGCATGGAGGTTCTATAGGCTAACAGAGTCAGAGGTAATAGGTCAGGCCAATCTTTGTGGTTGGCGGACATCTTTTACATAATCTTCTTGATATTTTTGTTAGCCGCTTCAATGACCGTTCATCTTCTAATCGATAGATGTGAGTTGAGATGTTTGATGTGGAATTTACTGCATAATTCCTCCATCATTTTGTTGTTGAGGTTCTTGGTATTGTCTGTCACAATCACCTCTGGTTGTCTATATCGACAAACGACATTATTTCTGATGAAAGCAATGATTACTTCTTTAGTAACCCTGGGGAAGGAGGCTTCTTCTACCCACTTAGTAAAGTAGTCGATCATGGTGAAGATAAATCGGTGACCATTACTGGCTTTAGGCTCAATGGGCCCGATAACGTCCATTCCCCACATTGAGAAGGGCCAAGGAGAACTCATATTGTGGAGTTCCCGTGGAGGGGCGTGTATAGCATTCCCACGAATCTGGCACTGATAACATCTTTTGACGTTGTCGTTGCAATTAGCTTTGAGAGATAGTCAATAATGTCCTGTCCTGAGGACTTTCTTGACAAGGAGGGGGCCACTCATGTGGGGGCCACAGACTCCACCATGGATTTCATCCATAAGCCTTTGGGCTTGGTCTTTGTCTAGACACCTGAGGAGAGCCAGTCCTGCATCTCTTTTGTAGAGCGCATCTCCACTCAGGTAGAACTTCATAGCAAGTCGATGGATCCGCCTTTTCTCAGTCAGGCTTGCCTCAGCGAGTGTAGATCCATCTCGAAGATATTCCTTGATATGCTGATACCAAGGAAGTTGGATGAGAGGTAGCTCATCTGATACTTCTCTAACATAATTCCCATAAAATTTGGGGCCTTGTTCGAAGCAATTGTGATGCTTGGCAAGTGTTCTTATCGATATCTACGAATCAAGGAGGCCAAAGTTGCTAATGCGTGCGCAAAAGTCATTCCTATTACGAGGAATGTGTAGAAAGGAGATGTCTTGAACTCCAAAGCCATCTTCAAAACTTCTTGGATGGTAAGCGGCAAATGTAGTTCCTTGGTTTGATAGACTCGGTGGATTGTCGATTACCAACTCCGAATCTCGAAGGACGATTAATCGCTTTGATGCCCGTTGAGCGGGAAAGTTTTAGCCCCATGAGACGACCCATCATACTCGGTCGTATTGTTAGTCTTGACAAATCAGTATTTAACTAAGACGGGATCTGCTCCCGTGCAGATACTAGAAGCGCTGACTTGAACCTTCCATATTAATGACTCCATCAAAATACATCCTCCATGATTGGCGTATCGTCTTGATGGTGTTCTTTGCTTTTGTCATTACTCCTTCATCAGGGAAATATGTTTCCAAGGGTTTGAAATCCCCTGAAGGTGCGGCGGCCAGTTGATCTGTGATTCCTTGACCTTTGATGGACTTTTGAGTCACATATACGATGTCAAATTGTTGTAGGATCAACTGCCATTTGGATAGTTGGCAATTTAACATGGGTTTGTTGAACACGTACTTGAGAGGATCCACGCGGGATATGAGATGGGTTGTGTGGCCATGGAGGTAATGCTGTAACCTCATGGAAGCCCATGCTAAAGCACAACACGTCTTTTTTTTGATCAGAGTGTATACATTCACCTTCTGCTAAACCTTTTATCGAGGTAATAGATAGCTAGTTCTTGGCCTCTATCGTCTCTTTCTATCCCAAAGATGCAAACCCATGACATTGTCACTTCTGAGACGAGATACATGAGCAGGGGATATATCATCCACATGTGGTACCAAGACAGGGAGCTTTGACTAATTTGTTTCTTGATTATAAGGAAGGCATTCTAGCACTCATCATTCCATTTCATGGAGGAGTTCTTCCTTAATAGCATGAAGATTGGCTCACAGGTTGCTGTGAGTTGGGAGATAAACCTGCTGATGAAGTTGATCCTTCCTAAAAATCCCCGTATTTCCTTCTCTGTCTAAGGAATGGGCATTTTAGTGATGGCTTGGATTTTGGCAGGATCCAGCTCTATCCCTTTGTGGCTGACTAGAAATCCTAGCAATTTGCCTGATCTAATGCCAAAGGCGCACTTAGCTGGATTCAACTTCAAGTTGTACTTACGCAATCTGTTGAACAACTTTCTAAGATGGTCTATATGGTCATCCTCCTTCCAGGATTTGACAATGATGTCATCCACATAGATCTCAATCTCTTTATGCATTAAGTCGTGGAAAAGAGCCATCATAGCTCATTGATAGGTAGCTCCGGCATTGATGAGGCCGAATGACAATCGTCTATAGCAAAAAGTTCCCCAAAGAGTGATGAAAGCAGTCTTCTCACGATCTTCCTCGGCAACCATGATCTGATGGTACCTCGCAAAGCAATCGTGAAAGAAGGACTACAAGTCGATCTTTGCAAGATATTGTCAATGAGAATGTGGATAAATGGCACGGGAAAGCTGTCTTTTAAGCAAGCTTTATTCAAGTCCCGGTAATCCACGCAAACTCGCACCTTCCCTCTAGGTTTAGGTATGGGCACGATGTTAGATATCCATTCAGGATATGTAGACACCATGATGATGGCGGCGGCTTGAAATTGTTTCACAATTTCTTCTTTCACCTTTAAACTCCACTCAGGTTTCAATCACCTGAGCTTTTGCTTGACTGGCTTAAATCCCTCTTTAATGGAAAGGCGATGAAGAAAAATGTCAGTGGACAAACCCACCATGTCTTCATGAGAACATGCAAACACATCCTGGAATTGGGTTAATAGCATAACCATATCATTCCATTGGTTTGGGGTAAGGTCTAAACCAATCTAGATTAACTTAGGGCTTTCTAAGGTTCTGAGATTGAAAGAAGTGGTTTGATCAAGGTTGGGTTTGGGTTTGTCTTTGACCCATTCTTGAATTTCTGGAGGCACCTCAATGTCATCCTGTATATCCATCAAGGCTGAATTCATCTCTACATCAAAGGTAGAATCCTTGTGTAGGAGAGGCATCGTATCCGCAAGTATAGGCACATCTAAATTCAGAGTCCTGAAACAAAATATGCTTTCACTTAGTATATATGAAATGCGTTGATCATACACAGTGTTAGCATGTACTGGCAAAATAAACTGCTAATACTGTACAGAAAAGTAAGCAGTTATTATATCTACAGGGCAAAAAGAGTTTCTGCCCGCTTTACCCTCGTCGACCAAGGCAAGGAATGTTGTCCCAATTGGCAAGGGTAAAGTTCGGGTGGACCGCAGTGATGGAGGGATTGTCATCATCCTCCCTGTCCCGAATGATGGCCATTACATCTGGAAAATCATCGTTTGGGGTGTATCTATTGGTATGTTCATCATGAACGATGATGCGTATATCGGACATTATCCGTATGACGTCTTGCTTGATTCTTTGTTCCTCTTCTTCCACTGCGGGATTTGGAACAAAGATTTCTTTCTCCTTCACCGGTACCGGCTTCGAAAATAACATAGCCATTACATTGGCTGGCACCTTTACGGGAGGTTGTGCGGACTCAGAATTTGAAGGCGAAGCTAAACACCACGTGGTTGAAGCTGAAGGAATCTACTGATGCTTATAAGGATTCCTATGACTAGAGCTGGAAAAATGGCCTAGTCCAGCTGTTCCAGCTTGCTTGGTTAATCGAATGGGGTACTTGATACCCTGGCAATCTTTACCCAACCCTTGTCCCGGTTTATGACCTAACGACATCATTTCTTGAGTAGCCGACATTACCTCGGCAGAAATTTTGGGTTCGGGAAATGGTGCTGCAATAGCATGGTATTGGGTGTTGCTTATTTCTAAAGCATGAAAACTGACTGGTTCAACGTCTGCATTGGCATTGATGAACGGCTTGTCCCCGTGCTGAGGAATCTCTGGTTCAGCGTTGACTGTGACCAGGCTATTATTGATGATGTATTTCAACTGTTGGTGAAGAATGGAGGGGACTGCCCCAGCCATATGAATCCATGGTCGTCCCAATAGCAGGTTGTATCTCGAATCTATCTTGAGCACATGGAAAGATACGTAGAATGTGTGAGGACCAATTTCGATTGGCAGCTCAATTACTCCAACCGAATTTCGCCGGGCTCCATCAAAAGCTTTGATGATAGTATGGCTACTCCGAATTCGGTTGAGATTGATGTTCATCTTCACCAAGGTAGTGTATGGGCAAATATTCAGAGAGGAACCTCCATCTATTAAGACTCCAGCCACCATATATCCGAGGAGGAGGCCTGATAATGTGCAACGGTTTTGCAATGAACGGTTCCTTCTAAGCGGTATGTCATCATCGATGAAGGATATCACATTGTTGTTGAAAATGTGATCAACCATATGTTGAAATTTTTTCATATCCACTGATGTCGGGAGATAGGCTTCTTCCAAAACCTTTAACAAGACCTTCTGGTGATTCTCGAAATTTAGGACCAAGTCCAAAATTGATATTTGTTGTGGAGCTTCTTTCAAGCTTAAAACCAGCGCAACTAAGACCGTTTATGACCCACAAATAGCGGAGGAATTTCTCAATCTTCTCCATGGGTATTTTCCCCTTTGATTTGGTGGTAGACTTCATCACCCGATGGGGGAGATACAACGGGTTTTCCTTTGACACTGTAGCAGTTGTATGTGAGGTGGATCCTTCACCCTCTCGATAATTCCATGGAACTTTGCGCAAGCTAACAATAGGATATTGTGCTCTACACGGTAGGTTGATTGGCTCGGGAGCGGCCACTTTCAAAGGATTGTTTCCTCCTTTGAGTTGAATTGTTGGCGTTCTGAGTAAATCTTCAGTGGATATAACTGCTACCACACTTTTCCATTTAGTAGGGCCTGCATTCTCAATTGCACGTAACACAGTGTCGTTATCTGCCAAGTGCGCAGTACACCACTGTCGATTAGATTTTGAATAAGGTGGCGGAGTGCCTAGCATTCTTCTGTGCTGTGACCACGAGACTGGGAGTGATATTGACATACTCCATCAGAGTTGTACCGTCCCAAACAGGGGTTGATTAGAGGTAGAAGGGAACTGATCCTTCCTTCATTGATTAACATATGAAGAATTTCCTCCATGGGTTGGCCCAAATAGGTGAATTCCCTTTTGTTGGCGAAATCCCGCCAAGCTTTGGCATTTGCTCTCTTCGTCACTTTGTCTTCCAAAGATTTCATTTTACGAAAGTGATGAAGGAATATTCATGACAATAGGTAGGAGATCGGCATGCTCTGGTGATTAATTACCGAGTCACTTGATCTTTGATAAGTCACCGATTCGCCAATTGCTTCAATTTGTTTGCCGAGAGCTTTGATCTTCGTTCCATTGTGAATTGGAACTTGGCATAATCCCATCTGTCATCACCCTCTTTGATGGTGCAGGAAGAATCATGGTGAAGTTGGAACTCGCCCATTTGCTCCAATTAATCATGTTGACCTCTTCTTCTTTGTGTTGAGGAAGAGGGTTATCTTGTACATGAGGCTGATTGGGTTTGGTGACTATGATCTCCCCGTTGTCTATCAGGTCCTAGATCTTGTGTTTCAAGGCCCAACAATCCTGAGTATCATGTCAAGGTGCCCCGGCATGATAAGCATATTTCCTAGCAGCATTGAAACCTCGTCCATTAGGGCTGGCTGGTGGAAGAAGATGCGTGATTTTCTTTTGTGTTGTTAAAAGATTTAAAATGTTCTCGAGGGTATTCCCTAAGGGTGTAAACACTCGATGGCGTTTGACTTCTCCACCTTTTGGTACTGGAGGGTTTGCAGACTGTGCTGGAAAGGGAGTGTAGTTTCTCCTTTGAATGGGCATATTTTGATTGCCTTTCTGCCCCTGTAGTATCAGGGAAACATCTTCTTCTTTCTTTTAATGGACCCTCCGGGGATTGTTCCCATAATTTCCAGATTGGATGTGGTCTGCAACAACTTTGAGTGCAGCTAGGTCTTGAATCTTTCCTGACTTCAATCCCATCTCAGTCATCTCCCCATGTTTAACCATTTCAGAAAATGATTTGCCGATGCCAGCTAAAACTCTCTCATAGAAGGGAGCTTCTTGTATGTCTATGAATGTCATGACCATTTCGATTCCGTCGTGGCGGGGACTAACTTGGGCGACCAAGGCGTCTCCACCTTTGAGCATACTCTCACGAAGACTCGTTAGATGTTTCTTGATCTTGGTAATTTGATCTGATCAGGAGCCATCTGAGTTTGAAAACTGTATTGAGTGAGGAAGGCATGTGCTAGCTCTTCCCAGCTGTGGATTTTGGAGTTGTCTAATCTTGTGTACCACGAACGGGCTTCTCCAGTTAGACTCTTTTGGAACAATTTCATTCTGAGTTATTCATCCTCTGCATAGGATCCAAGTTCTCCAATAAATACTTTTAAATGTGTATAAGGATCTCCTAACCCGTCATATTTTTCAAAGTTAGGAATTTTAAATTTTTCTAGGTAATGAACTCCAAGAAAAATGCACAGATCAGCATATGAAACACTCCCGTGTGTTCTAATTCCTTTGATAGCGCGAAGGGTCTCTTCCATCTGGAGAACTTTCTTTTTGATGTCACCAGTGTCTGGATCTCTAGTGGGATGGGTAGCATCAAGAGTTTTGTTGGTAGTATCCAACTGTGGTTCAGGTATGGTAATGGCCTGGATTCCTCCTTGTGTGGAGGGCTCAGTATATACGGGTATTTTCTGACCCTGTGTAGACTGGTGTAATTCTCTGAGTAGAACAACCAAATCTGTAATCTGTTTACTTAATCCGTCGAATTCTTTACGAGAAACTGGATTAAGTTCAGTCTGGTCGGATGACTTCATGATTGACTGTGGGCCTATTGCCTTTTTGGACTTTGACCGGGTGATAGGTCCGATTGATTCCCTGCGAAAGACTTGCATAGTTTAGTCTTTAGGGGAGGTGTATAATAACATGCTATGTGATGTGTCCATTTCAGGAATTTTATCCTGCATAACGGATGTCAGCTGTTTGTAACATGTATGTGGACACATTGCTTCATATTTCTCATTACATGGAGATAGATATGGAATGAAATTACAAGTAATTGTGTTTTACAAGTAATTGAAATGAGAGCATGAAGAGACTTTCCTTCGTTTTGGGTTTATCAGAGGCTGACCTATCTTAGGTTACTCTCGCGGCTTTTTGGCATTAAGGTTCCCAAATCATCGCAATCTACTTGGACGGAAGTTAATCCTGGTCTTAAACCGGAGCGGTTGGGTGGTGCCTTTCCTGAGCCTCGGAGAATTAGTCTTCTCATGAGTCCAGTAATCAAACACCGACGGGATAGCCTCCTGGTGGAGGGACCACACAACATACATTCACATACATCGCGTCTCACCGTATGAAATGATGACATGTGCGAAGCACTAATATCATAAGCAGTTTAATGTGCGAAGCACTAACATCACACGCAGATATGATGTGAAGCACTAAGTTCAATTAAGACATGCATTCGTACATATTCATCCAATGTAAATGCAACATCCACACACAAGCAGATAACAATTTTGAAAAGATTTTAGTAGCAGCTTAAGTCCTCTTCTTTGGAGTCCCCAAAGAAAGTCACCACACCGTCGACGTCGGGATTTTTGGGTGTCCCTTCCGTTACTTGTTCTTTGGTGTTCTCATTTTAGGTGAGATTTGTTTGAAAAAACAAGTGAAAAGGTCCGACATGTATAATGTCGATGATGGGACCGTTAAGAGTCGCCATTGGTTTTTAAATGGTTGTACCAACACAACGGATAAAAGGTTTGCACATTGACCCGGTGATGTGACACCGATATACTGAATTGATGCCAAGAGATTCGTTTAGGGTCCGGGGACTTGGTTATCTGGGGGAATGTGTTAGGCACCCCAAACATCCGTGTTACCACGGTGGACCGCCTCTTTTCAAGAAACTATTATCTAAGAGTGTGTGTGTGTGTGTGTGTGTGTGTGGGTGATGTCTTTGTTATATGGAAGTTGTGCGAGGCCTCGTTCGAACCTATATACACGGGGTTTGAATTTATGTAAAAATTCAGTTTTAGCAAGATATAGACAAAGTGATGTTTTATATAAGAGGTTTTTCAAACCACGATGCTCAATAGGAATTGAGACCTTTACACTCCAATTTTATTAAGTGATCTATTTGGATTGATTTTATTTTGACGAATCGAGGCATCCGCATGCGAAAATAATATACAAAAATAATGTCGATTTCCTCGTGGGTATGGAAACCATCGAGGGAAATTCGACACATCGCAGAATAATTTACAAGTCGCTTACAACCTGAAAAATGTCCATCACGGGCTGAATCTAGATCCAATGAGATGAATCAGTGATCACATGATTCTAAAGCGCCTGAAATGTTGCAATTTGTATAAAAGCAATAAGCATGTATATATATAAAAGCGGTAAATATATATATACGGACATGATCACTAACCACGAAGCACCTCCATGGGGAATCGAAAATGTAAATAAAGTCATTAAAAATTATCAACCGCCACTTGAGAAACTCGAAAGGGACAAAACAAAAATAAAGCGATAAAAGCGATCAAGCGCCACGAAAAAAACTTGAGCGGAGAAAATATATATATATATATATATATATATATATATATATATATATATATATATAGCGATAAATGTACGGATGTAAAATCCGGGCTCATCGAAACGAGTTAGACCACAGATTCATAAATATAAGTATATATATATAAAAGCGAGTAAACACAGGATATAAAATCCGAGGCTCATCGTGAATGCAGTCCAAACACAAAGTTAATATATATATATAAATGTAGAGATATATATATATATATATATATATATATATATATATTAAAGCAATAAACGCACGAGATGAAGTCTAGGCTCATCGAACAAAGTTCGACACACGATTCATATATATAAATATATATATATAGAAAAGTAAATAAACGCTCGGGCATCAAATTCAGGCTCAATCGAGGCATAACTTTCGATAATGTTAGTCAATATATATAAGTATATATACATATATATATATATATATATATATATATATATATATATCTGATGGAATGAAACCACGGAATAGAAGTCCTAGCAAAAGCAAGCAACACGACTCTCAACGCGTGTAGAAGGGTGTGTGCAAAGATGAAGAAAAGACTCTAAAGTGTATGAGAAGGCTTACAACCGGTGATAAAAAGGCTTCTATATCTTTAGAGTGGGTAAACTCTTGGCTTTTGTGGGTACAAAAGAGGCTATATATGAGCTCACAAGGTGTTTGAAAGTGGGAAAATACATCAGATGGCGAAAAGTCTGAGCAAATTGGGCGAGGTTTCCCGTCTTTTTTCTCTTAAAAATTAGCACCCCAAGCCCTCTATTTATAGGCAATATGAGCCGCAGTGTACCGAGGTGGGTCGGCCGGGTTTGTCGGGTCGGTCGTCTCAAGTCACGTGCACTCGAGCATTGTAATGTCCACTGGATTTTGAAAGTCGCAATCCGGCATCCGTTTGACGTATCTGAGGACCTATTTCGATACCGTTGTTAGTCGAGAGTTGTCTGCGATGGCATGGGATTAGAGTTTGTCTGAAGTCATTGAAGATGGGGCGATGCCCTCCGGTCTTCAAGCTTCAACTTTCATCCGCTTACCCCGTCTAATAGTCACTTGGGATTGGTTAGCCTTGTGGGACATCGTTAAGTAGAGACATGATGTGTCATCGTGTTGGATGAGATGACGATGTTGCCCCTCACCGGTGTTATCGTCGGATAGAAATGCGATAAAGCGACGTTACTTTCGACTTATTTGAGATTGGACTGCTTCTGATTGTTGAAGGTCCTCATTGTCACCTTTGAAGTGTGCCTGTCTTCCCGATGTTATTGCCGGGTTGGTGCAGTGTATCTCGTTGTGAGCGCCAAGATTGAAGCTGGTCGTATTTGAAACAAACATTTCCGGGGTTATCGCCGAAACTGCATTCCTTGGGGTTATCACCAAGGTTGGTGGCTATTACCATAGTTGGGACTGAGACTGGATACCTCGGGGTTATCTTCGAGATTAATAGGTCTTCTCCGGTGTGTGTTCTGGTATTGTATCTGCATGTCTCAAGGTTATATCCGAGGTTGGAACTGTTGCTCCCAGCGTGTGATCTAGGGTTGATGTTGAACTCCTGGTAGTATCCGGTATGGATTTGGATTTTCTTTCAGGGTTCTCTCTTAAAAGACGAATCTGTCCTCCTGCAATGTTAGTTACAGTGGTACAGAAAATTTTGAGTGTCTACAGCTATCTTACGCTAATCCCAACATGCATACACATTGGATCGGTCCTTTGCTGAGAGATAGCGAGAAGCTAAACGTTGTCCCAACGCCCCTTCAAAAGGATGAAAGTCCTGAAACTGGTCAAACTGCGACATCACAATTAGCGGGTGGTAAGTAGTCATGCCCCTCAAGCCAGCCAGAGGGAGGTAGTCCATGCCCGGAGCATGAGTAATAAAGCTGTAAGGTGAGCTGAGCCCCGAACACGGCAGTATTCTAAATGGATCACTGATATCCGCTAATAACATAGACCAAGACATAGCATCCGTACACTCCGATGGCTGAAAGGAATATGACATGGCTATGTTATGGGTGAAACAATACCCATGCCGTCTAAAGGTGCCAATCGATCTCAAGTGTGACATAAACCACACGTCTGACATGGTAGAAATTGCTCATAAACACTCATTATCCCGGATAAGTCACGGTGATATGTAGTGACCTCGAGTCTTTGCTATAATCATCGGTATAATGGTACTACCTTCCCTGAGAGCTCTCACGGCTATGATGACTCCAATGTCTATCTCATCCATGTACCGTGGTATATAGACATATGATAGTATGCACAATAGCATCACATAACCCCTGGCTAGACGCCAATGATCCTCCGGTGCGGTGAAATCCCCAGAATGTCGTGTATAACTATCCTCAGAGCCAAATCTATCAAATAGAAAATGCTGGGATATAACGTGGCAAGATGTAAACTCATCCTGTACCACCCTACGCGTCAATCCAGTGAGGGTCGTGAACCATCGACTCATGTCCCCCAAAGCCATATATACGCAAGGTCTGTCTAGTGGAAGCATCGTTAATCGTGCATACTCCTCCAGAGTGAGAGTCAACTCCTGGGTCCCAAATCGAAAAACCTACCTCTTTGATACCCAGTGCTCTAGCATGCCATCCACGAATCCTATAGGAACCTGAAACATCAACAAGGTCATAATATGTTGCAATAAATGATCTATGGTCACCCTGTCTGATGGTGACATGCTATTATACCACGATCACATACCAGATGCCACCAATGATGATGGGGTATGATCAATACGACTAACTGTCGAAGAAGACATCTGTATGGGCCGTGTCATAAGACCATCTAGGGGTCAATGCTGAATATCTCTGGATATACATACATATGCATAACATGATACATGCACTGTAGATAATAGATGGCAATATGATATAGGGAATGAAAAACTGAGCATACACTCCTAAGTATATCAACATCTAATACATCATCTCTGTATAGATACAAATACAGGGAAATGGGGCACAGACACCCTACTACTAACAGAGGCCTATCAAAAGATATAACGAGAATGGGGCACAGCCACCCAATAGCTAACAGAGGCCTATCAAAAGATATAACGAGAATAAACATCAAAAGAAGACAATGGTGTCAATGTCTACATCACCAATCCTATCAACCTGATGTAAATCCTCCTGAGTTACTGGATCTCTATCAACAGGGATGTCAGGCCTATATAGAGGAGGATCTGTGTCGGCAAAACTGAATGGGTCATCCGAGGGGCCAGCACCAGAGCTGGAAGGATCAAACGAATCTGCCTCTACCGGATCTCTGCCCAAATGCTAGATAAAGAAATGTGCCTGGTCTAGTCGCCGAGTCAGACTATCAATTTGTGTCACGTGAGTCGGGTCTCGGACACAGGCTATCCAATTAATCATCATCACGGATCCTGAAAGTATATCCCCAATGAACTGAGTGGCGCGCGACTGAGCTCTAATAGTACGAGGGAACCACCAATGCAAGAATATCTCCTAAGTGCAAGGACCCTCTAATAATGTAAAGCCGTCAACCCCCAACAATGGGATATCAGTGATAGGTGACTGCAATACAGGCCAGTAACGCCTTACAAGAGGCAAAATCGGCATGCGAATCTCCCCTGTGATGCTCCTAATAGCGCGCTCTCCTAAATAGAGCTCCCATACTCTATCTGTAAAGAGAGGAACTCTCCGGGTGGAGATCACGTACTCGACGGTAGTCGGGTACCCACCCTCAAATCCGATGGCCAAATGTTCCCCAGAATAGGGAATCCATGTGATAATCTCAGCTGTTAACAACTGCAGCTGCATGCGGTAGTGAGTGAAGCCCTCAGCTATAGGGACCTCCACCAATATGGAATGATGCAATCGTCGTCCTCGTGGATAGGTACCTAAACCTAATACACTCATAGGACGCAAGCATGGGAGCCTCTCGTAGACCCAAAACTACCAATACAATGGCAAAACATCTACAGTCAGTAAACACTATTAACCTATAAAGGGGAAATGACAAGAGAAATACTCACCAGCAGAAATAGGTATAATCCTAGCCAAGCCTCAGTCAAACCGTGTGAGAGCATACGCATGCCCAGGAGGAAATAGGGAAAGGTATATGAACCCCAATCGTACTCTCTAATACGGTCCACATGACGTGTGGCGCTGACTAAAGCGAATGACACCGTAGAAGAGTTATCTGCTATGAAGCAGCCTCTAATGATCATCAGGAATAATTGCCGAAGAATGCAATCCCTGACTCTGACATCATCAGGCATGGGCTCACTCAAAAGCCCGCTCATAGTATCTATGCTCAAAGGACCTGCACGGACAGTCCTACCCTTGAGCGCCTCCGCCGGAACTCTTAACAAGGATCTGACGGCAGTAGGGGTAATATTCGCCATGCAAGGCACTGCTGCCCCTCCAACCTCCATACCTATGATAAACTGCAAATCCATCGGCGTCATCATCACCTCACAGTCCAACAAATGGAGTGACTGAGTCTGATGAAACCATCGCTCAGATACTGCCCTGAGATAACCCCAAGGACAACGACGGGGAATGATGGAGAAGAATGCCTTGAATCCTCAATCATGCACTACCGCTCTATAATTGGGATGAAGAGCCTGATACATGAAGTGTATGCTAAACTAATTACCTCGAGGCTGTGTAAAGCCGAGAACCTGTATGAAATGCATATAAACATCAGAATCCTTTACTCCTCGTCAATAGGAAAGAATGAAGATCAAGATTCTCGTTAGCATGTAAGTACATCGAGGGATGTCTGCTCAAGTCACCCAGAAGCTCTGGGTTTGCCACCTGAATGCAAGGGAGCTCCCTACGGGGAATGTGTGCAGCAGGAGCGGGGTCCTCAATTGGAATATCCTCATCCTCTTCCTCGAAGTCCGGCACCTCTGCCCAAACTTGACGTATCACTGCCTCCACCAATCGACGAGGCTGTCTAACAGAACGGGGTCGAGGTATTTAGAAGCCCTCCTTCGTACACCAGAAGTGGTCCTACGAGAACTACTCGGCTGATCCGGATCCATAATATCTGGACAATAAATCTCCAAATCACCTCAGAAAGGGTGTGGTATTTCCTGACTTGGAGCTTTTCAAAATGCATTCTATGACTACATGCATGCATTATTTTAACATACATCTGCAGTAGAGTTAAAAATGCATGACTAATTAAATGCCTACATTTTGGAAAATTTTACCATAGTCCCCTTTGTAAATCGGACTATCCACATGCACATAGGCATGCCTAGGTGGCCATTCAGTAGCACACCTGTCCAAAGTCATATACATAATATATGTATTAAAAATCAAAATCATCAAATACATAAGTTTAACCTCAATATCAGGAGTACTCTGCCTTTTTACCTTTAGCTCATTTATCCTCAAAAAGGAAAAAAATAGCAGAAAAGGTGCCAATTTGACTGTCTTAGAAGTCAAATTTTTTCACATCACTATGTTCAGCATGGTTTAATACTAACATTTACTATGTTGAATATTTTTTATCAAGTCATTTGAGCATACATAATCACTACTATGTGTTTATATGTATTTCATATGATAATTTATTTTCCAACGGATAAAAACTGGAAAAAAAAATACATGCATACGTTACCAGGACAGTGCAGAACATTTGTACGGTGGCAAAATTTGCAGAAAATCGTTCGAACTAAGCAGATCTGAAGGAGAGCTCTTGGATTTTTCTTCGCGACACAAGTTGAAAGTGACTTGTGAGATCAACCTGTAGGATATTAGTATCCATGGTTGGCCACAGGTCTATCTGCGGATGAATCAGGTGTACCTGTGGTACCCCTATGTGGGCCCCACCCCTCCGGCTCGGTCCAGTTCGAGTTGCAAAGGAGTTCTCACAGATTAAAAAGGTTAAATCGGGAATAAAAATGCTACGCGATTGAAAGCGTAATAACCTCTGAATCTCGATCTTCTCGAGATAGAACTTTGAGTCTCAGACATCACTCATCGTTGTCGAGTCGTCATAGGACACGGGGTATACTATTCTAATGATCTCAGTTGTTACAAATCACATTCGGCAATACATTGCACAGGTCCAATGCCACCAACTCCGGGTCATTACCCTAAAGATGAACGTGATCCCCGATGGGGGTTACAATGTGGAACCCCGACGGGGGTTACAACGCATGTTCATTCGTTAACACACACATCAACGAAGGTCAAGCAGCCTTGACATCATTATAACAGTTAGATGTAAATCCAACAGAGCATCGGGAGCCATCCGATGACCAGCCGCTGCTATACACATCAGCAAGGGTACCAACGCCTTCCCCGGTGGGGGTCACCACGCATTGTCATCCATTGATGTACGTGTTAGTGAAGGTCAAGCAGTCTTGACGTTATTTCAGCCGATGGCAAATAAACCCATCGAGGCATCGAACGCTATTCGATAATTGCGTACGTTGGTATTCATATTCCCCAGTGGATCCCCGAAAGGTCACAGCGCAATGTTCCATTGATTCACACATCAACGAAGGTCAAGCAGCCTTGACAGTCTACCCCACAGGGGGTTCATCCATTAATTCACACGTCGGTGAAGTACACATCAACGAATGGCAGGCAATCCTAACTGCATCTGCTGTTGGTAGTAAATCCAACAGAATCTTGACATATCCTGGCGATACAAATCAGGAAAGGTCAAACATAATCAAAGAGGATTGATGATGGAGTATGTTATACACATCCTCAAACAGACAAAGCTTTATCCCCACAGATTTCTTACACATAAGAGGGACCTCTTCGAAATTAAGTCTGTATCACGGATTCAGGACTTTGGTGATAACTCCAACATCAACATCCTAATAGATTGGGATCACACATCCGATCAGGTCATAGTTGCCAATCCTCGGTAAACATTACAAGGATCTAGCAATCATCCCCAGCATGTTGGGCAACAACCCCGCACACATGCATCATACATTTACATCATGTTGCTACATATAGTTTCATGTTTGTCTTATGGCATTTCAAGTGTCTAGGATTCTTTATCATACCCATGCATTGCATTGCATGAGTATGATAAAGAGGGGCATCTGTAGACACTCAAAATTTTTTGCACACCTGTCACTAATATTGCAGGAGGTCAGATTCGTCTTTCAAGAGGGAACCCGGGAAGATAGTTCATATCCATTCCAGATACTATCGGAAGTTTAGCATCAACCCCGGAACACACACCGGGAGTAACAATTCCAACCTCGGAGATAACCCCGAGGCGTGCAAATCCAATACCGGAACACACACCGGAGAAGACCAATTAATCTCGGAGATAACCCCGAGGTATCCAGGGTAAGACCCCAACTTTTTGAATAAAGATTAAATTTGGTCGAAATATATTTTTGAATATTATGGTGTGGATTTGATATAATGTTATAGTTGTGGGTAATATTTATAAATTTTGCAAAATACGCAAGTTGTTATATAATATTCGATTGGTCGGGGGAATATTCATTTTAACAGAGAATATTCGTACAACGGCACAATCATTGGTGGACCCCCACAACGGAATTATTGTCGGATTGAGAAAACGACAAAAATACTTTATGAAAATAACGGCGGAAGTTTTACCGTTAACCTGTTGAACTACCCTAGTAGTAAAAGTACGATAATATACGTGGTTGCATAAGAGCAGCACTACGGTATTGATTATTGATCCTTACGTGAGAAGTCACTCATTTATACTCAATTATTGCTACTGATAATTCTTTGCATCATATCTATCATATTATTGATTCAATTATTATCACAATTATCATCTCAGTATAAAATGTTTTTATTAAATCAATACTTGAGATGACAAAGTTATTCATATTATAAATTTCAATATTTACAATGTCTAGAAGTTCTGTCAAGGAGAGGTTTGGTCACCTAATTGCGCGCCAATATGGAGAAATCCTTATTGGAAAGCCCCCTCTTTCGTGGGAACGACCTGGTTGATAAATATTGTGAGTTATAATATTAATGATGAATGTTGTTCGGAGTTGAATTTGGAGATGCGGACGTGATATTTGAGTCCAGAACGATGAAATTAGTAAAAATAGTCTATAAACACAAAATTTTTTGAAATTCACTATTTGGTCAAAAAGTCAACAATTGACTTTTTTGGAAAAAGTCAAACTTTAAAATTTATATTTTTGATAAAAATAATTTCATTATGTTGGAATTGTTTGTGTTAGTGAAAATCGACATTTATTCCGATGATAATTGATGTCTAGGGGTTATATTGATAAATTGGGTAATTTATTGGATAAATGAGCAATTAATTGCTACTAATTCTTATACTTATATAACTATTTGTTCACGTATGTGTACTATTGAATCACATTATTTACTATTAGGGGAGTTGGTGCAAGATTGATAATACTTGCTTGACTAAGTTAAAAATGGAAGTATAGATGGAGGTACTATACTGTAATTCGTATTTTCACATGATTATACTATTGATTCACATAATTGAACTATTGATTCAGATTATTTACTATTAGGGGAGTTGGTGCAAGATTGATAATACTTGCAGGACTAAATTAAAAATGAAAGAAAAGTTGGATGTATTGTACTGTAATTTTTCGAGCCCCAAAACGTGCAATTATCGAAACTATATTTTCCTATAAATAGAAGCTCATTCTTCCTTCATTTCTCACCAATTCACAAAAGCTTTAGAGGCGATTATTATAGAGAGAAATTATAGAAAGAAGAAGAAAGTCTTCTACCTCACTATTCCAAAGATCCGATTTTTCTAAGGTAGGAGTATTATTTCTTTCTTATCTATGAAGAGAACTTACATTATTCCATTCTTATTATTCTATTAGAATAACATGTATCTGTGCTGAGCTACACTATACTTGGTGAAATTCTTCCATTATTCCATTCTTTATCATTACATTGGAACATCCATGCATGCGTTCTCTACGCGGACACGGTTTCCGTCTTTATTATTCTGTTGGAACATCACATGCATGCGTTCTACGCCTGACCGGTTCCATCTTTATTATTCTGTTGGAATATCCATGCATGCGTTCTATGCCGGACTTCGATTCTGTCTTTATTATTCATTGGAATATCCATGCATGCATGCATTTTACTGGGACTGATTCCGTTATTTATTATTCTATTGGAATAACTTTTACGCTGTCTATCGCATATCGCATGCGGTGATTTCTTTTGTTATTCCATTCCTTATTATACTCGGTTGGTTAAAGTTTTGACTTCTATACTCCATGAAATTAGTGGAATATCCTTGATATTTGCACTTCATCCAGTATCTTTTCATGAAAATATTCTTTTGAGCATTCTTGAATTTTACTCTACAAAGTAGTATCATGTTAACAATTTGGACGTTATTAGTTCCTGGATAAAATAATTCTTGAACTTGTTTTTATTAAATTCTTATATCATTGTCATCATCCTCATGTTTATATTTTGTTGAAAGTCATCTGTGGCCTATAGTGCATAGATGGACTTGGTATGATTATGATTGGGGATTATTCGATTATAATCATGGCTAGTAATGTTACAAATGATGTGGTAAAAGTCCTCATTGGACCGTAGTGCATTGATGGACAGTTGTTGGCATGATCATGACCATTATTGAATACACAAATATTCTTGGCCCGTAGTGCATGGATTGTTGTGGTCGTGATACTAATGAATATCCTTGACCGTAGTGCAGGGGTGATTCGATGATGTGGATTATTTATTAAACTGAGTCCCAACGATAAAAGTGATGAAAAACCCTTTAAATCATAAAAGATAGTAGACTTTATTCTCTACTTGACTCTTTTAATGGATTGATTGTTCCGCTGTAGTTAAAATTGATGGTTGTTATATTGTATCAGTTTAACACTGTTGAAGGCTAACGATAATATATTCTGCATTATCTTAGTCATAATATTTCCCTCTTTGGGCTAGTTGAGCTCATCCTTTTACTTTTATTGTTCTCTTGAAAAATGAGAACGTGGCGAGGGACTAGTCGGGGAACGGAGTGACGGACGGATGATAGCATTAGTTGTCCTCAATATTCTGTGAAATAGTGTGATAATAATTGTAATGAGGACTCCTTTTGAGTTTGTATAATCTCTAGTAGACAATATTTGTATTCAAACTCACAGCTTATGTTTTGTCGTATTGTACACGACAGTTGTATTATTAAGTTATATTTGAATTCTGTACCATGTATTTGACGACTCAAGATAGGTGATGTATACCTATTTTGGGGGCGTCACAGTTGGTATCAACGATTTTTCGGGCAACGACTTTATAAGTCGTTGCTAAAAGTATATGTTAGCAACGAAATTTGTCCTTTGTTGCAGATTCTATCAGGCTTTCACTTTTTGCAACAAAATTCATAAGTCGTTGCAAAATTTTGTTGCTAATTCATTTGCGGGAAAAATTTTTGTTAGAAATTTGTTGCAAAATTTTCGGCCACTTGATTTCCCGTCATCGTGGGCAACGAAAGTTTATTTGTTGCTAAAAATGGGGCTTTAACAACGATTTTTCAAGCAACAGCTTTATAAGTCGTTGCTAAAAGTGTATGTTTAGCAACGAAACTTGTCCTTCGTTGCAAATTGTGTCAGGCTTTCACTTTTTGCAACAAAATTCATAAGTCGTTGCAAAATTTGAAAACAAAATTCGTTAGAAATTTGTTGCAAAATTTTTAACCACTTGATTTCTCCTCATAAGTGAAGCGACGAAAATTTTTTTTCATTGCTATATTTCGTCATTAATATGGACCACATTCATTGACAATAATTTTTATTTTCACGTTGCATATCTTATACAACTTTTTTTGCAACGACTATTAAAATGTTGCCTTAAATTAAGATAATCCCAATAAACATGTTTTTGTAAGACAATATTCGTTATTCAGAGAATTGTAAAAAATATTCATATATCGAGAGGACTCTGGGATAGGGCCTTTTGTTATATTTATATCATACATTTTTAATATTATACTTCAAAAGCCGTAAGCCCTCTTATGTATGGTAATTTGTTTGCGTTTATTAAAATTCCACTTTTCTCATAACAATTTCCTATTTCTTCTCGAAGTACATATACTAGGAGGAAAACGGAGAAGAGATGAACTTTACTTATGTAGAGTGCTTGTTGTTTACTTTTCACCATTTAGCGAACAAGGTTATTATTTCTTGGCAGTCCTACCCTTCCATAATATTTTATGTATGTCTTCTCCCTTCAGTGCTTATATTCTTAGGTATTCTAAAAGCTTAGCTGACATTATATTTTTTGTTGTTTACTTTTCTCCCTATTTGCTTCATTTTCCCGACTTTGCTATTATTTTTAAATATGTGCAGGAAGACTGCTTTTACGACCTGCCTTATAATACTGGGTATCAAATTTTCATGTTACATTTACGGAAGACAAGGGACGAAATTATGAAGTGTACTTTCTCCATATATGTAGATATATACTTTGATTGAAGAACTGTGGTAGCTTTAGATGGTTAATTGTAAAGATAATGAATGATTATGTAGTGAATGATTTTATTAAGTTAATAATATTTTAGTTTTTTGTATTTTTGTCATTATTTGCTATGGGGACATTGAGCCAGCCAGGTACACAAAAAGAATGTCAAATTTTACAAGTTTAAATATAGCAACAATTTTTAATACATTTAGCAGCAACAAATTTTCGTTGTTAATGGCATTAAAAATATAATATTTGGCAACGAAAAATTTACCTAATAACAACGGAGAGAATATTGTTGCTAATACTAACATAAAAGGCAACATTTTTTATCGTTGCAAATCATATCAACTTTCGTTGTACATATAAAGAAGCGGAAACATATAATGTCGTTGCTAATCGACGACTTTCGTTGCTATTGAAAAATAACCAGCAACAAACATTTTCATTGCTAATTCAGTATAATGTCGTTGCTAAATAATATAATCAGCAATGAAAATCGTTGCTAAAAAGTTTACATTCCGTAACGAAAGAAAGTGTAGGCACCAATATTCATAATTTACTGCAACGAAAAATGTCGTTGCAAAATGGTGTCAATTGCAACGAAAATACATGGTCGTTGCAAAAAAAAAAGGTTCATTTCGTTGCCAATTAGCAGGCTTTTGCAACAAAATGGGGTTTTTAGCAACGACATTTTAATTATTCTGCAACAATACATTTTGTTGCTAAAGGATCGATGTCTCTGTACAAAAGCCAAATTTCGTTGCAAAATGTATTACTTTTGGCAATGAAAAAAATACGTTCGTTGCGGAACAATTAGAAACGCTCATTGTGCAATGAAAGATGCAACAAAAGTAAAGTCGTTGCCAAAACCCTTTAGCAAAAAATTTTTCACCTTTAGCAACGAAAATTGGTTGTTGCTGAATCCCCATTTTTTGTAGTGTCATTTTGGAAAATATAGTACCGGACCTAGAAACGTTGAATTAATAGTTAGTGATTCAGACACTAAAGTTAAAGCTGATCAAGCATTAATGGACGTACAAAATCTGGGGAACAAGGTTTCTTCTCTGGAAAAGCTGTGGGAAATAGAAAAGTTGTTGAATAGTCAGCTGCGAAAAGCCTTACTAGAAACAATGGAAGAACAAGATAAGCTTAAGATCCAAATTGATCAAATGGGAGCCACAAATAACATATCGTGTGGAGCTCCAAGCAAGAAGGGGAAAAAAGATAGAAGGCCACGACTTAGGAAAATTCGATAAGAAGAAATGGAAAAAGATATGTTATCTTTGCAGTTATGGAGGACATACCACTCTGTATTGTTTCGACTATAAACTAGGTGCATGTTTTATTTGTGGATTGGAAGGTCATCAGGCGAAGGGTTGTCCAGAATTAGGAAAGAGGTGTAGGAAATTGGTAGAATTAGTATTTGATTATGTATATTTGGTAATGTACGTGTGTATTATAATAATCCCAACTTTGGTGTAAGTTGTGGTAGTGATTCCCGACTTTTGTGGTCACAAAGGGATATCAAATGTTTAAAGCAGTATGTGTTATGCTATGTACTATGAGTTAGTTGAATGAATATGAATCTATGTTTGATTAATGGAATAAGTTTAAAATATTAAACTTATACGATAAGGTTTAGAATGTAAATTAATACAATATAGATTTTGTTTTATTTAACCAGAAAATGCCGCCAAGACGACAAACTCGAAACCAAAGGGCAGAAGAATCTGTCAACAATGCTGGAGGACAACAACTAGACCTGATGCAGAATTTCGTGAACATGGTAGCTCAAGCCATACAGAATGGAGTGCCAGTGGCGAGAAATCGACCAGAATAATCGATTTACTGAACTTGAGGATTTTAAGTAGTAGGACCGCTTTTAATTTAGAGGTACTACTGACCCGATAGAAGCCCAAACTTGGGTTAAGTAAATAGAAAAAGCGTTTGTAGTCTCTAGGGTAGATGAGGGGCAAAAAACAACTTTTTCCACCTATATGATGAAAGGAGAGGCAAATTTCTGGTGGGAGGCAAATCAAGCTAAGGCACGAGAAGGAGTGATAGCATAAACTATGTTTAAGACGGTATTCTTCAAGAATTATTTCTCGGCTAGTGTGCAGGCTAGGATTGTAAAACCCCAACTTTTTGAATAAAGATGAATTTGATATAAATATTATTTTTGAATATTATGGAGTGAAATTGATATAATGTTATAGTTGTGGGTAATATTTATAAATTTTGCAAAGTACGCAAGTTGTTATATAATATTCGATTGGTCGGGGAATATTCATTTTAACAGGGAATATTCATACAACGGCACAATCATTGGTGGACCCCACAACGGAATTATTGTCGGATTGAGAAAACGACAAAAATAATTTATGAAAATAATGGCGGAAGTTTTACCTTTAACTGTTGAAACACCCGGTGTAAAAAATGCGATGTCTGGCGTGGTTGCAAGAGTAGCACTGCAGTATTAATTATTGATGCTTACGTGATAAGTCACTCAGCTTTTGTTTGTATTATTAATGTAATAATACGTAAAATCTTTTATATAAAATAGAATACTTTTATAAAGTTATTCTATAAATAGAATATATTATATTCTATTATGTATAGTGTTGCATAGTTATCTGGTATAGTGTTTTGCATTGTAAAATCTTTTTATATAAAATAGAAAACTTTTATAAAGTTATCTTTTTATTAGACAATAATTAGAATATATTATATTTTATTATGCATAGTGTTTTGCATACTTTCTGCATAATATTTGTATAGTAAAATCTTTTATAAAGTTATTCGTTTTATTAGATTATAAATAGAATAGATTATATTTTATTTAAAAGATTTTGCTTTAAATATGGACCGTCAGATTAAAGTAAATCAATCTGGACCATTCATGATTTAGTTACTATATCAATCCATTTTTCTATAAATAGAAGCTTATTCCTTCATTATTTTCTTACGAATTCAATTTGAAACTCTGTAGAGATAAACTATAGAGAGAAAGAAGAAAGTATTCTTTACTTCACTACTTATATATCCAGTACTCTTCTTCTTAAGTTAGGAAATATTATTTGTTGTACCCGTAAGGGGTTTTATTCTTTTTTATTCATGAAGAGAACTTATGTTATTCCAGTCTTTATTATTACATTGGAATAACTTTGTATACGCATGAGCTACCCTATACTTGGTGACATTCTTCTATTATTTTGTCTTTACTATTCTCATTTGGAATATCCCGTCTGCATGCGTTTTCTACCGGACTGATTCCGCCTTTTATTATTACATTGGAATATATCACATGCATGCGCTTTTCTGTGGGACTGATTTCGTTATTAGTATTTTGTTGGAATAACCTGTCTATGCGAAGTACCGCATGCATGGTGATTTTTGTTATTATTCCATTCTTTATTATTTTGTTGGAACATCCTGTCAGTGCGAATTTCGCCTGACCTAGTTCCGTTATTTAGTATTCTGTTGGAATAACCTGTCTATCTGAAGTACCGCATACATGGTGATTTCTTTTGTTATTTCATTCTTTATTATACTCAGTTGGTTAAAGTTTTGACTTCTATACTCCATGAAATTAGTGGAATATCTTTGATAATTGCGCTTCATCCAGTATCTTTTCATGGAAATATTCTTCTGAGCATTCTTTAATTTTACTCTACAAAGCAGTATCATGTTGACAATTTGGACGTTATTGGTTCTTGGACAAATTAATTCTTGAACTTGTTTTATTGAATTCTTATATCATTGTCATCATCCTCATGTTTATATTTTTTTGAAAGTCAATCTGTGGCCTGTAGTGCATAGATGGACTTGGTATGATTATGACCAGGGATTATTCGGTGTAATCATGACCGTAATGTTACAAATGATGTGGTAAAAGTCCTCATTGGCCCGTAGTGCATTGATGGACAATTGTTGGCATGATCATGACCATTAATGAATACACAAATATTCTTGGCCCGTAGTGCATGGATAATTGTGGTCGTGATACTAAAGAATATCCTTGGCCGTAGTGCAGGGGTGATTCGATGATGTGGATTATTTATTAAAATCGAGTTCCAAATGATAAAAGTGATGAAAAACCTTTTAAATCATAAAAGATAGTAGATTTTATTCTCTACTTGACTCTTTTAATGGATTGCTTGTTCCGCTGCAGTTAAACTTGATGTTTGTTATATTGTATCAGTTTAACACTGTTTAAGGCTAATGATAATTTATTCTGCATTATCTTAGTCATAATATTTCTTACTGGGCTAGTTGAGCTCACCCTTTCTTTCACTTTTTCTCTTGAAAATGAGAATATAGGCGGACGAGTCGAGGAACGGAGTGATGGTCCTTGATGGTGCATTAGTAGTCCTCACTATTCTGTGAAATAGTGTGATAATAATTGTAATGAGGACTCCTTTTGAGTTTGTATACTCTCTAGTAGACAATATTTGTATTCAAACTCACGGTTTATGTTTTGTCGTATTGTACACGACAGTTGTATTATTAAGTTGTATTTGAATTCTGTACCAAGTATCTGGTGACTCAAGATGGGTGATGTATACCTAATTTTGGGGGCGTCACAGTTGGTATCAAAGCTTAGGGATATGATCCCTGGCTAAGATGTGAGACTAGAACTAGGAGGGGAGAGACGGGGAATTCCTTCGTTAGTATAACCTACTTAAATTTATTTTATATTTAAATTGGTTTGTCAGAGTTTAGAGATAATATGTTACATGTCAACTAACCTTTGTTTTGTGGCAGTATCTGAAAATGACATCGGAGAATGTTGAGAATAGCCATGTTTTAGATAACATGACTTGGTTTTGAAGAAGATCATTGACAACCAAGATCAGTCCAAAGGAAAATTCACCCCGTACTGGGAAGGCCCATTTGTTGTCAAGGAGGTATTGACAGAGGCGCTCTCAGATTACAGGAGATGGATGGTAATGAATTTTCGCAACTCATTAACTCGGACACCGTGAAACGGTACTATGTCTGAGGTTACCATCAAACAAACATCGTGGTTATGGATTATCAGATCCCCAGTCGATTCAGGTTTTCTAAACCTCACTATATATAACTTTCCTCACACCCAGTTTACCCATCAGGGACAATCATACTTTCCAACCAGCAGCTTGGTTTTCGGATCACCAGATCCTTCACTCCTCGCAAGCTTTCAAAACCTTTCACACCTTCAGTTTGTCCCACTCGGGATAAACATTCACACATTCAAGTTATCCCACCATGGATTCAACCCTTCACACCTTCAGTTAATCCCACTAGGGATTAAACTTTTCACACCTTCAATTTATCCTGTACATGGGATTAAACTTTTCAGCTGCAAACCGCTCTGTACATGGGGAGAACTAAGCCGACCTGATCTCCCCAATACACGGGAGTACGTAGGCAGCCATTTTATATGGTTCAGTCGCAATAAAACAAAAAAAAAACAAAAACCATTTCTACACCCTTCTCACTACAATAACAAAAATAAAAAAAAACTGCTCTACACTTTGCCACATACAGCATTGAGCCTTCACACCAGGTTCGAAATACACATGCCTGATCTCCTCTTCAATAGGAGTACATAGGCAACCATTCATGGTTCGGTCTTACTCCCTACCAAAACATAAAAATTTGTCAAACGGTACTGGGATCATCTTTCAATCCACCACATTTCATCGGCTTTAGACCAAAGGGATGGAACTACCTGACCTCCCCACACAAATGGGAGAATCGGCGACTATCTAAGCTGCGGTTGATTCCTCAAAGAGAAACACCAATCCATAAGAGATGGAACTAACTGGGCTCCCCCATACAAAAGAGTACCGGCGACCATCTGTGGTGCGGTCTACCTTAGGAAGGAAAGCCACACTCCTCTCGACATCTACATACAGAAACCAGTCCCAAGACACCAAAGAAGGTAGGAAATACACATATATCAACAATCCATTTTGAAAGATCCTGAGACATCTCAATGTCCGTCCATCAAGGAGGAGTTCATAATACATCAAGATCACAAGCCCTGGAGAAATAGGCAAATATCAAGCAAGAAACAAGGCATAATTAAAAGGGAAATGATCAAAATATGTTTCCCTGCTATATATAATGCTGTTTGATATATACAATGTGTACTGTACATTACAAAATGGCTAAGCTAGTCTGTGCAGGAAAATATAAGCCCATCTATAAGTCAGTGTGTATGCGGGCTATCAAGCCTAACATGGCATCCCTCTCAGAAGAAGGGGGTAACTCTGTGATCTCCTGTCCAAGGGTCTCTACACGAGTCAACAGATCTACAGCCAACTACATGAAGACACTATGATCATCAATATATGTGCTTGTCTCTGTAATGATGCCAAAAGTAAGGGACCTCACTACAGTACTATTTATAACAGTGATATCTCGGGCAGATATAGCGCTATTCCGCTCAACAATCACTGCATCCTTAGATGATCTGGCTTCATCCCGCTAAACAACAGCGACATCTCTATGAGCTAATGCCTCGTCTCTCTCTAAAAGAGTGACGTCTCTCCCTGACAGAGTGACGTCTCTCCCATCAAGAGCTGTCAACATCAAGGCCCTACCCTGATCTCTCTCAAAGGTCATCAGATGAAGACTCTACTCCAAATATTGTATTGAATGTTGGATCATAGTAGCACTCATACTGGGAGAATCTACAAGAGCTGCTGATAACCCAGTGAATGGCTCCTCCTCGGTGTAAGAATCAATGTCCACTATGGGCTCTCTACCATTTGAATCAATCCCCGACACTATGGATACTACCACAGTCGATGCAGTCTCTGTCTCCATCCATGTAGAATACTTTGTTGAACAGCCCGGATGGCTAACAGAAAACTCAGCACTCTCATGCTGATCCTAACAGGCATACACCCTATATCTGTCCTCTGCTGACAAATGGCGAGATGACAAGCGCTGACCTAATGCCCCCTCAAAAGGATGCACATCCTAAAACAGGTCAAACTATGACATCACAGCCAGTGGGTGATATGTGGCCATGCCCCTCAAACTAGCCAGAGGGAGATAATCCATGCCCGGTGCATAAGTAATGAAGCTGTAGGGTGAGCTGAGCCTTGTACACAACAAAATGTCAAATGGATCTCCGATCCCTGCTAAGAACACCAACCAAGATGTAGCGTCTACACACTCTGCTGGCTGAAATGGGTAAGACGTGGCTATCTCATGGGAAAAACAATACCCATGTCGTCGGAACGTGTCAATCGGTCTCAAGTGTGACATGAACCACACATACAACAAGACCGAGCTGCCTATAAACACCCCTACAGGATAGTTGTGGCAATACAAGGCTGACCTTAATGTCTCTACCACAATCATCGGTATAATGGTATGACCCTCCTAGAGAGCTCTCACCGCCATGACAACATCGATGTCTAGCTCATCCATGTATAGTGGCATGTACAGATAAGTTACTACGCACATCATGAGTACATCTACTCTGGCGACGCGCTACTGATCCTCCGATATGGTGAAATCCCCAGAGTATTGTGCATAACTGTCCACTGAGCCAAATCAGTCTATCAGAAAATGCTTTGGGACAATACATGGCCGAATGTAATCTCATCATGTGCTACTCTACGCCGTAACCCGGTGAGGGTCATGAACTGCCGGTGCATATCTCTGACAGCCATCCGAGCGAAAGGCCTATCCAATGGCAAAGTCGTCAACCGTTCATACTCCTCTAAGGTAGGAGTCAACTCATGGGTCCCAAACCAGAAAACTTGCCACTCCGGTACCTAATGCTCTAGCATGCCATTTACAAAGCCCAATGGAACCTGAAACATTAGGAAGGTCATAGAATGCTGCAATAGCTGATCTACAATCACCCTGTCCACCTGATGTAACTCCTCCTGAGTCACTGATCTTCGCCAAGAGGGATATCAGGCCTATACAAGGGAGGATCTGTACAGGAAAAGCCATATGGGTCATCTAAAGCGCAAGCTCCAAAGCTAGAAGGATCAAAACTATCCGCCTCTGAAGGATCTCTGCCCAAATGTCGAATGAAAAAATGTGCCCGATCCAACTGTCGGGTTAAACTGTCAATCTGTGTCAAATGAGTCGGATCTCGGACACATGTCATCCAATCCGTCATCATCACGGATCCAAGAACCATATCCCCCATGAAATCGAAAATGAAAGTAAGGTACCCTTGCCTTTTCGAAACACCAAGTACGTACGTTAATTTCGAGGACGAAATTTCGTAAGGAGGGGAGGTTGTAAGACCCCAACTTTTTATAAATAAAACAAAATTTCCTCTAATTATTATTTTGAATAATAAGGTGTTATTTTGATATAATGCTTTAGTTATGGGTGAAATGTGCAAAATTTTCAAAATAAATAAGTGGTTATAAAATATTCATTGTTATCGGGGAATATTCGTTTGGTCGTGGAATATTCTTGTTGTCGGGGAATATTTGTACGATGGCGCAGCCATTTGTGGGCCACATAATGAAAAATGATCGGATGAAGAAAACGACAAGTTTGAGTTTTTATAAATAACGGCGTAGTTGTTACCGTTAACACTGTTGGAATACCCGATGGTTAAAATACAGTAATATGCGTGGTTGCACAATAGCACACAGTATTGCACATTATTTTTGAATTATTGATTCTTACGTAAGAAAAAACTACTTTATAATTGTTATAGTAATTACTGTTCAATATTTTATTTTTTTATTCAATAATTGTTACATTGATATTTTATATTATTGTTGATTCAATAATTGTCACTGCACAATATTTCCCATTATCAGATCAATAATTCATTTTATTTGAATAATATTATTAGATAGCATTATTAGTAATGTCTAAGGAAGTTTTGTCTAGGAAAGGGGTTTGATCACCTAATTACGCGCCAGTAAGGAGAAATCCTTATCGAAAAGCCCCCTCTTTCATGGGAACGACTTGGTTGTCAGTATTGTGATTCTGTAATATTATTTGTGAATAATTAATTATTCATTTATATGATAAGAAAATATTTATTTTTATTTGTATATAAATAAAGGAATTAATGCTGAGGTGCTTTATCAGTATTTTGTCAGAATGGAGGTATTAAAAATCGTCCGTATGTTGATTTCGGACATTTTTTGTTTGGAATTTGGAAAAAGTTTCTTCTACAAAGTTGTAGAGAATTAAATTTCCTATGGAATAGACATGCGATTTGAATTTTTCTGATAGAAGGGCTATTTTTTTTTGAATTATTGAAGTTTCGAAAATAAATGTTTTTATTTAAAATATGGTGGGCCCCACTTTTGGTTGGTGAAAAATGTGCTGAATTTTTATTTTAAAGTGGTGGGCGTGAATAGTAGCAGATAAAGCCATCAGGTAGCAGGTTAGTCTGCTTTGGTGTTCTAAGTATTTTCCTATAAATAGGATGTTTAGTTAGAATTGAAAATCACACAAGAATCATAAGCTTTCTCTCTCTATATTATTGAGCGTATTTTGTGAGTATTTAGATACTTTGAGAGTTACTATTCAAAGGCAAGTTTCCTTCAAATATATATCCGATATTTCAACCCGTAAGCTTGTTCTTTTTCGAGGTGGGATGTTATTTTCTTTGTAAATGATGTTATTTCGTGCAATATCATTATGCTAAAATATTGGTATGAATTCTATTGTGAAATTTCTACCTTTTAATGTTTAGGTTACTATTCATGTATACAACACTATTCACAAATACAGTACTATTCACGAAGTATGATTTTTCTTGTGGAATTCCTTCCTTTTGTGTCGGAGTTACTATTCACGTATACGTCACTATTCACAAATACGACACTATTCACAAAAAAATGAAATTTTCTCTTTTTTACCAAGATGTCTATTATGGTTACTATCTTTGATTGTATCCATGTTTTGATCTTCATTCTTGAATTTTACTCCACTATGGTTTATTATGGAGTATTTTTGAACATGGATAATCTAAAGTATAAATCCCTAATCTTTGTCCTTTTATCTCACTGGATTCGTTTCTTTAAAATATTTTTCATCATCCTCAGTCCTTAATGAAGATATAACTGAATATCTTTGGCCTGTAGTGCAAAGATGAATGATTACCTGGTGAATATCTTTGGCCCGTAGTGCAAAGATGAATAGGTGTTGAGATGAACATGACCAACTGGTGATACAAATGAATAACTTTGGCCCGTAGTGCAAAGATGAATATTTGATTCAAGATGTATATTGATTGATGTTACAGGGATAAAATATTGAAGATTGACTTTTTAATTCATAGATGATAGTAGATTTCATTTTCTACTTAACTCTTCTAATGAATTGTTATTTCCGCTGCGAGTATTGATCTAAAACTGGTTGTCCATTATATTTTATCTGATTTATCGAAGGCAAACGATAATTTGTTCTACATTATCTTAGTCATAATATTCTTTACTGGGCTAGTTGAGCTCACCCTTTTCCTTTTTGTTCCATTTTTCTTCCCAGGAGGCGAGAATATAGCGGGAACTAGTCGGGGTGTGGAGTGATGTTTCTAGTCAGTTGTTTTAGCAGTTCTCACTATTTTGTAAAATAGTGTTCAATAATTGTAATGATGACTTATTTGAGTTTGAATACTGTCTAGAAGATAATATTTATATTTAAACTCATAGTATGTGTTGTCATATCTTGCACGACAATTGTAATAATGAAGTTGTAGTTGTTTCTGTACCATGTATTTGGCGACTGCCGGGTCAAACTGTCAATATGTGTCAAATGAGTCGGATCTCGGACACAGGTCATCCAATCCGTCATCATCACGGATCCATGAACCATATCCCCTATGAACTGAGTGGCACGGGTCTGGGCTTCGATGGTACAAGGGGACCACCAGCGGTATCCCTCCTCAAAGCCGATAGTCAAATGTTCCCCAAAGTAGGGAACCCAAGTGATGGCATCAGTTGTCAACAACTCTAAATGTAATCAACAATGGGTGAAACTCTTAGCTACAGGAACCTCTGTCAAAATGGAGTAATGCCATCGCCGTCCTTGTGGATAGGTATCTAAACCTTACACACTAATAGGATGCAAACATGGAAGCCTCTCATAGGCCCAAAACTGACAACACAAAGGCAAACAGCTGCGATCAGTCAACACTCTTAACCTGTACATGGGAAATTAAAAGAGAAAAACTCACTAGTAGAAACGGGTAAAATCCTAGCCAAGCCTCTGTCAAGCCCTGCGAACGCATGCGCATTATACTGAGGAAGTAGGCAAAGGTGTAGGAGCCCCAATCATACTCTCCAATACGGACCACCTCCCGAGTGGCGCTGATCAAAGCAAATGACACCGTGGAAAATTTGTCTGCTATGAAGCTACTCCTGATAATAATCAGGAACAATCATCGAAGAATGTGATCCCTGACTCTCACATCAGCGGGCATGGGCTCACTCAACAACCCACTCATAGCATCTACTCTCAAAGAACTTGTACGAACGGTCCTAACCTTGAACACCTCAGTCAAAACTCCTAACAAGGATCTAACGACAGTCGGGGTAATGTTCACTGTACATGGCACTGGCGCCCCTCCAAACTCTATATTGGTGATAAACCGTCAATCCATCGGCGTCATCATCACCTCACACTTCAACAAATGGAGAGACATAGTCTGGTGAAACCAGCGCTTAGACAATGCCCTGAGGTAACCCCAGGGACAACGGCGGGGAATGATAGAAAAGAATGCCCCAAAGCCCCAACCATACACAATACCTTGATAATCTGGATGCGGAGCTTGATACATGGAGTGTATGTTGAACCAAATTCCTCGAGGCTGTGTAAAGTTGGGAACCTACATCAAATGAAAATCAATGTCAAAATCCTTGCTCCTCGTCAATAGGAAAAAGGAAGATCAAACCTAGCTTTTACCTCATTTGCCTGCAAGTAAACTGAGAGGTGGTGACTCAAATCACCAAGAAGATCTGGAATCATCACAATAATGCCTAGAAGATCCCTGCGGGGAGCATGAGCAGCAGGAGCTGGAGCTAGAGCCGCAGCTGGTACATCCTCCTCCTCATCCTTGACATCTGGTACATCAACCCAGATAGGACGTATCACCACCTCCGCCAAACGACGAGGTTGTCTAACTAAACGGGGTCGAGGCACTTCAGAAGCCCTCCTCTGCACACCTGAAGTGGTCTTACGAGAACTACTCGGCTGATCCAGATCCATATATATCTGGACACAAGTCTCCAAATCACCTCAGAAAGGTGTTGGTCGGAAAACCGATCACTAAACACGCGTAAGTATACGCGGTCTAACAAGTAATACAGTGATAAGTAGAGTGTCGTAACCACGAGGAACTATCACTAATATCTACCAAGTACCAATTTTGTATCACTAAAGTCTTATTCGAACAACAATAAATGGAAGTGTGATTAATCTAGTTATAACTAATTATCAAAGCAAGTAAATGGATAACGAATGGTACTCGAAGGAATTACAAGCTAAGGTCATAACTTCACCCCACACAGGCATTCTATCGAACATCTGGCATGCTATACTTCATCAAACTAGCTACCCTTCTCTCTTTCGTCTTAATGGTCACGACAATTTGTCAACCGAGAACACATAGGTGCTTATGCATCTCTATCGAGGTATGCACAAACATATCCTCTCTAGATCCACCCAAAAGGGAATAGAACAGAAAAGAACATCCAAGCTAGATACAATCCTACACATATCTATACAAATTTATCATAAAAAAGATTTAGGCATAAGTTCTCTATTAGGTCGCACATGGCGCACATATATATGTCTATTCTACGCGCAACTTATGCAGTCGAAACCCACAATCACATGTCAATATATTTAGGTGTAAATCTACAATCCTTCTGTCGATATCATATAGATTACCAAAATCATCACTAATGTCTTAGAAGGAATCATTAA
Source organism: Panax quinquefolius (assembly GCA_020205615.1). Lineage (NCBI taxonomy): Eukaryota > Viridiplantae > Streptophyta > Magnoliopsida > Apiales > Araliaceae > Panax > Panax quinquefolius. Next base: position 113,849,581 of record CM035172.1, read on the forward strand.
GCATGAATATATTAAACCAAATCATATGGTGCCAACCAAAGAGATAAGACAGTCAATTTAAATAACAATGGGTTCCATTATAACCTTAGAGCCAATATTCAGTTCATAGCTATTGAACAAAATATAAGTAGCAATAAAGATAACATATATGGATTACAAAATTAGAGGAAATAAATGGATAAGAAGGAATTCTGTCAAGGCCCTTCGGTCTCCAAGCAATCTGCTCCTCTCAAGCTTTCTAATCCGTGAAGCTCACTGCTTTTGTTGCTCCAATGAAATGCTAGACTTCTCCCTATTCTATCTAATCTATATTTACAGACATCAACTAAGAACTAGAGAGAGAAATACAGAAGAAAGCTATCCTAAGGTAAACTATATAATTATATGGTATGTGATGATATATGATATCCCAGATATGGTTTGCAGAGCCCCTTCTCTCATATATATGCATCCCTCCTTTTGGCTAGGTCAAAATCTGTCGCTTATGCCTAGGCACCAGAGCTCGCGCTGCGACGCGGGTAATAGACTTGTGGTTTACGCTGCGACGCCACATTATCAATAAGAAGACCGGAGGTCGCGCTGTAGCGCGAGTCCAAGAAGGAACTGTAAGTATGCCATGCATGAAGAAGATGATGTCGTGAGGGACCAGTGGGTGGCGCCATGGCACGAGCTTCAAGTCGAGCTTTAGCCATGCATGGCATGAGTATGTGAAAGATGACCGTTTTGCCCCTTGAATGCTAGAAAACAACTGTAAAGCCTTGCAATACGTCGATTAAGCACAATAACACTATAATCATATAAAACCATATAAAATCTACGAGATCAGGCAACTATTTAAGTCATAAAGTATCCGATTCGCGGGTATAAATCCCACTCATCAAATACCCCCAAACTTAAGTCTTTACTTGTGTGACACCCCCAAATCCGGGTACTTCATTTCCACCGAATTTGGTGCTCACTTATCAAATCTATTATATCTAACTACCCATAATCAAAGGATAAAGACATAATTTAAATAACTTAAACAATAATCTCTCCCATTAAAGGGTTACATCATAATCTCAAAACAAATCCCAGTAATCTAACCTTAACATTATTACATCAGTTTGCGAAATACATTATAAAATAAAACAAGACTTGAGACTTCAATTATTTAAATAAACTTTAAACAATTCTTCATCACTTAGACATCTTGCCCTTTCCCTTGCTAGTAGATTGATCATCACCTCTTTCAACTTTAGCTGCATTGTTTAATTGCAAGAGTGAGCAAACAATTGCTCACTGACATAAAGATAGTATAATAACAACATGAGAGTGAACAACGAATACTGAATGATAGAGAACTTGTTCTATGAATCAAAATAGAAAACAAGTTTGAACTTTAATTATCCGAGGGTCTTATGACCACGAACTATGTCCACGGTGTTTAGGTATTATTACCTTAACCTCAACAGTCGTTAGACTGTACAGACTCTTCTTAACGTACTCAGGGGGATCAATCCTTTGTACCATGTATTGTGCACAAACATCTAAATGTTACACATACAAAATCCCCTATGTTAGGGTTGTTCGTCTCAGTTTGAATTTAGAATTTCCGCACAAAAGAAAGTTTAGTTTGGAATTAGCTTATCAGTGTTTCTAGAATTTTAAAACACTTATTCAATTTCCATAAATAAAGATTTAATACAAGAATGTATAATTGAACAAGGCTATCAAAGTCAAAGATCGAATATCGACAATATATAACTGAATAAGCATGATATATATGCAAAGTATTATATTCAAGGAATTAAAACAATCTCCTTTGAATCAATGTGTTAGAACAATATATGTTTTGAATACTAATAACAAGAAATGAGAATGTGAAACTCATTCGATGTAACGAATTAGGTTACATGAGCTTATTCAATCATTTATCAGAATAGAATCAATAGTCTTGCTCAATGACAAATATAAGATTTAGAAACTTGCACATTTATGAAAGTAGAGTTAGAGAACTTGCATAACCATAACAAACTAACTCAATGAAAGTATGGAGTTAGAAGACTTGCCTTGTTTGTAAGCTACACAAATGAAATAATCTCCAATTACCCTACACATATCATCGAAATCGCAACAACAATTACTTGTATGAACATTAGCTTTAGGGTTTAAACCATCATTTAGGTCATAACCCTAACCTAGCACCTAACCATTTAGGTTAACAAACTTAACGTTTCTGAAATTACACATTGATCAACATAACTCAGTCGTTCAACTCTATCTTTTGAAAACATCTCAATTGATTTCATTTTATAACTTATTTAAATAAATATTTCAAATCTTTGTACTTTGCATTTCAACACATTAACATCTCATATTATAGTTTATAACATGTTCTAACATCATTAACATACTCACTAAACTAACATTAAGTCCGACAAGCCTAAATCGCAAAACAAGCGCACCTCATTGTCTCGATTCAGGTAGGCTATGCAAAAGGCCACCACACATAGACTTGAGGCAAAGCCAATGTTGCACTGCTGCTTTTTTACTAACACACTAGTATAATAGCCTATTGCTACCGGTGCACGCATGCATTTGCAAAATTGGCGGTGAATAAAGAGCCGTTTTTAACCCAACAAACACAAATTTCACCCATCAAATGGTGATACCAACATGTAAAATAAATATACAACTATCCTAAACATGATTGCGAACATATTCAACCACTTAGTACAATTTAACAACAATTAGAACTATTTTAATTTCTCAATTTTTATATTTTTCACATAAAACTCCATTTTTGATAGTCTGTCCAGAAATCATCACTGTGAACTCATTTCTTGACCAAATCATTCCATTCAAATTACGTTATGTTCGTATCTCAATGAACTACCATATGCAACCATCAATTTACAGTTTTATACACATATTGGACAAGAAATTTGGTACTTTCTAAGGTCATATAACAAGAACACATACACTGTGATTTTTCCTATTCTTCCTCAACCCAATTTCTCATGAATTTGATAACAGATAACATGTTTACATAATAAATAACAGAGTCTTGAAATTCTACAAGAACATGAATACATCATAATCTCGTGATTTCCAAATCATACTAAGAAGATATATACATATACAACCAAAACTAAAGAATAACAATAGGAATAGTTTATACCATAATCTTTGATGATATGATAGCCAAACTAAGAGAAATCCTTTCCCCAAAACCCTTCTTCTCTAACCCTCCAATAACACTGTGTTTTCTTCTTCCAAGCTCTCTCTCTCAACACTCTAATATTTTGCCTTAGAAAAAAAATAGACGCGTAGGAATAATATAAATGGCCTCCCACAAACGTCAGGTTGAAAAACAAAAAGGTATCGTCAGTTGAATAATGCCAAAGGCCATAAGGCCTTGTTTGGCTACCACAATATTCCCAAACTAGTTTATTATTATATTATTTATATTAGATAGTTACTTTGTGTCACACTCTAATTAATTTAAATAACTTAGTTTAGTTAATTTAAATAACTTATATAATAATAATAAAATCTCATTATCATTAAAATTAATAAATAATTATATATCTAATTTAATTAGAAACATCACTTTATTTAATTTATTTATTTCCATTAAATTAAACAATTCATTTAATTTAATTAATTTCTTAAATATTAAGCATTTGATTTAATTTAATTATCTTCTTAATTTAATCCAAAAATAAAATTATCATTACTCGATTCAATTAACATTAATTAATTTAGCTACTAAATTAATTCATGACAATTCATCAAATATTTATTTTTCTCTATATATAAATTATTTTAAATATTTACTTAATTCCATAAATATTTAAATTAAATTACAAATTTCTCGATCGTTACAGCTTGTCCTTGAGCAAACTATCTAACACAACACTAACACTAGTGAAACACACGCGAACGAAAAATAAAACTATATAATAGCATCATGGTTTCTAAGCTTGATCATAGCTACTCCCAGAGAACAGGGCAAACACATATATGAATAAGGATTTATTCAATTTCAAGCATAAGACTGTATTCGATCCATTCTATGTGTGTGTGTGTGTGGAGACCAATCGTCCTAACTAATCATAGCTCAAATAAGTTCACATAGTCGATTGTTAATACCAATAAGAAAACTCTGCAATTTAAACATTCAACAAGAATTAAGAATACGACGCAAGTGCAGGAAAAGATCAAAAGACTCTACCATGAAGACAGTAAAATCTGACTTGGACAATCCTTAATTACCTTAGGCTATTCAGAACTACCCATTAATGAGCTTTTGATCAGTGACTCCCAAGCCAGATGACTTTAGGGCACTAGGTGTAGAACACCCTTATGAATCAAATAACTCGAGTAGTAAAGGCCACGTAATCAACATAAGCCAACTGAGACTTTACAACAAAAACTGAAGATTATTCGGCGAGTGCATTTTATGCTCCATCTCAACATCGGTCTTGCGTTTATGGGCAAGTGCGTTTTACGCTCCATCTCGACCCACATCAAAACTTTCGATATTAACTCTTCTTTTCTATTTTTATTCTCATTTCAATCATTTTTTTATATGTCAACATGCCAGAATCCAAGATCCAAAACTGTATAAACGTCTAAGTCTTTTATTACCTTGCAAAAATGAAAGTTTATAAGAGTAAACAAACTCTTAAAGCAATAAACACGCGAACTAAATTCAAAAAAGTAACTAGTTAACACAGTTGGTCGGTGCTTGCTAAGAAGGACGGATCAATAACAGTTTAAACTTATCGATTGAACAACCCCTAGCTCATATATGTTTGACACGACTCTAAGAGATAGACATAATTACTTGGCATTTGTCATCATCCACAATAAAAAAATTAATGATAAATATAACACCCTTACTAAATAGCAGCTCAAAATAGGGTAAAAAGGCCATTCACATGGCACAACCATCTAAATCTGTATAAGCCCCAAAAAGATGGCTATAAACCACAAACATGCTAATAATAATCAAAACATTAATAAATAAAAACCAAAAATAGTTCATGGCATCCATAATAATTAAAATCCAAAACATAATCCCGCAGTTCAAAATGACTGCACCACAATACTGATAAAAAAACATAACAAAGTACTAAATATGACAACCTAACATGGCAGTAGACAGAAATAAACAGATAATAGCCAAAACACCCCCAAACTTAAGGTGAGCAATGCCCTCATTGCTAAACATATATCAATCGATACAAGAGGGCTTCCCTGAATATCGCTCACTCAACAGCTGCATCGTCCTCATCAGCTTCGGCAGGTGATGATGGAGGAGGGTATGGTGGGAAGACAGGAGACTCTGGGAACTGGAATGGCGTGAAGTTAGCATTCTCATCATTGTACACGGTGTATATATACTCTGTATCGTGTTGACCAGCTTAGCTTGGTACTGCATTGCAATGTCCTGCCTCTGTGCCACTAGTGCAATGTGCCTTTGCACCTCGGCGTCGTGTTTTTGATGCAGCAGGGTGAGGGATGCCATAATGTCTTCCAGCAGTCCCTGTGAAGTTGGGCCTGCATCTGGTGCCTGTGAGGGCTCTGGCTGTACTGTAAGAGGTGGTGTTGTAGGTGGCCCGTAGCCTTCGCCTCTGACATGAGACTCTTCCCGTCCCCACACAATGAAGCGTGAGATCGTCTGATGGTGAATGACAGACATGGGCGGCAAATCTATCTCTTCGGGCCCCCAATAGATACCTGCCTTCTTGCATAGCTGGGTGATCAGGGATGGATGTAGGAGTCCCACATCGACGGTGCTCTTGATCGCCTTCATGATGGACTCGTGGATGAGAACACAGATGTCCATGTTCAGGCCCATGATAATAGCAAATAAGAGGATCGCTTTGTCTTTAGTCACGTCGCTCAGATGATGGGTCGAAATCATGTTAGCACATATGAAGCTGAACCACGCCTTTCCATAGCGACTAAGCGCTAAAGTCGGGAAACTGGTCTTTTCACCCGTGTAGTCATTCTTCTTCCATGTAGTCCCGGGCCTGCAGAGCCTCCTATTGATATCCTCGAGGTTATAGTTGCGAAGTCCCAGCTCCATATAATCTCTGCCCTCATAGTTGGGTGTGGCGAACAGTGCGTTGATAGCTTGGCTTCCAAAAGCCACTGACTTCCCCCTGACTTGGACAACAGAAGGACCCTCGACACTAGCATTGGCGTAAAACTCCCAAACCACAGAAACGATTGCTGATTCAGGTGACCTTGTGAAGTGGATCCATTAGTGTGCCAAAATTATGTCCACCAACTCGCCATCCTTTTTGTCTGGCCTCAAACTCCGCTCAGGAATCAAATTTTGAGCGGCAAAAGAGTTTTTGTAATGTTTTCATGCCTCTTCTCTCACAAATTTGGTGTTGTCCCATGCCGTTGGTGCTGCGAACGATGAATCGCCAACACTAAGGCGTTACCTTTTTGAAGCCATTTATAAATTTAAGCAATTTGGTATGAACACAAGAAAAACCCAATTCAATACTCCCCCAAACTTAGGATCGAATATCCTCAACAATTAAAATGCTAAACAACCCCAAATTAGTCTACTTTTTCTTTCAGGAATTTTATCAAACACCTAGAGTGCGTTCTTCAAAACCAACTTGGACAAACCTTGCTTGAAAGAGCTCTAACCAGATTTTCGGCAGCGGAAATCACACAAATACACAGTAAGAAATGCACAAATTCAAATAATTAACCCTCAATTGGTTTATGAAAATCAAAAATTACCTTGAGGGAGAAAAACCCTAGGTTGATTCTTATCTCCTTTTTCTGCGTGCAACTAGCTTGGGGTCTTGAGGGAAAGAGAAGATGAATCTTGTGTGTAGTTTGATTAAGGGCTAGGGGTAGGAGAAATACGTGACTTTTTGTTTTGGGTTGCTTGGGTTGCTTGTGTGCTACCGAGTCTGTCGAGAGAAATGGAGGCGTGGCCTAACTGCTGGCTAAAAACATCTCTTAAAAGAAAAAACGCATTTCTAGCAGATCATGGCTACCGCCCCTTTGTTGGATGGAACTGTGGCATGAACTAATAGTGGGCAAGGCTTGGGCACAGCCATGGCGCCATGACCTTGTTGTTATTCGTCGTAGGCCTATGCATGAGTTGGAAAAATCAATCTTTTGGGCTTGGCGCCATAGTGCGGGTCAATTTTGAGTTTTTCCCTTTGCTTTCTACACACATGCCAAGACAAGTATAACAAAAAACACTTCGAAGGAAATATACATTATTATAAACAATATAATAACTAACAACACACTACTACATACAATAAACATATGATAGCCACAAAAACATGCTAAAGGGAAGAAAAGAAAACATAGAGTAAACTAGATATAAGTAAAGGAAAATAGATAACATTGATACCAAGATGGGGGTGCCTCCCCACCAAGCGCTTATTTTAAAGTCGTCGGCTTGACTGTACCGATGCCTCTCAATCCAGCTCATAAGAAAAAATGACCATTTCATACCGCCTAATCGTCAATTCCTTTAAAGTTTTGGCAAACATGGGTGGTTGATCATCCTTATTTTCTTCACCCATCGGCACGAAGAATCTTTCACCGCTGGAATTATCCACTAATTCACCTTTGTCATCAAGTTGAAAGCGTTCTTTGTGCTCTATTGGGCCCTCTAGGTTTTCCACAGTCGTGAGTGTGGTTTCTAACTATTGATTACTCTTAACAGTGTACCCACTGTTGATCCTCTCTTCTTCTAGTTCAACCTCCGTAGGTTGGTCAGTGCCCTCAATAAATTGGTGAGACTCATTGCCTTCCCCTCGCGTATCCACCGTGCTCTGCTCTACTTCTTCATCGTTGAACTCAATTATGACCGGTAGAAAGTTTAGCGGTGGATTAGTAATGGCCATGATAATTTGCCCCAATTAACTCTCTAGGCTTTACAATTCGACTTCTTGGCTTGCCATCCGATCCTCATTTCTCCCAATAAAGTTGGTGAGAAGCTCTTCAAGCATGTTCTCTTCTTCTTGTGTTGAGTACTCAGGAAAGATGTCATTGGGTCGAGACGTCAACTCATATTGCGGCGGAGACTGATATTCAAACTAATTCGGATAGGAGTAATTCGGATCATGATATTGCTCTTGACTGTAGTCCCAAGAGTTTGGATAACCCTGACAGTTTGGATGATAGAAGATCGATAATGTCACCACCTCGACGAAGAGGGTATTCCAAGTGGACTGACACTCAACATTGTCAGAAAACCTCAAGACATTTACAATTTGAACTTGCAATTGCTCGAGTCCTTCTTCCGAGCTTGGTTGTTTCGTTCTCTTGTAAGGCCATTGATAACATTGATCATCTATAATCTATAAACTTAAAAACAAAAAGAATGGAAGATCAAACAAATAAGAGAAATATATATATATATATATGTTCAAAGTAAGACTAAATTGATTGAAATCAATATTAGACAATATTAGAATAATAGTTCCCCGGCAGCGGCATCAAAAACTTGTTGGTCAGAAAACCAATCACTAAACACGCACAAGTATACGCGGTCTAATAAGTAATACAGTGATAAGTAGAGTGTTGTACCCACGACGAACTATCACTAATATCTACCAATTATCGACTTTGTATCGCTAAAGTCTTATTCGAACAGCAATAAATGGAAGTGTGATTAATTTAGTTATAACTAATTATTAAAGCAAGTAAATGGATAATGAATGGTACTCGAAGGAATTACAAGCTAAGGTCATAACTTCACCCCACACATGCATTCTGTCAAACACCTGGCATGCTATGCTTATCAAACTAGCTACCCTTCTCTCTTTCGTCTTAATGGTCACGATAATTTATCGACTGAGAACACACATGTTCTTATGCACCTCTGTCGAGGTATGCACAAACATATCCTCTTCAGATCCACCCAAAAGGGAATAAAACAGAAAAGAACATCCAAGCTAGATACAATCCTATACATGTCTATGCGAATTAATCATAACAAGGATTTAAGCATAAGTTCTCTATTAGGTCGCACGTGGCACACAGATATATGTCTATTCTATGCGCAACTTATGCAGTCAAAATCCACAATCACATGCCAATATATTTAGGTGTAAAACTACAATCCTTTTGTCGATATCATATAGATTACCAAAATTATCACTAATGTCTTAGCGAGAATCATTAAGCATGAATATATTAAACCAAATCATATGGTGTCAACCAAAGAGATAAGACAGTCAATTTAAATAAGGCAAAACTAATGATTTGGCCACCGAAGTTGGCACGTTTTATTGAATTCACGATTAAACTTTTAATTTTTCAAATTAACTAACTGAACTAATTAAAATTGTTAAATTGGGTCATTCTATCAAATATGGCTCACGGACGTTACATTTTTCTATATTATCTGACGTGGACTTAAAAAAGAAAAGGAAAAAAAGAAAAAAATGACATGACTTTTGAGACGTGGCTTTTGCGCTAAATAGAAGGGTCGTTACCAGCCAAATCGAAGTCAAACTTCACCGTGAGAAACAGAGAGAGATAAAGGAGAGGGTTCTTCATCAAATCTGCTCAGATAACTGGGAGAAGACTACCTTTTGTGACCTAGAAGCCATGATTTCTTCTGCAAATCTCTTTCCAACCTCGTTCACGGCGCACTAGGGTTCCAGCGACGAAAAAATTGATCTAGGGTTCACGACTCACTGTGTTTTTGGCTTAAATCTTTTGTGGGATCTCAAAATAGGAGGTCAAGCTATTACAAAGCTCGAGATTCTTATTCACATAATCACATCACTGTATTTAAAATAATGTATCTTAATATTAACACGATTCAGAATGAAATCAATTTAAAATCGTAGCTATATCGAATTATGTACAAGAATCACAGCCTATCGCATGAATCGTGCATACAAGAAGTGTAAAAATAAATTCCAAATAAGAAAAATTACCTGTTTACGTGTCACTTCGCTTCAAATTCTGTACCCAAAATTGAGGTTTTCAAAAGGATTTCAAACCCAATTTTTTAGATTATCTAAAAACATCGATCGAGTCCTGCGATTAGCACCAAAACAAAATTGCGTGTGCGATCAATAGCTTCCCAACGTCATCTTCTCCGACTATTCTCTACCACGATATCACGGCTTAGATCATCGTTGATTGACCCAAAACTTTTTTCCTCTCATCTTGAATTGACGTGTTTTATTCTTGATCTAAGCCAAAAACCCTAGATTCAATGGAACCCAAGTTTGCATATTGACAAATCAGTTAGCCGTGAACGAGGTTGGGAAGAATCTTCAACACAAAATTAGGGCTTCGTTGTTATTTTAAGTGATTTACGGAAGGAGATCGATTCTCCTTTGTCGCTCTCTCTTTCTCTCTCTCTCTGAACTTCAACTTCTGAGATGTCACATGTTTAACATCTATATTTCTATTTAGCGCGAAAGTCACGTCTCACAAAGCCATATCATTTTCTTCTTTTTTCCCTTTTCTTTTTTAAGTCCATGTCAGATAATAGCTGAAAAGTGTTAGGTTTGTAATATTCATGGGCGCAATCAAATTGCATAAAATTAGCGGAAGCGTGGTAAAATCGAGTTTAAAAATTTACAAACCATATACCCTGATCATCCTTTATGCACAATTATTAATTAAACGAAAAGATAAAGAATAAATCATACCCTTGAAGATCGAGCTTCCTCGTACAAGTTCACCTCCAAATCCTTTCGCTTCAATCTGAATCCACCGGTTTGGTTCCTTCCTTTGATCAACGTTAGCCACCCAAATGTTTGGCCTCTAGAGGTGATCCACCAAGGAAGAATAAAATTCAAGAAGATGGGTGTTATGGCTCAAACCCTAGTTTTCCTATCTCTATGTAGAAAAGGGTACTCTCCAACAAATTGGAATTATTACGTTGTAAAAGTCAACAACCCATACCACCCATAATAAGACTCTCTTATTTATAGATGTAAGCAACCCACCTTAACAATTAAGGAATTGGTTTTTAATTAATTAATTCTTTTAATTAATTAAGCTCCCTAATCTTATTAGGGATAATTAATTAAACTCCTTTAACTAATTTTCCTTCCTAATCCAATTAGGAATAAATGAGAGTACTTATATTAAATTAATTCCTAAACTCTTTTAGAAATTAAAATAATAATAATTGTAATAATATTAATAAGACTCCTCTTATTAATTTATATTTAATATTTCTAAAATATTAAATAATAATATTAAGCTATTTAATTTATTCTATCACCATAGATTAAATTAAATATACATAACATATTATTACGATTATGCCATTTACTTTTAAATAATTATTCTTCCTTTTATGGTGTGACCCTTTAGGTTCTCCATATTAAACCTATTGTGAATAAATCAATTAGAATAATTCTAATCTTATTTAAATAAATAAATTAAATAATTAATTTATTTAAATAAATAATATTTATTCTACAATAGGATAAGCCTCCCCTAGCGATCAACGACTTTCCGTATAATATAGATTTCAACATTAATCATAAAAGAACCTTTGAGTAAATAGTTACCGCATAATTCAATCTCTTCCACCATACAATGTCCCAATTAAATATAAGACATGGAATTACCACAAGTCTTATTTTATTTAATTATATGTATTTCGACTCTTAAATGCACAACTCAAATAATGCAAATTAGAAACTCCTTTCTAATTTCATTCTCGCCTTTGCCAAGGACTACTGGGTTGTCATTTATCGAATCACATAGACATTTCTCTTCTTTATTAGAAGTGGTAGATTCTTTATCGATCATACATTATCTCCATGTACAACTTATTATACCCAAGCATACCCTTTGATATACCCTAAGGGTCTTAAGGAATAAGTCAAAGTATAACTCATCATACACAAGATACTATGATGATCTCAAGTCCAAGGATCACTTGTACTACTATCACTACAGAAATCCTATCGACAGCAAATAAAACTCCATTAGGTATTCCTTAGCGAGCCACGCTCAAAGAACTTATTCTCTAATAAGCACCTACATACTTGCTTTAGTGTCTCCACACAAATGATCATGAGATCAATCATCCTCATCCAATGAGCAAGCAACGATGTACCAATCTATCCTGGATTCACTAATCCCCAATTTAGTAATCCAACGATTGGGAACTATTTTAGTTTTAAGCTTTCAAAGAATTTAGATCTCATTAAAATGATCATCATCATTATTCTAAAAGCATTGCTTAAAACTATGGGTTTATCACATATTATAAAACAAAGATCATGTAGATAATTAAAAGCCTTTAATAAATTAATACTTTTATTAATAAATGAATAAGATTGTTACAAAAAGTATACGCTTTATCATCAAACATGATCGGCTTGTGTGCATACTACTTTCAATCTCCCACTTGCACTAAAGCCAATCGTCATGGTATCTTATACTCTTCTTCTCTAAGTGACGATTATCCTCATTGTTGGATAAGCTTTAGTTAATGGATATGTAATGTTGTTCTTGAGAGTCCACTATCTCTATAGTGATTTCCCATCTTTCAATGATTCTAATAATCAAATGAAAGTGCCACAACACATGTTTAGATCCAAGATGAGACTTAGAACTATTCCTAGTTCTCAGAATGAACTTTAATCCAAACAATCAACTTGCAGCCTTCATTTATAGCTATATACTTTATCTTTATCACTAAACCAAAGAACTCTTTGTTGCTTTGGAACCTTTCCAATTCAACGCACCACTCGCTCAAGGTAACACTTTACCTTAAAGTGGATTTTCGGACATCTTGGTCTCCGTTCGAAAAACTTGAGTCTGTTAAGCCCTCTAGTTTTAATTCGCACCCACCATGAATATGATCACATCCTTAGTGCCAAGTTAAGCACTTTAAGATGTTTTTCACCGACTCATAGTGAACTTCTCCGAATACGACCGATCAACATCGTGTCTCGTATATTTCATTGCATACATGATTGTTACTCATGCGACCTCTTTTCGTGGAGTCTGTGGGGACTATTAAGAGATACACTCCATAGCTCATCAACATGAGACATCTCTTGAGTTTGCCATGCTAAACGACTTTAGCATCAAATGAATATACGCTCGGGTTAAGTCGAGCATCCTTTTAAATCTATCTATATAGATTTGCATCCCCAATTAAGATACTCTTCCCAAATCATTCATGGAGGAATGTTTAGACAACTTTATCTTTAATGATTATAGCATTGTATGTCATTCCTTATCCGTAGTATATCAACATATAATACTAGAAATTTCACGACGCTCCCAATCGACCCTTTTACACACACTAGAAGTCTTACCTCATCGAATGTAACTCGATCATCATCTTCTATGATGCGTACTTCATCATCATCATCCATGATGAATCCATACCTCCTGTTTCTTCTTCGATACTATTCCGCATTTACGATTCTGGTTGTGGTACAATAGGTTATCTACAAAGTTCCTCTTATTCGACTTATAGTGTTTTGTGGTTCTTGAACTCTTCAAGATCTATTATCCTCCCACTAGCCCTTTTAATGATAAACAGCCTTTATCTTAAAGCAAGGCGTGTTTTCGAATAAACACCTTTTGCTAAGTAGAATTATAGAACATATACCCTAAACTTACTTTAGGATGTCCCACAAATCAGACTTGTCAAATCTTGTCCTAAGCTTATCCTTTGAAACCTTTTCACATAAGTTGGAACCCCTTATCTTAACATACTTAAGATTAGAATCCTCCCCGTCCATAACTTTTATGGAGTCTTCAAATGGATTTTGAGGTTACCTTTTTCGTAGATATGCAAATATTTCTAGTGACATGATCCTGAAGGATACTCGGAATGCTCAGAAAATCATTATGGACCGCACTATGTCCAACAAGGTATGATTTTTCCTTTCGTATACATCAATCAATTATCACGATCCGAGGCGTCCCATTATGAGAAAACCATTTGAGATGATCTAGAAACTTATCAGACAAGTATTTATTCCTCGATCTAATCAAAGAATCTTAATACATTGCCAATTTGTTTCACTTTTGAATTCTTTGAACCTTTCAAATAATTCACACTTGTATTTCAAAGAAATACACACATTCAACTCTTTGAATGATCATCTCCTTTTATATACTAATTTGTTCAATATGCAAAATTATTTTCATGTAAGTCAAGTATACAAAATTTATTAAGTAATATTCCAGTTCTATACAAAACATTATTATTATAAATAGAACAACAATTGTTCTTAATTATAATACCAAAAATTTTATCATCCAACAATAAAATGGAAATAATATTTCTAACAAGAACTAGAATACAATAACAACTTATCGACTTAATAGATTTTCCCGTAGTAGGCATTGCTAAACTATAAGTTTTTATGGCTAATGTGGCAACCTTTGCTACATTTCCCACATATAGATTACTTATATTTGTTTAGCTTTCTACTTTGCTTGGTCCCTTCATAAATCTATATTTATGATAACCAAAGTCAGTATCCAATAACCAAGTAGAACCTCGACTTAAAGAAAATTTTATTTTAAATCATGAACAAATTTGTATTTATAACCAAAACTTCACTAAGCTTCTTTGTTAGCCTCTCGCAAGATGCTTCTCGCAGCTTTCTTTCCAAAGGTCCATGCTTATTGCAAAGGGAAGCAAACCCTTTGCTATCCGTATCGCTTTTGTTCTTATTATCCTTTGTTTTTGCCTTTCTATTTACCTTCTTTGAATCATTCTTCTTTCGTAAGATCCTTTGGCCCTACCAAGAAGACTTGATCTTTCTTGGTTGAAAAGTGACTCTCAACATTTTTCAATATAGTTAAGTAAATCAACGAGGTCGATATCTAGCTTGTTTCATATGAAAATTCACAACAATTGTGAAAGGAGTCCGGAGTGAGTGCAAGATCAAATCTTGGCTCAACTCTCCATCCATGACAAAACCAGTTGTCCTAATTGATCAATCAAATTGATTATGTTAAGGACTTTTATCTCATCTTCGTAGTGTCATCTAATCATTCTAGATCTAAGAGCTCCTTAGATATCTCGATATCTATCGGCCCCACTTTCCTCACCATCAACTACTTGATGTGCGGTGAATATTGTAGAGCATCCATAGTTTCATGTCGACGTCAAGCTCAAGTACTCATGGATGCGAGCATGATGCATCGAGCCAATCAGGCATCATATCGCCACTTTCTAAAAGTAGCAATCTCTTCCTCGAGGCATTGTCTCGCAACCATTGCAGGATAGGCGATTATGACATAAGATAGCTTTTCACCATGAGAACTATTCTCAAATTCCTTAACCAATCCATTTAATTCTATTCTCGTTAATTTAGCATCTAATATGCTTCGCAGTGATAGTAATTTTAGACATTGTAAAATTTTGTAAATGAATTTGTAATTAACAACATTTTAACATACATTCTTTTTATTAATTACCAAAATAAATTAGGTCTTGTTTTAAATTGGTATCTCCCACTATTTTCTTCAAACTATATTACCTCACTTATATAGTTCGGCAAAAATCTAATTAAAGATTTGCTAGTGAGAATAAGGATCCCATTTCAAATGTATATAGCCTTGTGGTGACACAACAAACTATATATAAATAAATAGGTAGACAACTTTTGTCAATTACATCAACTATGCAACTCCTTGATTTTGCCTCTTAGATTATTTTGATCAAGTGGTGGCACATCCGAATCAAAATTATCCAAGTTAAGTCCCACTCTAGCACTCCATATATTCAAAAAGAAAAATATCATCCTTGTGGTGACACAACAAAACAATATTGTTCAATTTTCTTTATAAGCATCAAATGTGATAAATTAACATCTTAAATACTTAATACTCATTTGTGGTGACACAACAAACTCATATTAAATATTTAATACTCTATTAATTTTATCATGCTAAAGGCTTACGCTCGATATTCCAAATATCTTTGAACGCTTAGGACTTAATATAAAAATTTGAGGGATTTATTATTAAATTTTTCTCATCTTGTTTAGCGCATGCACATATATATATATAAAATACGCTATTATATTAATTAACATGCGAAGCATGTTTGCATAATATATAATATATATATAGTATAAGCATGCACATATAGAATACTATATTCTACCCTTGATTGATTATGGACTTTTATTCTAGTTTGTTCACTAGAGCCACCAAGTGAACCAAAAGGTCAAACCCTGGGGTTGCAAGAAATAATATTTAAATATAACTATTACATTTAAACACGGGCTTCATTACAAACGGGTCTTCAAGCGCTCCTTACTCCTTGATCTCTAATTTTTCAAAATTAATTCTAACTATTTCTATTACAAAACTATTTAAAATAAATAGAAACCTTGATCAGCAGTCAAGGGGAAGTACATAGGAGGGAGATAGAATTTACATTAAGAAAAATTAGAGAAGACGAGGTACGCAGAATCCCATTTAATAAAACCCATACATTCATGCATCCAACTAAAATAAAATCCAATCACATCGTCAATTGTCCATAATCAATCCCATTTATTATCATACACATCATCATATGCATCAATAAATAACATTCATCTCATGAATAATAAACATTTAATATATATATTGATATCATTTAATGGGCAAATTTATTTAGTATAAAATCTATTTTTTGAATCAAAATAAACTCCTTTATTTTAATCCAAATTTAAATCAAAATAAAACTATTTTATTTTAATTTATCCAATTTTGAATAAAATAAACTATTTTATTTTAATCAAAATTTTAATCAAAATAAACTCCTTTATTTTAATTAATTATGGAATCCAATTCCATGTAATAAAAAAAAAAAAAAACTATTAAAGGAAACACTTGATAATCTTTCCTATTCATAAATAAACTCCTTTATTTTGAATAATATGAAATCTAATTTCATATCTAAATAAACTCCTTTATTTAAGGAAATACTTTTCTTTCTTTCCTATTCACAAATAAACTCTTTATTTTGAATAATATGAAATCCTATTTCATATCTAAATAAACTCCTTTATTTAAGGAAAGATCAATTTCAACTCCAATTAGTTATCATGGAATCCAATTCCAACTCTAATTAGTTAGCATGAAATTTTAATTTTAAATTAAAATAAATCTTTTATTTTAATATTAAAATAAACCTTTTATTTTAAGATTAAAATAAACCTTTTATTTTAATTATAAAATTATTTAAAATATTATATATATATATATATATATATTATAATATATATATATATATAATATATATATATATATATATTACAAAACCTTTGAGAAAAAAAAATCTTATATATATGATGGTTTCGATTTCCGTATATTTGATGCTTCAAATGATTAGCCAATCATTAGCCATCATTAACAATCATCATCATGATTTCCGCTACCTTTGATTTCCGTGATAATCATTATAATCATTAGATAATCATTATATTGTCTCGATTTCCGTGACTATTACTTCTCTTGAAATCGGTCAAGGCAATCATGTAAAAAGCAAGAATCTTGTTTCAAATTAAAAAAAATTTTCAGTCTTTTTCAAAAGAGAAAAACTTGACTTCAAGTTTTCTTTTATTTAATTTCATGTAATAAAGAGGTAATCATCACCAATATTAAATAACCATTATTTGATTTCTTGAAAACCGTGTTTGCAATGTCACGTGAACCTTAAAAAAAAATGTTATTAGTTGCCAAGCGTACATGCTAACCTTTCTTGGTTTTCAAGTCCTAGAGTTTTTTTATAAAGAAGTCAATTTTTTTTTTTTTTTATTTTAAATTTTATACAATAAAAATTATGCCCAATTAAATTGTTCTAAACACATATCAATATACATATCAAATTTGAACAATTAATAATTTGCTTAAAAGTTTGGCTCTGATGCCACTGTTAGGTTTGTAATATTCATGAACGCAATCAAATTGCATAAAATTAAGCTAAGCGTGGTAAAATCGAGTTTAAAAATTACAAACCATATACCCGGATCATCCTTTATGCACAATTATTAATTAAACGAAAAGATAAAGAATAAATCATACCCTTGAAGATCGAGCTTCCTCGTGTACAAGTTCACCTCCAAATCCTTTCGCTCAATCTTGAATCCACCGGGTTTGGTTCCTTCCTTCGATCAACGTTAGCCACCCAAATGTTTGGCGGCCTCTGAGAGGTGATCCACCAAGGAAGAATAAAATTCAAGAAGATGGGTGTTATGGCTCAAACCCTAGTTTTTCCTATCTCTATAGAAAAGGGTACTCTCCAACAAATTGGAATTATTACGTTGTAAAAGTCAAAAACAACCCATACCACCCATAATAAGACTCTCTTATTTATATATGTATCAACCCACCTTAACAATTAAGGAATTGGGTTTTAATTAATTAATTAAATTTTTAATTAATTAAGCTCCCTAATCTTATTAGGGATAATTAATTAAACTCCTTTAACTAATTTTCCTTCCTAATCCAATTAGAATAAATGAGAGTACTTATATTAAATTAATTCCTAAACTCTTTTAGAAATTAAAAATAATAATAATTGTAATAATATTAATAAGACTCCTCTTATTAATTTATATTTAATATTTCTAAAATATTAAATAATAATATTAAGCTATTTAATTTATTCTATCACCATAGATTAAATTAAATATACATAACATATTATTACGATTATGCCATTTACTTCTTAAATAATTATTCTTCCTTTTATGGTGTGACCCTTTAGGTTCTCCATATTAAACCCATTGTGAATAAATCAATTAGAATAATTCTAATCTTATTTAAATAAATAAATTAAACAATTAATTTATTTAAATAAATAATATTTATTCTACAATAGGATAAGCCTCCCCTAACGATCAACGACTTTCCGTATAATATAGATTTCAACATTAATCATAAAAGAATCTTTGAGTAAATAGTTACCGCATAATTCAATCCTTCCACCATACAATGTCCCAATTAAATATAAGATATGGAATTATCACAAGTCTTATTTTATTTAATTATATGTATTTCGACTCTTAAATGCACAACTCCAAATAATGCAAATTAGAAACTCCTTTCTAATTTCATTCTCGCCTGCCAAGGACTACCGGGTTGTCATTTATCGAATCACATAGACATTTCTTTTTTTATTAGAAGTGGTAGATTCTTTATCGATCATACATTATCTCCATGTACAACTTATTATACCCAAGCATACCCTTTGATATACCCTAAGGGTCTTAAGGAATAAGTCAAAGTATAACTCATCATACACAAGATACTATGATGATCTCAAGTCCAAGGATCACTTGACTACTATCACTACAGTGAATTCCTATCGACAGCAAATAAAACTCCATTAGGTATTCCTTAGCGAGCCAATGCTCAAAGGAACTTATTCTCTAATAAGCACCTACATACTTGCTTTTAGTGTTCCACACAAATGATCATGAGATCAATCATCCTCATCCAATGAGCAAGCAACGTATGTACCAATCTATCCTGGATTCACTAATCCCCAATTTAGTAATCCAACGATTGGGAACTATTTTAGTTTTAAGCTTTCAAAGAATTTAGATCTCATTAAAATGATCATCATCATTATTCTAAAAGCATTGCTTAAAACTATGGGTTTATCACATATTATAAAACAAAGATCATGTAGATAATTAAAAGCCTTTAATAAATTAATACTTTTTATTAATAAATGAATAAGATTGTTACAAAGTATATGCTTTATCATCAAACATGATTGGCTTGTGTGCATACTACTTTCAAAAAGATGTAACGTTCGTGAGCCATATTTGACATAATGACCCAATTTGACAACTTTAATTAGTTTAGTTAGTTAATTTGAAAAATTAAAAGTTTAATCGTGAATTCGATAAAATGTGCCAACTTCGGTGACCAAATCATTATTTTTGCCATTTAAATAACAAAGGGTTCCATTATAACCTTAGAGCCAATATTCAGTTCATAGCAATTGAACAAAATATAAGTAGCAATAATGACAAGGCTGTGGCAGAAGAACCATAACCTGAGAGATTGGCTTTCGAGTCCCCTTCATCGTATTAGGGGTTGTCCTAGTACCGAAAAAGGCAATATTTTCCTTCGAGAAGTCTACCTCATTTCTTGCTAAGGCAAAAAAATCTCCCAACTCATTGGGCCTTTCGATACAATCAAATAGAAAGCCCCAAGGGCGCCAATATTACTCTAAAGGGGGCTATTCCTAGTGGAGTACTTTTTTGGATTACAAAATTATAGGAAATAAATGGATAAGAAGGAACTCTGTCAAGGCCCTTCGGTCTCCAAGCAATCCGCTCCTCTCAAGCTTTCCAATTCGTTAAGCTCACTATTCTTGTCGCTCAAAAGAAATGCTAGACTTCTCCCTTATCTATCTAATCTATATTTAGAGACATCAACTAAGAACTAGAGAGAGAAATACAGAAGAAAACTAACCTAAGCTAAATTATATAATTATATGGTATGTGATGATATATGATATCCCAGATATGGTATGCAGAGGCCCTTCTCTCATATATGTGGGTCCCTCCTTTTGGCTAGGTCAAAATCACCATTTTTGCTTCAGGCATTTGAGTTCATACAATGTCGCGCCGTAATGAACTTGTGGTTTACACTGCGGTGCCACATCACCAATAAGAAGATCGGAGGTCATGCTACAATATGAGTCCAAGAAGAAACAGTGGCACTGCGGTATGAAGATGATGTCAACAAGGACCAAGGGTGGCGGCCACACGCTGAGCTTCAAGTCATTTTGGCCACATGCATGAGTATGTGAAAGATGACTGTTTTGCCCCTTGAATGCTAGAAAACACCTGTAAAGCCTTGCAATATGTCGATTAAGCACAATAACACTATAATCATATAAAACCATATAAAATCTACGAGATTAGGTAACTATTTAAGTCATAAAGTATCTGATTCGTGGGTATAAATCCCACTCATTAAAAGGGTGTGCTAAATTCTAACCTGAAGCATTTTTTATGCATTTTATGACTACATGCATGCATGCATTACTTTAACATGCGCTTACAGTAGAGTTAAAAATGCATGTCTCCCCAATACCTAGACTTTTGGAAAATTTTGCCAGTCTCCTTTGTAAACATGACTATCCACATACACATAGCCATGACTAGGTGGCCATTCAGTAGCACACCTACCCACAACTATAAACATCATACATGCATACAAATATCAAAGTCATAATCCATGATGGTAGACTAATTACCAGGATTACTTTTCTTTACTACTTTTGCTCATTTGTCCTCAAATAGGATAAGAAATAGCAGAAAAAGGTACCAATTTGACTGTTCTAAAAGTCAAATTTTGTCACATCATTATCTTCAACATTGTTATATACTAACATTTACTGTGTTGAATATTTTTTATCAAGTCATATGAGCATGCATATTAACTACTATGTGTTTAGACGTATTTCATATGATAACTCATTTTCCAATGAACAAAACTGGAAAAGAAGACAAGCATATGTTACCAGAATAGTGTGAAACACTTGTACGGTGACAAAATTTGTAGAAAGTCGTCCGAACTCAGCAGATCTGAAGAAGAGCTCTCAGATTTCTTGTGTGGCGCAGTATGAAAATGACTTATGAAAGCAACATGCCACTTAAAGCCACCCACGATTTGTCATAGGTGTACCTGTGGCTACCCTAGGTGGGTCCCACCCCTTCGGCTCAGTCTATTTTGAGTTACAAAGGAGGTCTCAAAAGTTGAAACATTCAAATTAGGAAAAAAGACGCTATACAATTGAGCGGAAAAGCCTGATATCCTGGTTCTCAAGACCAAACTACGGGTCTGCATGTCACTCATTGGTATTCACTTGAACATAGGGTACATAACACCAATGATCGCATCTATTACAAACTACAATCGGTAATACCTCACAAAAGTCCGATGCCGTCAGTGCGGGGTCGTAACTCCAAAACACTTCTCCCCAATGGGAACTTCATACATCGTCAGCCATTAATGCACATGTCAACGAAGATCAAATAGCCTTGACATCACCAGCCATTGGCGATTAAACCCAACAAAGCATCGGAAGACATCCAATGACATTAGCTGTTGATGCACATGTCAACGAGGGTCAGGCAACCCTGACAAACACAAATTATTAGCAATAACTCCGACAGATCACTTGAAAGACCTGGCGATACAAACTAGGGAAGGCCATCTTCATCGGGAAGGATCGATGATGGAATATGTTATACATAATCTTCACTAGATAAATGCTTATTTCCCTAGAGTCTCTTGCACATGAGAGGAACATCTATAGTGGAAAGTCTGTACCAAGGATTAATGACTTTGGTGACAACCCCAACGTGAATTTCTTGAGAACTTTGGAGCACACATCCAAGCAGTTTGTCAGGATCATCAATGATTGCTTCAGTCACCATCAGAAGTCATAGAAGCAAACAGTCATCACATCCCGTTGGAAAATAGTCCAACGAACCACATACATCATACATTTGCATCATGCTATAGTACATTGCATCATGAATATCTTATCATGGTTCAAGTGTCTAGTATTCATTATCATATCCATGCCATTACACTGCATGAATATGATAAAGAGGGGCATCTGTGGACACTCGAAGATTTTTGCATTCCTGTTACTAACCTTGCAGGAGGGTAAAGTCATCTTCCGGAGATAACCTTGGAAGTCAAAGCAGCACCGTCCCGAAAATAACCCTGGGATACTCAGTTTATCATCTCAGAGACAACCCTGAGATATTAAGTCCAGTCCTAGAGACAACCCTGAGATATTCAGTTTGCCATCTCGAAGATAACCCCAAGATATTCAGTCCAGTCCCGAAGGCAACCATAAGAGTTTCAGTTTTAATCTCGGAGACAACCTAGAAGAATGCAGTTCCAGTCCCGAAGACAACCCCGAGATCCTCAGTTCCATCTCGGAGATAACCCCGAGATCTTCAGTTCCAATCCCGGAGACAACCCCAGGAGATAAAGTTCAAACCTCAGAGATAACCCCGAGACATGCAGTTGTAGTTCTGGAGATAACCCCGGAAATGCTTGTTTCAAACCCCTACGATCAGCTTCAACCTCGGTGATAGCCCCAAGGCAATCATTTCCAAACCAGGAGATTACCCCGGTAGAACATGCATTCAACACTTATAACAGCCCAATCTCAAAGATAACCCTGAGCAAGGACTGCTAAATGAGCCCAGAACCGGAGAACACAAGGAATTTTAAGTGGTTCAGAGACTCAAGCTCCTAATCCACTCTTCTACTATTAACTAGTTGGATTTCCACTAAGGAAGGGCAGCACCCTGAATCACTAAGATTCCTTCAAGGCTAGCATCCTTGGAACTTCAATTCACTAAGAACTTTTCAAGGCCAACAACCTTAGAACTCCTCCAGTTCCCTAGGAACTCTTCAAGCCCAGCAGGCTTAGAACTTCATTTAGTCCTTCCGGACAAGAACCCCTCAGGCCCTGGCTTCTTCTTCTTCTTGTTGTTGTTGTTATTATTTGTGCCCTGCAGCTAAGATATCTTTAAGCTTGAACATCTTCTGTACTTAGCAGCTTGGTGTAATCCTCTTGGCATTCTACTTTAGTCTGGACTACATCTTCTTTGGTGTAGCTGATCTTCATTCTATTCTGCTCATCTTCATCAGTTGTCAGTTATGCACCATCACCATTTGGGTCTGCTCAGTGTTTGAGCTTTTGGTAGACCTCGTCTGGCACTTAGCATTCCCTGAACCCTTCTTGACTGGTTGGCAGACATGGTTCTGCACTTGTTCTGGTTCAACTTTTGGATCATGGTGATTCGTAGAGTGGCTCTCTAGATCTTCTTTATGCTCTACCACTTTTCTGAATGCTATCTTTTTTCCTTCTTGTTTCTCAGCTTAGCTGCCATCTTCAGTGGCATCCTCATCTTTGTTGAGTGAAGCTTTAGTCTATTTGAGTCCTTCTTCAAAGCTGCTCCACTTCCACCTTTGTAATCTCATTGTTACTGAGACTTATTCTGTTTAGTTCTGGTGGAACTCATAGAGTTAACAATAGCATTCCAATAACTCAACGATTATTCTATTTAGCAACATCAGCAACTCTTTATCTTTGAAGCTCTTGTTGATTTATACTCCTTTACAACCTTCCTGTTGGGAGCTATTTGAATTGCTTCGTAGATCTCGAGTTGTTTGGTGTAGACTGCAGATGAACAATGTATCCCCTTTATGACTTTCTGACACTTTATTTCACTGTTCCACCTACCCCGTTAGAGATGTCACTTTGATGTCTTGGGCAGGTATTCGACTTTATTTCCTCCTTCTGATTTCTCGATCAAAGATTGTCCTTTTGCATCGATGCTCTCAATAAGTTTTGTTAGAAAATCAATCATCAGATTGAACCGTTGCCAATGCTTCAATCTTCAGATGACCAAACTCTATGATTCTGATGCATATCTTCTTGGACCTGATCGTAGTGTCCTGTTAAATGTTGCTTATTGACAGGTAGAGACAACACTACGATCTTGAAGAGTGTTTATTGGATCTTTAATCTAGAACACCTCTTCTTTCTTTTGTGCAGTGATTCAACACTTCTGTTTACTTTGACTGATCTTAGATACTGATGGCTTGACTCCTTGTTCTGGCCTCTTCTGAATAGCAAGACACTTCAAATTTGTGGCATGCCCAGCTCGCTTTCTCCTTGTGATCTCCCGTTCACTTATCATTAATGGACTGACCCAGTGCTTAATCACTTTAGCCTTGTTCTTCATAGGCTGATCAGTATCTTTATGTACACTCCATTAGTTCCTTCTTTGTTTGGCAAACACTATGATCCTGGTTGCTTCCAAGATCGTTGTCTTCTGTTTACTTGACAACTACTGCACTTACTAACCCTCCTTATTCAGTTACTGAAGTCTTCTTTTAATCAACTTGTGGGAGACTTCATCTTGAATGGCTTCACAACTCAATCTGGATTTTGATTAGGTTGATGCTTAGATCTTCTGTTAGCTTGCATGCCATTTGTTGAGTGCTCTCGGGTTTCCTTCATATGGGATGTACCTTTGCAGCTCATACCAGAGGCTTCATACTTTGGAAATTCTGGGAGTGCTCATTTGTTGAGTATCATATTTGCTCTACGATTCTGCCTTGGAGTAGTGAGCACTTCTGTTGAGGCCTTAGTTCTGTACTCTACGATTCAGCTTCGGTTGTTCAGACACTACGACTTTGAGATCAGATCTTAACACTCTACAATTTCTATCTTTATGCTTGTTGTCTTCATTTTATCTTGCTCAACTACGATCTCTGCCTCTGATATGATTAGTAGACTCTACGACTCCAAGTGTGGTCTACGATTCTTGACTTGGCTTCGACAGATGCTCGGTCGGCTCTTAGACAAACTGTCTCTACGATTTTGAACATGACTTCCTCAGCGAACTACGTCTACGAGGAAGTTCTCATCGACACACTACGATCCTTCCTTGTCTCACCTGGTAGTCTACGAACCCCGAGATCTACTATCCTACAGACTACAATTCTGCCTTGATAGCTCCCGAGTTTTCCTTGACTCTCCTGGCAGACTACGATTTATGGTCCAGTGCTCGACGATCAGACAAGCCTATCTGTTACATTATAAGATCAACCGAACAAGAATGATCTTTCTATATTTAAAGTCCTTATACATCATTTACTTTCAAGGACTTTACAAAGCTCTTTTGTTTATGTAGGAACAACGTAACATATTTGATCATTTCATTCTATGTCCATGTACATATGTTCCAATTATCTATCAAATGACTTTATAGCTTTTCTAAATGCAAGCATACTTTCATATTCATTCATATATATCATAATCAAATAATATATAAATAGGAATATCATTCACATGCTTATTCCTGAAAATCTCCCCCTATTTGATTATGACAAAAATAATAAGTGCATATGCATGATATAAATGTATCTTATATACAGTGAGCAGCTGTATTTCTAAAACAAATAATCATGAATATCATTGATAATAATATGGAGTTACATAAACTATGACACTTTACATCCTGGATCCAGAACATACCTAACTAGTTAGAGATGTACATCTTTGGCTCCATATGTGTTTCCAGGATGTTTGTTGATCTGCTACTTATCCGCTTAAGTTTCTTTGCTCCTACTCCCCCTCAAACTCTATATTAATAGGGTCATCATCCTTTAGCTCCCCCTCAGATGATGATTTTGTTTTTGCTGCTGCTATCTTCTTCTTTGCCTTCTTCTTAGCCTTCTTATTTTCTTTGTTTTTTTCTCCTTCTTATTTTCTTTGTTTCTTTTCTCCTTGCTCCTCCTTGAGTGCTTCTTCTTATGTCTCGTTTTCTCTTCCTTTTTGTCATTAATCACTTGTGAAAGTTGTTCCCTGTTGGACATGAGTTGCTCCATTAGGTAAGATGAGTTATCAACCTCAATCTTAAGTTCTTGTTGGCGCAACTCAATTTATAGGAAGAGAGACTGATTTAGATTGTCCATCTTATCAGAGAGGGATATGATGTGTGTTTCATTATCCTTCTGTGCTCATAGAGCTTTTGCCTTCTGATTATTTATAGCCTTCATATAGATTTGATCTCGTTCTTTGATTTTGTGAGATATATCAGACATAGTAGCTTGAAGTCTGTCTTGAGCTGTATTGTCTCCTATTTCTGTCAACATCTTTGACCCTTCAATGATGATTGATATCTTCTCAGCCAATTCATCAGAATTCTTCACTAACTTCTGCTCCATAGGAGTTTGGTCATTTGATTGGGCAGCTTCTTGTTGAGCACTAGACTTATAAATTGTTGAGTGCCAATCATTTGTGGAGGATAAAGGAATATCACACAACTGTACTTGGGCAGAGGGAAGCACCTCAAAATGAACTTGATCATTTTCAATGGAAGAGTGAAGGGACTCTACGATCATCTTCTTGCCCATGATCCTTCTGCCATCAGAGCCCGCTCTACTATCATAGGAAATGTAGTGGTTGTCAGCGTGTCGGTAAACTTTGTAGTGACATTGGTCTTTTATCATCTGAGTTGCAAACTTCTTTACTCTTGGGAAGTTCTGCGCCACCAGTTCTACGTTGGGAAGGTGAGAGAAGACCCATGTGAGATAGATGTTGTCTTTAGTGAGGAATGCCTTCACCCATGGCATATGAGAGTAAAACCATCTTATTGCATTATTCTTAGCTTCAGGCTCATATATCACAGTTGAAGTGTCCAGTTTCATGGCTCTGCGATTATTGAGCAAGTTTTCTGAGGTCATCATTACCACATTTATCCTTTCATTTCCATGATTAATCCATCTGCCAGGAAGCACATCTAATGGTTCTTCATCAACCTCCACTACAATTCTTCTCTTGTGATGAACAAGGTGGGGAATGTGAAAATCTTCTAGTTCTTCTTTTGCAGAACTGAAATCTCTTCCACCTTCTCTCTGTTCTGAGCTAGAGTTAGACCTTTGTAGATTTCCTTCTGATTCCTTATTTGCAGAACTAGAATCCTTCTTCATTTCTTCACCTTTTGAGCTTGAATCATGTTTACTCCTTTCATCTGATTCACCAGTGAATTCTTTATGCTGGTTTTCATCATTAGTGCCTTCTTCAGCATCTTCTCCTTTGGAGGCAGGCCCATCATCACTAACTTCAATGATTGCAGTAGAGTATTCACCTTTCTTCTTTGAGATAGATTTGGCAAGCAGTCTATTGCTCTTTCTTCTTCTTGGAGATTCAGCTATATGAGAGTCAGGCTTTTCTTCTTTTCCTGAATCTGAAGTCTCTGAATCACCAGACAGGCTTCCTTGATATTCAGCTTTAGTAGGGGTAGGTCCTTCTTCTTTGGACTCAACATCATCATGTGAGCTTGTTAGAGTTTCAACAGTAGCAGTTGCAGTTGTTTCATCTCTTAAACTTTCTTCAGCAACAGAGTTGCTACTCTGAGTGTTGGCCATAGGGCTTGCATATTCTTCTTCACCACTGGAGTTACTCTTTGGGGAATCAATCTTGAGACTTTCAGTTCCCTTCTCATCTTCTGACTCTACGCTATCATCCTTGGAAGATAGACTTTCTTGGGGAACTAGGGCTTACTTCTTTACCACCTTTGCTTTCTTTTTAGACAACCCTTGGAGTAATTTGTTACTTCTTCTCTTTGGGGTTTCTGCAATTGAGACCTTTTCTTCTCCTGCTTTATGATTCTATTTGTCTGTGGAGAGGTGGCTTGAAGGAGCCTCTGTATTCTTCACACCTTTAGACTTCTTCTTTGCTGATGTGGCTGCTATTGGTACATAATCATTAGATTAAGAGTTTTCCACCTCTTGTGCTTTCCTCTTCTTTGTAGAGACCTTGCTGCTGCTCCCAGTTGTTATTAGCCTCATATTTTCCTTGGGATTTTTCTTCCAGTTTACAAACAGCTATGGAGACATGACTTTATGGACGTTTAGTGGTCCTCCCTCATCATCTTTGATCTTGTTTCCCAATTTTTTTCTTCAGCACAATGCTCAAGAGTCTTCCATGAAAAACCTTTGTAAGGGGTTTATTTGTAGACTTCTTCGTTTTAGCCTTTTCCAGCCATTTGCAAATTTGATCGAGCAGGATAACTCTAAAGTTTATACGCTTCTTCAGAACTATTGCAGACATAATCTTTAGTTGTTGATCAATCACAGTGTAATATGCAGTATCCTTGCATAGTATACATTTGCCCACTATCTCAGCAAGGAACTCGAATTCTTCAGGAAACTGTAACGACCCCAAAATTTATACAATTTAATTCTCGACTTCGGTCGTTAATAATACATTCAACCTCTAATTTTACATCATTAAACGATAATACAACCATTGAAATTTGTGAAATAATTAAAATTTTCTATTACAAACTATCCTCGTTGTAAGACCCCAGCTTTTATAAATAAAGATGAATTTTTCTATAAATATTATTTTGAATATTATGGAATAAATTTGATATAATGTTATAGTTGTGGGTAATATTTATAAATTTTGCAAAGTATGCAAGTTGTTATAAAATATTCGTTTGGTCGGGGAATATTCTTTTTGTTAGGAATATTCGTGATAACTACCAATCAATCATTGGTGGACCCCACAAATGTAATTATTATCGGATTGAGAAAACGACAAAAATATTTTATAAAAATAACGGCGAGGTGTTACCGTTAAAACTGCTTGAACTATCCGGTGGTAAAAGTACAAGAATGTCTGGGGTAAGATAGATAGCACTCAGTATTGATTATCGATGCTTACGTGAGAAGTCACTCAATATGCTTAATTATTACTTTCTGAATTATTCGTGATCATATCTCTTATATTATTGATTCAATTATTGTCACAGTATCATCTGTATAATATGTTATAGTATTAAATCAATAATTGAGACGACAAGTTATAAATGATTAATAATTGTTGAAAGATTAAATATGTGTTGATTAAAAATAAAATGATTTGTGGTAAGTTTGATTATTTTATGGGGGGCTCATATGTCATCATCTAAGAGTCTCTTCGTCAATAGTAATTACCCTTGTGAATAGTATTTACCTTCGTCAATAGTAATTACCTTCACAATAGTAATTACCTTTGTGAGTAGTATTTACCTTCAAATCGATAATAATTACCTTCAATCAATAGTAATTACCCTTGTGAATAGTATTTACCTTCATCAATAGTATTTACCTTCGTTAATAGTAATTACCTTTACCAGACGTCGAACCACTTGTCGTTTCACATTACAAAGGCCGAACCACTTGTCGTTTCACATTACAAAAGGCCAAACCACTTTTCTTTTCACATCATTAGTCGTCCGAGCCACTTGCTTTTTCACATAAGAAAGTTGTTAGAAATCTTCTATAAATAGAGGCCTAGGGCTTCATTATTTTCACGAATTCATTCAAGCTATAGAGAGAAAAAGTATAGAAAGAATAAGAGAGAAAGAAGAAGAGTATTTTGTTACTACACCGCAGCGCGTGATTCAATCTCCTACCAAAAGTAAGGGGTGTTATTCTTTCTTATTCATGAAGAGAACTGTTGTTATTCCATTGCTTATTATTACATTGGAATAACTTTGTATACGTGGTTTACCCTATACTTGGTGACATTCTTCTATTATTCTCGTTGGAACATCCTCTTTGTGTGTTTTACACCTAATTTCCGTCTTTTATTATTTTGTTGGAACATCCTGCATGCATGTGTTTTACAATCGACTGGTTTTCGCTCTTTATTATTCTTCATTTGGAACATCTTCATGCGTGTGTTTTACACCGGACTGGTTCCGCCTTTTTATCATTCTCATTTGGAATATCCTATCTCGTGTGTTTTACACCGAATCGGTTCCATCTTTATTATTCTCGTTGGAACATCCTCGCTTGCGTGAATTTCACCGACCGGGTTCCGTTATTTATTATTCTCGCTGAATAACTCGCTGCATAAGGCTTCTATCGCATGCATGGTGATTTCTTTTGTTATTCCATTCTTTATTATACCCAATTGGTTAAAACTTTGACTTCTATACTCCATGAAATTAGTGGAATATCCTTGATATTTGCTTTTCATCCAAAGATCTTTTCATGAAAATATTCTTTAGATCATTCTTGAATTTTACTCTACAAAAAGTATCATGTTGATAATTTGGGCGTTAATAATTCCCGGATAAAATAATTCTTGAACTAGTTTTATTGAATTCTTATATCATTGTCATCATCCTCATGTTTATATTTTTAAAGTCATCTCATTCAGAGTGCATAGATGGACTTGGTATGATTATGACCAGAGACTATTTGGTGTAATCATGGCCGTAATGTTACAAATGATGTGGTAAAAATCCTCGTTAGTAGTAGTGCATTGATGGACGATTGTTGGCATGATCATGACCATTAATGAATACACAAATATTCTTGGCCCGTAGTGCATGAATAATTGTGGTCGTGATATACTAAAGAATATCCTCGGCAGAAAAGTGTGGGTGATTCGATGATGTGGAATATTTATTAAAGTGAGTCTCAAATATAACATGATGAAAAACCTTTTAAAACCTAAAAGATAGTAGACTTTATTTTCTACTTGACTCTTTTAATGGATCAAGATATTCCGCTACAGCTTAAACCGGTTTGCTCATTGTATTTTATCGCTTTTAACATTGTTGAAGACTATTGATAATTTATTCTCGCATTATCTTAGTCATAATATTTCTTATCGGGCTAGTTGAGCTCACCCTTTCTTTCACCGTTCTCTCTTCAGAAATGAGAATATAGTTTGGGACGAGTCTGGGAAACGAGTGATGGTCCTCAAGATAAGCATTAGTTGTCCTCACTATTCGTGAAATAGTGTGATAATAATTGTAATGAGGACTCCTTATTGAGTTTGTATAATATCTAGTAGATTTATATTTGTATTTAAACTCATAGTTTATGTCAGATTGTATACCTACGCTTATGTTAGTAAGTTGTATTTAAATTACATACCATGTAAGTGGTGACCCAAGATGGGTGATGTATACCTAATTTTGGGGGGCGCCGTAGGTTGGTATCGAGCTTAGGATATGATCCTCGCTAAGATGTGAGAATAGTACTAGAGGGGAGAGACGGAATACCTTCGCTAGTATGACCTACCTAAGTTTATGTGCTATTTTATTGGTTGGTCGAAGATAGGGATAATTTGTTACATGTCAATTAACCTTTTGTTTTGCGGCAAGATTCTAAAATGACATCTAAGAATGTTGAGAATAGCAATGGAGCGCAGAAAGCATCGCCGATTCACCACATATCAATAATCGTGGATAATGTGCATCGAAGGCGACAATCCTCATGCAAACAACAACACCGACCAAATGATGAATGATCAAATGTTCGGAGGCTTTATGCAATTTATGCAACAAAGAAAGAGAACGACTCATGTCCAAAACGTAGGTGGAAACACGGAAAACTCTCGAAGGTCACCGCTAAACAATTCAAGGAGCCGGGACCACCGGAGTTTAAGGGAGAGCTAAAACCACTTCGCGTAAAGCATGGATAAAGCAGATTACCAAGATATTTGATGTCTTGGGATGCTCGAGGAGCAAAGGTTCCCTTTGCCACCTTTATGTTGCGCGGAGGCATTCATCGGTGGGAATCGGTGAAACGTACTCAACTTCATCAGATCAAGATATCTTGGGAGAAGTTCCAGAGTCGCTCAACGACAAATACTTTTCGAAAGTATTCGCCACATGAAGGAGGTGGAGTTTATCAAGTTGGAACAAAATAATATGACCGTGTCGCAATGATCGAGGCAAAATTTATGAGTTATCACGGTTTCAAGTCCCCACTGGGTGGATAATGATGAGAGAATGGAGCCGAATGTTTTAAGAGGTTTGAAGATTTAGAGATACGCCAACATCTTAGTTCTCATAAACCGTGTTTGTATTCGGATGTTGTAAATAGGGCTCGATTAGTGGAGCGCGATAATGAGTCAATGCAACTAAAAGAGAGCAAATTAAAAATTATAATACCAAATGAGAGAGTAGTCATCAAGCGGTGACAACAAGCGTGGAGGAATCAACAAAGCCGATATGGTAACCACTTCAAAGGTAATCGTAACCAAACAATAAGAATGGACATTTCAAGAAAAGGAGATTCAACAATGATGGAAAGACGTCAAAGACCAAAGACCCATTGTTAAGAAGGAGAAAGACCACCTATCATATGCTTCAAATGCGAGGAGAGGACACATCGATCCAAATCTGCGCCATGCCATCCAAAGCATGTTATAATTATGGAAGAGAAGGTCACTTAGCTCGATTTTGTCATTTCATCAAGATAAATTCAACTAGGATGGAGGCACCAAAGGCCATCCTAGAAAAATTCAAAACCAGAGAGTCTGGAGAGGCGTTTGTTGTGACCTCCCAAAGAGCAAGGAATCTGAATGAGGTCATCACGGGTAAGCTTATCATAAACTCTAATGAAGTCTATACTTTATTTGATACCGGTTCTACCCATTCTTTTATTTCTCCTACTTGCGCTCATCGATTAAATTTGACTCGGAGAAATTAGACTTTGACTTATCTCATGGAAACTCCGTTGGGAGAAACCTTCATTACATCCACTATTTATAAGTCTTGTTTGGTTCAAATCGGTACCCTCACATTACCTCGTCGATCTTATTTCATTAAAAATACTTGCATTTAACGTGATTCTGTGGGATTGATTGGTTAACTACTTATCATGCAAAAATTGATTGTTTTCGTAAGGTTGTTAGCTTTCATATTCCTAATCAACCTATTATGCGAATTCAAACGACCAAACCATTAAAATCAATCACGGGCCATCTCAAGCCATAAAGCTATTCGCTTATTGAAAAACGGATGTCAAGCTTTCTTAGCTCATGTCACGATTTAAATAAAAATACGTCGGCTTTTAAACGATATTCCTATTGTTAATAAATTTCCCGACGTATTCCCAAGAACTTCCCGCCTACCCTAGAGCGTGAAATTGAATTTTGTATCGACCTTGAACCCTAGATAAAACCTATTTCCAAAGCCCCATATCGAATGGCTCTATTGAACTTTAGGAGTTAAAGACCCAACCGCAGGAATTGTTAGACATTGGCTTTATTCGTCCCTAGTACTTCTCCTCGGGGTGCTCTGCTCTATTCGTGAAGAAGAAAGATGGGAGTATGCGACTTTGTATTGATTATCGGGAGTTGAATCATGTCACCATCAAAAATAGGTATCCATTGCCACATATTGATGACCTGTTTGACCCGATTGCAAGGAGCCAAATTCTTTTCAAAGATTGATCTTCGTTAGGATATCACCAATTGAAGATTAAAACCGCGACATTCCAAAGACTTTTTAACTTCGATGCGGGCATTATGAATTCCTAGTCATGTCCTTTGGATTGACTAATGCTCTCCCGCCTTCATGGATATGATGAACCGAGTATTCAAGGAATATTTAGATCACTTTGTGGTCGTCTTTATTGATGACATCCTTATTTATTCCAAAAGCCGTGAAGATCATGAGCAACACTTGAGGTCGACACTCCAAAAGCTTCGTGAATATAAGCTTTATGCCAAGTTGAAGAAATGCGAAGTTCGGCTTGAAAGTAGCATTCCTTGGGCACGTGGTATCAAGTCATGGAATATCTGCTTAACCCAAAGAAAGATCAAGCTATTCAAAGTCGAACAACCTAAATCGATGGACCGAAGTAACGTAGCTTTCTCGGTTTAAGCTGGTTATTATCGGAGATTCGTGGAAGGATTTTCTCGAATCGCTACTCCATCGACTCAAATTGACTTCGAAAGATACAAAGTTCTATGGAGCGAAGAATGTGAGAAGAGTTTTCAAGAACTCAAGAGGAGACTTATTTCAAGACTGCTCGGCTAATACCATCCGGCTCGGAGGGATTTGTCATCTACAATGATGCTTCGAGCAAAGGGGTGGGATGTGTTCTTATGCAACATGGAAAAGTTATAGCCTTATGCCTCATGACAACTCAAAGAATATGAGAGGAATTATCCTACTCATGATCTAGAGTCATAGCGGTTGTTGTCTTTGCACTTAAAATTTGGAGGCATTACTTGTATGGGGAGAAAGTGGAGATCTTTACGGATCATAAAAGCCTCAAATATTTCTTCACTCAAAAGGAACTCAACATGCGACAATGACGTTGGCTTGAACTGTTGAAAGATTATGATCATACCATCCAATACCATCCTCGAAAAGCGAACGTGGTAGTAGACATTTATTGAAAGCGTAAGATCGTATCTGCAAATCACGAAAGTCGTTATTGTCAACACAAAGGCCCATTTGTGTGACTTGCAAAGGATGGAGATAGAGTTAAAGACTCCAAGGACGCATGTGATGATAGCAAATATACGAGTAGAACCGACTTTAATCGATAAAGTTAAAGTCGCTTCAAGTTACGCACTCTAGAGCCGATGCGTATGAGGAAGAAAGTGCAAAGAAGGTGCTACGCCTAAGCAAGAATCGATGAAGAAGGAATACTTGAGTCAACTCCGGACTTTGTGTTCCTAACGACCCCGATTTAAAGTATAATATCATGATGGAGGCGCACAACACACCATTTGCAATCCATCTCGGGAGTACCAAAATGTATCATGATATTTGTCATACATTTTGGTGGAGCAATATGAAGAGAGAGATAGCTATTGCTTATCTCTCAGGTGTCTAACTTGTCAACGAGTTAAAGCAGAGCATCAAGTACCAAAAGGTCCATTGAACCACTTGAAATTCCGAATGGAAGTGGGAGCACATTACCATGGATTTCAATTCTGGGTCTTCCTAAGGTTTCTCAAGGCATTGATGCGATTTGGGTCATTGTTGATAGATTGACCAAGTCTCCGCTCATTTCTTACCGATACGAGAAACTTATACACTTGAACGCCTTGCTCAGATGTATATATAAACGAGATTGTAAGATCGCATGGTATGCTTAAGATCCATAGTTTCGATCGAGACCCAAGATTCACTTCACGATTTTGGGTTAGTTTGCAAAAAGCTATAAGGCACAGACTTACGATTTAGCTCTAGATATCATCCTCGAGGATTTGATTGGACAATGGAGAGGACTATTCAAACTCTTGAAGATCTATTAAGACTCTGTGTCCTTGATTTCAAGGGGAGTTGGGACAAGTTCTTACCATTGGTGGAGTTTTCCTACAACAACAACGCTTATCAAGCAAGTATTGGCATGGCTCCATTCAAGCGTTGTATGGAAAAAAGTGTCGTTCTCCAAGATCTTTGGGATGAGGTGGGTGAAGCAACGTTGTTGGGACCGGGAGTTGAATACGTATGACTACTTTTAAAAAGATTCAAATGATCCGATAACGTATAAAACCTCACAAAATCGATAAAAGAGTTATCTTGATCTTCATCGAAAGGACGTGGAATTCGATATAGGAGATCATGTGTTTGTTAAGAGTTGCTCCATGGAAAGGAGTTACAAGATTTAGAAAGAGAGAAAACTTTAATCCTCGATTCATCGGTCCATTTTAATCCTCGATCGAGTAGGAACTGTGGCTATGGACTCGCTTTTACCGCCAAATATGTCTCGTGTTCATAACGCTTTTCACATATCCATATTACGTAAATATTTGAAAGACCCGAACCATATTATTGAGTTAGAACCCATTTAAATAGCGGAAGATTTAACGTATGAAGAGGTTCCTGTTCAAATTTTGGATAAGAAGGAACATATTCTACGCCCCAAGGTTATACCTCAAGTCAAAGTTTTGTGGAGGAACCACGATGTTGAGGAAATGACTTGGGAGTTAGAATCAAAATGAAATCAAGGTATCCTTACCTCTTCGACATACCAGTATCGCACCCTAATTTCGAGGGCTTAAATTTCATAAGAAGGGAGGTTGTAAGACCCCACTTTTATAAATAAAGATGAATTTTCTATAAATATTATTTTGAATATTATGGAATAAATTTGATATAATGTTATAGTTGTGGGTAATATTTAAGAATTTTGCAAAGTATGCAAGTTGTTTTAAAATATTCGTTTGGTCTGGAATATTCTTTTTGTTAGGGAATATTCGCATAACTACTACCAATCATTGGTGGACCCCACAATGTAATTATTGTCAGATTGTGAAAACGACAAAAATATTTTATAAAAATAATCTATGAGGTGTTACCGTTAAAACTGTTGAACTACCCGATGGTAAAAGTACAATGAATACACCTGGGGTTGCATAGAGTAGCACTTCAGTATTGATTATTGATGCTTACGTGAGAAGTCACTCACCTATGCTTAATTATTGCTACGATAATTAATGTGATCATATCTCTTATATTATTAATTCAATTATTGTCACAAAGATCATCTATATAATATGTTATAGTATTAAATCAATAATTGAGACGACAAGTTATAAATGATTAATAATTGTTGAAAGATTAAATATGTGTTGATTAAAATAAAATGATTTGTGGTAAGTTTGATTATTTTATGGGGGCTCTATATGTCATCATCTAAGAGTCTCTTCGTCAATAGTAATTACCCTTGTGAATAGTAATTACCTTCGTCAATAGTAATTACCTTTGTGAGTAGTATTTACCTTCGTCAATAGTAATTACCTTCGGCCAATCAGTAATTACCCATGTGAATAGTATTTACCTTCGTCAATAGTATTTACCTTCGTTAATAGTAATTACCTTTACAGACGTCGAACCACTTGTCGCTTCACATTACAAGCGCCGAACCACTTGTCGTTTCACATTACAAAGCGCCAAACCACTTTTCTTTTCACATCATTAGTCGTCGAGCCACTTGCCTTTTCACACTAAGTGCTAAGCTAGAAATCTTCTATAAATAGAGGCCTAGGGCTTCATTATTTTTCACTTAATTCATTCAAGCTATAGAGAGAAAAGTATAGAAAGAATAAGAGAGAAAGAAGAAGAGTATTTTGTTACTACACCGCATAAAGATTCAATCTCCTACCAAAAGTAAGGGGTGTTATTCTTTCTTATTCATGAAGAGAACTGTTGTTATTCCATTGCTTATTATTATTCTCATTGGAATAACTCGTATAATGTTGTTTACCCTATACTTGGTGACATTCTTCTATTATTCTCGCTGGAACATCCTCATCTGTGTGTTTTACACCTACTGGTTCCGCTCTTTATTATTTTGTTGGAACATCCTCTCTGTATGTGTTTTAACCGGACTCGGTTCCGCTCTTTATTATTCATTGGAACATCCATGCTCATGTGTTTTACACCCGACTGGTTCCGCCTTTATCATTCTGTTGGAATATCCAATCTCATGTGTTTTACACCGGATCCGGTTCCATCTTTATTATTCTGTTGGAACATCCCGCTTGCGGTGTGAATTTCACCTCGACTGGTTCATTATTTATTATTCATTTGAATAACCTCGCCTGCGTGCGGTCTATCGCATGCATGGTGATTTCTTTTGTTATTCCATTCTTTATTATACCCAGTTGGTTAAAACTTTGACTTCTATACTCCATGAAATTAGTGGAATATCCTTGATATTTGCGTTTCATCCAATATCTTTTCATGAAAATATTCTTCTGATCATTCTTGAATTTTACTCTACAAAATAGTATCATGTTGATAATTTGGACGTTAATAATTCTGGATAAAATAATTCTTGAACTTGTTTTATTGAATTCTTATATCATTGTCATCATCCTCATGTTTATATTTTTTTTAAAGTCATCTCGGCTTTTGTAGTGCATAGATGGACTTGGTATGATTATTACCGAGAGACTATTCCGGTGTAATCATGACCGTAATGTTACAAATGATGTGGTAAAAATCCTCGATTCTTAGTAGTGCATTGATGGACGATTGTTGGCATGATCATGACCATTAATGAATACACAAATATTCTTGGCCCGTAGTGCATGAATAATTGTGGTCGTGATAATCTTGAAGAATATCCTTGGTAGTAGTGCGGGGGTGATTCGATGATGTGGAATATTTATTAAAGCTTGAGTCTCAACTATAACAGTGATGAAAACCTTTAAAACCTAAAAGATAATAGACTTTATTTTCTACTTGACTCTTTTAATGGATTGCATATTCTACTGCAGCAGTTAAACCGGTTGTTATCATTGTATTTTATCGGTTTAACATTGTTGAAGACTATTGATAATTTATTCGCATTATCTTAGTCATAATATTTCTTCTTCTGGGCTAGTTGAGCTCACCTTTTCTTTCACTTTGTTCTCTTGAAATGAGAATATAGGCCGGGACGAGTCTGGGAAACGAGTGATTGTCCTGAAGATAGCATTAGTAGTCCTCACTATTCTGTGAAATAGTGTGATAATAATTGTAATGAGGACTCCTTATTGAGTTTGTATAATATCTAGTAGACGATATTTGTATTTAAACTCACAGTTTATGTCGTATTGTACACGACAGTTATGTTAGTAAGTTGTATTTAAATTTTGTACCATGTAAGTGGTGACCCAAGATGGGTGATGTATACCTAATTTTGGGGGCGTCACACTCGTTCCCAAAACCTTCAACCTTTACATCTAAATATCTCAGAATCATTTTAATACTACAATAGTTTACATTCGTAAAACAATATTACAATTCAACATTAATACATTATTCGAACATTAGACATGGTTTATAAGAATAACAACTTAGCTAGGATATGAAATCTTCATATATCACTTTTGATCCATAACAAT
This sequence comes from Panax quinquefolius, assembly GCA_020205615.1. NCBI lineage: Eukaryota > Viridiplantae > Streptophyta > Magnoliopsida > Apiales > Araliaceae > Panax > Panax quinquefolius. Next base: position 113,888,741 of record CM035172.1, read on the forward strand.
CAAGTAGCACATAGCGTTACCTTCAATTCTTGAATATGCACAAATGGTTATTTGCAAAAATGAGCTCGACAAATTTCAAAGAAAATCTAACATGATTTTTCATGCATCACGTAGCACATAATAACATGCTCAACATACAAGAATAATCATAAACAAACATAGCATATGTGACGCCCCCAAAATAGGTATACATCACCCATTCTGAGTTGTCAATACATGGTACAGAAACAACTACAACTTTATTATTACAACAAGAAACTATGAGTTTGAATACAAATATTATCTTCTAGACAATATCTATACTCAAATAAATCCTCATCACATTTATTGATACATTATTGTACAAAAATGGTGAGGACTACTAAACAACTTCTTTCTAGAACCTTCATTCCATACCCGAGGCTGTACTCGCTATATTCTCACCTCCTAAGAAGAAAAATGGAACAAAAAGGAAAAGGGTGAGCTCAACTAGCCCAAGAAAGAATATTATGACTAAGATAATATACAACAAATTATCTTTAGTCTTCAACAGGAAAAATTCTAATAGAATACAATAGACAACAATTTTAAATCAATATTCGCAATGAAATAATAATTCATTAGAAGAGTTAAGTAGAGAATGCAAACTACTATCTTCTATGTATGAATTTAAAAGTTCATCGCTATCATTTTTATCCCCGTAACATCAATCAATATACATCTGAATCAAATATTCATCTTTACTTCTGACAAAAAGATATTCATCATTAATCATGTTCATCTAAACACTGCTCATCTTTGCACTACGGGCAAAAAGATATTCTTCAAATCATTCATCATTCTTGCACTACAGTGCCAAAGATATTCAATAATATCATCATTTAAGACCGAGGATTATGAAAATATTTTTAAAGAAACGAATCCAAAGGAAACAAAATGACAAGGATTAAGGATTAAGGATTCGTACTTTGTTTTATCCACGTCCAAAAATACCTCAAAAAATAATCATAGTGGTGTAAAATTCAAGAATGATCAAAACATGGATACAATCAAAGCTAGTATCCATAATAGATATTTTGGACAAAAGAAGAAATTTCATTTTTTCTATGAATAGTCCAGATATTCATTGAATAGTGCAGATATCGTGAATAAGTCTGCAGTATCGTGAATAGTAACTCACACCACCAAGATATAGAAATTTCACAAAAAAACATCTTCACGCTTCATGAATAGTACTCGTGAATAGTAACTCATGAATAGTAACTCGTGAATAGTAAATCATGAATAGTAACTCCGAGAGCATGAAAAAGTTCCAAATTTGATAAAAGTTCCAACCAATATTTCAAAGATAATGATATTGAAGAAATAATATCATTTGAGAAGAAAATAACATCCCTTACCTCGAAGATTAGTACTTCTAATTTGGAATACCGGTATAATCTTTGAAGGAAACTTGCACCGCCTAACAATACTCAAAGTATACTCAAAATACTCACAAGAATACGCTCGATAATATAGAGAGAAAAACTTCAGCTTTACGGTGTGATTTTCAATTCTAACCTAAGCACCTATTTATAGGAAAATGCTTAGAACACCAAAGCGTAAAATTTAATAAAATATTATTATATATATTAAGATTTCTACGCCAACCTTCCTAGATCTGATCTCAGCTCATTATGCATATGTTGTAGCCCACAAAACAAACAAAAAACGTTTTATTATTTAAAATATTTTAAACTTCCAAAATCAATTATTTCGAGCTTCTAACTTCAATAATTCATAATAAATAGCCCTTCTATTAGAAAATTCGAATCACGTGAGTTTGTTATAGGAAATTCAATTCTCTACAACTTTGCAGAAGAAAGTTTTTCCAAATTCCAAACAAAAATTTACCAAATCCACAAACGGGGATTTTACGGTATAATCAAATTTCACCAATAAATGGGATCCAATTTACATGTTTAACATGTTTTAAACATTTATTGCAACAAAATACTCTTCCTCGTATACTCATATATCCCACATTCGTTGTAAAATATCACTATTATTATATTATTAAAATATAATAATACATTTAAATGAATTATCTTATCGAGAAAAAGATAAAATTTTAATTTTCAACAATTATCACATTAAAATTTTTTCTCCATCTATATCCATATAAAATCAATATTTTCCTCATCATATGAATCAATAATTAATTATTCACAAATAATATTATTAGTAATCACAATATTGACAACCGTGTAGGTCCCGAGGAAAGAGGGGCTTTCCAATAAGGTGACCAAACCTCTCCTTGTATGTAACTTTCTAGACATTGCCAATAATGTTATCTAATAATATTATTCGAGATAATATGAATTATTGCTTCGATAATGAAAAATATTGTGTAATGACAATTATTGAAACAACAACAATATAAAATATCAACGCGCAAAGAATTATTGAATCAATAAAATAAAATATTTGAATAAAGAATTATCAGTAACCATTATTGAGTAGTGCCTTCTTACGTAAGAATCAATAATTGGTGCAATACCGTGTCTTCTTGTGTTTTAACCACAAAAGTATTTTAACAAGATATTATGCTGAATAACAACTTCGCCAAGTATTTTTAACCAACTTATATTTGTCTTTTCTTCATCCAATCGCTTTCACATTATGGGGCCCACATATACCTAACGCCATCGCATTTAATATTCCCAAACAATCTGAATATTCCACGACCAAACGAATATTCCCTAACAACAATGAATATTTTATAACCACTTGCTTATTTTGAAATATTTGCGTATTTTACCCCTAACTATCCACATTAATCACATCAACCCTTACTATTTCAAAATAATAAATAGAGAAAATTAAATTTCATTAATAATAAGTTGGGGTCTTACAACCTCCACTCCTTATGAAATTTCGTCCTCGAAATTGACGACGCGTACTGGTGTTTTCAAAAAGTGAGGATACCTCGCTTTCATTTCCGTTTCAATTCCTGTCATTTCCTCTATAGCATGATTCCTCCACAAAACTTTAACTTGTGGTATGACCTTTCTTGCGTAGGACATACTCCTTCCTATCCAAGACCTTGACAGTACCTCCTCATATGTTAAGTCTTCTATTATTTCGTCCGGTTTCTAATTCTATAACGTGGTTCGGTCTTTCACATATTTACTGAAGTACGATATGTGAAACACACTATGAACACGAGACATACTTGGAGGTAACGCAAGTCTATAGGCTACATTTCCTACTCGGTCAAGAATTTGAAATGGACCAATAATTCGTGGATTGAGCTTTCCTCTCTTCCCAAATCTTGTAACTCCCTTCCATGGAGCAACTCGCAATAATACATGATCCCCACACTAAATTCCACGTCCTTTCGATGAAGATCCGCATAACTCTTTTGTCGATCTTGTGCTTGGTTTGTATACGCTTGTCGAATCATTTGAATCTTTTCGGTGAGTCATACGTACTAACTTCGGGTCCCAACAATGTTGCTTCACCCACCTCATCCCAACATATTGAGAACGACATTTTCGTCCATATAATGCTTCAATGGAGCCACACCTATACTTGCTCGATAACTGTTGTTGTAGGAGAATTCCACCAATGGTAAATACTTATCCCAACCGCCCTTGAAGTCTAGGACACGAGTCTTAATAGATCTTCAAGAATTTGAATAGTCCTCTCTCGATTGTCCTTGGTTTGGGGATGGTATGCGAACTAAATCGCAAATCCGTGCCCATAGGTTTTTGCAAGCTAACCCAAAATCTTGAAGTGAATCTTGGGTCACGATCCGAAACTATGGATACCGGCATGCCATGCAACCTCAAATCTCATTCACGTCATATATACTAGCAAGACGTTCAAGGAATAAGTCTCCGTATCGGCAAGAAATGAGCGGACTTGGTTAATCTATCAACAATAACCCAAATAGCATTGATGCCTTGAGAAACCGTAGGAAGACCCGTGAACGAAATCCATGGTAATGTGTTCCCACTTCCATTTCGGAATCTCAAGTGGTTGCACGGACCCTTAGGTACTAGATGCTCTACCTTTACACGCCGACAAGTTAAACACATTGAGATAAACTTTGCAATCTCTCTCTCATATTGTTCCACCAAAATTTATGTCAAGATCACGATACATTTTAGTACTTCAAGGATGGATTACAAATGGTGTATTGTGTGCCTCCATCATAATCTTGTACTTCAAATCAGTGTCGTTAGGAACACAAAGTCTAGAGTGGACTCAAGTATTCCTTCTTCATCAATTCTCGCCTCGAATAGCTCCTTCTTGTACTTTCTTCTTCATACGCATCATTTCCGGGCCTTAGGGGTGGCTTGAGCAACCTTAACTTTTTCTATTAAAGTTGGCTCTATGCGTATACTTGACATCATCGCACCTGCGTTCCGCATATGATCTTCTTCTACTCACGCGCCGCCTACCACGTTCGCTTTTCCAGATGGTATTGAATAGTGTGGTCGTAGTCTTTCAATAGCTCGAGCCAACGTCATTGCCAGCATGTTGAAGTTCTTTTTGAGTGAAGAAATATTTAAGGCTTTTATGGTCCGAATATATCTCCACTTTCTCCCCATATAGATAGTGCTTCCATATTTTTAGCGCGACATCTGCGCTAACTCTAGATCATGAGTAGGATAATTCCTCTCATACTCTTTAAGTTGTCGCGAGGCATAGGCTATGACTTTCCCACGTTGCATGAGAACACATCCTAACCCTTTGCTCAAGCATCATTTGTGATAACAAATCCATCCGAACCAGATGGTATTGTTAGAACAGTCTTAGAAATAAGTCTCCTCTTAAGCTCTTGAAACTCTTCTCGGCATTCTTCGCTCCAAACGAATTTTGTATCCTTCCGAGTTAGTTTGAGTTAATGGAGTAGCGATTCGAGAAAACCCTTCCACGAATCTCCGATAATAACCAAACTAAGCCCAAAAGCTACGATGCTTGATCCAATCGACTTTTGTTGCTCCCAACTTTGTATTGCTTCAATCTTCGCTCGATCCACGGATACTCATGTGTTTTGACACCATTGCGCCCAAGAAATGCTACTTCCTCAAGCCGAAACTCGCATTTCTTCAATTTGGCATATAGTTGGTTTTTCACGAAGCCTTTGGAGTACCAACTTCAAATGGTGCTCATGATCTTCACGGCTTTTGGAATATATGAGGATGTCATCAATAAAGACAACAACGAATTGATCCAAATATTCCTTGAATACTTTGTTCATCATATCCATGAAAGCCGCAGGAGCATTAGTTAGTCCGAAAGACATGACTAAAAATTCATAATGCCCATACTGAAGTTCAAGGCGCTTTGGAATATCCTCGCTTTAATCTTCAAATTGATGATATCCGAGCGAAGATCGATTTTTGAAAAGAATTGTGCCTTACAGAATCGGTCAAACAAGTCATCAATACGAGGTAGAGGATACCTATTCTTGATGGTGACATGGTTCAATTCCCGATAGTCAATACAAAGTCGCATACTCCCGCTTTTCTTCTTTACAAATAAAACAGAGTACCCCGAGGAGATGTACTAGGGGCCGAATGAAACCGATGTCCAACAATTCTCAGTAGTTGGACCTTTAACTCCTGAAGTTCAATAGGAGCCATTCGATATGGGGTTTTAGAAATGGGCTTAGTACCGTGTTCAAGATCAATAAAGAATTCAACTTCACGCTTAAAGGGTGAGCAATTTAAGTTCTTCGAAATACGTCGGAAAGTCAATAACAACAGAATATTATTCAAATTTGACGTGTCTTTATTCAAATCCATAACATGGGCTAAGAAAGCTTGACATCCGTTTTTCAATAAATGAATAGCTTTATGATAGTGATTGATTTTAATGGTTTAGTTGCTTGAATTAAATAACACGGGTTGGTCGAGAATATGAAAACTAACAACCTTACGAAAACAATCAATTTTGGCATGATGAGTAGTTAACCAATCAATCCCTAAAATCACATCAAAAGCAAGTATCTTTAAAGAGATAAGGTCAACAGTAAGGTAATGGTGCCAACTTGAATCAAACAAGATTTATAAACGATGGATGTGATGAAAGTTTCTCCTAACGAGTTTCCACAGATAGGTCAAAGTCTAATTTCTCCTGAGTCAAGTTTAAACGTTGAGCACAAGCGGAGAGATAAATGAATGTGTAGCACCCATCAAGTAAGGTATAAACTTCGCAAGAATTTATAAATAGCTTACCCGTGATCACCTCGTTTGGGTTCCTCGCATTTTGACCAAATCACAACAAACGCTCTTCCCGAATCGCTGACTTTGACTTTTTTTCGATCTTTTTGAGTCACCGTCCCTCACTGAACTAGGTTTCGCTCTCGTACAATCTCGAGCGATATGTCCTTCCTTTCCACAATTATAGCATACCTTAAACTGTTGTGGGCGCTTTGACCGATATGTCGCTCTTTTCGCATTTGTAACATATACGACCGGTGGTCGTTTCTCCTCCCTTAGAACCGGTTGCTCTGCAGATCGCTGTCTTCACATAGTCGTTGTTAAATCTCCTCTTTTAAAATCTCCTCCCGACTCGCTTTTCTATTTTCATGGCCATGATTTCCACCAGAGTGGTTACCATTTTGTCCGTCTGCTTTTCTTTCTCCACTGGTTATCATTATTCTATTGACCGCTATCTCCGGTAATGCGATCCTCGTTTGTGGTCCTCTCGATTGACCTTACTCGTTATCTCGCTTCTAATAATTGAGCCCCTATTTACAACATCCTAATAGAGAGAAAATTTAAGAGAAATGAGATATTGACGTATGCTTAGTTTCAAACCTCTAAGAAACATCCATGTCATACATTCCTCATTCTCTACCAAATGGGTGCAAACCTGGATAACTCTACAAACTTTGCCTCGTACTGAGACACCGTCATGTTGTTCTGCTCCAGTCTAATAAACTCCACTTCCTTCATATGACGAACACTTTCAGGGAAGTATTTGTCATTAAATAGTTTCAAACGCTCTCCCAAGACATCTTGAGTGCGGCCGATGGGTGCAGCTTCATGAGACTCCCACCGATGATCCGCTTCGCCATGGAACATAAAGGTGGCGAATGGAACCTTCTGTTCCTCCGTGCATCCCAAGACATCGAATATCTTGGTAATTTGCTTGACCCATGTTTCCGCCATGATCGGATCTGGCTTTCCCTTCAATTCTGGTGGTCCCAACTCTTTGAACTGCTTGGCTGTGACAACCCGTGAATTGCTATCATTTCCTCCTCAGATTTTGAACACGAGTCTCCCTCGTGCGATTTTGCATGAACCGCAGAAAGCTTCTAAACATCCCTCGCTCATCATCTCGCTTTCAAGGTGGTGTTGTTCACAGGAGGAACATTGCCACTTCAGTTACGCGTTCTCCTCGTTGTAGTGATACAGCGTCTCCACGGTCTCATTTCCATTGTTAATATTCTCACGACATTCTCAAATCTTGTCATAAAACAAGGGTTAATTAAGGAAATCAATATATCACATAATATCCCTATATCTTGACCAACTAACAAATAAGCTTAGGTAGGACATACTAGCGAAGGATTTACTCGCCTCTCCCCCTAGTTCTATTCCCCATCTCCGCCAGAGATCATATCCCTAAGCTCGATACCAACCGTGACGCCCCCAAAATAGGTATACATCACCCATTCTCGTTGTCATACAATACATGGTACGTAAACAACTACAACTTTATTATTACAACAAGAAAAGCGTGAGTTTGAATACAAATATTATCTTCTAGACAATATATATACTCAAATAAATCCTCATCACATTTATTGATACATTATTGTACAAAAAATGGTGAGGACTACTAAACAACTTCTTTCTAGAACCTTCATTCCATACCCCGACTTCGTACTCGCTATATTCTCGCCTCCCGAGAAGAAAAATGGAACAAAAGGAAAAGGGTGAGCTCAACTAGCCCAAGAAGAAGAATATTATGACTAAGATAATATACAACAAATTATCATTAGTCTTCAACAGGAAAAATTCTAATAGAATACAATAGACAACAAATTTTAAATCAATATTCGCAATGAAATAATAATTCATTAGAAGAGTTAAGTAGAGAATGCAAACTACTATCTCTTCTATGTATGAATTTAAAAGTTCATCGCTCTATCTTTTATCCATGTAACATCAATCAATATACATCCGAATCAAATATTCATCTTTGCACTACTGAGCCAAAGATATTCATCATTAATTAGTGTGTTCATCTAAACACTGCTCATCTTTGCACTACTGGCCAAAGATATTCTTCAAATCATTCATCTTTGCACTACGTGCCAAAGATATTCAATAATATCATCATTTAAGACTGAGGATTATGAAAAATATTTTTAAAGAAACGAATCCAGTGAAACAACATGACAAGGATTAAGGAGTAAGGATTCATACTTTGTTTTATCCACGTCCAAAAATACCTCAAAAATAATCATAGTGGTGTAAAATTCAAGAATGATCAAAACATGGATACAATCAAAGCTAGTATCCATAATAGATATTTTGGACAAAAAGAAGAAATTTCATTTTTCTGTGAATAGTGCCGTATTCGTGAATAGTCAGATATCGTGAATAATGTCGTATATGTGAATAGTAACTCCAGACACCAAAAGATATAAATTTCACAAAAAACATCTTCACGCTTCATGAATAGTACTCGTGAATAGAAACTCGTAAATGTACACTTTCATGAATAGTAACTCGTGAATAGTAACTCATGAATAGTAACCCCACATGAAAAAGTTCCAAATTTGATAAAAATTTCCAACCATATTTCATCATAATGATATCAAGAAATAATATCATTTGAGAAGAAAATAACATCCTTACCTCGAAAGATTAGTACTTCTAAATCGAATAACGGGTATAGTCTTTGAAGGAACTTGCACTCGCCTAACAATACTCAAAGTATACTCAAAATACTCACAAGAATACGCTCGATAATATAGAGAGAAAACTTCAGTTTTTGGTGTGATTTTCAATTCTAACCTAAGCACCCTATTTATAGGAAAATACTTAGAACACCAAAGCAGAAAATTTAATAAAATATTATTATATATATTAAGATTTCTACGCCAACCTTCCTAGATCTGATCTAAGCTCATTATGCACATGTTGTAGCCCACAAAACAAACAAAAAACATTTTTATTATTTAAAATATTTTAAACTTCCAAAATCAATTATTTGAGACTTGAAACTTCAATAATTCATAATAAATAGCCCTTCTATTAGAAAATTCAATCACGTGAGTTTTATAGGAAATTCAATTCTCTACAACTTTGCGTAAGAAAGTTTTCCAAATTCCAAACAAAATTGACCAAAATCCACAAACGGGGGATTTTACAAAGCTATAATCAAATTTCACCAATAAATGGGGTCCAATTTACATGTTTAACATGTTTTAAACATTTATTGCAACAAAAATACTATTCCTCCTCGTATACTCATATATCCCACATTCGTTGTAAAAATATCACCATTATTATATTATTAAAATATAATAATACATTTAAATGAATTATCTTATCGAAAAAGATAAAATTTCAATTTTCAACAATTGTCACATTAAAATTTTCTCCATCTATATCCACATAAAATCAATATTTTCCTCATCATATGAATCAATAATTAATTATTCACAAATAATATTACGTAATCACAATATTGACAACCAGCAAAGTACTCAGAAAGAGGGGCTTTCCAATAAGAATTTCTCCTCATTCTTGGCCGCAATTAGGTGACCAAACCTCTCCTGTATGTAACTTTCTAGACATTGCCAATAATGTTATCTAATAATATTATTCGATAATATGAATTATTGCTTCGATAATGAAAAATATTGTGTAATGACAATTATTGAAACAACAAAGAATATAAAATATCAACGCAACAATTATTGAATCAATAAAATAAAATACCGAATAAGAATTATCGTAACCATTATCGAGTAGTGTGCCTTCTTACGTAAGAATCAATAATTGGTGCAATATCGTAAAGCTACCGTGTTTTAACCAATTTAGTATTTTAACAAGATATTAATTGGTAATAACTACGCCAGTTATTTTTTAACCAACTTATATTTGTCGCTTTCTTCATCCAATCACTTTTCGTTATGGGGTCCACACACGGTCGCACTTGTTGCATTTAATATTCCCCGACTCAAATGATTTAATATTCCACGACCAAACGAATATTCCCCGACAACAATGAATATTTTATAACCACTTGCTTATTTTGAAATATTTACGTATTTTACCCCTAACTATCCACATTAATCACATCAACCCTTACTATTTCAAAATAATAAATAGAGAAAATTAAATTTCATTAATAATAAGTTGGGGTCTTACAGCATACATGTTATAGTTCACATAACAACTATAAAGATTGAGTTCCTTACTCAATCAACATTCATAGTTCAATCATCATAGTCATAGATTGACTTTCACATTTCATACTTTTGACATATATAATACATCATACACTAAAAGTTTAAAGCAGATCATCATCAAGTTCACATAGCAAAAGGAACCGAAAGACTTACCTTTTACTGGGCGTTTTACCAACACGCTAATACTTCGGCGTCCTTGCACAACCTACACAATCAGTGTGATGATATTGATAATAAATAAAATCAACACTCAATCTCATGGTCAAATTTATTCTAAGACCTTACTTTATCTTATTATCCTTTAAAATGTCTTTATAAATGTGACGCCCCCAAAACAGAATACATCACCCATCTTGGGTTTAAGCGCCATCCATTAGATACGCATAATTCAAATACAATAAATAATTCATACTCATCCCCGACTTTCTGAGCGAGATACATGGTACATAATTCAAATACAACCACATCATTAAGTAACATTACGGTTATGATTACTAATTATACATGATGATGTTCAAGAAATTAATTTGTCCGGGGAACAATAACGTCCCAAATTATCGACATGTAAAATGACGGACAAAACATATGTTGTGAGTTTTAATACAAATATAAATAAATAATTCTGATATAATCTTTAATACTCTCTTTTCTTCATTTTTAATTTAGTCCTGCAAGTATTATCAATTTTGCACCAACTCCCTAATAGTAAATAATGTGAATCAATAGTAAATCATGTGACTCAATAGTTCTAATATCCACACTCAATGGAGTTCTCATTACATTTATTATTACACTATTTCACGTAATCAGTGAGAACTACTAATGCACAATCTAGGACCATCACTAATTTCTACTCCCCGACTAGTCCCAAATTTACGTTCTCATTTCTCACAATAGAACAATGAAAGAAAGCAAAAGGGTGAGCTCAACTAGCCCGATATTGCAAATAATAATATGAAATATTCCTTCATGGAATTTATTATGCCCTCGAACAATTAATTCACGCATTTGAGTATAACCGGTGACTTCTCACGTAAGCATCGATAATCAATCAGTGGTATGTCTTTTTTGTCAAATCCGGTGAGGATACCTTCCCAAACAAAAGACTTCATTTCAAATTCTAACTCTTGAGGTATAACCTTTGAGTGTTGAATACGATTCTTCTTATCCAAGATTTTAACACGTATCTCCTCAAACATTAAATTAGTCGTTATCTCGTCCGGTTCTAAATTAATAATATGGTTCGGGTCATCCACATATTTACGTAACGTCGATACGTAAAAAAAACGTTATGAACACGCGACATACTTGGCGGTAAAACGAGTCTATAAGCCACCATTCCTACTCGATCAAGGATTTCAAATGGGTTAATTAAATCGAGCGTTGAGATTTCCTCTCTTCATCGATTCTTGCTTCTAGAATAACGCCCTCTTGAACCTTCTTCATTCATTAGCTTCGGGTGTGTAGGTTGAGCGGATTTAGTTTTATCGATTAAAGTCAATTCTAATCGTATATTCGTTATCTTCATGTGGATTCCTAGAGTCTTTAACTCTATCTTCATCATTTGTAAGTCGTAAGAAATGGGTCTTTGTGTTAACAGCATCGCACTCGTAAACGCATACAATCTTCTACTCAACGCGTCAGCTACCACGTTCGCTTTCCCACGATGGTATTGAATGGTACGATCGTAATCTTCAACAGCTCGAGCCAACATCTTTGGCGCATGTTACATTCGTTTTAAGTAAAAAAATATTTATGGGTTTTAGAAATGGGTTTTATACTGGGGTTAATACAAAATTTGATTTCACGCTCTAGGGTAGGCTAAGAAGTCTTCAAGAATACGTCAGGAAATCTATTAACAATAGAAATGTCATTTAAAACTATGACTCTCATCAGAGACTTGGATAGTACGTCACATTGATACCTATCAACTTGCCATCGTCATTCACAGCGTCGCCTACAGAAAGTCTGGCTTCGGTGCATTCCACACAAGGAAGTCAACAACGAAAGGACCAGGGTTCTTTACTTATGGCTTGATATGACAATGATTGACTTTAGTGGTTTGGTTGCTTGAATTCGCATAACAGGTTGGTTAAGAATATGAAAGCTAACAACCTTACGAAAAGCTTGATGAGTAGTTAACCAATCGATTCCAAAAATCGCATCAAAGGCAAGTATTTTCAAAGAGATAAGATCGACAGGTAACGTGAAAGTGTCAATTTGAATCAACAAGATTTATAAACAGTGGAGGTAACGAAGATTTCTACTAACGAAGTTTCAACCAATAAGTCAAAGTCTAACTTCTCTGGAGTTAAATTTAAACGTTGAGCGCAAGCAGGAGAAATAAAAGAATAGGTAGAACCGGTATTGAATAAGGTATAGACTTCGCAATAATTTATAATTCCCGTGATAACTTCATTCGATTCTTTGTCACGAAAAACGCTCTCCCTTAAACTACCGAATTTGACTTGTTCGGGACAGTCTTTGGTGTCGTCATTACCACTGGAATTAACTTTCGCTATAGGGCATATTTCACCCTCAACTGCTTTGTCGTACTCCTGCTCCATGATCTGAATCGTTAGCCTTCGATCCATATCGAATTGGGGTTGACCGCAATGTATAGGGTAATTCAAAACTCGATGATGGGTTTTCCCAATTGCTATCGAAAAAGAGAAATACATATCATCTATTTTAGCTTTCTTGGATCGGACTTCTCTTTCCACAATATCAATGCGTCGTGTGGCTTTTACCCATGCATCTTTCATTCTCACTCGTTCAGTTGTTTCTTCTTTCAACTACTCCTTGACATTTGAATTCTCAGATTCCAGCTTTCATATCGTATACTCTGCCAAAGAGCGCTCCTGTTCAGCTATCACACATCGGGTAATACAATTTTGAATTGTTACATTCCTTTGCTCCACGACCGCCTTCCGTTCTTCAGCCTGCTCTTCTAACTCATGCATACGATTTTGCAATTCTACATTTTGATCAATAAGTTCTTCTAATAAATCCTCCTCAGGTTCCTCTTCTTCCTCACTCTCAGTTGCTACCTTTGCGACAGGCTTGAGTGCAACTTTTAATTCCTCAATCACCACATGGATATCTCTAATCACATTATCTTGGTTGGTGATTAGAGGTGTCTCCACGGTCTCATGTGCTCCATTCCTATTCTCAACATTCTCGAATGTCATTTTCAAATACTGCCACAAAATAAGGGTTAATTAACATATCACATATTATCCCTATACTATGACCGACCAATTAAATACCAAATAAACTTAGGTAGGTCATACTAGCGAAGGAATTCCCCGTCTCTCCCCTCCTAGTTCTTGTCTCACATCTCAGCCAGGGATCATATCCCTAAGCTTTGATACCAACTATGACGCCCCCAAAATTAGGTATACATCACCCATCTTGAGTCGCCAGATACATGGTACATAATTCAAATACAAACTAATTATACAACAGTCGTGTAAAATACGACAAAACATATGCTGTGAGTTTTAATACAAATATTATCATCTAGACAGTATCCACACTCAATGGAGTCCTCATTACATTTATTATTACACTATTTCACAGAATAGTGAGAACTACTAATGCACAATCTAGGACCATCACTCTGCTCCCCGACTAGTCCCAACTACGTTCTCATTTCCTGAAGAGAACAATGAAAGCAAAAAGGTGAGCTCAACTAGCCCAGTAAGAAATATTATGACTAAGATAATGAAAAATAAATTATCATTAGCCATCAACAGTGTTAAACTGATAAAATATAACAAACATCAAGTTTAACTGCAGCGGAACAAGCAATCCATTAGAAGAGTCACGTAGAGAATAAAATCTACTCTTCTATGATTTAAAAGGTTTTTCATCAACTTAATCATTTGAGACTCGACTTTAATAAATAATCCACATCATTAACTCATCCTCCACTTTCTACGTGCCAAGGATATTTTTAGTATCACGACCACGAATTATCCATGCACTACAGGACAAAGATAATCGTGTTTTCATCAACGGTCTTGATCATGCCATAAAATAATTCATCTTTGCACCCTTGGGCGAAGATAATCCATAGCCATAATCATACCAAAAGCGCCCATCAATGCACTACGGCCAATAAGGTCTTTTACCACATCATTAAGTAACATTACTACCATGATTACAATCGAATAATCCGTGGTCATAATCATACCAAGTCCATCTATGCACTACGAAAGCCACGAGATGACTTTCAACAAAATATAAACATGAGGATGATGACAATGATATAAGAATTTAATAAAACAAGTTCAAGAATTAATTTGTCTAGGAACCAATAACGTCCAAATTGTCAACATGATATTTCTTTGTGGAGTAAAATTCAAGAATGCTCAGAAGAATATTTCCATGAAAAGATACTGGATGAAGCGCAAATATCAAAGATATTCCACTAATTTCATGGATTATAAAAGTCAAAATTTTAACCAACTGAGTATAATAAAGAATAGAATAACAAAAGAAATCACCATGCATGCGATAGACCGCACAGGAAGGTTATTCCAATAGAATAATAAATAACGGAATTAGGTCCTGCTTAAAATGCACAGACAGGATATTCCAATAGAATAATAAAAAGGCGGAATCGTGTCTCCGGCGTAGAACGCCTACGCATGTGATATATTCCAACGTAATAATAAAGACTTTAAACGGATCCTGTAGAAAACACGCATGTGATATTCTAACGTAATAATAAAGAATGGAATAATGTAGAATTTCACCAAGTATAGGGTAGCACAGTGTATACAAAGTTATTCCAACAAAATAATAAATAATGGAATAACAGAAGTTCTCTTCATGAATACAAAAGAAATAATACCCCTTACGAGTACAACAAATAATATCCCTTACCTTAAAAAAAACTGGATACTAGAATAGTGAGGTAGCAGACTTCTCTTCTTCTTTCTCTCTATAATTTCTCTCTATAATAATTACTCTAAAGCTTTTGTGAATTGGTGAGAAATGAAGGAAGAATGAGCTTCTATTTATAGGAAAATATAGTTTCGATAATTGCACGTTTTGGGGCTCAAAATATTACAATATAGTACCTTCCTCTTTTTCTTCATTTTTAATTTAGTCCTGCAAGTATTATCAATTTTGCACCAACTCCCCTAATAGTAAATAATGTGAATCAATAGTAAATCATGTGACTTAATAGTTCTAATCATGTGATAAAAATAATTACAGTATAGTACCTCCATCTATACCTCCATTTTTAACTTAGTCATGCAAGTATTATTAATTTTGCACCAACTCCCCTAATAGTACAAGAATGTGATTCAATAGTACACACATGTGAACAAATAGTTATATAAGCATATGAATTAGTAGCAATTAATTGCTCATTTATCCGATAATAATATGAATAACTTTGTCGTCTCAATCATTGATTTAACAATATATCATATTATGCAGATGATACTATAACAATAATTGAATCAATAATATGAAAGATTTGATGCAGCAATTACTGTAGCAATAATTGAGTATAACTGAGTGACTTCTCACGTAAGAATCAATAATCAATATCGTGTGCTACTATGCAACCACGCCAGATTCTCGTATTTTTAATAAGGTGTTTCAACAGTTAGCTAATAAAACTTCCGCCGTTATTTTCATAAAGTATTTTTATCAATTTCTCGATCCGATAATAATTCCGTTATGGGTCCACTAATGATGATTGTATCATTGCATTTGGATATTCTTCGACAAAAGAATATTCCCCGACCAATCAAATAATATATAACAACTTGCGTACTTTGCAAAATTTATAAATATAACCCACAACTATAACATTATATCAAATCCACACCATAATTTTTTAAAAATTATTTTGAGAAAATTAAATATTTATTCATAAAATCTGGGGTCTCACAATAGACATCTAACTATTTTATATGCAACTCGGTTTTATTTTCATTTTCATCACCACACATGCTAGACTATCACACTTGTAGTTTAATGTGTGTATATCACACCATTTTATTATACCACTTTGGTTTCAAAAATGCATATTCAACACATTGTTTACAAGTTTAATTTTCCTTCAAAAATCAAAAATTGCCATTTTCAATCTCTTTCCATTATTATTCTTGTATTATCATCTTTTCATACTCAGATGCATATAACATCCAATATTAGTCATTAGATAGACACTTTGTATACCAAAGTTTAGAAACACTATTACTCTTAGGCATTTTATCGAGCACGTTATGCGCACACATTAGCTTATCTCAACTCTTGATCTTAAATGGTTAATTATGCATAGAATATGATAACACATATCTATACTCATTACATATGTCAAAACATATTTTTAATCATCAAAGTATACCATCACCCAAAATCTTAATTCAAACAGAAATATAAAACTCATCTTCACAATTTGTTTAACAAAATGTTGTTTTTGTTTTTAACATAACTCCTTCGTTACATGTCCTTTTTTGTTCCTTCTTATATAGAATTAACCCTTACTCAGTGTACTACAACCTCATCAAGGCCTTAAAGTTAGACCCTTATCCATCTAAACCAGATTCTGTAATTCATCAACTAGTCTAGAAAATTTCATTTTCTGGACATCTTTACTAAACAATTTATTTCGGACATGATCCGGTCCATAAAATGGCTCAAACTCGCGTGTTTGGCTAGTAAACTTCCATATCTACAACTTTACAGTTTAAAGTTTCCTCAAATTCAAAACACACGAATTTATATGAATTGTTCAAAGTCGAGAAGCTATAATGATTTTGATTTTCTGGGTGATTATTTTCCTTCTACCAGCCTTTACTAAAATGACATTGCAAGAAATCTACAAAGTGTTTTAATGTGATTCCACTTTCATAATATAGCTTACTTCCATATCTTCGATTTGATATAAAGCTCACTTTCTAACTCATTATACCCAAAGAGATTTGTCCACAATTACTCAAAACCTACGAATTTTGTTCTTCAAATTCTCTTTCCATTTCATTTTCTTTCTTGAATCCTCTTGTTTGATTCTTGATAATCCTAGATTAAACCTATACAAACAAGTTTAAGCATGATCTACTACCCTAGAACATAAATCTACCCAAAAAAAATCAAAGATTGAATAAGAGTTTAGAAGTTACCTTCTTCTAGCTTTTTCTTCTTCTTCTTCTAGCTCATCTCAATTCCTCTTTTTCTCTCTATCTCCCTCAATTTCTCCTACATTATGAAGAACATAAAAATATAATTAAAACAAGGAATTTAGATTATAACCTTATTAGTATGAATTTAAGAGAGATGGAGATAATGATGATGGGACTTGATTTGTCTTCTCAAAGCTTTCCTTCTTCTTCTTTTCTTCCTCTTCTTCTTCTCTCCTACAACTCTCTAAACTCTCTTCTTCTTTCTTTGGTTTATTTTCTAAAACTAACGTACTAACTTGTAGTATATACATATAATATACAATACTAGTAATATATAATATATGTAACTCCTAGTAATTATTATATATACTAATTACTAGTTAATACATAGGTTACACCAACTTGAACTTGAAAAGCCTAAGACCATGTTTGACAAATACTCATTATTTTAGTTAATCAATGGTTTAACATCAATCAATCTCATCAAATTGTCACATAATTATATTTACTTGTTAATTATAATTTCGTGTAACAATCATCACATAACTCATCTAATTTAATTATCTCAATTAAATTAGAACTATAACATAAAATTATTATATTAATTAAATTAAATACTAAATATTCATTTAATTAATCTACTACACTTAATTACATTACTCTATAATCAAAATCAAATTTATTTATTTAACTCATAAATAATTCAATTAAATATTTATATATATTAAAATTAATATATAACATTCTCTTCAGCATCAATTCACATATTCTACAATATAAGACATACACATACTCACACCCAACATATCTCATAAATAATATTTTTATTTATAAAATTCTCATTTATAAATTCTAAAAATCTGGGATGTCACATCATTCCCTCCTTATAAGGATTTCGTACTCGAAATCACTGAAACCCTACCTTACTCAGGTTTTCCTCAAATCTATTCATTGGATAACCTCAACACATTACCTTAATAAAGGTTTTATATTTTCTACTCTCACCATTCTTGGTAATAAATTCTTATAAGTTTTATTTCACAACATTTACTTACACTCAATTATATTTAAGTATTACATATTCTTTGACCCGTTCATTATCTTTCTCTAAGGATCATTATCATATACTATATAATCAAACTCTCGGGACATTACATTCACCCCTTCTTCTAAGAATTTCGTCATCGAAATTTTTGACTTACTAATTTTCATTCATTCACTTTATCAAAAATAGATTTTATGTTACTATCTATTTATTCATTAGGTTCTGCAACCCAATTCTTTCTCTAAAGATCTTTCTAAGACCATCATATTCCTCACCTCATCCTCTTCTAAGAGTTTCACATTTCTCTTCTTTCTGGAAATTATTATGTTTTGCTTAATTTTTCTCATCCTTTCCACTTTCACCTTTCAGAATAATAAAAATCTTCCACAATTGCTCAATAATTGGGAAGCGATATGAATAACATGAATTCAAAAGATTCCAAATCATACTAAGGGGTCACAGGACCGTGAACTCTATTCTTGGTTTACTAGTGCTTCAACTCAATCATTCACACTGCAAACCAGAGTGTTTATCAATCACAAAGACTAAAAACACCCTCCTCACATACACTAGGTGGCCAGCCTATTGTACCACTACGTTGGGCCGCAATGTAGTATTTTGTAACTATTATATGCGTTACTCTAAGAACCATTGTCCCCGAAAACATGTCCCCTTATTGGGTTGTTCACCTCAGCTTTTCAACATCTGAATCCGCACCAAAACAATTTGGTTTGGCATAAATTTTTAATGAACGTTTGAATTTCATGAACATCTTTCAATAATCGTCTAAATTTGAATCAAATAGCATAGACTTCTACAACAATTCGGACATCAATCAAAATATACATACATATATATATATATATATATCTCATATCTTAAAGAAACCTCAAAAATCTTTTTATGACGTTAAGCGATACCTCACCGTATTTACAAATCGTTTGAGGATTCCATCATTTTGTGACTTTGTCATACTACATCATACCATAGTGGGTGGTGGCGATCCTTAGATCACATCCAACACTAAGAAATTCTGTATTGATAACTCCATTGTTTTTATCATCTTTGCACCAGGTTCCATGATGCATTAATGATATAAAATACATTTTGATATTTTCAAATCATTTTCGTCTAGTCGAAATAATTAGCATAGACTATTCTTTAAATAGATCAAAAATCTTTGAAAATCGGTTTTAGTGATATCATATCTCAATAGGTAACGATGTGTTAGTGTCCCGAAGTCCACACATACACATTTGTCACTATGCGTTGAGAGTAAAAAATCATTTTAAAAAGGCACATAGTGCGAATTTAGCTCGATGTCAAAAATTTGAAGTCTAGCATAGCTAGAAGATTTGGAAAAATTTATGTCTCCACTTTCTATACTGATCTATTGTTTAATAATTCTATCTATTCCCATAATCCTCAATTCTTCATTCATAACTTAATTATACCCCAGTTCATCAAACTTACCTCACATTGGAAGTTCAGGACTTGCCACAATAATATGAGTTTAAGAACTTATCCTAGTCAGACCATAGGCGTCCATTCGCTGAGGGGTTCAAAACATACCATATTATTATGAGTCACGAACTTACCATATGCATTAGTTTTAAGAACTGCGCCTAATCCTAATAATATCTGTCTAATCTTAATAGTTTCTAACTATCAAACATACACATGAGAAAAGAATCACATTTTCATCACATATATATTGATAGTGCGACACCAATATTCCAATGATTATCAATGTGATAAACTAAGCACAAGCACAAAACCCTCGCCCATACAAAGATTTGTACAACTCAACCATCACATGAGTCCTCAATTGAAATCCCACCTAACTTTATCTTACTCTTAACTTGATCTTTGCTCGATACGAATTCCTCGTATCACATCATATATAACTCGTCATGAGTTATCTCGTACTACTTCATAGTACTCCATCTTTATAGAATTAAGTTATAATTATTCAAACATTACAGACCATCTTTCTTTTATAACTTAAACTAATCACATCGTGATCTTATTCTATAATCATCTCTCTTAAAATTCTTTTGTTAACTTGTTATCATTTTGTTTTACGATCCCCTTTCTTTCCTTTCATTTACGACATTATTCGTTATCTTGACTATTGGAGTTAGGTAACTCCCATTTCTTATCTACATATCTCTTCAAGATTCTTCTTTGAATCTTCTTATTTATATAACAATTCCTGCTTTAAGAATTTCCAACTTCATTTACATTGTTCAACATTCCAATCGAGTTCCACATTTTCATCATACGTATCCATTTTCTAAACTTGGTACACATCGAGTCACTAATAGTTTCAATATGGTACGCTGAGTGGTTTCCCACAAACAACCAACAAACTAGGTTCCGAGTTGCTAGTTCGTATATACCTCCGCTCTATGAAGGAATCGTTTAGCCCAGATACCATACATCAACTACTAAAGAGTACAACTGTACCATACTTAACTATAACTTTTATTCTTAACTTCTTTATCATTCTCTTCTTATAGACACTGTCTATTTATTATCACCTTACATCCATATTATTAGAGTTGGGTAACCCCATAACTCTGCGAGATTCTTCTTTGAATCCTCTCACGCATGTTTTTAATCCCTTCTCTATACGTTTCTTAAATTACTTCTTATTGTTCAAACTCTATTTGAGCTTATGCTTTCATTATATTCACCTTCCTTCTCTAAGGTTATAGCCTAAGGTACTCCTACCTAAGGTTTATAACCTACAGCTTTGATACCAACTGTAACGACCCCAAAATTTATACAATTTAATTCTCGACTTCGGTCGTTAATAATACATTAACCTCTAATTTTACATCATTAAACGATAATACAACCATTGAAATTTGCAAAATAATTAAAACTTTCTATTACAAACTATCCTTGTTCCCAAAACCTTCAACCTTTACATCTAAATATCTCAGAATCATTTTAATACTACAATAGTTTACATTCGCAAAACAATATTACAATTCAACATTAATACATTATTCGAAACATTAGACATGGTTTACAAGAATAACAACTTAGCTAGGATATTAAATCTTCATATATCACTTTTGATCCATAACAATCAAGTAGCACATAGCGTTACCTTCAATTCTTGAATATGCAAAATGGTTAATTACAAGAATGAGCCCGACAACTCAAGCAAAATCTAACAGTTTTCATGCATCACGTAGCACATAATAACATGCTCAACATACAAGAATAATCATAAACAAACATAGCATACATGTTATAGTTCACATAACAACGATAAAGATTGAGTTTCTTACTCAATCAACATTCATAGTTTAGTCATCATAGTCATAGATTAACTTTCACATTTCATACTTTTGACATATATAATACATCATACACTAAATGTTTAAAGCAGATCATCATCAAGTTCACATAGCAAAACGGAACTGAAAGACTTACCTTTACCAGCATTTTACCAACACGCTAATACTTTGCGTCCTTGCACAACCTACACTATATGTGATATTGATAATAAATAAAATCAACACTCAATCTCATGGTCAAATTTATTCTAAGACCTTACTTTATCTTATTATCCTTTAAAATGTCTTTATAGACATCTAATTATTTTATATGCAACTCAGTTTTATTTTCATTTTCATCACCACACATGCTAGACTATCGCACTTGTAGTTTAATGTGTGTATATCACACCATTTTATTATACCACTTTGGTTTCAAAAATGCATATTCAACACATTGTTTACAAGTTTAATTTTCCTTCAAAAATCGCCCTTTTCAATTTCATTCCATTATTATTATTGTATTATCATCTTTTCATACTCAGATGCACATAACATCCAATATTAGTCATTAGATAGACACTTTGTATACCAAAGTTTAGAAACACTATTACTCTTAGGCATTTTATCGAGCACGTTATGTGCACACATTAACTTATCTCAACTCTTGATCTTACATGGTTAATTATGCATAGAATATGATAACACATATCTATACTCATTACATATGTCAAAACATATTTTTAATCATCAAAGTATACCATCACCCAAAATCTTAATTCAAACAGAATTATAAAACTTATCTTCACAATTTCTTTAACAAAATATTGTTTTTGTTTTTAACATAACTCCTTCGTTACATGTCCATTTTTGTTCCTTCTTATATAGAATTAACCCTTACTCAGTGTACTACAACCTCATCTAGGCCTTAAAGTCAGACCCTTATCCATCTAAACCAGATTCGTAATTCATCAACTAGTCTAGAAAATTTCATTTTCCTCGGACATCCTTACTAAACAATTTATTTTTCTATTATGATCCGGTCCATAAAATGGCTCAATCTTCGCTAGTATAGCTAGTAAACTTCCATATCTATAACTTTACAGTTTAAAGTTTCTTAAAATTCAAAACACACGCAATTTATATGAATTGTTCAAAGTCGAAAGCGTAATAGCTTTTGATTTTCTCAAGTGATTATTTTCCTTCATACCAAATTTCTTACTAAAATAGACATTGCAAGAAATCTACAAAGCGTTTTCATGTGATTCCACTTTCAGAATATATCTTACTTCCATATCTTCGATTTGATATAAGGCTCACTTTCTAACTCATTATACCCAAAGAGGTATGAATTTTACAAGATTTATCCATAATTACTCAAAACCTACGAATTTTGTTCTTCAAATTCTCTTTCCATTTCATTTTCTTTCTTGAATCCTCTTGTTTGATTCTTGATAATCCTAGATTAAACCTATACAAACAAGATTAAGCATGATCTACTACCCTAAAACATAAATCTACCCAAAAAAAATCAAAGATTGAATAAGAGTTTAGAAGTTACCTTCTTCTAGCTTTTTCTTCTTCTTCTTCTAGCTCATCTCAATTCCTCTTTTTCTCTCTATCTCCCTCAATTTCTCCTACATTATGAAGAACATAAAAATATAATTAAAACAAGGAATTTAGATTATAACCTTATTAGTATGAATTTAAGAGAGAGATGGAGATAATGATGATGGGGCTTGATTTGTCTTCTCAAAGCTTTCCCTTCTTCTTCTTTTTCTTCCTCTTCTTCTTCTCCTACAACTTTCTCTAACCCTCTTTTTCTTTTCTTTGGTTTATTTTCTAAAACTAACGTACTAACTTGTAGTATATACATATAATATACAATACTAGTAATATATATATATATAACTCCTAGTAATTATTATATATACTAATTACTAGTTAATACATAGGTTACACCAACTTGAACTTGAAAAGCCTAAGACCATGTTTGGCAAATACTCATTATTTTAATTAATCAATGGTTTAACATCAATCAATCTCATCAAATTGTCACATAATTATATTTACTTGTTAATTATAATTTCGTGTAACAATCATCACATAACTCATCTAATTTAATTATCTCAATTAAATTAGAACTATAACATAAAAATTATTATATTAATTAAATTAAATACTAAATATTCATTTAATTAATCTACTACACTTAATTACATTACTCTATAATCAAAACCAAATTTATTTATTTAACTCAATAAATAATTCAATTAAATTTTTATATATATTAAAATTAATATATAACATTCTCTTCGCATCAATTCACATATTCTACAATATAAGACATACACATACTCACACCCAACATATCTCATAAATAATACTTCTATTTATAAAATTCTCATTTATAAATTCTAAAAATCTAGGATGTCACAGAAACTCCTTTTTCTTCACGTCCTTTAGACTAGGGTTTCTTTTGTATAACATGATCTTCTTTGCTTGTTTAGCGTCGATCTCATCAAGGCTTTTCAGTCCTAGGTCAAAAAGACCTAAGCATTGATTGATGTCAGACGATTTCAGCTTTAGAATCTGACCTTTGACCTTGGTAGAGAGGGTTCCGGAATTTATGGATGCGTTTGAGTAAAACTCCTTAACCAGTTCAGCATATATTCGAGTGTTTGCCTCAAGACATTCTGAGAATCCAACATTCTTCACAAGTTCAAGAATATCTCTGAACTTCTTTTCAGATTTCTCAGACGTCTTGGTTCCGAGCTGAATGCCAATGATTACTCGCCAGTCTGCCATTTGAAGAGTTCAAAGAATATGGGTATTTGATTAAGGGAGTCTTATGAGAGATAGTTCTTTCATGCTCCTCGTGAACTAGTGTATCCTCTGGGAAGACTGTGATCGTTGAGTCTACTTCTACGATCGTTGAGGTTGTGCTACGATCGTTGAGTTAACTCCAGTATCTACTTTACGATCGTTGACTATCTTGGTCCTTGAGATGAACTAGACTAAGCATTTCTTCTGGGTTGAGGTAGCTCAGGAAGAGCCAACCTCTTAGAGTGAGCTAAGGGTCAAGTTTTACAATAAGGCGCTTTCCAGATGAATAACTTTAGAAGTGATTAGCACTGATATCTCATTTGACCTTTACTGTTGGGGAGTTCATCAACAAACTCTAGACATTTGCATTGGTTGTAATCATGGTGTCCTTCTGCTCTCATACTATGATCAGGTGTTTAATTGTAGGAGCTTCACGATTTTGAGTTGGGTAGCTGACAAGATTATCAGTAGTACGTTTTGAGACGTTCCTACTGACTATGGATCTTTATTTAGTTCATCAACCACAAAGTTTTGGGACTCTGTGACTAGTACATTGCTTCATAGTATATTTCTAAAGTCTTTAGTGATGTTGTTCTTTAGCAGATCACTGCTCCCCCATAGTTGATATTATCTTCTCAATAAAATGTGATTTCTTCTTCATGTGCATTAGAAGGCAGCCTTGCATATCTCCTTCTGACTGGAATTATCACTATCAATTAAATCTCCTTATATCATAGACATGGATATCTTCAGGAATGATGACTCTACGATCATTTGACAGCACTACGAATGTAGTCTTCCTTGTTAGTTTGTACTTGTGGAGTTCTGCTTCCATAATGAGTTCCTCATGATTAATGCTCGATGATCCTCTGATGTGATCTTCTTGACGCCCCAAAATAGGTATACATCACCCATTCTCGAAGTTGTCAATACATGGTACGTAAACAACTACAACTTTATTATTACAACAAGAAATCGTGAGTTTAAATACAAATATTATCTTCTAGATAATATTTATACTCAAATAAATCCTCATCACATTTATTGATACATTATTTTACAAAAATGGTGAGGACTACTAAACAATCCTTTCTAAAACCTTCATTCCATACCCCCGACTGCACTCGCTATATTCTCGCCTCCCGAGAAGAATGGAACAAAAGGAAAAGGGTGAGCTCAACTAGCTCAAGAAGAATATTACGACTAAGATAATATACAACAAATTATCGTTAGTCTTCAACAGGAAAAATTTAATAGAATACAATAGACAACAAGTTTCGTATCAATATTCGCAATGAAAATAATAATTCATAGAAGAGTTACGTAGAGAATGAAATCTACTATAATCTATGAATTTAAAAGTTCATCATCAATCTTTTATCCCCAGAACATCAATCAATATACATCTCTGAATCAAATATTCATCTTTGCACTACAGCCCAAAGATATTCATCACTGGTCATGTTCATTTAAACACTGCTCATCTTTGCACTACTACAGCCAAAGATATTAATCAAAGATTCATCTCAACACTGCTCATCTTTGCACACACAGCCAAAGATATTCTTCAGAAATCATTCATCTTTGCACTACAAAGCCAAAGATATTCTTCAGAAATCATTCATCTTTGCACTACAGCCAAAGATATTCAATAATATCATCATTTAAGACCGAGGATGATGAAAATATTTTTAAAGAACTAATCCAAAGGAAACAAAATGACAAGGATTAAGGATTAAGGATTCGTATTTGTTTTATCCATGTCCAACAATACCTCAAAAATAATCATAAGTGGTGTAAAATTCAAGAATGATCAAAACATGGATACAATCAAAGCTAGTATCCAAAATAGATATTTTGGACAAAAGAAGAAATTTTATTTTTTGGTGAATAAGATACGTGAATAAAGTCAGATACGTGAATAAGTGCCGATACGTGAATAAGACCAGATATAATGAATAGTAAATCCGACACCAAAAGATAGAAATTCCACAAAAAAACATCTTCACGCTTCACATAATAGTACTCGTGAATAAGAACTCGTGAATAGTAACTCATGAATAGTAACTCGTGAATAGTAACTCATGAATAGTAACCCCGATATGAAAAAGTTCCAAATTTGATAAAAACTTCAGATCAATATTTCAAAGATAATGATATCAAGAAATAATATCATTACGAAAAAAATAATATCCCTTACCTCAAAGAATCAAGATTTCTAAGGAAAGGCTCAAGTGATGTCGAATGAAACTTGTACTAAATAAAGAACTCTCAAAGTATCTAAATACTCACAAAATACGCAATAATATAGAGAGAAAGAGAGAAACTTTGTTTCGTGTGATTTTCAATTCTAACTTAGCCCTCTCTATTTATAGAAAATGTTAGCCCGCCAAGGCACTTCAACTCGCCACCGATGGCTTTACTCGCTACTATTGCCACCCACCACATTTGAAATAAAATTCAGCACATTTCTTCACCAACCACAAGTGGGGCCCACTCAATTCTAGAATTTTCCACCAAAATCAATTATAACCCTAATTTCCTAATCGTACACCTCTTAAAATTCATAACAAATCATTCGTGATTTTTAATCGGCTCAAAATTTGTGGACATATACTCAACTTATGTATGTATAACATACCCAAAATTACTATTATCCAACTATTTGATTAAAATTATAACCCCCCGCAATATATCTCAAAACCCCGATTTAATTTTTTTAATACCTCCAACTGATAAAATATCGATAAAACACCTCAACAATAATTTCTTCATTTATAACCACATAAATAAATCCATCATTTATATCCACATAAAATAAATATTTCTTTATCATATGAATCAATAATTAATTATTCACAAATAATATTACGTAATCACAATTATGACAACCAGCCGCTCCTGTGAAAGAGGGGGCTTTCCGATAAGGATTTCTCCTCATCATCGCGCGCAATTAGGTGACCAAACCTCTCCTCGATGTAACTTTCTAGACATCGCTAATAATGCTATCTAATAATATTATTCAAATAATATGAATTATTGATCCGATAATGGAGATAATGTGCAAAGTGACAATTATCAACAACAATAATATAAAATATCAACGCAAAGAATTATCGAATCAATAAAATAAAATATCGAATAAAGAATTCACCGTGAAAATTATCGAGTAGTGCCTTCACGTAAGGATCAATAATTCAACAATCGGCAATACCGTAAAGCATCGCAAACCACGCCAGACATCGTATTTTAACCACCGGTATTCCAATGCCTTAATTCAGAATAACTACGCTGCTATTTTTTTAACCAACTTATATTTGTCGCTTTTCTTCATCCAATCGCTTTCACATGGGGCCCACACATGGTCATGTCGCTACTGGCATTTTAATATTCCCCGACAAAGATTTAATATTCCACGACCAAACGAATATTCCCCGACAAAATGAATATTTTATAACCACTTGCTTATTTTGAAATATTTATGATTTAACCCTTAACTATCCACATTAATCAAATCAACCCTTACTATTTCAAAATAATAAATAAAGGAAATTCCTTTTTATTTAAAAAAATTTCTGGTCTTACAACCTCCCTCCTTATGAAATTTCGTCCCTAAATCGACGACGACTCTGTGTCAAAAGATGAGGATACCTCGCTTTCATTTCCGCTTTCAATTCCTGTGTCATTTCCTCTATAGCATGATTCCTCCACAAAACTTTAACTTGTGGTATGACCTTTTCATGCAGCAGTAGGACATGCTCCTTCCTATCCAAAATCTTGACAGTACCTCCTCACACGCTAAGTCTTCTGCTATCTCGTCCTGGCTCTAACTCTATAACGTGGTTCGGTCTTTCACATATTTACGGCACGAGATATGTGAAACACATTATGAACACGAGACATACTTGAGGTAACGCAAGTCTATAGGCTACATTTCCTACTCTCGGTCAAGAATTTGAAATGGACCAATAAATCGTGGATCGAGCTTTCTCTCTCTTCCCAAATCTTGTAACTCCTTCCACGGAGCAACTCGCAACAATACATGATCCCCTACATTAAATTCCACGCCCTTTCGATGAAGATCCGCATAACTCTTTTGTCGATCTTGTGCCGCTTTGTATACGCTGTCGAATCATTTGATCTTTTCGTAGTCATATCGCATTAACTCTCGGGTCCCAACAATGTTGCTTCACCCACCTCATCCCAACATATCGAGAACGACATTTTCGCCCATATAATGCTTCAATGGAGCCACACCTATACTTGCTCGATAACTGTTGTTGTAGGAGAATTCCACCAATGGTAAATACTTATCCCAACCGCCTTTGAAGTCTAGGACACAGTAGTCTTAATAAATCTTCAAGAGTTTGAATAGTCCTCTCTCGATCGTCCGTCTGCTTGGGGATGGTATGTCAACTAAATCGCAAACTGCGCTCCATAGCTTTTTGCAAGCTAACCCAAAATCTTGAAGTGAATCTTGGGTCACGATCCAAAACTATGGATACAGCATGCCATGCAACCTCACAATCTCATTTACGTATATACTAGCAAGACGCTCAAGTGAATAAGTCTCCCATTTCGGCAAGAAATGAGCAGACTTGGTTAATCTATCAACAATAACCCAAATAGCATTGATGCCTTGAGAAACCGTAGGAAGACCCGTAACGAAATCCATGGTAATGTGTTCCCACTTCCATTCCTAATCTCAAGTGGTTGCAACTGACCCTTAGGTACTAGATGCTCCGCCTTTACACGCTGGCAAGTTAAACACATCGAGATAAACTTTGCAATCTCTCTCTTCATATTATTCCACCAAAATGTATGTCAAGATCACGATACATTTTAGTACTTCCGTGATGGATTGCAAATGGTGTATCAGTGCCTCCATCATAATCTTGTACTTCAAATCGTAGTCGTTAGAACACAAAGTCTCAGAGTGGACTCAAGTATTCCTTCTTCATCAATTCTCGCCCTAATAGCTCCTTCTTGTACTTTCTTCTTCATACGATCGTACCCGGCCCGCTGGCTCGAGCAACCCTTAACTTTTTCTATTAAAGTCGGCTCTACGCGATACTTGACATCAT
Organism: Panax quinquefolius; assembly: GCA_020205615.1. NCBI lineage: Eukaryota > Viridiplantae > Streptophyta > Magnoliopsida > Apiales > Araliaceae > Panax > Panax quinquefolius. The sequence continues at coordinate 113,918,548 of CM035172.1, forward strand.
CGCACTCGCTCCTCGCATATGATCTTCTACTCAATGCGCCGCCTACCACGCTCGCTTTTACTGTGATGGTATCAATAGTGTGGTCGTAGTCTTCAATAGCTCGAGCCAACGTCACGCCAAGATGTTGAGTTCTTTTTGAGTGAAGAAATATTTAAGGCTTTTATGGTCCTAATATATCTCCACTTTCTCCCATATAGATAGTGCCTCCATATCTTTAATAATGAAAACGATCGGGCCGCTAACTCTAGATCATGAGTAGGATAATTCCTCTCATACTCTTTAAGTTGTCATGCGAGGCATAGGCTATGACTTTCCCACGCTGCATGAGAACACATCCTAACCCTTTTGCTCAAGCATCATCAGATAACAAATCCATCCGAACCAGATGGTATTGTTAGAACAGTCAAAAATAAGTCTCCTCTTAAGCTCTTGGAAACTTTTCTCGATTCTTCGCCCAAACGAATTTTGTATCCTTCCGAAAGTTAGCCGAAGTTAATGGAGTAGCGATTCGAGAAAACCCTTCCACGAATCTCCGATAATAACCAAATAAGCCCAAAAAGCTACGTGACTTTCACCACCGACTTTCTATTGCTTCCAACTTTGTATTGCTTCAATCTTCACGATCAACAGATACTCCATGTTTTGACACCACATGCCCAAGAAATGCTACTTCCTCGCCGTAACTCGCATTTCTTCAATTTGGCATATAGTTGGTTTTCACGGCCTTCGAGTACCAAATTTCAAATGGTGCTCATGATCTTCACGACTTTTGAATATATAAGGATGTCATCAATAAAGACAACAACGAACCGATCCAAATATTCCTCAATACTCGGGCTCATCATATCCATGAAAGCCAGCAGGAGCATTAGTTAGTCCGAAAGACATGACTAAGAATTCATAATGCCCATACCGAGTTCAAGGCGCCTTTGAATATCCTCGCCTCTAATCTTCAAATTTATGATATCCGTAATCGAAGATCGATTTTTGAAAAGAATCAGGCCCTCAGCAATCGGTCAAACAAGTCATCAATACGAGGTAGAGGATACCTATTCTCGATGGTGACATGGTTCAATTCCCCGATAGTCAATACAAAGTCGCATACTCCCGCTTTTTTTTTTTACAATAAAACAGAGCACCCCAAGGAGATGTACTAGATTTAATGAAACCGATGTCCAACAATTCTCGTAGAGTTGGACCTTTAACTCCTCAAGTTCAATAGAGCCATTCGATATGGGTTTTAGAAATGGGCTTTGTACCAAAGTTCAAGATCAATAAAGAATTCAACTTCACGCTCGGGGTAGACCGGAAGTTCTTCAGAAATACGCCGAAAGTCAATAACAACAGAATATTATTCAAATTTGACGTGTCTTTATTCAAATCCATAACATGGGCTAAGAAAGCTTGACATCCGCTTTTCAATAAACGAATAGCTTTATGATTAGATATGATAGTGATTGATTTTAATGGTTTAGTTGCTTGAATTGCATAACAAAGTTGGTTAGGAATATGAAAACTAACAACCTTACGAAAACAATCAATTTTGGCATGATGAGTAGTTAACCAATCAATCCCTAAAATCACATCAAAAGCAAGTATCTTTAAAGAGATAAGGTCAATGTAAGGTGATGGTGCCAACTTGAATCAAACAAGATTTATAAACAAAGGATGTGATGAAAGTTTCTCCTAACGGAGTTTCCACAGATAGTCAAAGTCTAATTTCTCCTGAGTCAAGTTTAAACGCTGAGCACACGCAGAGAGATAAATGAATGGGTAGCACCGTATTAAGTAAGGTATAAACTTCGCAAGAATTTATAAATAGCTTACCCGTGATCACCTCGCTTTGGGTTCCTCGCATTATGACCAAATACAACAAACGCCTTCCCTAATCGCTGACTTTGACTTTTCTCGGGATGTTTTTCGAGTCACCGTCCCCACGAACTAGGTTTCGCTACTGCATAATCTCGAGCGATATGTCCTTCCTTTCCACAACTATAGCATACCTTGAACTGCTAGGGCGCTTGACCGATATGTCCCTCTTTTCCGTGATTTGTAGAAGATACGACCGGTGGTCGTCGTTCTCTCCTTAGAACCAGCTTGTCACGCAAGACCGCTGCCTTCACATAGTCGTTGTTAAATCTCCTCTTTTAAAATCTCCTCCCGACTCGCTTCTTCGCTTTTCACGACTATGATTACCACCGAGTGGTTACCATTTCGTCTCATTCTGCTTTTCTCCGCAGTTATCATTATTCTGCTGATCGCTATCTCTCGGTACGATCCTCGCTATCCTCAACACTGATTTCAAGTATCTCGCCTAATAATAAGCCTCGCTTATGGTCCTCAATAAAGAGAAAGTTTATGAGAAATGAGATACCGACGACGCCGTTTCAAACCTCTAAGAAACATCCGCTATAATGCTCTCATTCTCCACCAAATGAGGTGCAAACCGATAACTCGCAAACTTTGCCTCGCATCGAGACACCGCCATGTTGTTTTGCTCCAATCGATGAACTCCACTTCCTTCATACGACGAACACTTTCGTGAAAGTATTTGTCATTAAATAGCTCTCTCAAACGCCTCCCAAGACATGCCGAAAAGGCCCGATGGGTACGCTTACGCATTCCCACCAAAGAGTCCGCCTCGCCACTTTAACATAAAGGTGGCGAATGGAACCTTCGTTCTCCGCATCCCAAGACATCGAATATCTTGGTAATTTGTTGACCCATGTTTCCGCCATGATCGGATCCGCTTTCCCTTAAATTCGTGGTCCCAACTCTTCGAATCGCTGCCAATGCGATAACCCGTGAATTGCTATCATTTCTCCTCAGATTTTGAACACGAGTCTCCTCGTCTGATTTTGCATGAACTCGCAAAAAGCTTCTAAACATCCCCTCGCTCATCATCTCGCTTCAATGGTGTTGTTTTCACAGAGGAACATTGCCACCACAGCGCTCTCGCTCTCCTCGTTGCAGTAAGACAAGCATCTCCACTTGGCCTCATTTACTCCATCATAATATTCTCAAATGACATTCTCAAATACCGCTATAAAACAAGGGTTAATTAAGGAAATCAATATATCACATAATATCCCTATATAATCGACTTCAACTAACAAATAAGCTTAGTAGGACACACTAGCTAAGGATTTACTCGCCTCCCTCCTAGTTCTATTCCCCATCTCCGCCAGAGATCATATCCCTAAGCTCGATACCAACCGTGACGCCCCCAAAATAGGTATACATCACCCATTCCGAGTTGTCAATACATGGTACGTAAACAACTACAACTTTATTATTACAACAAAGAAATCAGAGTTTAAATACAAATATTATCTTCTGATAATATTTATACTCAAATAAATCCTCATCACATTTATCGATACATTATTTTACAAAATGGTGAGGACTACTAAACAATCCTTTCTAAAACCTTCATTCCATACCCCGACTGCATCTCGCTATATTCTCGCCTCCTAGAGAAGAATGGAACAAAAGGAAAAGGGTGAGCTCAACTAGCTCAAGAAAGAATATTACGACTAAGATAATATACAACAAATTATCGTTAGTCTTCAACAGGAAAAAATTAATAGAATACAATAGACAACAAGTTTCGCATCAATATTCGCAATGAAATAATAATTCATAAGAGTTACGTAGAGAATGAAATCTACTATAATCTATGTATGAATTTAAAAGTTCATCATCAATCTTTTATCCCCGTAATATCAATCAATATTCATCTCAAATCAAATATTCATCTTTGCACTACAGCCAAAGATATTCATCACCGGTCATGTTCATTTAAACACTGCTCATCTTTGCACTACAGCCAAAGATATTAATCAATCCATTCATGTTCATTTAAACACTGCTCATCTTTGCACTACAGCCAAAGATATTCTTCAGAAATCATTCATCTTTGCACTATGTGCCAAAGATATTCCAAAGATATTCAATAATATCATCATTTAAGACCGAGGATGATGAAAATATTTTTAAAGAACGAATCCAAAGGAAACAAAATGACAAGGATTAAGGATTAAGGATTCGTATTTGTTTTATCCATGTCCAACAATACCTCAAAAATAATCATAAAGGTGTAAAATTCAAGAATGATCAAAACATGGATACAATCAAAGCTAGTATCCAAAATAGATATTTTGGACTAAAAGAAGAAATTTTATTTTTTGGTGAATAGTGCCAGATACGTGAATAGTGTCAGATACGTGAATAAAGGCCGATACGTGAATAAGAATCCGACACCAAAAGATAGAAATTCCACAAAAAACATTTTCACGCTTCATTTAATAGTACTGTGAATAAGAACTCGTGAATAAGAACTCATGAATAAGAACTCATGAATAAGAACTCATGAATAGTAACCCCGACATGAAAAAGTTCCAAATTTGATAAAAACTTCAGATCAATATTTCAAAGATAATGATATCAAGAAATAATATCATTACGAAAAAAAAAATATCCCTTACCTCAAAGAATCAAGATTTCTAAGGAAAGGCTCAAGTGATGTTTGAATGAAACTTGTACTAAATAAAGAACTCTCAAAGTATCTAAATACTCACAAAATACGCCAATAATATAGAGAGAGAGAGAGAGAAACTTTTGTTTCTGTGTGATTTTCAATTCTAACTTAGCCTCTATTTATAGAAAATGTTAGCCCGCCAAGGCATTTTGACCAAGCACCGATGGCTTTACCGCTACTATTGCCACCCACCACATTTGAAATAAAATTCAGCACATTTCTTCACCAACCACAAGTGGGGCCCACTCAATTCTAGAATTTTCCACCAAAATCAATTATAACCCTAATTTTCCTAATCGACACCTCTTAAAATTCATAACAAATCATTCGTGCATTTTAAATCGCTTCAAAATTTGTGACATATACTCAACTTATGTATGTATAACATACCCAAAATTACCACAATCCAACTATTTGATTAAAAATTATAACCCCCAAGAATATATCTCAAAACCCCGATTTAATTTTTAATACCTCCAATCCGATAAAATACCGATAAAACACCTCAACAATAATTTCTTCATTTATAACCACATAAATAAATCCATCATTTATATCCACATAAAATAAATATTTCTTTATCATATGAATCAATAATTAATTATTCACAAATAATATTACGTAATCACAATTATGACAACCAAAGCCGCTCCTGTGAAAGAGGGGCTTTCCGATAAGGATTTCTCCTCATCGGGCGCCAAGCAATTAGGTGACCAAACCTCTCCTCGATGTAACTTTCTAGACATCGCCAATAATGCTATCTAATAATATTATTCAAATAATATGAATTATTGATCCGATAATGGAGATAATGTGCAAGGACAATTATCAACAACAATAATATAAAATATCAACGCAAAGAATTATCGAATCAATAAAATAAAATATCGAATAAGAATTCACCGTGGAAAATTATCGAGTAGTGCCTTCACGTAAGGATCAATAATTCAACAATATCGCAATACCGTGTGCCATCGCAAGCAACCACGCCAGACTCGCGTATTTTAACCACCGGGTATTCCAACAAAGATAATTCAGAATAACTACGCCAAGTTATTTTTAACCAACTTATATTTGCGCTTTCTTCATCCAATCGCTTTCGCATTATGGGGCTCTACACATGGTCATACCGTCAATGCATTTAATATTCCCCGACAGCATTTAATATTCCACGACCAAACGAATATTCCCTAATAAAAATGAATATTTTATAACCACTTGCTTATTTTGAAATATTTGCAGATTTAACCCTTAACTATCCACATTAATCAAATCAACCCTTACTATTTCAAAATAATAAATAAAGGAAATTCCTTTTTATTTAAAAAAATTGGGTCTTACAACCTCCCTTCTTATGAAATTTCGTTCTCGAAATCGACGACGCACTGGTGTTTCAAAAGATGAGGATACCTCGCTTTCATTTCCGCTTCCCAATTCCCGTGTCATTTCTCTATAGCATGATTCCTCCACAAAACTTTAACTTGTGGTATGACCTTCATGCTGCAGTAGGACATGCTCCTTCCTATCCAAAATCTCGACAGTACCTCCTCATAACGCTAAGTCTTCTACTATCTCGTCCTGGCTTCTAACTCTATAACGTGGTTCGGGTCTTTCACATATTTACTAAGTATGAGACATGTGAAACACATTATGAACACGAGACATACTTGGAGGTAACGCAAGTCTATAGGCTACATTTCCTACTTTGGCCAAGAATTTGAAATGGACCAATAAATCGTGGATCGAGCTTTCCTCTCTTCCCAAATCTTGTAACTCCCTTCCACGGAGCAACTCGCAACAATACATGATCCCCTCACATTAAATTCCACGCCCTTTCGATGAAGATCCGCATAACTCTTTTGTCGATCTTGAGCCGTTTGTATACGCTTGTCGAATCATTTGATCTTTTCGGAGTCATATCGTACTAACTCTAGTCCCAACAATGTTGCTTCACCCACCTCATCCCAACATATTCGAGAACGACATTTTCGTCCATATAATGCTTCAATGGAGCCACACCTATACTTGCTCGATAATCTGTTGTTGTAGGAGAATTCCACCAATGGTAAATACTTATCCCAACCGCCCTTGAAGTCTAGGACACGTAGTCTTAATAAATCTTCAAGAGTTTGAATAGTCCTCTCGATTGTCCGTCCGCTTTGGGGATGGTATGTCAACTAAATCGCAAATCCGTGCCCATAGCTTTTTGCAAGCTAACCCAAAATCTTGAAGTGAATCTTGGGTCACGATCCAAACTATGGATACAGTATGCCATGCAACCTCACAATCTCATTTACGTATATACTAGCAAGACGCTCAAGTGAATAAGTCTCCGTGATCGGCAAGAAATGAGCAGACTTGGTTAATCTATCAACAATAACCCAAATAGCATTGATGCCTTGAGAAACCGTAGGAAGACCTGTAACGAAATCCATGGTAATGTGTTCCCACTTCCATTCCTAATCTCAAGTGGTTGCAAACGACCCTTAGGTACTAGATGCTCCGCCTTTACACGCTAGCAAGTTAAACACATCGAGATAAACTTTGCAATCTCTCTTCATATTATTCCACCAAAATGTATGTCAAGATCACGATACATTTTAGTACTTCCGTGATGGATTGCAAATGGTGTATTGTGTGCTTCCATCATAATCTTCAGACTTCAAATCGTAGTCGTTAGGAACACAAAGTCTAGAGTGGACTCAAGTATTCCTTCTTCATCAATTCTCGCCCTAATAGCTCCTTCTTGTACTTTCTTCTTCATAATGATCATTCCCGGCCTCGGTGGCTTGAGCAACCTTAACTTTTCTATTAAAGTTGGCTCTACGCGATACTTGACATCATCGCACTCGCTCCCGCATACGATCTTCTACTCAATGCATCAACACCACGCTCGCTTTACTGTGATGGTATCAATAGTGTGGTCGTAGTCTTCAATAGCTCGAGCCAACGTCATTGCCGCATGTTGAGTTCTTTTTGAGTGAAGAAATATTTAAGGCTTTTATGGTCCGAATATATCTCCACTTTCTCCCCATATAGATAGTGCCTCCATATCTTTAGCTGAAAACGATCACGCTAACTCTAGATCATGAGTAGGATAATTCCTCTCATACTCTTTAAGTCGTCGCGAGGCATAGGCTATGACTTTCCCACGCCGCATGAGAACACATCCTAACCCTTTGCTCAAGCATCATCAGATAACAAATCCATCCGAACCAGATGGTATTGTTAGAAAAAGCCGAAATAAGTCTCCTCTTAAGCTCTTGAAACTTTTCTCGCATTCTTCATTCCAAACGAATTTTGTATCCTTCCGAGTTAGTCGAAGACTGGAGTAGCGATTCGAGAAAACCTTCCACTTAATCTCCGATAATAACCAAATAAGCCCAAAAGCTACGTGCATTTCAACCACCGACTTCGCTTGTTCCCACTTTGTATTGCTTCAATCTTCGCCGAATCAACAGATACTCCATGTTTTGACACCATGATGCCCAAGAAATGCTACTTCCTCAAGCCGTAACTCGATTTCTTCAATTTGTCATATAGTTGGTTTTCACGAAGCCTTTGAGTACCAAATTTCAAATGGTGCTCATGATCTTCACGACTTTTGAATATATAAGGATGTCATCAATAAAGACAACAACGAATCGATCCAAATATTCCTTGAATACTTTGCTCATCATATCCATGAAAGCCATAGGAGCATTAGTTAGTCCGAAAGACACGACTAAGAATTCATAATGCCCATACCGAAGTTCTCAAGGCGCCTTTGAATATCCTCGCCTCTAATCTTCACCGATGATATCCGTAACGAAGATCGATTTTTGAAAAGAATTGTGCCCTTCAGAATCGGTCAAACAAGTCATCAATACGAGGTAGAGGATACCTATTCTTGATGGTGACATGGTTCAATTCCCCGATAGTCAATACAAAAGTCGCATACTCCCCGCCTTTTTTCTTTACGAATAAAAACAGAGCACCCCAAGGAGATGTACTAGGACGAATGAAACCGATGTCCAACAATTCCTGTAGTTGACCTTTAACTCCTCGGGTTCAATAGAGCCATTCGATATGGGGTTTTAGAAATGGGCTTTGTACGAGTTCAAGATTAATAAAGAATTCAACTTCACGCTCGGGGTGTAGACCGGAAGTTCTTCGTGAAATACGCCGGAAAGTCAATAACAACAGAATATTATTCAAATTTGACGTGTCTTTATTCAAATCCATAACATGGGCTAAGAAAGCTTGACATCCGCTTTTCAATAAACGAATAGCTTTATGATTAGATATGATAGTGATTGATTTTAATGGTTTAGTTGTCTGAATTTCATACAAATGTTGGTTAGGAATATGAAAACTAACAACCTTACGAAAAACAATCAATTTTGGCATGATGAGTAGTTAACCAATCAATCCCTAAAATCACATCAAAAGCAAGTATCTTTAAAGAGATAAGGTCAACAGTAAGGTGATGGTGCCAACTTGAATCAAACAAGATTTATAAACAAAGGATGTGATGAAAGTTTCTCCTAACGGAGTTTCCACAGATAGTCAAAAGTCTAATTTCTCCTGAGTCAAGTTTAAACGCTGAGCACATGCAGGAGAGATAAATGAATGGGTAGCACCCCAGATCAAGTAAGGTATAAACTTCGCAAGAATTTATAAATAGCTTACCCGTGATCACCTCGTTTGGGTTCCTCGATTATGACCACCACAACAAACGCTCTTCCTAATCGTTGACTTTGACTTTTCCGGGACCGATCTTTTGAGTCACCGTCCCTCATTGAACTAGGTTTCGCTACTGCATAATCTCTCGAGCGATATGTCCTTCCTTTCCACAACTATAGCATACCTTGAACTGTCAGGGCGCTTTGACCGATATGTCCCTCTTTTCCGCATTTGTAACATACGACCGGTGGTCGCTTCTCCTCCCTTAGAACCCGCTTCTTTACCAGACTGCATGCCTTCACATAGTCGCTATTAAATCTCCTCTTTTAAAATCTCCTCCCCGACTCGCTTCTTCGCTTTTCACGGCATGATTACCACCAGAGTGGTTACCATTTCATTCGTCTCTTTTTTTCTCCGCAGTTATCATTATTCATTGGATCGCTATCTCCGGTACGATCCTCGTTATGGTCCTCGCCTAAATTGACCGTACTCGTTATCTCGCCTAATAATTGAGCCTCTCATTTTCCACCAAATGATCTCGGATAACTCGCAAACTTTGCCTCGCATCGAGACACCGCCATGTTGTTTTGTTCCAATCGATGAACTCCACTTCCTTTATATGACGAACACTTTCGTGAAAGTATTTGTCATTAAATAGTCTCTCAAACGCCTCCCAAGATATGCCGAAAAGCGTACTGGATGGGTACGCTTCACGCACTCCCACCAAGAGTCTCGCCGCCACGGAACATAAAGGTGGCGAATGGAACCTTCTGTTCTCCGTGCATCCCAAGACATCGAATATCTTGGTAATTTGCTTGACCCATGTTTCCGCCATGATCGGATCTCGCTTTCCCTTAAATTCGGTGGTCCCAACTCTTTCGAATCGCTTGCATTTGTGACAACTCGTGAATTGCTATCATTTCCTCCTCAGATTTTGAACACGAAGTCTCCTCGTCTCGATTTTCGCATGAACCGCAAAAAGCTTCTAAACATCCCTCGCTCATCATCTCTTTCATGGGTGTTGTTCACAGGAGGAACATTGCCACTGTTGCGCTCTCCTCGCTGGTAAAAGACAGGGCATCTCCACGGTCTCATTTACTCCATCAATAATATTCTCGATCGACATTCTCAAATCTCATCATAAAACAAGGGTTAATTAAGGAAATCAATATATCACATAATATCCCTATATCTTGACCAACTAACAAATAAGCTTAGGTAGGACACACTAGCGAAGGATTTACTCGCCTCTCCTCCTAGTTCTATTCCCGATCTCCGCCAGAGATCATATCCCTAAGCTCGATACTAACCGTGGCGCCCCCAAAATAGGTATACATCACCCATTCCGAAAGTTGTCAATACATGGCATGTAAACAACTACAACTTTATTATTACAACAAGAAAAATCTGTGAGTTTAAATACAAATATTATCTTCTGCATAATATTTATACTCACATAAATCCTCATCACATTTATCGATACATTATTTTACAAAATGGTGAGGACTACTAAACAATCCTTTCTAAAACCTTCATTCCATACCCCGACTAGTACTCGCTATATTCTCGCCTCCAGAGAGAAGAATGGAACAAAAGGAAAAAGGGTGAGCTCAACTAGCTCAAGAAAGAATATTATGACTAAGATAATATACAACAAATTATCGTTAGTCTTCAACAGGAAAAATGGATAGAATACAATAGACAACAAGTTTTAGATCAATATTCGCAATGGAATAATAATTCATAGAAGAGTTACGTAGAGAATGCAAACTACTATCTTCTATGTATGAATTTAAAAGTTCATCGTCTATCTTTTATCCTCAGAACAACAATCAATATACATCTCGAATCAAATATTCATCTTTGCACTACAGCCAAATATATTCATCACTGGTCATGTTCATTTAAACACTGCTCATCTTTGCACTACAGCCAAAGATATTAATCAATCAATCATGTTCATCTCAACACTGCTCATCTTTTGCACTACAGCCAAAGATATTCTTCAGAAATCATTCATCTTTGCACTACAGCCAAAGATATTCTTCAGAAATCATTCATCTTTGACTACGTGCCAAAAGATATTCAATAATATCATCATTTAAGACCGAGGATGATGAAAATATTTTAAAGAACGAATCCATTGAAACAAAATGACAAGGATTAAGGATTAAGGATTCGTACTTTGTTTTATCCATGTCCAACAATACCCCAAAAATAATCACAAAGTGGTGTAAAATTCAAGAATGATCAAAACATGGATACAATCAAAGCTAGTATCCAAAATAGATGTTTTGGACAAAAGAAGAAATTTTATTTTTTTGGTGAATAGTGCCAGATATCGTGAATAGTCTTGGATATCGTGAATAAGTACCGTATACGTGAATAGTAAATCCGACACCAAAAGATAGAAATTCCACAAAAACATCTTCACGCTTCATTTAATAGTACTCGTGAATAGTAAATCGTGAATAAGAACTCATGAATAGTAACTCGTGAATAAGAACTCATGAATAGTAACCCCGACATGAAAAAGTTCCAAATTTGATAAAACTTCAGATCAACATTTCAAATATAATGATATCAAGAAATAATATCATTACGAAAAAATAATATCCCTTACCTCAAAGAATCAAGATTTCTTGGAAAGGCTCAAGTGATGTTTGAATGAAACTTGTATTCTAATGAAGAACTCTCAAAGTATCTAAATACTCACAAAATACGCCAATAATATAGAGAGAGAAAGAGAGAAAACTTTGTTTCGTGTGATTTTCAATTCTAACTTAGCCCTCTATTTATAGAAAATGTTAGCCCTACCAAGCGCAGACTTGACACCACTACCGATGGCTTTACTCGCTACTATTGCCACCCACCACATTTGAAATAAAATTCAGCACATTTCTTCACCAACCACAAGTGGGGCCCACTCAATTCTAGAATTTTCCACCAAAATCAATTATAACCCTAATTTCCAATCGACACCTCTTAAAATTCATAACAAATCATTCGTGCATTTTAATTCGGCTCAAAATTTGTTGACATATACTCAACTTATGTATGTATAACATACCCAAAAATTACCACAATCCAATCTCGGTCGGATTAAAAATTATAATCCCCGCAATATATCTCAAAACCCCGATTTAATTTTTAATACCTCCAACTGGTAAAATAATCGATAAAACACCTCAACAATAATTTCTTCATTTATAACCACATAAATAAATCCATCATTTATATCCACATAAAATAAATATTTCTTTATCATATGAATCAATAATTAATTATTCACAAATAATATTACATGTAATCACAATTATGACAACCAGCCGCTCCTCAGAAAGAGGGGGGCTTTCCGATAAGGATTTCTCCCTCATCGGCGCAAGCAATTAGGTGACCAAACCTCTCCTCGACAGTAACTTTCTAGACATTGCCAATAATGCTATCTAATAATATTATTCAAATAATATGAATTATTGATCCGATAATGGAGATAATGTGCGGCAAATGACAATTATCGAACAACAATAATATAAATATCAACGCAAAGAATTATTGAATCAATAAAATAAAATATTGAATGAAGAATTCACCGTAAAAATTATTGAGTAGTGCCTTCACGTAAGGATCAATAATTCAACAATATGCAATAATACCGTATATCTCAAAACCACGCGATATTCGTATTTTAACCACCGGTATTCCAACAATTTTAATTCTGTGAATAACTACGCCGTTATTTTAACCAACTTATATTTGTTGCTCTTCATCCAATCGCTTTACATTATGGGGCCCACACATGGTCGCTACTGTCAGTCATTTAATATTCCCACAAAGATCTAATATTCCACGACCAAACGAATATTCCCTAACAAAATGAATATTTTATAACCACTTGCTTATTTTGAAATATTTGCGTATTTAACCCTTAACTATCCACATTAATCAAATCAACCCTTACTATTTCAAAATAATAAATAAAGGAAATTCCTTTTTATTTAAAAAAATTTTGGGGTCTTACAAATTACTTGCAGGTTATATACATTTCTATTTTTGGTACCCATAGTTAAAAGGGTCCTGCCAGGTTAGTTTTCAAAATCCTTGTTCCTCATATATTTTAATTTTCATCATATTGATCACCAACAAATCATATTCATGCATATATCTAATTTAGATATAACGTTTTAAGATGCATGATGATGAGTGTGTATAAGAGTAGCCATTCTAATAAAACACTCTTTTTCTTTGGTGGTTTCATCATCTGTTTGGTTATGTTCACAGAGTTTAACTATTCACAAAGTGAAAATCAACTAAATCACTTATTTGTATATAGTTGATTCATAGAGGTGATCAATTTCTATGAATCTTCAAGATACTCTTGTAGAGCTTATCATACTATATGTGTTATCAAAAACTTAGAACATAGGTTTGTACATACATACTAACCCATCTACAAAGATTACTCCACTTAAGATTAGTTAAACCTTGATATGCTTATGACCTATTTCAGTCTTCTTTCAAGATGTTATCTTCAACCTAAAACTTGGATGGAGAGAAAGTTTGTTAACATTTGAGTTTCCAACCTCATTGTACTTTCTCCCTTCCCATTTTTAGGTATAGTATGGTCTCTTGATAGACTACTGTTATAGTGCATAGGGTGGTGAAACATGATGTACATATTTATATTAATGAAGAACCATACCTTTCTACTGTCAGTTACTTAACAGTCATTTATCTTAGGTATACTAGGGTTAGGCATTTATGTGCATAGTTTTTCATTCACTCCTGACAGCTTGTTGCTCCAGTTGACCTTAAATCAATCAGTCATAGCCTTGAAAATGTAGGCTAAGAGAATCCTTACATCCTTAGTTCTTTGATAACATTGAACCTCAGGGTTCATATCCAGCTGTTGGTTGGCCAAATACATATTTGAGGAATTCTTCTTTCTTCTCTGGGTAAATACTTTTTAGCATGTATGGCCATCTCATCTTTCAGGCTGGTGGATGCTTGACTCTTTGTTGTTGATGCCTCTTGAGCTTCCTTGCCTGGTCTTCAGACTACAAGATTGACTGTGGCTAAGGATTGGTCTTGTTGTAATGACATTTAAGAACATTGACCAATCTGAGCAGCTTCAGGTGTATATACACATTTACCTGTACAAAATATTTCCAACGTGTGAGCTCATCTTCATTTACAAGTGACTTACGGCTTAACTAAGTTTAGAACAATGTTTGTGACTAGGATCTGACTCAAAGCAATTAGCTTTTGAATATAGCATGAGAACCTGCTTTGATACCAATTGTTAGTTCCCAGTAGGCACACAATAGATCTAGAGGGGGGGGTTGAATAAATCTTTTTATTTTCAAATACTATTCTCTTTTATTTTGTATTTCTAATGAGTTAACATATGACAAACATAAGAATCTTTTCAAACACAACGGAATAAGTAAAAGATCCCCTTCATTGATATATTCATAATCATACATACATTATTCTTAGAGTTAGTTAAGTTGTAAACAGTTAATACATACATAACAGTTAGGTACATAATGTAAATGACATAAAGTAAATGACACAAGGGATTTTAAGTGGTTCAGAGACTCAAGCTCCTAATCAACTCTTCTTCTTTCAACTAGCAGGATTTCCACTAAGGAAGTGAAACATCCTAAATCACTAAGATTCCTTCAAGATCAGCAACCTTGGAACTTCAGTTCACTAAGACCTCTTCAAGGCCAGCAGCCTTGGAACTCCTCTAGTTCCCTAGGAACTCTTCAAGCCCAGCAGGCTTGGAAATTCATTTAGTACCTCCGGACAAGGACCCCTCAGGCCCTGGATTCTTGTTGTTGTTGTTTGTGCCCTGCTGCTAAGATGTCTTTAAGGTTGAACATCTTCTGTACTTAGCAGCTTGGCGTAGTCCTCTTGGCATTCTACTTTGAGTCTGGACTACATCTTCTTTGGTGCAACTAATCTTCATTATGTTCTACTCATCTTCATCAGTTGTCAACTATGAACCATCACCATTTGGGTCTGCTAAGTGTTTGAGCTTTTGGTAGACCTCATCTATCACTTAGTATTCCTTAAACCCTTCTTGATTGGTTAGCAGACATGGTTCTGCACTTGTTCTGGTTTAGCTTTTGGTTCATGGTGATTTGTAGAGTGGCTCTCTGGATCTTCTTTGTGCTCTACCACTTTTCTGAATGCTATCTTCTTTTCCTTCTCATTTCTCAGCTTAGCTGCCATCTTCAGTGGCATCCTCATCTTTGTTGAGTGAAGCTATAGTCTGTTTGAGTCCTTCTTCATAGCTGCTACTTCACTTCCACCTTTGTAATCTCACTATCACTGAGACTTGTTATGTTTAGTTCTGGTGGAACTCGTAGAGTCAACAATAGCATTCCAACAGCTCAACTATTCTGTTATTCAGCAACATCAGCAACTCTTGATCTTTGAAGCTCTTGTTGATTTATACTCCTTCACAACCTTCCCGTTGGAATATAGTCATTGGGAGCTATTTGAATTGCTTCACAGATCTTGAGTTATTTGAGGTAGACTGCAGATGTGACATGACATACCCTTTATGACTTTTTGACACTGCAGTTCACTGTTCCACCTACCCCGTCAGAGATGTCACTTTGATGTCTTGGGCAGGTAGTCGACTTTATTTCCACCTTCTGATTTTTCAATCAGAGTTTGTCCTTTTACATCGATGATCTCAATAAGCTTTGTTCGAAAATCAATCTTCAGATTAAACCATTGCCAATGCTTCAATCTTCAGATGACCAAACTCTACGATTCTGATGCATATCTTCTTGGACCTGATTGTAATGTTTTGTTGAATGTTGCTCATTGACAGGTAGAGACAACACTAAGATCTTGAAAAGTGTTTATTGGATCTTCAATGTAGAACACCTCTTCCTTCTTTTGTGTAGTGATTCAACACTTTTGTTTGCTTTGACTGATCTCAGACACTGATGGCTTAACTCCTTGTTCTGGCCTCTTCTGAATAGCAAGACACTTCAGATTTGTGGCATGCCCAGCTCGCTTTCTCCTTGTGATCTCCCGTTCACTTATCATCAATGTACTGACCCAATTCTTAATCACTTTAGCCTTGTTCTTCATAGGCTGACCAGTATCTTTGTGTACACTCCATCAGTTCCTTCTTTATTTGGAAAACACTACGATCTTGTTTCCTTCCAAGATCTTTATCTTCTGTTTACTTGACAGCTACTACACTTATTAACCTTTCTTAGTCAGTTACTGAAGTCTTCTTTTAATCAACTTGTGGGAGACTTCATCTTGAATGGCTTCACAACCTAATCTGGATGTTGATTAGGTTGATGCTTAGATCTTCTGTTAGCTTGCATGAAATTTATTGAGTGCTCTCGGGTTTCCTTCAGGTGGGATGTACCTTTGCAGCTCAGACCAGAGGCTTCATACTTTGGATATTCTGGGAGTGCTCATTTGTTGAGAATCGTATTTGCTCTACGATTCTGCCTTAGCGTAGTGAGCACTTCTGTTGAGGCCTTAGTTCTACACTCTATGATTCAGCTTCAGTTGTGCAGACACTACGACCTTGAGATCAGATCTTGACACTCTGCGATTTCTGTCTTTGTGCTTGTTGTCTTCATCTGATCTTACTCGACTTCGATCTCTGCCTCTAATATGATCAGTATACTCTACGACTCCGAGTGTGGTCTACGATTCTTGACTTGGCTTCGGCAGATGCTCGGTCAGCTCTTAGACAGACTGTCTCTACGATTCTGAACACGACTTCCTCAGCGGAATACGTCTCCGAGGAAGTTTTACTCGACACACTACGATCCTTCCTCGTCTCTCCTGGCAGTCTACGAACTCCGAGATCTATTTTCCAGACTATGATTCTGCCTTGATAGCTCCCGAGTTTTCCTTGACTCTCCTGGCAGACTATGATTTCTGGTGCAGTGCTCGACAATCAGACAAGCTTATCTGTTACATTATAAGATCAACCTAACAAGCTTGATCTTTTTATATTTATAGTCCTTGTACATCATTTCTTTTCAAGGAATTTACAAAGTTATTTTGCTTATATAGGATCAACGTAACATATTTGATTAATTCATTCTAAGTCCTTGTACATATGTTCCTATTATCTATCAAAGGAGTTTACAGCTTTTCTTAATGCAAGCATAATTTCATATTCATAAATATATATCATATATAAATCATATATAAATAGGAATATCATTCACATGTTTATTCCTGACAGTATGTTATTACTTTCCCATGTTGCATGACAACACATCCTAAACCTTTGCCTGAAGCATCAATGTAGATGACAAATCCCTCCGAACCAGATGGTATTGTCAGAACAGGTGCTGAAATGAGTCTCCTCTTGAGTTCTTGAAAAATCTTCTAACATTCCTCTCTACAACCTTATTTTGTATATTTTCGAGTAAGCAGAGTTAATGGAGTAGCGATTCGAGAAAATCCTTCCACGAATCTTCGATAATAACAAGCTAAGCCCAGAAAGCTACGTACTTCAGTCAGTGACTTGGGTTGCTCCCAACTTTGAATTACTTCAATCTTCCCTAGGTCAACAAATATTCTGTTATTTGATATCACGTGCCCAAAGAATGCCACTTCCTTAAGCCAGAAATCACATTTCTTCAACTTGGCATATAACTTGTTCTCACGAAGCTTTTAGAGTATCAGCTTCAAGTGTTGCTCATGATCCAAATATTCCTTGAATACTCGGTTCATCATATCCATGAAGGCAGCACGAGCATTAGTCAATCCAAAAGACATGACTTGGAATTCATAATGCCCATACCGAGTTTTGAAAGCAGTCTTGGGAATGTTATCAGTTTTAATCTTTAACTGATGATATCCGGAATGAAGATTAATCTTTGGAAAGAATTTAGTGCCTTGCAACTGGTCAAACAGGTCATCAATGCGAGGCAACGGATACCTATTTTTTATGGTGACATGATTCAACTCCCGATATTCAATATAAAGTCGCATACTTCCATCTTTCTTCTTCACGAATAGAATAGGATAACCCCAAGGAGACGTACTAGGACGAATGAAACTGATGTCTAACAATTCCTGTACTTGGGTCTTTAACTCCTGAAGTTTAATAGGAGTCATTCGATATGGGGCTTTGGAAATGGGTTTTGTTCTGGGTTCAAGGTCAATACCAAACTCGATTTCACACTCTGGGGGTAGGCCAGGAAGTTCTTCGGCGAATATGTCAGGAAATTTATTAACAATAGAAATATCATTCAAATCTGACGTATTTTTGTTTAAATCTGTGACATGGGCTAAGAAAGCTTGACATCCATTTTTCAATAAACGAATAGCTTTATGGCTTGATATTACAGTGATTGACTTTAGTGGTTTGGTTGCTTGAATTCGCATAATAGGTTGGTTAGAAATATGAAAGCTAACAACCTTACGAAAATAATTAATTTTTGCATGATGCGTGGTTAAACAATCAATCCCTAAAATCACATCAAATGCAAGTATTTTCAAAGAAATAAGATTGACAAGTAACGTACGATTGCCTATTTGAATCAAACAAGACTTATAAACAGTGGAGGTAATAAAGGTTTCTCGCAACAGAGTTTCAACAGAGAAGTCAAAGTCTAATTTCTCTGGAGTTCAATTCAAACATTGAGCACAAATTCTCTCCTCATTATCAATCAAGTGGGACGCAAAACGGGACAACTCGACAAATTTAGCTTCGTACTGCGACACGATCTCCAGCTTGATGAACTCTATCTCCTTCATATGATGAATCCTTTAGGGAAAGTACTTGTCGTTGAACATTTCTTGGAACTTCTCCCAAGACATCTTCAGTGCTGCAAGTTGAGTACGCTTTACAGATTCCCACCAGTAATCTGCCTCTCCTTACAACATGAAGGTGGCAAATAGAACCTTTTACTCTTTGGAGCATCCCAAGATATCAAATATCTTGGTGATCTTCTTTATCCACGTCTCTGCCTTAAGTGGTTTTGGCTCTCCCAAAAACTCTGGTGGTCCCAGCTCCTTGAACTATTTAGCGCTGACCATCCGAGAATTGCCAATGTTTCCACCTGCATTTTGAACAGGAGTCATTCTCGCCTGATGTTGCATGAATTGTATAAAGCCTCTGAACATCCCATCGTTCATCATTTGGTCGGTGTTGTTGTTTTCCTGAGGATTATTGCCTTCCTGATGCACATTATCCTGGGTATTGGTCATTGGTGACTCAACGGTCTCATGTGCTCCATTGCTTATCTCAACATTCTCGGATGTCATTTTCAAATACTCCCACAAAATAAGGGTTAATTGACATACCATATATTATCCCTATATTTTGACCGACCAATTAAATAACAAATAAACTTAGGTAGGTCATACTAGCGAAGGATTTTCCCGTCTCTCCCCCTAGTTTTAGTCTCACATCTCATCCAGGGATCATATCCCTAAACTTTGATACCAATTGTGACGCCCCCAAAATAGGTATACATCACCCATCTTGGGTCACCAAATACATGGTACATAATTCAAATACAAACTTAATTTATACAACTGTTAAGTGTCGTGTAAAATACGACAAAATATAAGCTGTGAGTTTTAATACAAATATTATCTTTTATACAGTATTCAAACTCAAAATAAGTTCTCATTACAATTATTATCACACTATTTCATAGAATAGTGAAGACTACTAATGCAAACATATGGACCGTCACTTCGTTCCCTGACTAGTCCTAGCTATATTCTCATTTCCTGAAGAGAACAATGAAGGCAAAGGGTGAGCTCAACTAGCAAATAAGAAATATTATGACTAAGATAATGCAGAATAAATTATCATTAGCCTTCAACAGTGTTAAACTGATAATATAGAATAAACATCAGTTTAACAGCAGCAGAACAAGTAATCCATTAGAAGAGTCAAGTAGAGCATGAAATCTACTATCTTCTATGATTTAAGAGTTTATCATAAATTTTATCGCTGAGACTCAACTTAATAAATAAACCACATCATCGAATCACCCCTGCACTACAGGCCAAAGATATTCATTAGTATCACGATCACAAATTATCCATGCACTACAAGCCAAGGATATTCGTGTTTTCATCAATGGTCATGATCATGCCAACAACTATCCATCAATGCATTACGAGCCAATGAAAACGTTTACCACATCATTTGTAATATTACGGTCATGATTATACTAAATAATCCCTGGTCATAATCATACCAATCAACAGTCCATTTATGCACTACGGTTCAAAGATGCCTTTTATAACAATATAAGCATGAGGATGATGACAATGATATAGAATTCAATTAAATGAAAGCAAAGGATAAATTTTAAAGATTTATAATTCAATTTATCTAGAATTTAATAATGTTCAAATTGTCAACATGATACTGTTTTGTGGAGTAAAATTCAAGAATAATATTGTACCAAAAATGATTTAGACCGAAACAAAATCAATTTTTGTAATGAATAGCACCCCAGGTGAATAGTAACCGAGAGTAAATAGTACCTCGTGAATAGTACTTCGAGAATAGTACCCCGTGAATAGTACCCCGGCATAAAAAAGTTAAAACTTATCAAGAATGTTCAGATTAATATTTTCATGAAAAGATACTTGATGAAGCGCAAATTTCAAGGATATTCTACTAATTTCATGGATTATAGAAGCAAAAATTTTAACAAAATGAGTATAGAATTCGGAATCTGAAATGAAATAATATTACTTACATACTACAGAGTATTGAAGAAAATATTATTTCTTATGAATACTGAATAAAAATAATATCCTTTACCTTAAAAATAAGAGTATTCCAACTGATATAGCGGGGATATTCTTGAAGAAAACTTTCACTATTTTCTACGCTCAAAGCTTCTTAAAACTCTAAAGAAATACACTCAATATTATAGAAGAAAAATCTCTAATTCTGATGTGATTTTCAATTCTAACTAAGCATCCGATTTATAGGAGAATGGAAATAATACTATTTAGAAAAAATTTCACGGATGAAACAATTGATGATTCACGGACGAATTATTCAAAATATTCAGACGTTTTTAATTTTTAAAATAATAATATAATATTTACGTAAAACAAAAACTTTATATAAATTAATATATATATATATAAAGAAAAAGTGCCATGCATGCCATATAAGGCAGGTTTCATGAATGCCATATATAAATATATAACTTATATATTCACACGCATGCCATATATATATATATATATATATATATATATATATATATATATATATATCACATCATTCCACCAATTCCACCAAAACCATATGTTATTCCTCCCCATTTTTATTATTCCTCCAACATGTGGGACCCACCTGACCCACTCGTGGCTCCCTCCTTTATTATTATTATTATTATTATTATTATTATTATTATTATATATATATATATATTGAATAACTTTCTAGTGATTATTTTGAAAAATGGATAAATAGGGGTCCAAATAATAAGCAAAATTTAAAACAATTACTTCATAAAAATCCCATTAATATCTTAACAACATTTATTCATCATTATTATAACTCACAATATTAACAACCAGATCGTTCCTAGGAAAGATGGGGCTTTCCGATAAGGATTTCTCCCTATTGGTTCGCAATTAGGTGACCAAACCCTTTTCCTCGATAGAACTTTCTAGACATTGTTAATTATTTAAATAATAATATGAATAACTTGTCATCTCGATTATTAATTTAATAATATAAAATATTGACAATAATTGAATCAAATAACGTGAGATACTATGCAGCAATTACTGTAGCAATAATTGAGTATAGCTGAGTGACTTCTCATTTAAGCATCAATAATCAATACCGTGTGCTACTATGCAATCATACGTATTATTGTTCTTTTATTACCGGGTATTTCAACAGTTAACGGTAAAACTTCTGCCGTTATTTTTATAAAAAGTTATTTATGTCGTTTTCTAACTCTGAGAGTAATTCCGTTGTGGGGTCCACCAATGATTGCGTCGTCGTACGAATATTCCATGATAAAATGAATATTCCCCGACCAATCGAATATTTTATAACAACTTGCATACTTACCCACAACTATAACATTATAACAAATTATCTCCATAATATTCAAAAATATAATTCAAGAAAAAAAATTCATCTTTATTCTTAAAAGTTGGGGTCTTACAGAGAATCACCAACAAAACCCCTAAAATCACTAACCTCAGGGATGATCGAGAAACTAGGGACATAAGAAAGAAAGTCCAACAAATGGAAAAAACCATTCGGTCAATCAAAGGGACTAGAAACTATAGAAGTGTCACCAATTCAGATCTATGCATATTCCCAAGGGCTCGACATCTTGACAAATTTCAAGTCCCAGAGTTTGAAAAGTGCAATGGGCAGATGATTTATATATGCACCTGAAAGTATACATTGGTGAGCTGGGGCCTTATGTTGAAGATGAAAGCCTCAGAATGAAGCTTTTCCAAAAGAGTCTCACTGGAGAGGCTAGAACCTGGTATGCTCGACTGGACAATGCCAAAATCTACAACTGGGAAGAGTTAGCCCACGCCTTCCTAAATAAGTACAATTTTTAGTCACAAATGACACCGGGTCGATATAAAGTGACAAAAATTAAGATGTATAATACTGAGTTTTTATGAGAATACGCTCAAAGATGGAGACATCTGGCATCACAGGTTAGCCCGCCTATAACAGAAACTGAAATGGTGATGACTTTCATAGACATCTAAGAGGCACCTTACTATAAGAGGATGTTAGAAAGAATAGGCAAGTCATTCTTGAAGATGATCAAACTGTTAGGTTTGTAATATTCATAAACGCAATCAAATTGCACAAAGTAAGAGGAAACGTGATAAAATAGAGTTTTAAAATTTTACAAACCATATACCCGGATCATCCTTTATGCACAATTATTAATTAAACAAAAAGATAAAGAACAAGAATTATACCCTTGAAGATTTGAGCTTCATCAAGTACAAGTTCACCTCCAAATCCTTTCGCGTTCAACCTGAATCCACCGGGTTTAGTTCCTTCCTTTGATCAATGTTAGCCACCCAAATGTTTGGCCTCTAGAGGTGATCCACCAAGGAAGAAGTATTCAAGAAGAAGGGTGGTTGGCTAAACCCTAGTTTTCTATCTCTATAGAAAAATGTGTACTCTCCAACAATTGGAATCGCGTATGTTGATATCTGATATAAGACTCCTCTTATAAAGATATCAGTTAATCCTTCTAATCTAATTAGAAAATAGGGTATTATTTAATTAATTAAATTCTTTTAATTAATTAAGCTCCCTAATCTTATTAGGGATAATTAATTAAACTCTTTTAATTAATTTAACCTCCCAATCTTATTAGGGATATATGAGAGTACTTTTATTAATTAATTCTCAAACTCCTTTAGGAATTAAATAATAATAATAATAATAATAATAAGACTCCTCTTATTAATTTATATTTAATATTTCCAAAATATTAAATAATAAATATTAAGTTATTTAATTTATTCTATCACCATAGATTAAATTAAATATACTTAACTTATTATTACAATTATGCCATTAACTTCTTAAATAATTATTCTTCCTTTTATGGTGTTCTCCATATTAAATCGGTTGTGAATAAATCAATTAGAACAATTATAATCTTATTTAAATAAATAAATTAAACTATTAATTTATTTAAATAAATAATATTTATTCTACAATAGGGATAAACCTCCCTAGTGATTAACGACTGTTCAGATAATATAGATTTCAACATTAATCATAAAAGAACCTTTGAGTAAATAGTTACCGTACAATTCAATCCTTCCACCATATAATGTCCCAATTAAATATAAGACATGAAATTATTGTCAAGTCTTAATTTATTTAATTATATGTATTTCGACTCTTAAATGCACAACTCCAAATAATGCAAATTAGAAACTCCTTTCTAATTTCATTCTACCTTGGCCAAGGACTATTGGGTTGTCATTTATTGAATCACATAGGACATTTCTCTTCTTTTACTAGAAGTGGTAGATTCTTTATTGATCATACATTATCTTCATGTACAACTTATTATACCCGAACATACCCTTTGATATACCCTAAATGTGACGCCCCCAAAATAGGTATACATCACCTATTCTGAGTTGTCAATACATGGTACAGAAACAACTACAACTTTATTATTACAACGAGAAAAGCGTGAGTTTGAATACAAATATTATCTTCTGTATAATATCTATACTCAAATAAATTCTCATCACATTTATTGATACATTATTTTACAAAATGGTGAGGACTACTAAACAATCCTTTCTAAAACCTTCATTCCATACCCAGACTGCATACTCGCTATATTCTCGCCTCCCCGAGAAGAAAAATGGAACAAAAAGGAAAAGGGTGAGCTCAACTAGCCCAAGAAAGAATATTATGACTAAGATAATATACAACAAATTACCGTTAGTCTTCAACGAGGAAAAATCTAATAGAATACAATAGACAACAAATTTTAAATCAATATTCATAATGAAATAATAATTCATTAGAAGAGTTAAGTAGAGAATGCAAACTACTATCTTCTACATATGAATTTAAAAGTTCATCGCTCTATCTTTTATCCCTCGTAACATCAATCAATATACATCTGAATCAAATATTCATCTTTGCACTCACTGAGCCAAAGATATTCATCGATTAGTCATGTTCATCTAAACATCTATTCATCTTTGCACTACATCCAAAGATATTCTTGAAATCATTCATCTTTTGCACTACGTGCCAAAGATATTCAATAATATCATCAT
The DNA here is from genome assembly GCA_020205615.1 of Panax quinquefolius. NCBI lineage: Eukaryota > Viridiplantae > Streptophyta > Magnoliopsida > Apiales > Araliaceae > Panax > Panax quinquefolius. Next base: position 113,943,560 of record CM035172.1, read on the forward strand.
TTAAGGCTGAGGATGATGAAAATATTTTAAATAAACGAATCCATTGAAACAAAATGACAAGGATTAAGGATTAAGGATTCGTACTTTATTTTATCCATGTTCAAAATACCTCAAAAATAATCATAGTGGTGTAAAATTCAAGAATGATCAAAACATGGATACAATCAAAGCTAGTATCCGAATAGATATTTTGGACAAAAAGAAGAAATTTTATTTTTCTATGAATAGTTCAGATATCGTGAATAATTATCGATATCGTGAATAGTAACTCAGACACCAAAAGATCAAAATTTCCCAAAAAACATCTTCACGCTTCATGAATAGTACTCGTGAATAGTAACTCGTGAATAGTAACTCATGAATAGTAACTCGTGAATAGTAACTCATGAATAGTAACCCCGACATGAAAAAGTTCCAAATTTGATAAAAGTTTCAACCAATATTTCAAATAATGATATTGAAGAAATAATTTCATTTGAGAAGAAAATAACATCCCTTACCTCGAAAGATTAGTACTTCTAGGTGGAATACCGCGGTATAGTCTTTGAAGGAAACTTACTGACCGTCTAACAATACTCAAAGTATACTCACAAGAATACGCTCAATATATCGAGAGAAATAGAGAGAAACTTCAGTTTACGGTGTGTCTTTTCAATTCTAACCTAAGCACCTATTTATAGGAAAATGCTTAGAACACCAAAAGCGAAAATTGAATATAATATTAATATATTTTTCACATTTTCTTTAGCCCACCTGAATAACTGATCTCAGCCCATTTGAATCACATGTGAGGCCAACTTAGTTGCAAAAAACGTTTTTCTCAAAATAATTAACTAAAACTCCCAAAATTAATTATTTGAACTTGAACTTCAATAATTCATAATAAATAGCCCTTTCATCGGAAAATTTGAATCTCGCTAGTATTTATAGGAAATTCAATTCTCTACAACTTTGAAAGAAAGTTTTTCCAAATTCCAAATAGAAATTGGCCAAATCTACAAACGGGGAGATTTTACATTTTATAATCAAATTTCATCGATAAATGGGGTCCACCATCATGTTTAACATGTTTTAAATATTTATTGCAACAAAATACTCTTCCTCCTCGTATACTCATATATCCCACATTCGTTGTAAAAATATCACCATTATTATATTATTAAAATATAATAATATATTTAAATAAATTATTTTATCGAGAAAAGATAAAATTTCAATTTTCAACAATTGTCACATTAAAATTTTTCTCCATCTATATCCACATAAAATCAATATTTTCCTCATCATATGAATCAATAATTAATTATTCACAAATAATATTACAGAATCACAATATTGACAACCGTGCGCTTCTGTGAAAGAGGGGGCTTTCAATAAGAATTTCTTCTTCTTGGCGCGCAATTAGGTGACCAAACCTCTCCTTAGAAGCGTAACTTTCTAGACATTGCCAATAATGTTATCTAATAATATTATTCGAGATAATATGAATTATTAGCCCGATAATGAAAAATCTTGTGTAATGACAATTATTGAAACAACAATGAATATAAAATATCAACCTTGACAATTATTAACTCAATAAAATCTTTGAGCGGTAATTATCGTAACCATTATTGAGTAGTGCCTTCTTCGTAAGAATCAATAATTGGTGCAATACCGTGTCTTTCTTGTGTTTTAACCACTTAGGGTATTTTAACAAGATAACTGGTAATAACCACGCCGTTTATTTTTAAACCACTTATATTTGTCGTTTCTTCATCCAATTGCTTTCCGTTATGGGGCCCACACACGGTCATTTACTGGCGTCGTCATTTAATATTCTAACAAGCATGCGAATATTCCACGACCAAACGAATATTCCCCAACAACAATGAATATTTTATAACCACTTGCTTATTTTGAAGTATTTAAGTATTTTACCCTAACTATCCACATTAATCAAATCAACCCTTACTATTTCAAAATAATCAATAGAAAAATTAAATTTCATTAATAATAAGTTGGGGTCTTACAACCTCCCTCCTTATGAAATTTCATTAGGTTTGTAATATTCATAACGCAATCAAATTGCATAAAATTAGCGAGCGTGGTAAAATCGAGTTTAAAATTTACAAACCATATACCCGGATCATCCTTTATGCATAATTATTAATTAAACGAAAAGATAAAGAATAAATCATACCCTTGAAGATCAAGCTTCCTCAGGTACAAGTTCACCTCCAAATCCTTTCGCGTTCATTCTTGAATCCACCGGGTTTGGTTCCTTCCTTTGATCAACGTTAGCCACCCAAATGTTTGGCCTCTAGAGGTGATCCACCAAGGAAGATAAAGATTCAAGAAGATGGGTGTTTTTGGCTCAAACCCTAGTTTTTCCTATCTCTATAGAAAAAGGGTACTCTCCAACAAATTAGAATTATTAAGTTGTAAAAGTCAACAACCCATACCACCCATAATAAGACTCCTCTTATTTATAGATGTGGGCAACCATCTTAACAATTAAGGAATTGGGTTTTAATTAATTAATTCTTTTAATTAATTAAGCTCCCTAATCTTATTAGGGATAATTAATTAAACTCCTTTAACTAATTTTCCTTCCTAATCCAATTAGGAATAAATGAGAGTACTTATATTAAATTAATTCCTAAACTCTTTTAGAAATTAAAATAATAATAATTGTAATAATATTAATAAGACTCCTCTTATTAATTTATATTTAATATTTCTAAAATATTAAATAATAAATATTAAGCTATTTAATTTATTCTATCACCATAGATTAAATTAAATATACTTAATATATTATTACGATTATGCCATTAACTTCTTAAATAATTATTCTTCCTTTTATGGTGTGACCCTTTAGGTTCTCCATATTAAACCTAGTTGTGAATAAATCAATTAGAACAATTCTAATCTTATTTAAATAAATAAATTAAACAATTAATTTATTTAAATAATATTTATTCTACAATAGGGATAAGCCTCCTAGCGATCAACGACTTTCCGGATAATATAGATTTCAACATTAATCATAAAAGAACCTTTGAGTAAATAGTTACATGCAAATTCAATCCTTCCACCATCTGATGTCCCAATTAAATATAAGACATGGAATTCTTGTCAAGTCTTATTTTATTTAATTATATGTATTTCGATTCTTAAATGCACAACTCGAAATAATGCAAATTAGAAACTCCTTTCTAATTTCATTACGCCTTAACCAAGGACTCTTTGGGTTGTCATTTATCGAATCACATAGGACATTCTCTTCTTTATTATTAAGTGGTAGATTCTTTATTGATCATACATTATCTCCATATACAACTTATTATACCCAAGCATACCTTTGATATACCTTAAGGGTCTTAAGGAATAAGTCAAAGTATAACTCATCATACACAAGATACTATGATGATCTCAAGTCCAAGGATTACTTGTACTACTATCACTACAGAAATTCCTATTGACAGTGAATAAAACTCCATTAGGTATTCCTTAGCGAGCCAATGCTCAATTGAACTTATTCTCTAATAAGCACCTACATACTTGCTTTAGTGTCTCCACACAAATGATCGTGAGATCAATCATCCTCATCCAATGAGCAAGCAAACGTATGTACCAATCTATCCGGATTCACTAATCCCCAATTTAGTAATCCAATGATTGGGAACTATTTTAGTTTTAAGCTTTCTAAGAATTTAGATCTCATTAGAATGATCATCATCATTATTCTAAAAGCATTGCTTAAAACTATGGGTTTATCACATATTATAAAACACATCATGTAGATAATTAAAAGCCTTTAATAAATTAATACTTTTTATTAATAAATGAATAAGATTGTTACAAAGTATATGCTTTATCATCAAACATGATTGGCTTGTGTATGCATACTACTTTCAATTTAGTCCTCGAAATTGGCGTGCATCTCTGGTGTTTCGAAAAGGTGAGGATACCTCGCTTTCATTTCTGCTTTCCAATTCCGGTCATTTCCTCTATAGCATGATTCCTCCACAAAACTTTAACTTGTGGTATGACCTTTCTTGGCGTGGGACATGCTCCTTCCTATCCAAAATCTTGCGGTACCTCCTCATACGTTAAGTCTTCTTTATCTCTCGTCCTGTTCTAACTCTATAACGTGGTTGGGTCTTTCACATATTTACAAAGTACGATATGTGAAACACATTATGAACACGAGACATACTCGGAGGTAACGCGAGTCTATATGCTACATTTCCTACTCCTGGCCAAGAATTTGAAATGGACCAATAAATCGTGGATTGAGCTTTCCTCTCTTCCCAAATCTTGTAACTCCCTTCCATGGAGCAACTCGCAATAATACATGATCCCCACACTAAATTCCACGTCCTTTCGATGAAGATCCGTGATAACTCTTTTGTCGATCTTGTGCCGCTTGTATACATTGTCGATTCATTTGGATCTTTTTTCGTAGTCATACGTACTCAACTCTGGGTCCCAACAAAGTGTTGCTTCACCCACCTCGTCCCAACATAACGGAGAGTGACACTTTCGTCCATATAATGCTTCAAATGGAGCTACACCTATACTTGCTTGATAAGCATTATTGTAGGAGAATTCCACCAATGGTAAATACTTATCCTAACCGCCTTACTTGAAGTCTAGGACATAGAGTCTTAATAGATCTTCAAGAATTTGAATAGTCCTCTCGATTGTCTCTGGTTTGGGGATGGTATGCCGAACTAAATCGCAAACTCCGTGCCCATAGGTTTTTGCAAGCTAACCCAAAATCTTGAAGTGAATCTTGGGTCACGATCCGAAACTATGGATCTTGGCATGCCATGCAACCTCACAATCTCATTCACGTACATATACTAGCAAGACGTTCAAGGAATAAGTCCCGTGTCGGCAAGAAATGAGCGGATTTGGTTAATCTATCAACAATAACCCAAATAGCATTGATGCCTTGAGAAACCGTAGGAAGACCCGTAATCTAAATCCATGGTAATGTGTTCCCACTTCCATTTCGGAATCTCAAGTGGTTGCAACGGACCCTTAGGTACTAGATGCTCCGCCTTTACATGTTGACAAGTTAAACACATTGAGATAAACTTTGCAATCTCTCTCTTCATATTGTTCCACCAAAATTTATGTCGAAGATCACGATACATTTTAGTACTTCCAGGATGGATTACAAATGGTGTATTGTGTGCCTCCATCATAATCTTGTACTTCAAATCAGAGTCGTTAGGAACACAAAGTCTAGAGTGGACTCGAAGTATTCCTTCTTCATCAATTCTCGCTTAGGAATAGCTCCTTCTTGTACTTTCTTCTTCATACGCATCATTTCCTGCCCATTGGTGGCTTGAGCAACCTTAACTTTTTCTATTAAAGTTGGCTCTGTACGCGATACTTGACATCATCGCACTCGTTCGCGCATATATGATCTTCTACTCAACGCGTCATACTACCACGTTCGCTTTTCGGGATGGTATTGAATAGTGTAATGGTCGTAGTCTTTTCAATAGCTCGAGCCAACGTCATTGCCGCATGTTGAGTTCTTTTGAGTGAAGAAATATTTAAGGCTTTTATGGTGCGAATATATCTCCACTTTCTCCCCATATAGATAGTGCTTCCATATTTTTAGCGCAAAAAACGCATCGCCACTAACTCTAGATCATGAGTAGGATAATTCCTCTCATACTCTTTTAAGTTGTCGCGAGGCATAGGCTATGACTTTCCCGTTACGCTGCATGAGAACACATCCTAACCCTTTGCTGAAGCATCATCAGAGATAACAAATCCATCCAACCAGATGGTATTGTTAGAACAGTGCTTAAAATAAGTCTCCTCTTAAGCTCTTGAAACTCTTACGGCATTCTTCGCTCCAAACGAATTTTGTATCCTTCCGAGTTAATGAGTTAATGGAGTAGCGATTCGAGAAAACCCTTCCACGAATCTCCGATAATAACCAAATTTAAGCCCAAAAGCTACGTGCTTGATCCACCGACTTGGTTGCTCCTAACTTCAGTATTGCTTGAATCTTCGCTTGGATCACGGATACTCCATGTTTCGACACTGACGCGTTCCCAAGAAATGCTACTTCCTCGAGCCGAACTCGCATTTCTTCAATTTGGCATATAGTTGGTTTTCACGAAGCCTTTGGAGTACCGACTTCAAATGGTGCTCATGATCTTCACGACTTTTGGAATATATAAGGATGTCATCAATAAAGACAACAACGAATTGATCCAAATATTCCTTGAATACTCGGTTCATCATATCCATGAAAGCCGCGAGGAGCATTAGTTAGTCCGAAAGACATGACTAAGAATTCATAATGCCCATACCGAGTTCTAAAAGCGCTCTTTGGAATATCCTCGCTTTAATCTTCAAATTGATGATATCCAGCGAATCGTAAGATCGATTTTTGAAAAGAATTGTGCCCTCTTGAATCGGTCAAACAAATCATCAATACGAGGTAGAGGATACCTATTCTTGATGGTGACATGGTTCAATTCCCGATAGTCGTCTACAAAGTCGCATACTCCCCGCTCTTTCTTCTTTACAAATAAAAACAGAGTACCCCAAGGAGATGTACTAGGGCGAATGAAACCGATGTCCAACAATTCTGTAGTTGGACCTTTAACTCCCGAAGTTCAATAGAGCCATTCGATATGGGGTTTTAGAAATGGGCTTAGTACCGGTTCAAGATCAATAAAGAATTCAACTTCACGTTACGGGGTGTAGACCGGAAGTTCTTCTGAAATACGTTAGGAAAGTCAATAACAACAGAAATATTATTCAAATTTGACGTGTCTTTATTCAAATCCATAACATGGGCTAAGAAAGCTTGACATCCGCTTTTTAATAAATGAATAGCTTTATGATTAGATATGATGTTGATTGATTTTAATGGTTTAGTTGCTTGAATTCGCATAACAGGGTTGGTTAGGAATATGAAAACTAACAACCTTACGAAAATAATCAATTTTGGCATGATGAGTAGTTAACCAATCAATCCCAAAATCACATCAAAAGCAAGTATCTTTAAAGAGATAAGGTCAATGAGAGGTCAACGGTAAGGTAATGGTGCCAACTTGAATCAAACAAGATTTATAAACGATTGGATGTGATGAAAGTTTCTCCTAACGAGTTTCCACAGATAGGTCAAAGTCTAATTTCTCCGAAGTCAAGTTTAAACGTTGAGCACATGCGGGAGAGATAAATGAATGGGTAACCCAGTATCAAGTAAGGTATAAACTTCGCAAGAATTTATAAATAAGCTTACCCGTAATCACCTCGTTTGGGATCCTCGTATTATGACCGATCCACAACAAACGCTCTTCCCAATAATTGACTTTGACTTTTCTCGGGGCGTCTTTTGAGTCACCGTCCCCATTGAACTAGGTTTTCACTCTGCATAATCTGATCGAGCGATATGTCTTTCCTTTCCACAATTATAGCATACCTTGAATCATTGTGACAGCTTGGATCGACACGTCCCTCTTTCCGCATTTATAGCATATGGCCGGTGGTCATTCTCCTCCCTTAGAACCCAGATTCTTTGCCCAAGACCGCTGCGTCTTCACATGGTCATTGTTAAATCTCCTCTTTTAAAATCTCCTCCCACTCGCTTCTTCTATTTTCATGGCCGTGATTACCACCGTAGTGGTTACCATTTTTGTCTGTCTGCTTATTTCTCCGCCGGTTATCATTATTTTGTTGATCGCTATCTGCGTACGATCCTCGTTGTGGTCCTCGTTAACCGTACTCGTTATCTCGCTCTAATAATTGAGCCCTGCTTACAACATCTCGAATAGAGAAAGTTTATGAAAATGAGATCTTGACGTATGCCAAGGTTTCAAACCTCTAAGAAACATCCGCGTCATACGTTCCTCATTCTCCACCAAATGAGGTGTAAACTCGGATAACTCGCAAACTTTGCCTCGTCTTCGAGACACACCGTCATGTTGTTTTGCTCTAATCGATGAACTCCACTTCCTTCATACGCAGCGAACACTTTCGGAAAAGTATTTGTCATTAAATAGTTTCAAACGCTTTTCCCAAGACATGCTTGAGTGCGGATGGATGGATGGTACGCTTCACGAGACTCCACCAAGAGTCCGCCTTCGCCATGGAACATAAAGGTGGCGAATGGAACCTTCTTCCTCCTCCGTGCATCCCAAGACATCGAATATCTTGGTAATTTGTTTGACCCATGTTTCCGCCATGATCGGATCCGCTTTCCCTTAAATTCTGGTGGTCCCAACTCTTTGAATCGCTTGCCGTGTGACAACCCGTGAATTGCTATCATTTCCTCCTATATTTTGAACACGAGTCTCCTCGTCGATTTTGCATGAATCGCAAAAAGCTTCTAAACATCCCCTCGCTCATCATCTTCGCTTTCGAAGAGTGTTGTTCACGGAGGAACATTGACAACTTTGCAACGTTCTCCTCATTGGTGAGTACAAAGGCCTCCACGGTCTCATTTTCATTGTTAATATTCTCAATTATACATTCTCAAATCTTGTCGCCATAAAACAAGGGTTAATTAAGGAAATCAATATATCACATAATATCCTTATATCTTGACTCAACTAAAAAATAAGCTTAGGTAGGACACACTAGGGAAGGATTTACTAGTCTCTCCCTCCTAGTTCTATTCCCCGATCTCCGCCAGAGATCATATCCTAAGCTCGATACCAACTGTGACGCCCCAAAAATAGGTATACATCACCTATTCGAGTTGTCAATACATGGTACGTAAACAACTACAACTTTATTATTACAACAAGAAAGCTGTGAGTTTGAATACAAATATTATCTTCTGACAATATCTATACTCAAATAAATCCTCATCACATTTATTGATACATTATTTTACAAAAATGGTGAGGACTACTAAATAATCCTTTCTAAAACCTTCATTCCATACCCAGGCTGTACTCGCTATATTCTCGCCTCCCGAGAAGAAAAATGGAACAAAAGGAAAAGGGTGAGCTCAACTAGCCCAATAAGAATATTATGACTAAGATAATATACAACAAATTACCGTTAGTCTTCAACAGGAAAAATCTAATAGAATACAATTGACAACAAATTTTAAATCAATATTCGCAATGAAATAATAATTCATTAGAAGAGTTAAGTAGAGAATGCAAACTACTATCTTCTATGTATGAATTTAAAAGTTCATCGCTCATCTTTTATCCTGTAACATCAATCAATATACATCTCGAATCAAATATTCATCTTTTACACTATAGGCCAAAGATATTCATCGATTGATCATGTTCATCTAAACATCTGCTCATCTTTTGCACTACTGACCCAAAGATATTCTTCGAAATCATTCATCTTTTGCACTACGTGCCAAAGATATTCAATAATATCATCATTTAAGACCGAGGATGATGAAAAATATTAAAGAAACGAATCCAAAGAAACAAAATGACAAGGATTAAGGATTAAGGATTAGTGCTTTGTTTTATCCATGTTCAAAATACCTCAAAAATAATCATAGTGGTGTAAAATTCAAGAATGATCAAAACATAGATACAATCAAAGCTAGTATCCCGAATAGATATTTTGGACAAAAGAAGAAATTTTATTTTTCTATGAATAGTGGTCAGATATCGTGAATAATGTCGATATCGTGAATAGTAACTCTCACACCAAAAGATTGAAATTTCCCAAAAAACATCTTCACGCTTACGTGAATAGTACTCGTGAATAGTAACTCTTAAATAGTAACTCATGAATAGTAACTCGTGAATAGTAACTCATGAATAGTAACCCCTATACGTGAAAAAGTTCCAAATTTGATAAAAGTTTCAACCAATATTTCAAAGATAATGATATTGAAGAAATAATATCATTTGAGAAGAAAATAACATCCCTTACCTCGAAAGATTAGTACTTCTAATTTGGAATACTAGGGTATAGTCTTTGAAGGGAACTTGCACCGCCTAACAATACTCAAAGTATACTCACATAAATACGCTCAATATATCGAGAGAAAATAGAGAAAACTTGGGTTTACGTTGTGTCTTCAATTCTAACCTAAGCACCCTATTTATAGAAAATGCTTAGAACACCAAAGTAGAAAATTGAATATAATATTAATATATTTTTCACATTTTCTTTAGCCCACCTTAGACAACTGATCTCAGCCCATTTGAATCACATGTGAGGCCAACTTAGTTGCAAAAAACGTTTTTCTCAAAATAATTAACTAAAACTCCCAAAAATTAATTATTTCGGAACTTCGGAACTTCAATAATTCATAATAAATAGCCCTTTCATCAGAACATTTGAATCTCTCAAGTTTTTATAGGAAATTCAATTCTCTACAACTTTGCAGAAGAAAGATTTTCCAAATTCCAAATAGAAATTGACCGAAATCCACAAACGGGCGATTTTACAAGCTATAATCAAATTTTAGTCAATAAATGGGGTCCACCATCATGTTTAACATGTTTTAAACATTTGTTGCAACAAAAATACTCTTCCTCCTCGTATACTCATATATCCCACATTCGTTGTAAAAATATCACCATTATTATATTATTAAAATATAATAATATATTTAAATAAATTATTTTATCAGAAAAAGATAAAATTTCAATTTTCAACAATTGTCACATTAAAATTTTTCTCCATCTATATCCACATAAAATCAATATTTTCCTCATCATATGAATCAATAATTAATTATTCACAAATAATATTACGAGAATCACAATATTGATGACCGTGCGGTTCCCGGAAGAGGGCTTTCCAATAAGAATTTCTTCTTCTTGGCGGCGCAATTAGGTGACCAAACCTCTCCTGTAGCATGAACTTTCTAGACATTGCCAATAATGTTATCTAATAATATTATTCAGATAATATGAATTATTGCTTCGATAATGAAAAATACTGTGTAATGACAATTATTGAAACAACTGCAATATAAAATATCAACGCAACAATTATTAACTCAATAAAATACTGAATAGTAATTCATCGTAACCATTATTGAGTAGTGCCTTCTTACGTAAAGAATCAATAATTGGTGCAATACTGCAGGTATCTTCTTGTGTTTTAACCACCAATTATATTTAACAATGATACTTGTAACAACCACGCCAGTTATTTTTAAACCACTTATATTTGTCGTTTTCTTCATCCAATCGCTTTTCAGTTATGGGGCCCACACATGGTCATGGCTTCTTCCGCATTTAATATTCTCAAAGCGATCACGAATATTCCACGACCAAATGAATATTCCCCGACAACAATGAATATTTTATAACCACTTGCTTATTTTGAAGTATTTGCGTATTTTACCCCTAACTATCCACATTAATCAAATCAACCCTTACTATTTCAAAATAATCAATAGAGAAAATTAAATTTCATTAATAATAAGTTGGGGTCTTACACTAAAGGTCTTAAGGAATAAGTCAAAGTATAATTTATTATACACAAGATACTATGATGATATCAAGTCCGAGGATCACTTGTACTACTATCACTACATAAATTCCTATTGACAGGCAAGTAAAACTCCATTAGGTATTCCTTAGCGAGCCACGTTCAGTGAACTTATTCTCTAATAAGCACCTACATACTTGCTTTAGTGTCTCCACACAAATGATCATGAGATCAATATTCCTCATCTAATGAGCAAGTAACACATGTACCAATCTATCCGGATTCACTAATCCCCAATTTATTAATCCAATGATTGGAAACTATTTTAGTTTTAAGCTTTCTAAGAATTTAGATCTCATTAGAATGATCATCATCATTATTGTAAAATCATTGCTTAAAACTATAGGTTTATCACATATTATAAAGTAGCATCATGTAGATAATTAAAAGCCTTCAATAAATTATTACTTTTTATTAATAAATGAATACGATTGTTACAAAGTATATGCTTTATCATCAAACATGATTGGCTTGTGTGCATACCACTTTCAATCTCCCACTTGCACTAAAGCTAATCGCCATAGTATCCCATACCCTTCTTCTCTAAGTGATGATTATACTGCTGTTGGATAAGCTTTAGTTAATGGATATATAATGTTGTTCTTGAGAGTCCACTATCTCTATAGTGATTTCCTATCTTTTAATGATTCCTATAATCAAATGAAAGTGCCACAACACATGTTTAGATCCAAGATGAGACTTAGGAACTATTCCTAGTTCTGTAATGAACTTTTCATCCAAACAATCAACTTGTAGCTTCATTTATAGCTATATACTTTGTCTTTATCACTAAATCACCAACTCTTTGCTATTTGAAACCTTTCCGATTCACTTCACAACCATTCAAGGTAACACTTTACCTTAAAGTGTATTTTCTGTCGTCTTGGTCTGTCTGAAAAACTTGAGTCTGTTAAGCCCTCTAGTTTTAATTTAGACCCACCATAAATTTTAATTACATCCATAGTGCCAGTTAAGTACTTTAAGATATTTTTCACTATCTTACAGTGATCTTCTCCAGAATATGACCGATCAACATCAGGTCTCATATATTTCATTGTATACATGATTGTCACTCATGCGATCTCTCTTTTCAGGAGTCTATGGGGACTATTAAGAGAGATACACTCCATGGCTCATCAACATGAGACATCTCTTGGAGTTTGCCATTCTAAACGACTTTAGCATCAAATGAATAAGCGTTCCTCGGGTTAAGTCGAGCATCCTCTTAAATCTATCTATATATATTTGTATCCCCAATTAAAATACTCTTCCCAAATCATTCATGGAGGAATGTTTAGACAACTTTATCTTTACCGATTCTAGCATTGGCATGTCAGTCCTTATCCGTAGTATATCAACATATAATACTAGGAATGTCACGATGCTCCCACTGACCCTTTTGTACACACTAGGTTCATTCTTGTTTTTGATAAAATCAAACTCTTTTGATTGTCTCATTAAAACGAATGTTCCATATTTGAGAAGCTTCCTTCAATCCATTTCTCTGAGTGTCTACAACTCTTACCTAATCGTATATAACTGGATCAACATCTTCTATGATGTGTACCTCATCATCATCATTTATGATGAATCCATACCTCCTAAGTATCTTCGGTACTATTCTAGATTTACGAATCGGTTGTGGTACAATAGGACTATCTATAGGTTCCTCTTATTTGAGTTATAGTATTTTGTGGTTCTTGAACTCTTAAAGATGTATTACCCTCCCATTAGCCCCTTTATAGATAAACACATTTATCTTAGAAGGTAGCGTGTTTCGCAACAAACACCTTTTGCTAAGTAGGATTATAGAACATACCCTAAACTTACTTTAGGATGTCCCACAAATCTTTACTTGTCAAATCTTGTCCCAAGCTTATCCTTTGAAACCTTTTCACATAAGCTGGACAACCTCTTATCTTAACATACTTAAGAGTAGGAATCCTCCATGTCTATAACTCTTATAGAGTCTTGGGGCCGGATTTTGAGGTTACCCTTTCGTAGATATGCAGCCATTTCTAGGACATGACCCCAGAGGGATACTGGAATGTCGATAAAATCATAATGGACTGCACTATGTCCAATAAGGTACGATTTTTTTTTAAAATACATCAATCAATTATTGCATATCAGGAGGCGTCCATTGTGAGAAAACCATTTGAGATGATCTAGAAACTTATTGCACAAGTATTTATTCCTTGATCTAATCAAAGAATCTAATTTAAGATGATCTAGATACTTGATCTAATTTATTTTTAAATCATGAACAAACATTTATTCGTAACCGAAACTTCACTAAGCTTCTTCTGGTTAGCATCTACAAGATATTTCTCGTAGTTTCTTTTCCAGTGTCCATGCTTATTGTAGTGGAAGCAAACTCTTTTGCTATCCATATCAGTTTTGTTCTTATTATCCTTTATTTTTGCCTTTCTATATACCTTCTTGGAATCATTCTTATTTTTAGAAGATCCTTTGGCCCCTACCAATAAGACTTGGTCTTTCTTGGTTGGAAAGTGACTCTCAATATTTTTCAACATGTTAAGCAAATCAGCGAAGCTGATGTCTACCTTGTTCATATGAAAATTTTACAACAATTGTGAGAAGGAGTCCGGGAGTAACTGCAAGATCAAATCTTGGCTTAACTCTCCATCCATGACAAAGCCTGTTGTCCTAATTGTTCAATCAAATTGATCATATTTAGGACATGTGTCTGTAATGTAGTGTCGTTGGTCATTCTAGACCGAAAGAGCTCCTTAGATATCTGATATCTATTAGTCATACTTTCCTCACCATCAACTACTTGATCTGTAGGAATATAATAGGAGCATCCATAGTTTCATGCTGACGCTGAAGCTTGTTACTCATGGATACGAGCATGATGCATTGAGCCAACTGTGCATCATCTTGTCACTTTCTAAAAGTAGCAATCTCTTCCACAAAAGCATTGTCTGTAACCATTGCAGGGATAGGCGTATTAAGGACATAAGATAGCTTTTCAACCACGAGAACTATTCTCAAATTCCTTAACCAATCTATTTAATTCGGTCTGGTTAAATAGCATCTAATATGCTTCGCAGTGATAGTAATTTAGACATTGTAAAATTATGTAGATGAATTTGTAATTAACAATATTTTAGCATACATTCTTTTATTAATTATCAAAATAATTTAGGTCTTGTTTGAGATTGGTATCTCCCACTATTTTCTTCAAACTATATTACCTTCACTTATATAGTTCGGCAAAATCTAATTAAAGATTTGCTAATGAGAATAAGGAACCCCTTTCAAATGTATATAGCCTTGTGGTGACACAACAAACTATATATAAATAAATAGGTAGACAGCTCTTGTCTGCAACCATTGCAGGTATTATCTGCAACCATTGCAGGGATAGGCGTATTAAGGACATAGGTAGACAAATGTATATAGCCTTGTGCATCATCTTGTCACTTTCTAAAAGTAGCAATCTCTTCCTCAAAGGCATTGTCTGCAACCATTGCAGGGATAGGCATATTAAGGACATATGATATGCAACTATGCTCTTGTTAATTACATCAACTATGCAACTCATTGTATTTTGCCTCTTAAATTATTTTGATCAAGTGGTGACACATCCGAATCAAAATTATCCAAGTTCAGTCCAACCTAGCACTCCATATATTCAAAAAAAATCATTGTCCTTGTGGTGACACAACAAAACAACATTGTTCAATTTTCTTTGTAAGCATCAAATGTGATAAAATTAAAATCTCAAAGAATTAAGATAAACTTTGTGGTGACACAATAAACTTATAATAATTAATTGATACTCTATTATTTTTATAATGCTAGAAGGCAACGTTCGATATTCCAAATACCTTTGAACGCTTAGGACTTAATATAAAAAATTTCAGGGGTTTATTATTAATTTGTCTCATCTTATTTAGTGTGCATTCACATATATATATAAAATACGCGTCATATTAATTAAAATGTGAATCATGTTTGCATAATATATAATATATGTAGTATAAGCATGCACATATAAAATACTATATTCTACCCGGATTAATTATGGATTTTTATTCTAATTTGGTTCACTAAGGCCACCAAGTGAACCAAAAGATCAAACCCTAGGGGTGCAAAAATTAATATTTAAATATAACTATTAAATTTAAACTCGGGCACCCTTACAAACGGGTCTTCAAAACGCTCATTGATCCTTGATCTCTAATTCTTCAAAATTAATTTTAACTATACCTATTACAAAACTATTTAAAATAAATAGAAACCTTGATCAGCAGTCAAGGGGAAGTACATAGGAGGGAGATAAAATTTATATTAAGAAAAAATTAGAGAAGACGAGGTAACCCCATTTAATAAAACTCATACATTTATGCATCCAACTAAAATAAAATCCAATCACATTGGTCAATAGTCCATAATCAATCTCATTTATTATCATACACATCACCATATGCATCAATAAATAACATTCATCTCATGACGAATAATAAACATTCAATATATATATATATATATATATATATTGATATTATTTAATAAGGCAAATTTAGTTAGCATAAAATATAATTTTGAATCAAAATAAACTCCTTTATTTTAATCCAAATTTAATCAAAATAAACCTCTTTTATTTTAATTAATCCAATTTTGAATAAAATAAACTATTTTATTTTAATCAAAATCTTTAATCAAAATAAACTCATTTATTTTAATTAATTATGGAATCTAATTCCAAGTAAAAAACTCCTTTATTAAAGGAATCACGGATTCTCTTTCCTATTCACAAATAAACCCCTTTATTTTGAATAATATGAAATCTTATTTTATATCTAAATAAACTCCTTTATTTAAGAAAATATGGATTCTCTTTCTTATTCACAAATAAACTCCTTTATTTTAAATAATATGAAATCTTATTTCATATCTAAATAAACTCTTTTATTTAAGAAAACATGGAATCCAATTTCAACTCTAATTAGTTATCAAGGAATCAAATTCCAACTCTAATTAGTTAGTATGAAATCCAATTTTAAAATTAAAATAAACCTTTTTTATTTTAAGATTAAAATAAAAAATTTATTTTAAGATTAAAATAATTAAGAATGTGACACCCCCAAAATAGGTCCAATCCAACCAACCTATTACGAAGTACATGAAATACATGAGTGCGTAAACAACTACAACTTCATTAATACAATTGTCGTTCAAAATACGACAACACATAAACTCCTGAGTTTAAATACAAATATTTCCTTCTGCATAATATCCACACTCAAATAAGTCCTCATTACAATTATTGATACACTATTTTACAAAATAGTGAGGACTACTAAAACAACTGTCTTGAACCATCACTCCACACTCACTAGTTCCCGCTATATTCTCGCCTCTCACGAGAAGAAAAAATGGAACAAAAAGGAAAAGGGTGAGCTCAACTAGCCCAAAGAAGAATATTATGACTAAGATAATATACAACAAATTATCCTTAGTCTTCAACAGGAAAAAATCTAATAGAATACAATGAGAAACAAGTTTTAGATCAACAACTACAGCGAAAATAACAATTCATTAGAAGAGTTAAGTAGAGAAAGAAATCTACTATCATCTATGAATTTAAAAGTCCATCATCGATATTTTATCCCTATAACATCAATCAATATACATCTTGAATCAAATAGTCATCTTTGCACTACATGCCAAAGATATTCATCGATTAATCATGTTCATCTCAACACTGCTCATCTTTGCACTACTAGCCAAAGATATTCATCGATTAGTCATGTTCATCTAAACACTGCTTTATCTTTTTTACTACGGGCCAAAGATATTCATCAGAAAATCATTCATCTTTGCACTACAGGCCAAAGATATTCAGTTATATCAATTCCAAAAATATTTTAAGGAAAACGAATCCAGTGAAACAAAAGAACAAATATTAAGGATTCGTACTTTACACAATCCAAGTTCAAAAATACTTCATAAATAATCAAAGTGGAGTAAAATTCAAGAATGAAGACCAAAATATAGATCCAATCAAAGATAGGAATCATAATGAACAATCTTGGACACATAAAAGAAAATTTAATTTTTCGTGAATAATGTCGATCCGTGAATAAGTCAGATATCGTGAATAGTGGCTGGGTAATGCGTGAATACTAACTCCGACACTAAAAGATAGAAATTTCACAAAAAATATCATCATGCTTCGTGAATAGTACTCGTGAATAGTAACTCGTGAATAATAACTCGTGAATAGTAACTCGTGAATAAGAACTTTCATGAATAGTAACTCATGAATAGTAACCCCCATACTGAAAAGTTCCAAATTTGATAAAATTCATACCAATATTTTGGCATAATGATATTGAAGAAATAATATCATTTACGAAGAAAATAACATCCCTTACCTCAGAAAGAATAGTACTTCTGACTGGAATACTAGATATAGTGCTGAAAGAACTTGCACTGTGACGCCCCCAAATTCGGATACTTGAAACCCGAACTCGGTGCTTCACAATACCATTTCTATGAGCGGAATAATACTAATAATAATAACAATAATATAAATAACAAACTTAGTTTACATATATCAGAGTCTAATCCCAAGTACGCAACCTTTACTATAATTCCTTACATGATAGATAATATATATCATTGCCTTAATACAGTCTAACTATTACAAAAGATACCATTAAACATATTCTGTTTGCTTTTCCTTTTCACTTGTTCTTGTCTGAACCTTCAGGTTGATCACGCTTAGCTGAAAACATTTAAATTAAGCAAGGATGAGCATTTGAGTGCCCAGCAAGTAATAACAATTATAATTATATTTAGCTGAAAGAATTAAATGTTTTCTTTGTACATCACTTCTACAACGAATTAATAGTTGTGAAGTCAACTGAACCTATAATAATAACATAACAATTCTATCTCAAATTTTTGAAACTACGTATTGACTATATATATAGGGTAGTCGACATACTATGAACATTGTTTTTAGTTTTCGTTAAGGTTTAGCAGAACTTCATCCGCAAAACGATCACGATGACTTACGAATCGAGAGTGATCTCGCTTGATGTGCCATGTATTGATCAATACTACATTACAAGAACGATATGATCGTTCACTCTGTCCACCTTGGGCGCATAAAAGTTTTTCCGTGATCGGGATGTTCATACTTAGACTGGAATCCAAACCAAAACAATTTGATTGGATACAAAAAGGTTTTTATCATATTCAACGACATTTCAAAATTTGTGTCTAGCTAATCAAATAGCTTAGACGGCTTATATATATATATATATATATATATATATATATATATATATATATATATATATATATATATATCAACATGTGATTAAATATAATGATTATCCAGTGGGGACACTTGTATAACCATATTTCAAATTAACGAATGTAATATATATATATGAATTACTATATACTAACATGTTGATAATCAATGATCTGATATAGAATATATCACAATAGGGTTAATAATATAGCATAATAATAATATAATTACGAAACTTCTTACTCATGTCCATTACATAAAGGAAATGCAAATGTAAGATACTTGCCTGATGCGCTGCTTACAGTTCGTAACTTAGTTCTATCTTTTATATCACGACTATCATTAATCGGATCATTTTACCGATTAGAATAACATATTATAACACATAACACCGCTTATCATACGTTCGACACATAACCTAATCACATTGTACATATAGGTTTAACAACCATTGAATCACAAATAATCACATATTTAATTAAATCATCTAAGTCCAGATCAATTTACGAAACACGTCTTGTGTCTGAAAACATCTTTATCGAGTAATTATCCGCCTAAGACTCTTTCCCCGTAACTTAGTATCGGTCGTATTATTTTAAATTACTTAATATAATTTTTAAAACATTTATTATAATTTATCATTAATTTTCAAACAACGGAATCATTATTAAATGATTTAAATATTGAATAATTCTATTATCATTAATATTTAATTAATATTAAACTATTAATGAAATCATTTTCAAAATGTTAAAGTAATTTATAATAACTTAAACTACCTTTAAAATATTAATATTACCCTTAAATGATTTTTAAAATCATTTTAAATAATTACCATTAATATTTGAATATTAATGTACTATTTATCAAAATATTAAAAGTCATTAATTATAACTTAAAATATTTTTAATTCATTTGTATTCTTTTAAATGATTTTTAAGTTAATAAAACCATTTTTAAACTATTTATTTAATATAATTATTAAATAAATTTAATATCATTAATAATAAATTAATAATCATTAATATTAAATTATTAATTAAATTATCCTTTAAATATTAAAAGTTATATTTTATAACTTAAAATATCTTTAAACACTTTATTTTCATTTAAAATGATTATTATAATATTAAAATCATTTTTAAACTAAATTATTTAATATAATTATTAAATAACTTCAATATCATTAATAATAATTAATTAATGAAATTTATCTTTAAATATTAAAATTTTTATTTTATAACTTAAAATATTTTTAAATAACTTATTATCATTTAAAATGATTTTTAATATAATAAAATCATTTTTAATTAATTTATTTAATGTATTTAATAAATAAATTAATTATCAATAATATTTAAATAAATACTAATATTTATGAAAAATATTTCAAATTATTAAAAGTTAATTTTATAATTTAAAAATAATTTTATATTTATTTTGTAATTTTCGAAATTAATAAGTATTTTTAAATGATTTTTCGAAATAATTAATTAAAATAAATAAAAGCTGTCGCTATAGCCTTTAGCGACAAAATCATCATTTAAGTGTTCTTGAGCCCCCTCAAGAACATTCATAGCGATTAACAAGTGAGCACGTTTGACCAAGCATTACTCTCTGTTTATTGTGTTTCTAGGTAAGTAAATGATTAGAGGTTGTAGTAGTAATGTCAGACTACAAGATTCAACAACAAACATGGCCAAACAACATAAAACCAGCGAGATCTAGGCCCACAAAGTAGTCATCGAGTCGTTTTTCATTTTCTCTGGTTACCCGAAATGAAGAAAAGTTACGACTTTGTCCATTTTGGGCTTCCTGACTTCTGATTCTGTTGATGTTTTAGTGATTGAAAAGTTTCAGTATGTAGACCATATGTAAGACAATCGATCCATGTCATAAAAACAGTTTAACAACATCACATTAAGCGGATATGGGTTGTCAAGTAGTGGTCCGAAAGCGCTATGAAGGTTTCTGGGTTACCCAGAAACTTCATCCGATAGTTTCGTCCACACTACTTTGACCACTGATTACTTTGATTCAGAGAAGGATCTAATGATTATAGAGGCATGGTCATGTAGCCTACATGTCAGACAACAACATTACAACAATAACAGGGTCTAAAACGTAAACACAAGCAAGATTTAAACGCATGAACATGCTGTCAAACTTTCTGGGCACGTTCTCGGTTACCTAGAAATGTTCGGTCAATGTTGGTCAACGTGGTTTGACCACTAATAACTTTCAACCGGCTTATGGTCTGACTTTGATTCCAGTTTCAGATCAAAGATCTCATATCATACTACCAGATCAAACATTAAAAACACAAAAATCATTAACAACTAAAGATTTAGAAGACCTGACATATGGTTGTCAGTCGACATAAAAGAAAATTTCCAGATTTTGAAAAACATCAAATCCGAGCCTCTAGATGTTATGGATCCAACATCTAGCAACCCAGATCATCATTACACACTACATACAACATATTTAACACAAAAAAACTAACATCTAACATAGGATCAAAAGTCAGATTTCATTTTAGGGTTTATACCTTCTATGAGCAATCTTTGATTCTTGGCCACTGATTTGCTTTTGGAATTCGTGGGGCTTGATTTAGAGACTGGTCCTCCACTATATTTTGTGGTTTTTAGAGAGAGAGGGTCTTGGATGAGTATAGATGCATGAATGAGCAAAAATGTAAACTTTTTCTCTCTCCTAACCTATTTATATGACTTAGATTCAATGAATTTAACTTGCAAGGTGTCAAAGAGGATAAGATTGGAGGAGTTTTAGGCATGTGCTATAAATCTAGAGTGGTGACTTGCAATCTAGCTTATTAAATAAATACCAAAAGGCTATTTTAGTAAACTAATAAAACATTTTAAGGGTATTCTTGTCCATGGCACTTGAATCTAGGTTTTAATCAATAGATTTTAAACCTTAAGGTTTCCCAAATAATTTTTAGGGTTTAAAAATTTAAGTTTAAAGTTTAATAAAATTTTAATTATAACTTACTAATTAAAATTAGGGGTTTTTAATAGAAAATTAACGTTTTAAAAATACTTAGGGTTTCTTGATCTAATTAGGGTTCCTCTAATTATGAATTAGGGTTTCCTAACGAACATAATTATTTACTAAAATAATAATTAGAGTTATCATCTTAGCAATTGGGGTTTTAAATTAGAAATTAGGGTTTCTAATTTACAATTAGGGTTTCTAGACAATAATTAGGGTTTACCTAATTAGCATAATATAATAATGGTCTTAAATCACGTACCACAACTTCTTACCAATTGCAAACTCCGGTTTGAGTTTCAAGTTAGGGTTTAACGAATTAATGCTACTATTTTAACATGCCACAATATAATTGACCAACCATTATCTATACGTACATACAGTACATATTAATAAAATTGAAAATTCAAAAATAATATTATTATATTATTATTCTCATTCCTTGATAAAAATCCAAAATTAGGGTTTGGATTCCATATCTGATTTATTCTTTCATATTTAACCTTAATAATTAAGGTAAAATAATTAACTTATTAATCATTACTAAAATTAGTATAATAAAATAATTATTATAATTATTCTAAAAATCACTCCATATATTATTTAAATAATATATGATTATATTTTCATGGAAAATAATAAATAAAACATTTCGCTATATAAAGAATTATTATAAGAATATACTTTACAAAAATCAATAATTCTAAAATACAATTATTTGTAAACATTTATCCAATAAATATATTTTTATTTACCACATAAATACATATACAGATTATCTTGTACAAATCCTCATCCTTAAACTAATAATAAAAAAATTTATACGTAAAATTTCTTATTTATTTATATAGAAAATATCGGGTTGTTACATGAACCGTATAGCAATACTCGAAGTACTAAAATACTCACAAGAATACGCTCGATATTATAGAGAGAGAAAGTGAGAGAAATCTTTAGTTTTTGGTGTGATTTTCAATTCTAACCTAAGCACCCTATTTATAGAAAAATGCTTAGAACACCAAAGCATAAAATTTAATAAAATATTATTATATTTACAAAATTTTCACACCCATCTTTGAAATCTGATTTCAGCCCATTTGTAACACATGTGAGACTCACTTAACTTATAAAAAAAGTTTTTGTTAATATAATTATTTAAAACTTCCAAAAATCAATTATTCTGGAACTTCAGAACTTCAATAATTCATAATAAATAGCCCTTTTATCCGAAAATTCGAATCTCGCTTTTTTATAGGAAATTCAATTCTCTACAACTTTAGAAGAAAGTTTTTCCAAATTCCAAGCGAAATTGAATCAAATTCACATACATTTATTTTACAAGCTATAATCAAATTTCCGATCAAGAAATGGGGTCCATCGACACACAAAATATGTGTTAATCATTTAATGCAACAAAATACTCTTCCTCCTCATATACTCATATATCACACATTCATTGTAAAAATATCATCATTATTATATTATAATAATATAATAAAATATTATTTTATCGTAAAAGATAAAATATCAATTTTCAACAATTGTCACTTTAAAAATTTCCTCCGCTCTATATCAACATAAAATAAATATTTTCCTTATCATATAAATTAATAATTAATTATTCACAAATAATATTACGTAATCACAATATTGACAACCAGCGGCCTCCTAGAGAAGAGGGGCTTTCGAATAAGGATCTCTCCTTCTTGGTAGCAATTAATTAGTGACCAAACCTCTCCTTGACAGACTTTCTAGACATTGCCAATAATGTTATCTAATAATATTATTAGGATAATATGAATTATTGCTTCGATAATGGAAAATACTATGTAGTGACAATTATTGAAACAACGATAATATAAAATATCAACGCATCAATTATTGAATCAATAAAATAAAATCTTGAATAAAGAATTCATCGTAACAATTATTGAGTAGTGCCTTCTTACGTAAGAATCAATAATTGGTGCAATACTGGTGTCACAGTCAACAACGCATATTACTTGTGTTTTAACCACCGGTATTCCAACAAGATAATTAAGATATAACTACGCCATTATTTATAAATAACTCATACTTGTCGCTTTTCTTCATCCAATTGCTTTCCATTATGGGGCCCACACAAGGTCAAGGCGTCATCGCATTTAATATTCTAAATCACAAAGAAAGAATATTCCACGACCAAACGAATATTCTCCAGTAACAATAATGAGTATTTTATAACCACTTGCTTATTTAAAAATATTTATGCGCATTTTACCCATAACTAACCACATTAATCAAATCAACCCTTACTATTTCAAAATAATAAATAGAGAAAATTAAATCTTCATTTATAAAAAGTTGGGGCCTTACAAAGAATATATATATAATTATAAAATAATTAAGGATATATATATATATATATATATATATATATGAGATGCATCCATGGTAACCGGTTGCCATCACACTGTTCATAACAACCAAGTTATAACAGCATGTAGCGGCTTAAATCATTTTTATATGATTTATAAATTATTAATTCTATTTTTCCATAATTTATTTAATATAGTTATTAAATAAACTAATTATCATTAATATTGATTAATTAGTGAAATTCATCCCAAAATATTAAAAGTCATCAAAAATAACTTGAAATATTTTCTAATATCATAATATAATTTTTCATGATTTTCATGAATTAAAATCATTTTAAATCATTTATTTTTATTTTAATTAAATAAATTAAATACCATTTATATTCCAAAAATATTAAATATTTATGAAATATACTCTAAATAATTAAAAACTATTTTTCACACTTTAAAATAATTTTTCAGAATTTATTTTGTATTTTTTATAATTAAAAACAATTTTTATCTATTTTTAAATATTAATTGGAAAATCGAAAAATTAAAATAAAATAGAAACCGTCATAAAGGCCCTTATATAGCGGCACGACAATTCGCCGCCATATCGTGTTCTTGAGTGTTCTTGAGCCTTTTCCAGAATTCTTGTCAGTTAACCGGGTACTTACTTTGACCGGTTCTATAATCGTGATCTTGTTGTTTCTGGGCTAGTAATTTGTGTATTTATTGTAGTATAAGTGTAATGCTATGATTATCAAGCAATATCATGGCCATCCAACAACAAATTAAAGAGATCCAGGCCTCCAAATATATTTTCAGAGGCTGCTAGGTTTTTCTGGGTTTTCCAGAATTAAAGGTCCCCATTTAGCCACCTTAAATCTTTGTCTTATGTGCTTAGTTTGTGTAATTCAGAGGTTCTATCTTGTAGCCCTGATGTCAAGGTACAAGTATATCACATAATATCAACTTAATGACATCGCTCATGACAGATCTGGGCCGGTCAAACGTATGGTCAGAAGTTGTTCTTGAACGAATTCTGGGTTTCCCAGAATTCTTCAAAGCTGGTGGTCAACGCATGTTTGACTTTGATTAACGTTCACCCTGGTTATGATCTAAGTGATCTAATGGCATGTATGTGTAGTCTACATACCAGTCTACAACATAAAAATAACAACTTAGCCAAATGAGCAAATAACAGCAGGATTCATGGCCTGCAAAAGCTTGTCAGACCTAACTGGAAAAAATCTGGGTTTTCCAAAAACAGTTTTCCATGGTCGGTCAACCATGTTTGACTGATTATATCTTGAGATCTAGACATGGTATGGATGGGATTCCACTTTTAGTCTACTCTCCTTATGACAGAGAACACGTTTATAACTTAAAACACAACATATCATTAACAGGTTGAGATTTATGAGCTCTAACATTGGCTTGTCAGATAACTTTTGAAAGCTCAAGAACAGTTTCTAAAAATGCTATTTTCGTGAATCTAAGTGTTATAGATCCATGATCTATCAACCCAGATCACTTATAGACACCTTCTAACACAACTTTAATAACCACTAACAACATTAACACAAAATTTTATGGATTTCTAGAATTAGGGTTTATACCTCTTTAACCTTTGATTCTTGGATCTTATCTTGATGATCTGCTATTGGAAGTCTAAGAGATGATATGTGCTTAAATTATCTCACTTTCTCACTCTATATTTCAAAATTGAGGAGAGAGAAGTTCTTGCCTTTTCTCTCTCTCTAATCTATATGTATTATTGATGTAATGAGTTGGCTGGACTCTAGATGACTGATATTGTTGTGTTTTATGTCACATGGGGTTGGTAGGGTTTGTTCACCAACCCATTATATGTCAAGATTGCAAGTTAGCTCAAATAATGCACCAAAGGGCATAAATGTCATTTCCTTTTTATTTTTAGAATTGTTCTTTGTTGCAAATCCTTAGGGTTTAGGGTTTGGACCATTTTAGGGTTAAGGGTTTAACCCTTAACTTGCAATTTAATTTTCTAAAATTTCTGATTTAGGTTTTAAAATTAGAAAATTAATATTTCTAAATTATAATTATAATTTTCTAATTATATTAAAATTCCTTAATCAAAATTTAAATATTGCTAATTAGGATTATTATTTCATAATTAAAATTGTTAATTTAGCAATTAGGGTTAAAATGGTCATTAGGGTTTATAACCCACGAATTAGGGTTTCTAATAGAAAAATAATTTTTTAATTTAGAAATTAGATTTAAGTAATTAGATTGAGTTTTCTAATTACTCATAACTTTAAAAAATTAGGATTAATATTTTCTAATTAACATTAGAATTATTAAACTAACAGATTAGGTTTTTCCTAGTTATAAATTAGGGTTCTTATTATCCCGAAATTAGGGTTTTAAATTTAGAAATTAGGGTTTGTTAAATAATTAAGCTTTACCCTAATTAATATTATAATTAATAGCACTTAAACAATATAATAATCATTTAAGTTCCCAGATTAGGGTTTATATTTCTGAATTAGGGTTTCGGATTCCCGAAACTGAATTTAGGGTTTCCAGAACCGATTTTTAGGGTTTCTTATTAATCGTACGTATTTCTAACCGAACGTTGACGTTCTTAATATATAATTAGGGTTTGTCAAAGATATCGTTTATCTGGTCAACCCTTGACCCTTAACCACATATTGTACACATATACACAGAACTTATTCACTTATTCCCTTAATCCAGAATAATTCACCTAAATCCTTCACATAATTTTGAAATCCTCAAAATTCCTTCTCAAAAATATTATACGCAGACACTTATTTTCTGTCTAGGTTCTAATGTTGAACCTTAAATCAATTAATGAAAATTTTCAAATTTTCAAATTTCTCGGGTTGTCACATTCACCCCTTCTTCTAAAAATTTCGTCCCCGAAATTTACCTTACACCTTACACCATACTACTTACACCATTCACACATATCATCACATGCTACCTAATACACCACTCACAAGAGTAAAAGTTTTCAAATTGTGCTGAGAGGTCATATACACCATGAGCACATAGTTTTAACGGTATTCATACCGCAAAACATTACATTACTTGGTATGTTTACAATCACGAAGAAGGTAAACTACCGTCATAGTACTTTTTAGTGATTAACCTATCGTACTCTTACGCGTAAATGCATAACGATTTAATCATGTATAGCGAATATTTACGCTACTTGATTGGATTATTTATCCAAACAACATAGTTCACCTCAGTCTTATCATAGGATTCTGTACCAAAACAATTTGGGTCGAGAAATTTCTTTCAATGGACACTTAGAGCTTTCATAAACATTAGTCTAACTGAATCGAATAGCATAGACTCATATCAATAATTCAATTCAATCGAATTATTTAGGTGTAGGCAAACCCCGTTGGCAAATTAAAATTTTTGAAAATATTTTCGAGAATGACGTCATGATGTCGTACTGTGTTAACACTCCGTTTGAGGATGTCATCATTATATGACTTTGTCATAACACATCATACAATAGTGGAATAACGGTTTTAGATCAAATTCACACTAAGTATTCTTATATTTACAACTCCGTCAACTTTTTATCATCTTTGCACCAAGTTACATGGTACATGAGTGATAAATAAAATATATTTTGATATTTCAAATCATTTGCGTCTAGCTGAAATAAGTAGCATAGACTACTATACTTTAAACCGCTTTCAAAAATGATTACGAAGTCTACATATATATATATATAGGAGCCCTTCCATAAAAACCTTCTTTATGGGTACTGTCATCTGACACCCCTTTTTTTGAATGGTTGATAAACTTATTGGAAGGTGAGATTGAAACATAAATATACCAATAAAGCATGACTTATGCAGAATTTTATTTTAATATGAGGACCCCCACATAGTCGACATGTTGTCGGTTTGTTTAAATAAAAGCGAATTTTAATATTAAATAATGCTAAATAGGGACAAGCTCTTCAAACATAAAAAAAAAAAAAAAAAAAAATACCAACCGGAATGACTCTTACGACTTGTAAAAAAAAAAAAATATATCTAAATAAAAAAAAAAAATCTAATAGGAACCTCTCTTGAAACATATAAAAAAAATCTAATAGTGGCACAAGTTCTTTATTTTCTATTTTTTATAACAATATTTGTTATTTTATAAAAACAAATATTTTTATAAAAACAAATATTTTATAATAACAAATAAAGAATATAAAAATATTTTATAAAAACAAATATTTTATAATAACAAATATTTTTATAATTCTTTATTTGTTATTTTATAAAATATTTGTTATTTTATAATAGGATATAAAATAGGATATAAAAATATTTTTATAATTCTTTATATAAAATTTAATATATTTGTTATTTGTTAAAAATTAATATATTTGTTATATAAAGAATTATAAAAATATTTTTATATCCTATTTTATATCAACAAATATTTTAAAAATAACAAATAAAGAATTATAAAATATTTATTATTATAAAATATTTGTTTTATAAAATATTTTATATTCTTTATTTGTTATTATAAAATATTTGTTTTATAAAATATTTGTTTTTATAAAATAACAAATATAATAAAAAATATCAAATAAAAAACTTGTGGCTACTTATTAGATTTTTATACAAACCGTAAGAGGTCAGGCTTTTTTTTTTTTTATTTTTTTTTATTTTATTTTTTTACAAGTCGTAAAACTTGTCGATTAATATTTTTTTTTTTTTCTTTTCTCCATTATATGTTATATTTCGACAAATTAAAATAAAATAAAATAATAAAAAAAAGAGTAGGTAATTATATTTATCACGGTGAGGAAAAAAATTCGATATACTGACTAGTAGGCTGCTTTGAACAGATTCGAACTCATGACCTCATTTTGCACCAATACCTCGTCGTATGACCACCCAAGAGCACCACAGGCCTAGTTGCTTAAGTTCAACGAGGATATATCCTTATAGAAAAACTTCACCATCCCCAAAATCTATATTCTTGCATTACTATTATATTACGATTTATTATTATTAATAAATTTATATTATTAATTGGATTTTCTAAATAGAAATAAGTTAATATCTATATTTATTATTATCCCTTTAATATGTTTTCTTATCTTTGTAATAATATCAATAAAAGATTATTAATATATTAAAAATAAATATCATTCTTTAATAAAATATAAATAATGATTTTATATTCATTGTATTATTATTATTATTATTATATTCATGTATTACTATTATTAAAAATAATATTAATAATGATTTTTAATATTAATATAAATAATGTGATTATTAATATTAGTCCAGAATAAAAATATCCATCTGAGTTCAACAAAATAGATAATTTTTTTTCATTATTAATAATATGAAGTGGTTTTATGTGATTGATAATATTCATATTACTAAGTTATGAATTTGAAAATCCCATAAAGTTCAACCAAATAGACATTCTTATTAATTAATATGTACATTAGATAACGTTGGATAAGTTCTATATTTGGAGGTAGGGAGTAATCTTGCGGATTTCTTGTAGAGCTCCCGTGCGGCCTTGATAACGAAAAGGCGTGACATCTTCGAGGACCACTTCTTGAAATAATATTACCATTGGCCCTAACGAAGCAGATCGACATACTTGCATACAAAAATGCCACAATCGAGTGGTTGTGTTGTTTTTGATTGAATCTTTAAGGTGCTGCAGCGATGGGATTCTGCATTTGGGCCACTCACGCGTCGGATTACCATTTCATGAAACAAAATGGTATCAAATGTACTGCGTGTGTACAAAGTAGTTGGTTAATAATTTTTTAATATTAAAGGACATTATAAAATTAAAATATTTTAAAACTAAACATCTGCATGACTTGAGCAAATTACGAGTACATTTCATGTAACTTAATATACTTAGTGTCGTTGTAGTGCTTGGTTGATTATGGTAACCATCGATCTTATTTCGAATAGAATAGGAACAAAAACAAAATGGCGTTGATTGGTACTACACACGTGAGCGTGAATATGTATTTGCATTAGTGTAAAGGTGGACCAACATCTTGGTTAACATACGGATCGCAAAAACTCCATGCGATATTCACGTTAGTGCGAGGCACATAGCCACCTTGAAGATCATGAAAGAATGAATTCATGAAACCAAATTGGGACCACCTTTGTATTCCCGCGACTGTAGTATTCCTCTACGTCTCGTAGCAACAACATATAAGCGTCGATGACATGCTCGAATATCGACTCCGGGCCCTAAGGATTGCCTTTGCATTGTGTTCTAATTCATATAAGCTGGCGCGGATGTGATAAAGGATATAAATCCCTTACGGTGCCACCACGTTTCCAAACATATGTTTATTTACAAATGTCTCCTTCGATCTTTAAGTCTTTTGGATAAGGACCCTTTTGGTCCATAAGAGATGTGGTCTCCGCATCTTGTACACGATTGAGACCCAAATGTACATTATTATTATATAGCAATAATAATTAAAACCATCACTATTAACATAACTATATATACCTTTTGTGAACTAGATCCCTTGGCGTCGAAAAGTCCATGAATGAAGAGTTGGTTGGAATGTAACACTCCTCATAGGTTTGGAAGGTTGGAATGTAACACTCCTCGTGAAGCTTGGGTGGTGGGAATGGAGCTCTCCTCGATTACTTGTGGGGTGGGTATGTAGCTCTCTTGTCTGACATAATCGGTTTGTTTCCCAAGCCCTTCATTGAGTTGTGTGTATTGGGGTGGTCCAAAATTTGTGGGACCCCCAATCGAGGTATTTGTTTACCTCTTGCTTGAAGTCGTATAGGGGCGTATTGGAAATCCAATTATTTTTTTGCGAGAACCAACTCGGGGGAGGCGGTGAGTAAATCTTGAAAATTTATCAAATAACGACTTTGCACTCTCGACTTTGTCATGTATAAGATAAACACAAACAAATATTATTAACAATAAATATGAATAAATGTAATATTAAGTATTTACTCAATCATGATTTATTAAAGAAGAATATAATTTTATACCATTTGAATAAGGTGTTGTTGGTTGTAAATGGCAGGGCTCATAACAAGCTATCGTGGTCGTTGCACTGTCGAGGTTAAATGAATTTTCAACGTGTAATTTTCCTATACGGACCATGTAATCATCTATTGGGACATAATCGAAATTTCGGTTTGTTGTCCTTGAGATGATCCATGTATGCCTCCACATGAAATATATTCCCTCTCGAGGCCATACGATCCTCGACATCAATAAATTTAAATTTTTCTCTGCCTTTAAGGTCACCGTGGTTTTTGGTACATTGATGGTATGCCTTGCATGAACCGAACTGTCTCATCACTGCAGTCAGGCATCTCGAAATTCCACAATATCAAAAGTGGATCGAGGGACCCCACGGATCTAACAACACCTTCAAAATTAAATCCACGATATCATCATCCCACATTATGTAAGGCCAGCGAAACCCATCCCACATGACTTAATATCTAACTCCCCTCGGTAAAATGACAAATGGTGATGGGGATTCTCACGTCTACCGAGAGTGGCTGTGGCTCCAAAATAGGACCATGCTAAAGCCCTGGGTAACCATAAGGATGATTGTGGCCAAGGGTTTGGCTTTCCAATACTTACACTTCATAAGCTCATAAGCCCAAATTTGTAACAACAATGTAACACAACCGTTAATGTATTTAACTCCTTTCTAGTAGCGGTATATAAAGATGCATACAAATATGCTAACAACTTGCCACCCCAGTAAGTTACACATCTTGACGTTAGCGATAAAAAGACATATATATCGTGGTGTGCACACTATTTCTATTCTATTAGAGAATAATATTGCCCCACCCACAACATGTATGCCTTTGTGTGTAGCCCTACAACATCTTTACTTGCATTCTCGGGACATTTATTAAAATGTTAGATGCAACCACTAATGAAATTACCTTTGCGTTTTTTTGAACTAAAATATTCACCGACTAATTTATCTCCAAAACAATCCTAAAATAATTCAAATTGTGTGACAATGAGGGACGTTAAGGGCTTTCCTACCACCGGTAAACCCAAAATAAAGTGAACATCCTCTAGCGTGATTGTTATTTCTCCACGTTTAAATGAAAAGTATTAGTCTCCGGCGCCATCTCTCGACTAAAAGCGGATATCGGACCAAGATCGGTTTGGTGTCTGACACCTTGATAACTAAATACTCCAAATCCACATTTATTTAAAAGGATTTTTGTTCTTTTTTATCAAAAGCCCATTGATTATATTTACGATCGATTATATTGGTTGAGCTTAGTTTTCCCCTATCTCTCCCATGATATATATATGTCATCGATCGTGATCTTGTTGATCATGCGAAACACTTGGATCGATTGGCCCGTATTCCCAACTATCCATCTTTTAC
Source organism: Panax quinquefolius (assembly GCA_020205615.1). Classification (NCBI taxonomy): domain Eukaryota; kingdom Viridiplantae; phylum Streptophyta; class Magnoliopsida; order Apiales; family Araliaceae; genus Panax; species Panax quinquefolius. The sequence goes on from CM035172.1 coordinate 113,976,111, forward strand.
CTAAAAAAAAATACATCGATTCCATATTAGTATTAAGATCGTGACAAAATGAAGTTGAAAGTAACATGTTGCAAAATGGCGATAATAACAATACACACTAACATGCATTAAAAAGCTGAACAACATATATATAATAATAACATGCGTGTATATATATGTAATAATATTAACATGCATTAAAAACTAGTAAAAAGCGAAACTATTAAAAACAAAAACAATAAGAAGAAAAATAAATTAAAACAATAAGTGAACAATTGAGTACACTTTAGAATAAAATAAAAACAATAAATAAAAATAATAATAAAATAAATACTTATCGATAAATGTTTATCTTTGCAAAAAGTTTTTTTTTTTTTTTTACCGTAGAGATCTGACTTAAACCAAACTCGACTTTTTATTTTTTTTTATCTTCTTTTCTCCATTTAATATAATGATGACTTCGACAAATTAAAATAAAAAATAAATAAAAAAAAGCTGCGTAGAACTGACGACCCATACTACGGTAATAAATAAATCTGACTATCGGTGGCAATTTGGAATTAAATTAAAAAAATCGGTATCCCAAACTATTACATTTGCTAAATGATTAAAATCGCGACCTCGAGCACCATCCTAAATCGTATGACCACCCGAGCACCACAGGGCCTAGGCTGCTAATTTCTACGAGGATATATCTTTATAGTAAAACTTCACCATCCCCAAAATCTATTAATTGGATTTGTTAAAATAGAAATAAGTTAATATCTATATTTATTATTATCCCTTTAATATTTTTCTTATTTTTGTAAAAATATGTCGAATTAGTCTAATTAATATATTAAAATAAATATCATTCTTTAATAAAATATAAAGTGATCATTATAAATCTTGCATTATTTTGTTGTTATTATCTGAAAATAATAACAACAACGAAACTATTAAAAAATGAACAAATGGAATATCTTCTGATAAATAACAATAACAATTTATAACAATATCTTACATTAAAATCTTGGTATCTTGAGAATATAATAAATGGAATCCAGTAGGTTCGACTTGTTGAAGTTTTCATGCATTAAAATCTTAGAAATACTCCTATATACTCTCTGTTATTTTTAGTTTGATCTAGCTTGGCAAGTGAACTTTAGTTTGAACAACATGTGTTCTCGATAGGCGTTTAAATAAGCTCATACAAGTCCGGTTACATGAATTATTTTAGGACCAAATTCAAACATTAATCTTTGTTATGGGTCACGACTTTTTAGTTCTGAGAGCTTGCGGTGTTTCTTTCCGGCGATGTGGCGAAAAAAGTAGTCGACATGGCGGAAAAAGTACTTATCGATGCATCTTTATCTTTGCAAAAGTTTTTTTTTTTTTTTTTTTTTTTCAGTAGAATGCGACTTAAAGCAAACTTGTAGTTGTTCTTTCTAGAAGCGTGTGTGGCGAAAAAAGTAGTCGACATGGCGGAAAAAGTACTTATCGATGCATCTTTATCTTTGCAAAAGTTTTTTTTTTTTTTTTTCGGTAAGTCTGACTTAAAAAGGCTTAGGTTTTTAATTTTTTTTTTTCTTCTTTTCTCCATTGTATAATGATGACTCGAATAAATTAAAATAAAAAATATCTGAACCGGTAGAAGTCTGACTGTCATTGACAATGACAGAATAAAAAAAATCGATATCCCACTAGTAGGCTGTTGAACAGATTCGAACTTCGCGACCTCATACACCAATCCTCGTCGTATGACCACACCCAGAGCACCACAGGCTAAATATTTTTTAATTTACCTTGGATTTGTATATATCTTAAAATAGTCCATTTCCCCCAAATTAAATTTCTTAATATTTTATTATAATTATTAGATTATTATTATTATTATATTATTATTACGAATTGAGTATAAAGCTAGTTCCATATTATGCAAACACATGTACTTTTTTTATTAGTTTATTACCATTATTATTATTATTATAAAAATTTGTATCAATTTGGTCTTTTTATCTTTAAATATTGTTTAGGAAAATTTCTTTATTTTCTCAAGTTATCTTCTTCTCCATGAACTTAAAATTTGTTCTCGATATTATTTTCTCTTTTCACCTCTACTCATAATTTGTTTCATCTGGTTTGCCCACTTTCACTTGAAAAATCAAGTTGAAGTTACGATCGAGCAAAATTCATCACTATTATTCACAAGTAAGTTTTTCAAAATGTCATATAATACATCAGAATTTGTCGGTGAAGTTGAAAGTAATAAATCGATATTATTAAAATCGTTGGTCGATTATTTTTTGCGTTGGAAGAGGTTGAATATTTTTATAGATCATATGCTTTCATGAAAATGGATTTGAGATTAGAATTGCAACTAGTCATAAACATGCTAATCTGAATGATATCGGATCTAGGCGGTATGTATGTAAGAAAGCGGTACACCAATTGTTGGCAAGAGTTTACACGATGATGAAGATAGTAGTAATAAAATAACTAGAACGGAGAGACTCGATAGGACGAACAATGTGCAAAGCTAGAATATATGTTGTTCCTGATAAGAAGAGGACAATTGGGCGTATATCTCTTTGTTGAATTAGAGCACAATCATCATTAGTGACCCCCACCAAAGTAGATTTGATCGAGACTCACGAAATATTACTCTGTTGCAAGAAATTTAATTGACACTTTAAATAAGTCCGGTATTGGTCTAGTAAGATGATGAATGTTTTGAGCACAATGGGAGGTGGGTTGCAAAATGTTCCTTTCTCTCTTGCTAATGTTGAGAATGTGTCTGCGAGATTTAAGGCGTGATTCTGCGAGATGAAAATGATGCACTGTTTGCTTTGTCGATCATTTGAACAAACTTGCATCCGGAAGTGCCGACAAATTTTTTTCCGAGTGAAACCGGTGAAAACAACCGCATAGCTTGTATTTTGTGGGTTGGCCTTGATCGAGGTTTATATATCAGCGGTTCGGAGCGTTGTGACATTTGATAATACATCTGGGACAAATAAGTATGGCGTCTTAGTTTGTTCCATTCTTAAAATTGACCACCATTATCGATCTATATTGTTTGGATTTGCCTTTATTACGAGATGAGACGAGAGGACACTTTCGTTTGGGTATTACTGGACATGGCTTGAAGCCATGGACTACAAAACACCTCTGACCATCATCATTGATCGAAGCGAGCCGTGAGTAATCTTATTGCTACGGTACTTCCAACTAGTTATCATTTATTGTGTTCTTGGCATATTAGCAATAAATTTCTGAAAAATTGCATCGTGTTTATTATGAGCACCCATCGTTCAAAAATGATTTTAACAATTGTGTGTATAACTCATTGTCCATCGAGGAATTTGAAGAGCGTTGGCATATTACGATAAGTTCTATGAATTGTATACTAATGAATGGCTTGGAAGTTTGTATGATGTCTGACGAAATGGATTCAACATATCTGAAGAGATATTTTTGCGAGGAATGACTACCCTTTGGAAGAAGCGAGAGCATGAATGCCTTTTTGATGAGTATGTTAATGCATCAGCGGGTATGCTATGTTTTTATCTTTAGCGAGTCGAAAAGCGTGAAAAGGCAGGTTTATCGAGGAGAGGAAGGCCGACTACATAACAAAACATCGTAAAAGGATTATGGTACTCGGTTCATCTTTAGAAGTTCATCTTTGCACAAGTGTACACAAAAGAGATGTTTAGGCGTTTCCAACGTCGATTAAATCGATTCCATGAAATCTGATGTTAAATAAACTTAGTGAGTTGTGTGTCACGATACTAAGGTTTATCACGGTTATATAATCTGAATCTGTTGAAAGTGGTGGAAGATATAAAGAAGTTGTCGACAATCGAAACAACTGGGATCGGTAACATGTAAGCGCGAATGTTTTCTCACTCGGTGAATTATGCGAGCACATCTTGAGATATTTCATAGCAAAGAGTATTTCACAAATCTTAAAAACATGATCCTTCATCGGTGGACAAGAGCCTTGAACAAAAGCGATGGTGAAGACTTACTCTTTAACTCCACATCTGGCGACTTGAACAAAATCAAGCAATCTTATTATAATCATTTGATGGGTGATTACCGGGAGTTAGCGAGCAAAGCGGCTTACTTTCGATCCGAGAGTTACAAAGCATTTTCTTAAAGCCCGAATGCGAGAAAAAGAGTTGGTTGACCGATATGATCCGGATGAGAATATTCTTGAGCTGGCGGATGGCGACATTGATTGCCTGATTGGAGATCGAATCATGATATGGGATACGATAATGGCGATGAAGATGCAGAGGGAAGAAGAAGAAGAAGAGTTTTTATCGCGCTAATATTTCTCAAACAAAGGGCCGCAAAAAAACAATCTAGATTCGAGAGTGCACTCGAGAAAATCATTCCTTCTAAGACTCATCAAAAATGTGCAATTTGTGGCTTTGAAGCAGAAGCCACGATAAGCGAAATCACTATCGAGTGCTAGGGATTCTGAGCGAAAAAAATAGGCGTCGGTTGTATTAATCATTCTATGTTTTTTTATTTTATGAAAATGAACATGTAATATGTACTATTCCTCTTAATGTTATGCGATACTAGTATTGGTATAATCTGTACTTAATAATATTGATAATCACATTATTATTATTATAATAATACTTCACTACTTTTATAAATTCGATAAGTAAATTAATTTCACGAAATGACTTGAAAAATTATCATCATTACTTATTAGACTAATTGAACTAGTTTTATTAATAATAAAATCATTTCTTAATAATAAAATCATTGCTTAATATATAAAATCATTACTAATAATCATTGCTTAATAATAAAATTATTAATACTAATAATACATTTATAAAAATCATTATTTATATTTTATTAAAGAATGATATTTATTTTTAATATATTAATAATCTTTTTATTGATATTATTACAAAGATAAGAAAACATATTAAAGGGATAATAATAAATATAGATATTAACTTATTTCTATTTAGAAAAATCCATTAATAATATAAATTTATTAATAATAATAAATAAATAATATAATAGTAATGCGAGAATATAGATTTTGGGGATGGTGAAGTTTTTCTATAAGGATATATCCTTGGTTGAACTTAGCGACTAGGCAAGTGGTGCTTTCGGGTGGTCGTATATGGCGAGGTATTAGTGTGTGAGGTCGAGAGTTCGAATCTGTTTAAATGACTACTTAGTTGGTATATCGAATTTTTTTCCTCGGTAGTGACCAGAAATATCTTAAAATAGGGTCTTTTTTATTATTTTATTTTATTTTAATTTCTTTGAGTCATAACATATAATGGAGAAAGAAAAAAAAAAAAAATAAAAAAAAAAAAAAGATATATAAAGAATTTTGTCTTTATATAAAAATATATTAATGGTTATTATTATTTTTTTTATTTTATTTTTTTATTTATTTTAGAAAAATATTTTTTTAGATTTTTTTTTTTTTTTTTATACAAACCGTAAGAGCTTTGTTATTTTGGTATTTTTTTTTTTTTTTTTTTTAAGTCGTAGTAGAGTTGTTATGTTGGTATTTTTTTTTATTAATGTACTAGTAGAGCTTGTCTAGTTATTTCTTAGCATTATTTAATATTAAAAATTGCGTTTTATTTAAAACAATCGTTTTACCGACAACATGTTAACTATGTGGGGTCTCTTATTAAAATAAAAGCTTAAATAAGTCAGTTATGCTTAGCCATGGGTATATTTATGTTTCAATCTCACCTTCCAATAAGTTTATCAACTATCCAAAAAGGGGTGTTGATACCCATAAAGAACCTATATATGGAAGGGCTCCTATATATATATATATATATATATATATATATATATATATATATATATATTAAAAACACATAGTGTATTTAGCTCGATGTCAAAATTTTGAAGTCTAGCATAGCTAGGAGTTTTGGAAAACTTATGTCTCCACTAATAATCATTGCTTAACAATCTATCTGCTCCTATAATCTTTAATACTCCATTTACACAATAACTATACCCGATTAAGAAAAACCACACTTATGAATCCATAAATTGCCACAATCATATGAGTTTAAGAACTTTCCTGATGCAGGACCTTTGGCGTCCATTCACCGAGGAGTTCATAAACATTTCATATAACTATGAATCAAGTATGTCACATAAGTATGAGTTTTAAGAACTCGTACTTAACCTTATATCCTCTACTACATTTATCTATCCATTTCTACACATGAGAAAGGAATCACCCTCTTAACATTCATATAACAAATAAGCGCGACACAAACATTTCAATGATTATCATTGTCGAAACTAAGTAGTTGTTACACCAAGTACAATTCCCACCACACAAGGAATTATACAACTCAAATTACCGAAGCATGAATCCTCAATTGAATCCCCACCTAACACTAACTCCCTTCTCAATACGAATTTCATTCAACTCGTATTCATAATCCTTTCCTGAATCTGTACCAGTTCATAGTACAACTAACACTCAACAATCTTGCTGTTAACTTTGCAATCATTCGCTTGATTCTTCTTCATACTATAACCTTATCCGATCACGGGGTGATCTCATCGTATATATTACGATTCATTTTTATGCCTTGATCATTTTGTTTTACGATCTCCTGTCACTATACTTTTAGTCTTTTAGACTCTATCTATTCACCACTATTGTTCAACTTTATTATCAGAGTTAGGGAACTCTGTATCTTATAACTCGTTAAGATTCGTCTTTGAATCTTATCAACCAACTAACTCTATGTGAGATAGTACTTATCCTAATCACTGCGGTTATTAGTCTCAGGTATTCCTACCTAAGGTTCATAACCAACGACTTTTAAACCAACCTGTGAGGGCCTCGAATCAGGTCCCTATTACTATTTGCGGAATCACCGCTGGATTCCTGTTCGATCATTTTATACAACTATTACTATTTGCGGAAGATATAAACATAAATTATTTATACAATACATTTACACACTATTCTCCAAGGTCGAGTAACCTTAACTTAATACACACATTAATCATGTTTGATGATAAATCCGATATACTTTGTAACAATCTTATTCATTTATTAATAAAAAGTATTAATTTATTAAAAAGATTTGAATAATTGCTTTTAATTATCTACATGATCTTTATTTTATAATATGTAATGATAAACCCTTTCATACCGTTTTTAAGCAATGCTTTTAGAATAATGATGATGATCATTATCTAATGAGATCTAAATTCTTAGAAAGCTTAAAACTAAAATAGTTCCCCTATTATCGTTGGATTACTAAATTGGGGCATTAGTGAATCTTATTCATATTAATAAAAAGATTAATTTATTAAGGGCTTTTAATTATCTATCGATTTTGTTTTATAATATGTGATAAACTTTTAAGTTGGATGAGGATGATTGATCTAAATTCTTAGATCATTAAAATAGTGTCATTGGATTACAAATCTAAAAATCAAATAGATATGTAGGTGCTTATTGAGAGGATGATAAGTTCACTTATGAGCTTATTAGGCTCGAACGTAAGGAATACCTAATGGAGTTTTTACTTGTCATCGATAGGAATTCTGTAGTGATAGTAGTCTGAAGTGATCCTTGGACTTGAGATTATCATAGTATCTTGTGTATGATGAGTTATACTTTGACTTATTCATTAAGACCCTTAGGGTATATCAAAGGATATGCTTGGGTATAATAAGTTGTATATGGAGATAATGTATGATCGATAAAGAATCTACCACTTCTAATAAAGAAGAAATGTCCTATGTGATTTGATAAATGACAACCCGGTAGTCCTTGGCGGCGAGAATGAAATTAGAAAGGAGTTTCTAATTTGCATTATTTGAGTTATGCATTTAAGAGTCGAAATACATATAATTAAATAAAATAAGACTTGTGATAATTCCATGTCTTATATTTAATTGGGACATTGTATGGTGGAAGGATTGAATTATGCGGTAACTATTTACTCGAAAGGTTCTTTTATGATTAATGTTGAAATCTATATTATCTGGAAAGTCGTTGATCGCTTTAGGGAGAACTTATCCCTATTGTAGAATAAATATTATTTATTTAAATAAATTAATTATTTAATTTATTTATTTAAATAAGATTAAATTGTTCTAATTGATTTATTCACAACGGTTTAATATGGAGAACCTAAAGGGTCACACCATAAAAGGAAGAATAATTATTTAAGAAGTTAATGGCATAATCGTAATAATATGTTATGTATATTTAATTTAATCTATGGTGATAGAATAAATTAAATAGCTTAATATTATTATTTAATATTTTAGAAATATTAAATATAAATTAATAAGAAAAGAGTCTTATTAATATTATTACAATTATTATTATTTTAATTTCTAAAGAGTTTAGAAATTAATTTAATATAAGTACTCTCATTTATTCCTAATTGGATTAGGAAGGAAAATTAGTTAAAGGAGTTTAATTAATTATCCCTAATAAGATTAGGGAGCTTAATTAATTAAAAGAATTTAATTAATTAAATAAAACCCAATTCCTTAATTGTTAAGGTGGGTTGCCCACATCTATAAATAAGAGAGTCTTATTATGGGTGTATAGTTGTTGACTTTTACAACATACGTAATAATTCGAATAGTTGGAGAGTGCGCTTCTTTTTCTATAGAGATAGAAAAACTAGGGTTTAGCCAACCACCCATCTTCTTGAATCCTTCTTCTTCCTTGGTGGATCACCTCTGAGGCCCGAACACTTGGGTGGCTAACGTTGATCGAAGGAAGGAACAAAACCGGTGGATTCAAGTTGAGCGCGAAAAGGATTTGGAGGTGAACTTGTACACGAGGAAGCTCGATCTTGAGGTATGATTTTATTCTTTATCTTTTCGTTTAATTAATAATTGTGCATAAAGGGTGATCCGGTATATGGTTTGTAAAATTTTTAAACTTATTTTTCCACGTTTAGCATTTTTTTTATTGAATTTGATTGCGTTCTTGAATATTACAAACCTAATAGTGGTATCGAGCCAAACCTTTATACAAATTATTAATTGTTTTAATTTGATATGTATATTGATATGTGTTTAGAACAATTTAATTGGGCATAATTTTATTATATAAAATTTAAAAAAAAAAATCCTCAAAAAAATTTTTTTTTCACCCATTTATAGTCGAACTTAATAATGCGTTAATTTCATAAAGGTTACATTATACTAACATGTGCTTATCAATGTTAAGGTGCTCATTAGTATATATCTTCATTAAATAATTTGGCGGCCATATATATTGCGTCATTTTATTGAGCATATATTCATTCATCACATCAATTTATTTATCACGATCATATATCTATATATTGACTCTATATATCACGTAATCTATATATATAATATTATAATATATTATATTATATATATATATATATATATATATATATATATATATATATATATATATATATATATATATATATATATATATATATATATATATATATATATTAATAAAAATTTTATTTTAATTAAAATAAAAAAATTTTAATCTTAAAATAAAAAGTTTATTTTAATTTTAAAATTAAATTTCATGCTAACTAATTAGAGTTGGAATTGGATTTCAAGATAACTAATTAGAGTTGAAATTGGATTCTATTTTTCCTTAAATAAAGGAGTTTATTTTGATATGAAATTAGATTTCATATTATTCAAAAATAAAAGGTTTATTTGTGAATAGGAAAAGAATCGATTTCTTTCCTTAAATAAAGGAGTTTATTTAAATATGAAATAAGATTTCATATTATTCAAAATAAAGGAGTTTATTTGTGAATAGAAAGAAAATCCGTGTTTCCTTAAATAAAGGAGTTTATTTAAATATGAAATAAGATTTCATATTATTCAAAATAAAGGAGTTTATTTGTGAATAGGAAAAGAAAATCAAGTGTTTCCTTTAATAAAGGAGTTTTTTTTTTTATGGAATTGGATTCCATAATTAATTAAAATAAAGGAGTTTATTTTGATTAAAGATTTTGATTAAAATAAAATAGTTTATTTTATTCAAAATTGGATAAATTAAAATAAAATAGTTTTATTTTGATTTAAATTTGGATTAAAATAAAGGAGTTTATTTTGATTCAAAATTAGATTTTATACTAACTAAATTTGCCCATTAAATGATATCAATATATATATTAAATGTTTATTATTCATAAGATGAATGTTATTTATTGATGCGTATGATGATGTGTATGATAATAAATGGGATTGATTATGGACTATTGACCCGATGTGATTGGATTTTATTTTAGTTGGATGCATGAATGTATGGGTTTTTATTAAATGGGGTCTGCGTACCTCGTCTTCTCTAATTTTTCTTAATGTAAATTCTATCTCCCTCCTATGTACTTCCCTTATTTAGCGATCAAGGTTTCTATTTATTTTAAATAGTTTTGTAATAGGAATAGTTAGAATTAATTTTGAAGAATTGGAGATCGAGGAAAACAAGGGCGCTTGAAGACCGATTGTAATGGAGCAGGGTTTAAATGTAATAGTTATATTTAAATATTATTTCTTGCACCCCTAGGGTTTGACCTTTTGGTTCACTTGGTGGCTCTAGTGAACGAAACTAGAATAAAAGTCCATAATCAATCAAGGGTAGAATATAGTATTCTATATGTGCATGCTTATACTATATATATTATATATTATGCAAACATGCTTGCATGCATGTTCATTAATATATATATTATTTTATATATATATATGCATGCGCGCTAAACAAGATGAGACAAATTAATAACAAACCCCTCAATTTTTATATTAAGTCTAAGCGTTCAAAGATATTTGGAATATCGAGCGTCGCCTTCTAAACATGATAAAATTAATAGAGTATTAAATATTTAATATGAGTTTGTTGTGTCACCACAAAGGCAAGTATTAAGTATTTAAGATGTTAATTTATCACATTTGATGCTTATAAAGAAAATTGAACAATATTGTTTTGTTGTGTCACCACAAGGATGATATTTTTCTTTTTTGAATATATGGAGTGCTAGGTCGGACTTAACTTGGATAATTTTGATTCGGATGTGCCACCACTTGATCAAAATAATCTAAGAGGCAAAAAGAAAAGGAGTTGCATAGTTGATGTAATTGACAAAAGTTGTCTACCTATTTATTTATATATAGTTTGTTGTGTCACCACAAGGCTATATACATTTGAAATGGGATCCTTATTCTCACTAGCAAATCTTTAATTAGATTTTGCCTTAGAACTATATAAGTGAGGTAATATAGTTTGAAGAAAATAGTGGGAGATACCAATTTAAAACAAGACCTAATTTATTTTGGTAATTAATAAAAGAATGTATGTTAAAATGTTGTTAATTACAAATTCATTTACAAATTTTACAATGTCTAAAATTACTATCATCCTTTGCGAAGCATATTAGATGCTAAATTAACGGGCCAAGAATTAAGCGGATTGGTTAAGGAATTTGAGAATAGTTCTCATGGTTTTTAAAAAGCTATCTTATGTCCTTAATCGCTTTATCCTCCTGCAATGGTTGCGAGACAATGCCTCTGAGGAAGAGATTGCTACTTTTAGAAAGTGGCAAGATGATGCCTGATTGGCTCGATGCATCATGCTTTCGCATCCGTGAGTATGAGCTTGAGCGTCGTCGACATGAAACTATGGATGCTCTACTATATTCACTTGCATCAGTAGTTGATGGTGAGGAAAGTGGGGCCGATAGATATCGAGATATCTAAGGAGCTCTTAGATCTAGAATGGCCAGATGGCACTATAGTATGCAGACAAAAAGTTCTTAACATAATCAATTTGATTGATCGATTAGGACAACGAGTTTTGTCATGGATGGAGAGTTGAGCGAAGATTTGATCTTGCACTCACTCCGGACTCCTTTCACAATTGTTGTGAATTTTTCATATAAACAAGCTAGATATCGACCTCATTTGATTTGCTTAACATGTTGAAAAATGTTGAGAGTCACTTTCCAACCAAGAAAGACCATGTCTTCTTGGTAGGGGCCAAAGGATCTTACGAAAGAAGAACGATTCAAAGAAGGTAAATAGAAAGGCGTAAACAAAGGATAATAAGAACAAAAGCGTCAGGATAGCAAAGGAGTTTGCTTCCTTTACAATAAGCACGGACACCTTTGGAAAGAAAGCTGCGAGAAGCATCTTGCGAGAGGCTAACGAAAGAAGCTTAGTGAAGTTTGATTTACAAATACAAATTTGTTCATGATTTAAAATAAATTTTTCTTTAAGTCGAGGTTCTACTTGGGTATTGGATCTGAGCTTTGGTTATCATAAATATAGATTTATGAAGGGACCAAGCGAAAGTAAAAGCTAAACAAATATAAGTAATCCTATGTGTGGAAAATGAAGCAAAGGTTGCTGCATTAACCATAGAAACTTATAGTTTAGCAATGCTACTGAGCAAATCTATTAAATCGATAAGTTGTTATTGTATTCCAGTTCTTGTTAAAAACATTATTTCCATTTTTGTTGTTGGACAATAAAATCTTTGGTATTATATTTAAGAACAATTGTTGTTACTATTTATAATAATAATGTTTTGTATAGAACTGGAATATTACTTAATAGATTTTGTATACTTGACTTACGTGAAAATAATTTTGCATATTGAACAAATTAGTATAAGAAAAGGAGATGATCATTCAAAGAGTTGAATGTGTGTATTTGTTGAAATACAAGTGTGAATTATTTGAAAGGTTCAAAAAATTGAGAAGTGAAACAAATTGGCAAAATATTAAGATTCTTTGATTAGATCGAGGAATAAATACTTGTGCTGATAAGTTTCTAGATCATCTCAAATGGTTTTCTCATAATGGACACATCTCGATATGCAATAATTGATTGATGTATCTGAATGAAAAATCGTACCTTGTTGGACATAGTGCGGTCCATAATGATTTTCTGAGACATTCCGGTATCCTTACGGGATAATGTCCTAGAAATGGTTTGCATATCTCTACGAAAATGGTAACCTCAAAATCCATTGAGACTCCATAAAAGTTATGGATAGGGGAGGATTCTAATCTTAAGTATGTTAAGATAAGGGGTTGTCGACTTATGTGAAAAGGTTTCAAAGGATAAGCTTGGGACAAGATTTGACAAGTGTCGATTTGTGGGACATCCTAAAGTAAGTTTAGGGTATATGTTCTATAATCCTACTTAGCAAAAGGTGTTTGTTGCGAAACACGCTGCCTTCTAAGATAAAGGTGTTTATCATTGAAGGGGCTAGTGGGAGGATAATAGATCTTGAAGAGTTCAAGAACCACAAAAACACTATAAGTCGAATAAGAGGAACTTTGTAGATGAACTATTGTACCCTGGCAATAGAATCGTAAATCGGCGGAATAGTACAAGAAGATACCTAGGAGGTATGGATTCATCATGGATGATGATGATGAGGTACACATCATAGAAGATGATGATCCGATTACATCTGATGAGGTAAGTGTTGTAGACACTGAAGAAATGGATTGAAGCAAGTTTCTCAAATATGGAACATTCGTTTTGATGAGGCAATCAAAAGAGTTTGATTTTATCAAAAATAAGAATGAACATAGTGTGTACAAAAGGGTCGATTAGGGCATCGTGAAATTTCTAGTATTATATGTTGATATACTACGGATGAGGAATAACATACCAATGCTTTCTGATCGGTAAAGATAAAGTTGTCTAAACATTCCTCCATGAATGATTTGGGAAGAGTATCTTAATTGGGGATAAAATCTATATAGATAGATTTAAGAGGATGCTCGACTTAACCCGAGGCGTATATTCATTTGATGCTAAAATCGTTTAGCATGGCAAACTCAAGAGATGTCTCATGTCGATGAGCTATGGAGTGTATCTCTCTTAATAGTCCCCATGACTCACGAAAGAGATTCGCATGAGTGACTATCATGTATGCAATGAAATATCTGAGACACGATGTTGATCGATCATATTATGGAGAAGTTCACTATGAGTCGGTGAAAAACATCTTAAAGTGCTTAAGCAAGCCACTAAGGATGTGATCATATTCATGGTGGGTCTAAATTAAAACTAGAGGGCTTAACGGACTCAAGTTTTTTCAGAACAGACCAAGATGACGAAAAAAATCCACTTTAAGGTAAAGCGTTATCTTGAGCGGTGGTGCGATGAATTGGAAAGGTTCCAAACAACAAAAGTTCTTGGTTTTAGTGATAAAGACAAAGTATATAGCTATAAATGAAGGCTGCAAGTTGATTGTTTGGATTAAAGTTCATTCTGAAACTAGGAATAGTTCTAAAGTCTCATCTTGGATCTAAACATGTGTTGTGGCACTTTCATTTGATTATTAGAATCATTGAAGATGGGAAATCACTATAGAGATAGTGGACTCTCATGAACAACATTACATATCCATTAACTAAAGCTTATCCAACGACGGGATAATCGTCACTTAGAGAAGAAGAGTATGAGATACCATGGCGATTGGCTTTAGTGCAAGTGGGAGATTGAAAGTAGTATGCACACAAACCCGATCATGTTTGATGATAAAGCATATACTTTGTAACAATCTTATTCATTTATTAATAAAAAGTATTAATTTATTAAAGGCTTTTAATTATCTACATGATCTTTGTTTTATAATATGTGATAAACCCATAGTTTTAAGCAATGCTTTTAGAATAATGATGATGATCATTCTAATGAGATCTAAATTCTTAGAAAGCTTAAAACTAAAATAGTTCCCAATCGTTGGATTACTAAATTGGGGATTAGTGAATCCGGATAGATTGGTACATCGTTGCTTGCTTTCGTTGGATGAGGATGATTGATCTCATGATCATTTGTGTGGAGACACTAAAAAGCAAGTATGTAGGTGCTTATTAGAGAATAAGTTCATTTGAGCGTGGCTCATTTAAGGAATACCTAATGGAGTTTTACTTGCTGTCGATAGGAATTCTGTAGTGATAGTAGTCTGAAGTGATCCTTGGACTTGAGATCATCATAGTATCTTGTGTATGATGAGTTATACTTTGACTTATTCCTTAAGACCCTTAGGGTATATCAAAGGGTATGCTTGGGTATAATAAGTTGTACATGGAGATAATGTATGATCGATAAAGAATCTACCACTTCTATTAAAGAAGAAATGTCTATGTGATTCGATAAATGACAACCCAGTAGTCCTTGGCGGCGAAATGAAATTAGAAAGGAGTTTCTAATTTGCATTATTTGAGTTGTGCATTTAAGAGTCGAAATACATATAATTAAATAAAATAAGACTTGTGATAATTCCATGTCTTATATTTAATTGGGACATTGTATGGTGGAAGGATTGAATTGTCTGGTAACTATTTACTCAAAGGTTCTTTTATGATTAATGTTGAAATCTATATTATCTGGAAAGTCGTTGATCATTAGGGAGGCTTATCCTATTGTAGAATAAATATTATTTATTTAAATAAATTAATTATTTAATTTATTTATTTAAATAAGATTAGAATTATTCTAATTGATTTATTCACAATAGGTTTTAATATGGAGAACCTAAAGGGTCACACCATAAAAGGAAGAATAATAATTATTTAAGAGTTAATGGCATAATCGTAATAATATGTTATGTATATTTAATTTAATCTATGGTGATAGAATAAATTAAATAGCTTAATATTATTATTTAATATTTTAGAAATATTAAATATAAATTAATAAGAGAGTCTTATTAATATTATTATTATTATTATTATTTTAATTTCTAAAAGAGTTTAGGAATTAATTTAATATAAGTACTCTCATTTATTCCTAATTGGATTAGGAAGGAAAATTAGTTAAAGGAGTTTAATTAATTATCCCTAATAAGATTAGGGAGCTTAATTAATTAAAAGAATTTAATTAATTAAATAAAACCCAATTTCTTAATTGTTAAGGTGGGTTGCCCATATCTATAAATAAGAGGAGTCTTATTATGGGTGTAGGGTTGTTGACTTTTTTTACAACATAATAATTTCCAATAGTTGGAGAGTCGCCCTTTTTTATATAGAGATAGAAAAACTAGGGTTTTGAGCCAACCACCCATCTTCTTGAATCCTTCTTCTTCCTTGGTGGATCACCTCTGAGGCCAAACACTTGGGTGGCAAACGTTGATCGAAAGGAAGGTGAACAAAAGCCGGTGGATTCAAGTTGAGCGAAAAGGATTGGAGGTGAACTTGTACACACGAGGAAGCTCTTCGATCTTCAAGGTATGATTTTATTCTTTATCTTTCCTTAATTAATAATTGTGCATAAAGGGTGATCCGGGTATATGGTTTAAGTAAAATTTTTAAACTACGATTAATTTTTTTACGTTTTTTTCTAAAGCTTATTTTTTATTACTAATTTGATTGCGTTCTTGAATATTACAAACATTATAATTAAATAAATTAAATACCATTTATATTCCAAAAATATTAAATATTTATGAAATATACTCTAAATAATTAAAAACTATTTTTCGACTTTAAAATAATTTTTCTAATTTATTTTGTATTTTTATAATTAAAACCATTTTATCTATTTTTAAATAATTTTTGGAAAATTAGAAATTAAAATAAAATATAAACCGTCGCTAAAGGGCCCTATAGCGATAGACCCGTCGCTATAGGTGTTCTTGAGCCTTTTCCAGAATTCTTGTCAGTTAACCGGGTACTTACTTTGATCGGTTCTATAATCGTGATCTTGTTGTTTTTGGGCTAGCAATTTGTGTTTTTATTGTAGTATAAATGTAATACTATGATTATCAAGCAATATCATGGCCATCCAACAACAAATCAAAGAGATCCATGCCTCCAAATATATTGTCGAGGTCATTCTTTTCCGGTTTTCCGTAATTAAAGGTCCCTATTTAGCCACCTTAAATCTTTGTCTTCTGTGCTTAGTTTGTGTAATTCAGAGGTTCTATCTTGTAGCCCTGATGTCAAGGTACAAGTATATCACATAATATCAACTTAATGACATCACTCATGACAGATCTGGGCCGGTCAAACGTATGGTCAGAAGTTGTTCTTGAACGAATTCTGGGTTTCCCATAATTCTTCAAAGCTGGTGGTCAACGCATGTTTGACTTTGATTAACGTTCACCCTGGTTATGATCTAAGTGATCTAATGGCATGTATATGTAGTCTACATACCAGTCTACAACATAAAAATAACAACTTAGCCAAATGAGCAAATAACAGCAAGATTCATGGCCTGCAAAAGCTTGTCAGACCTAACTGGAAAAATCTGGGTTTTCCAGAAACAGTTTTCCATGGTCGGTCAACCATGTTTGACTGATTATATCTTGAGATCTAGACATGGTATGGATGGGATTCTACTTTTAGTCTACTCTCCTTATGACAAAGAACACGTTTATAACTTAAAACACAACATATCATTAACAGGTTAAGATCTATGAGCTCTGACATTGGCTTGTCAGACAACTTTTGAAAGCTCAAGAACAGTTTCTAAAAATGCTATTTTCGTGCATCTAAGTGTTATAGATTCATGATCTATCAACCTAGATCACGTATAGACACCTTCTAACACAACTTTAACTAATCACTAACAACATTAACACAAAATTTTATGGATTTTTAGAATTAGGGTTTATACCTCTTTAACCTTTGATTCTTGGATCTGATCTTGATGATCTGCTATTGGAAGTCTAAGAGATGATATGTGCTTAAATTATCTCACTTTCTCACTCTATATTTCGAAAATTGAGGAGAGAGAAGTTCTTGAAAAAAATGAAAACTCAAGTGCCTTTTCTCTCTTTCTCTAATCTATATGTATTATTAATGTAATGAGTTGGCTGGACTCTAGATGACTGCTATTGCTGTGTTTTATGTCACATGGGGTTGGTAGGGTTTGTTCACCAACCCATTATATGTCAAGATTGCAAGTTAGCTCAAATAATGTACCAAAGGGCATAAATGTCATTTCCTTATATTTCTAGAATTGTTCTTTGTTGCAAACCCTTAGGGTTTAGGGTTTGGATTAGGATTTAGGATTTGGACTATTTTAGGGTTTAGAGTTTAACCCTTAACTTGCAATTTAATTTTCTAAAATTTCCAATTTAGGTTTTAAAATTAGAAAATTAATATTTCTAAATTACAATTAGAATTTTCTAATTAGATTAAAATTCCTTAATCAAAATTTAAATATTGCTAATTAGGATTATTATTTCCTAATTAAAAGTGTTAATTTAGCAATTAAGGTTAAAATGGTCATTAGGGTTTATAACCCACGAATTAGGGTTTCTAATTACTTGTAACTTTAAAAAAATTAGGATTAATATTTCCAGAACCGGTTTCTGGGGTTTCTTATTAATCGTACGTTTTTCTAACCGAACGTTGACGTTCTTAATATATAATTAGGGTTTGTCATAGATATCGTTTATCTGGTCAACCCTTGACCCCTAACCACATACTGTACACATATACACAGAACTTATTCACTTATTACCTTAATCCTGAATAATTCACCTAAATCCTTCACAAAATTTTGAAATCCTCAAAATTCCTTCTCAAAAATATTAAACGCATACACTTATTTTATGTCTAGGTTCTAATGTTGAACCTTAAATCAATTAATTAAAATTTTAAAAATTTTAAATTTCTCGGGTTGTCACAACCTTGTTTTAATATAATATTAATTTAATAATAATAATATTAATATAATATTAACAATAATAATAATAATAATGTTAATAATAATAATCCAACTTTTTTATTATTATTATTATTTCGCATTATTAATATAGTTTATTATTATTATTATTTTTATTATTATTATTATTATTATTATCGATAACATAACACTTTAATAATAATAATAATAATATTAATAATAATAATCCCACTTTATTTTTATTATTAAAATGATTTTTAAAAATAATAAAATAATATTTTCTTTAATAATAATAATAATCTTCTTTAATAATATTAATAATAAATATAATAATAATAATAATAAAAGTAAAGTTATTATTATTAAAATTATTTAATAATAATAATAATAATAATAATATAATAATAATAATAATAATAATAATAATCAAAGGAATAATCTAATTTTTTTTAATACACTTTGAATAAACCGCTACATGTAGTAGCGGTTCACTTTTGCATTTGGTCCCATTTGTTTTATATTACTTTAACCACTTGAACACAACTACACGAAAATTGATGAAGTTGGATAAGCCGCTACATGTAGTAGCGGTCCTATTTTTTTAATATTATAATCCATTAAATTATGAGCCCCTACTATGTGTAGCGGTTGTCTTTTTTAATATAAAATATCACTAAGCCTCTACATGGTGTTGCAACTGGTTCTTTATATGAATAATATTCCATCCCGGTTGCTATGGATTGGATCCCATATATATATATATATATATATATATATATATATATATATATACCACGTGAATCAAAGTAGATTCCACCAGAATGTATCTTATATATATATAATAAACGCTTACTATATATATAAACAAGATCCGGTTAGCATGAATTTTTTTTTTTTGATAAGTTGATCAATTAACCAATAGAATATTGACACACATAGAGTCTCGCATGCGTGTCAATACTTTATTGGTCAATTGATCAACTTACTTAAAAATAAACTTTATACTAACCACTCCCATATAAACTGTATGGCAGCCACACAAATCACGGAATATCAAAACAGGGTTTTCAGAAATTTACAACAGTTTTTCCTTTTCTTTTTCTTTTTCTTTTTTATTTTATACAACAAATTATGCCCAATTAAATTGTTCTAAACACATCAAATTAAACAATTAATAATTCGCATAAAGGTTTGGCTCTGATGCCACTGTTAGGTTTGTAATATTCATAAACGCAATCAAATTGCACAAAGTAAGTGGAAACGTGATAAAATAGAGTTTTAAAATTTTACAAACCATATACCCGGATCATCCTTTATGCACAATTATTAATTAAACGAAAAGATAAAGAACAAGAATTATACCCTTAAATATTCGAGCTTCATCGGGTACAAGTTCACCTCTAAATCCTTTCGCGTTCAACTTGAATCCACCGAGTTTGGTTCCTTCCTTTGATCAATGTTATCCACCCAAATGTTTGGCCTCTAGAGGTGATCCATCAAGGAAGAAGAAATATTCAAGAAGAAGGGTGGTTTGCTAAACCCTAGTTTTCTATCTCTATAAAAAAAGGTGTACTCTCAAACAATTGGAATCACGTATGTTGATATCTGATATAAGACTCCTCTTATAAAGATATCAGTTAACCCTTCTAATCTAATTAGAAAATAACCGATTATTTAATTAATTAAATTCTTTTAATTAATTAAGCTCCCTAATCTTATTAGGGATAATTAATTAAACTCTTTTAATTAATTTAACCTCCTAATCTTATTAGGAATATATGAGAGTACTTTTATTAATTAATTCCCAAACTCCTTTAGAATTAAATAATAATAATAATAATAATAATAATAATAATAATAATACTCTCTCTTATTAATTTATATTTAATATTTTTAAAATATTAAATAATAAATATTAAGCTATTTAATGTATTCTATCACCATAGATTAAATTAAATATACTTAACTTATTATTACGATTATGCCATTAACTTCTTAAATAATTATTCTTCCTTTTGTGGTGTGACCCTTTAGGTTCTCCATATTAAACCAGTTGTGAATAAATCAATTAGAACAATTCTAATCTTATTTAAATAAATAAATTAAACTATTAATTTATTTAAATAAATAATGATTATTCTACAATAGGGATAAGCCTCCCTATCGATTAACGATTTTCTAGATAATATAGATTTCAATATTAATCATAAAAGAACCTTTGAGTAAATAGTTACCGTACAATTCAACCCTTCCACCATAAAATGTCCCAATTAAATATAAGACATGGAATTATTGTCAAGTCTTAATTTATTTAATTATATATATTTTGAATCTTAAATGCACAACTCCAAATAATGCAAATCAGAAACTCCTTTCTAATTTCATTCTGCCTTTGCCAAGGACTACTGTAGCACCCCCCAAATCCGGGTACTTTTTACCACGAATCTGGTATACTAATTCTATAATTATTGCGGAAGATATAAACATAAATTGTTTATACATTAAACTTTTACGCATCAATCCCAAGGTCTACAACCTTAACTTAATACATACATTCAATATCTTAAATGTTTACAATACTATTTTTGTCAGAAGATTTAATAAATCTAACTGCACCATAATTTAGTATACCACTTTGCCTTTACATCTGTCATTACTCGATCTTTCCTCTAAATCTGAAAATTTTATCATAATATAGCAAGGGTGAGCAACAAATTTGCCCAGCAAATTAAATTTATTTGAGAATATATCATGATTGAAAGAATTGAACAATAAGCTAGCTAACTTTCAACAACATAAACATTGTGAAAGAGCATGAACAAATTTTCTTAGCTAAACGACCAAGTCAATAAAAATGAATGGTCAAGCATAAACATGAACAAATTAACTAAACCAAATGGTAATGAAGGTGATCAGTCTTTCATACCTGATGAACATTTACAATATGCACAACGTGCGAATCAATAATCAATGACGTGAATAATTAACAATAACTATTCACTAACATGCTTTGAACATACAACTCAAGTTTGAGTTAGGGAAACTTGCCTGAACCGCTGATTACCGCTAAGCAATATAATGTAATCTCTTATGAAAGACCTATCAATTATAAGATTGATCTTTTAATTAGCATAACATACATGTTAGCTCATAATACTATTACTTTATACATAGATTATCTAACACTTAATCAAATATTAGATAACACCTTACAACATTAGTATTATTATCATCATTTGATAATTCTTTAATCACTATATCATATACATTACGATTTAACACTTTAATAAGTCAAATACCAAACCAGTAACCTGGATTTCAAATCCAGCAAACTGGATTCCAAATCCAGAAACCTAGATGGTCAATCCCCTAAATCCAATTGCAATCCAGCAAACTAGATTCCATATCCAGCAACTAGATTGCAATCCAGCAAGCTAGATCAAACAAATTTTCAATTCAGTAAACTTCATTTCAATCCAGCAAACTGGATTCATCAGATTTTCTAATCCAGCAAGCTGGATTCCATATCCTTTTTACAAAAATACTAAAACAACTTATTATTTTTCTATCCATTGACCAAACACATATACATAAATTCCATACACAAAAAGTATTTTTCCAAAATTTTCCAACTTCCTTTGGTATTTTTCAAAAATCACTTTTAGTTAATTCCTTAAGAAATTAGCCCCATCACGCTTAACTCCAAAAATTCCCATCTTTTGACACAATCGTATCCGTGTTAATGTGACACTCGAGTTTAATTTTGTGGCCATCGGAGTTATAGAACTCCGGTTATAGCCGTTTTCGTCGGAAAATCACAGAAATTGAAATGGTCATAACTTGACCATTTTAAGTCGGAATGAGCTCATTTTTGGACATGAGGTACTTAATACCATATATTTTCATGTCCCAAAAGTCCAGAATTTTTCTCACAAATTAAGTTGCCGAAACAGCCATTTTAAAATTTTGGGCAGTAGCGAAATTTCCATTTACAGTTTTGGAGTCCTTTGGTAAAACTTAATTAAAATGAGATCTATAACTCCAATTAACCATCCGTCAATTTTATTGGATTCGTATCTTTCTGATATACAATTTTCATCTATCACAATCCATATTTGGACATGTTAAGCTCCCGGAAATTAGCCCGGAAGTGGCTGGTAAAAATTATTGTTCTAACAGTTTTCTTAGCTTTGAGTAGTTTGGGATAACTTCCATAACTTGCTCATTTTTCAACCTAATTAAGTGATTCCAAAGGGGTTTTATCCTTAATACATATATCTAACATCCCAAAAAGATAAATCACAAATATCCATCATAGATTTTAAAAATCAAAAGCTAGATCACACTTTCAAGTTTAAGCTTTCCGGAAAATTCTAATTTTCTATTCCTTTTGATTCCAACCAAATCAACACCCAATATGGGTATATCTAAACATAAAATACTCATCAACATGGATAGCCATAGTTTTTGAGTTTAGAAACATAGATTCAAGGTTTGATTATGAGTAATCAAAATAAAATTATATAAACTAAATAGAGTTTATACCTTTGCTTGATTTTCTTTCTCCTTCAAAAATATGAGATGGATCTTGGGTGTATGAAGATCAAAATCTTCTCGTCTCCTTCTCCTCTGGAACTGCCTCCCCTCTTCCTTTTCTCCTCCATAGCTGCCGAAATGCTCTTCTATTCTCTCACTCTCTCTCTCTTTAGTTCTTGTTAGAATAATAAAAGAGATGAAAGAGAAATGAAATGACTTTTGTGGTTTGGTAAAAAAAATGTATAGATATAATTGTATATCTAATATTCATTTCCCCCATCCACTCTCTCTTTCTCTTTCTTCATCATAATAAGGCTGCTTGCAAGAATAAACATAAGTATTGGTGCAATAAACAAGTGACACATGGAATGAATTGGTCACCAACTAAAGTAAACAATCATCACATTCATCTCCCTTTCTCTCCTTCTCTCATAACCAGCCATATGGCCTTAGATTGCCCAAAAATTGATTTCTTTTTAATTCTTATTTAACATACCAAATGTCCAATATGCCCCTCCTTAATTGGGCTTAAAGTTGGGCCACCAATTTTATCTTTTGGGCTTTCTACTTAACATGTTTGGCTACAACAACTAACATCTTCCAACACTTCTTATTTTACCATTCCCTAATTATTTAATTAGGGTTCTCATTTCCTCCATTATAACATAAATCCTTACTCATGCACATTTATTTTCTTAACCCAATTAGACTTGTTTTAATTAGGTTATAAAATTAATTAGTTGAGATATATAAATTAAATCTCTTAGACTTAGTATATATTTTATATACTAACATTCTACCCTATTATAACCTCTTAGGTTATTTACTTATCACACCTAATACATATATATTAGGTTACATAACTTAATTCTTAATTCACTTACTCACATATTCATACAAAATAATTTCACAAATTGAGACATGGTCCACAACTCTTAGATTAGGTCACTAGTATATAATTAAAATACTAGAACCACATACACATAATCTTATGAACTCATACACTAAACATATACCTCATTATCAGACTATCACTTATAGTCTATCAAATCATTCAAGTTCTTTTCCAAAAATTTTGAAATCCTTAAAATTCCTTTACAAAAACGTCAAATCCATACACTTATTTTATGTCTAGGTTTATTATTTAACCTTTATTCAATCTTTTAAGATTTTATAAAATTGTCCAAATTTTCGGGTTATCACAACTACTAGGTTGTCATTTATCGAATCACATAGGACATTTCTCTTCTTTTACTAGAAGCGATCGATTCTTTATTGATCATACATTATCTCCATATACAACTTATTATACCCAAGCATACCCTTTGATATACCCTAAGGGTCTTAAGGAATAAGTCAAAGTATAATTTATTATACACAAGATATTATGATGATATCAAGTCCAAGGATCACTTGTACTACTATCACTACAAGAATTCCTATTGACAGACAAGTAAAACTCCATTAGGTATTCCTTAGCTAGCCACGTTCAGTGAACTAATTCTCTAATAAGCACCTACATACTTGCTTTAGTGTCTCCACACAAATGATCATGAGATCAATCATCCTCATCCAATGAGCAAATAACGTATGTACTAATCTATCCGGATTCACTAATCCTCAATTTAGTAATCCAACGATTGGGAACTATTTTAGTTGTAAGCTTTCTAAGAATTTAGATCTCATTAGAATGATCATAATCATTATTCTAAAAACATTATTTAAAACTATAGGTTTATCACATATTATAAAGAAGCATCTTGTATATAATTAAAAGCCTTTAATAAATTAATACTTTTTATTAATAAATGAATAAGATCGTTACAAAGTATATGTTCAAATTGTCAACATGATACTGTTTTGTGGAGTGAAATTCAAGAATAATATTGTATCAAAAATGATTTTGACGGAAATGAAATCAATTTTTGTCATGAATAGCACCCCGGGTGAATAGTAACTGAATGAATAGTACCACGTGAATAGTACTTTGGGAATAGTACCCCGTGAATAGTACTCTGGCATGAAAAAGTTAAAACTTATCAAGAATGTTCAGAATAATATTTTCATGAAAAGATACTGAATGAAGCGCAAATTTCAAGGATATTTTACTAATTTCATGGAGTATAGAAGCCAAAATTTGAACAAAATGAGTATATAATTTGGAATCTGAAACGAAATAATATTACTTACATACTACAGAGTATGGAAGAAAATATTATTTCTTACGAATACTGAATAAAAATAATATCATTTACCTTAAAAAGAAAAGTATTCCATCTGGTATAGCGGGGATATTCTTGAAGAAAACTTTCACTGTTTTCTACGCTCAAAGCTTCTTAAAACTCTAAAGAAATACGCTCAATATTATAGAAGAAGAATTCTCTAATTCTGATGTGATTTTTAATTCTAACTAAGCATCCTATTTATAGGAGAATGAAAAGGATACTATTTAGAAAAAATTTCACGGACGAAACAATTGATGATTCACGAACGAATTATTCAAAATATTCAGACGTTTTAATTTTTAAAATAATAATATAATATTTAAGTAAAACAAAAATTTTATATATACAAGAAAAAGTGTCATGCATGCCATATAAGGCAGGTTTCATGAATGCCATATATAAATATATAACTTATATATTCACGGGTATGCCAAATATATATAAGAAAAAGTGTCATGCATGCCATATAAGGCAGGTTTCATGAATGCCATATATAAATATATAACTTATATATTCACGTATGCCATATATATATATATATATATATATATATATATATATATATATATATATATTTCACACATCATTCCACCAATTCCACCAAAACCATACGTGATTCCTCCCTATTTTCATTATTCCTCCAACATGTGGGACCCACCTGACCCACTCGTGGCTCCCTCCTTTATTATATATATATATATATATATATATATTGAATAACTTTCTATCGATTATTTTGAAAAATGGGTAAATGGGGGTCCAAATAATAAGCAAAATTTACAACAATTACTTCATAAAAATCCCCTTAATATCTTAACAACATTTATTCATTATTATTATAACTCACAATATTAACAACCAGATCGTTCCCAAGAAAGATGGAGCTTTCCGATAAGGATTTCTCCTTATTGGCGTGCAATTAGGTGACCAAACCCCTTTCCTCGACAGAGCTTTCTAGACATTATTAATTATACAGATAATAATATGAATAACTTGTCATCTCAATTATTGATTTAATAATATAAAATATTGACAATAATTGAATCAAATAACGTGAGATACTATGCAGTAGTTACTGTAGCAATAATTGAGTATAACTGAATGACTTCTCATGTAAGCGTCATTAATCAATACAGTGTGCTACTATGCAACCACACATATTACTATTCTTTTATTACCGTGTAATTCAACAGTTAACAAGAAAACTTCTGCCGTTATTTTTATAAAAAGTTATTTCAGTCGTTTTCTAACTCCGAGAATAATTCCATTGTGGGGTCCACCAATGATTACGTCGTCGTACGAATATTCCCTGATAAAACGAATATTCCCCGACCAATCGAATATTTTATAACAACTTGCATAATTTGCAAAATTTATAAATATTATCCACAACTATAACATTATAACAAATTCACTCCATAATATTCAAAAATATAATTCAAGAAAAAAGATTCATCTTTATTCATAAAAGTTGGGGTCTTACAGAGAATTACCAACAAAACCCCTAAAATCACTAACCTCAAGGATGATCGAGAAACCGGGGACATAAGAAAGAAAGTCCAACAAATAGAGGAAACCATTCGGTCAATCAAAGGGACTGGAAACTATGGAAGTGTCACATATTCTGATCTCTGCATATTCCCAGGGGCTCGATATCTTGACAAATTTCAAGTCCCAGAGTTTGAAAAGTACAATGGGGCAGATGATCTATATATGCACCTGAAAGTATACAATGGTGAGCTGGGGCCTTATGCTGAAGATGAAAGCCTCAGAATGCAGCTTTTCCAAAAGAGTCTCACTGGTGAGGCTAGAACCTGTTATGCTCGACTGGACAATGCCAAAATCCACAACTGGGAAGAGTTAGCCCACGCCTTCCTAAATCAGTATAATTTTTTGTCACAAATGACACCGAGTCGATATCAAGTGTCAAAAATTAAGAAGTATAATATTGAATTTTTCTAAGAATACGCTCAAAGATGGAGACATCTGGCATCACAGGTTAGCCCGCCTATAACAGAAACTGAAATTGTGATGACTTTCATAGACATAAGAGGATCCTAGCAAGAATAGGCAAGTCATTCTTGAAGATGATCAAACTGTTAGGTTTGTAATATTCATGAACGCAATCAAATTGCACAAAGTAAGCGAAAACGTGATAAAATAGAGTTATAAAATTTTACAAACCATATACCCGGATCATCCTTTATGAACAATTATTAATTAAACAAAAAGATAAAGAACAAGAATTATACCCTGGTAGTTCGAAGAGATGAGAATATCTTGCATTCTTTTCGGATTGTACCTTCCCGGTTATTTCCTCTGTATCATGATTTTCCCCATTGCTCATCTCCTGTATTTCAAATATCATTCTAGAATATATCATCAAAACAAAGGTTAATTGACATATCACAATTTGTCAACTTATCAAGTAAACAATTTCAGCTTAGGTAAGTCACACACTAGCGAAATATATTACTCGTCTCTCCCCTCCTAATTTTAGACTCATATCTCCGGCATCACTACAAAAAAAACATGTCATTGGCGACGGCCTCATTAGCGACGGCAGCATACTCGTCGAGAATGACCCTTCCCGGGTCCAAATTTGGTGGGAATTATTTTACGCGCATGGGAAAGGGTCATAGGCGACGACGTTGTCGTCGCTATTGAGTCAAATCGTAATGCCGTAGAGAATGAGGTTATATTTAACCCCTGACTTTCATTTTTCTTCTGTTCTCTTTCTCTCTTTCTCCCGCTCGACTCTCTGCACCTCACCGTCGCCTCTGCACCTCTACTGTCGTCGGCGCCATCAACGTTGTCGTGCCTCTCCATTTCTTCCTCCCACCGACTGACCTTCTTCCCCTTTCTTGCTCCCGTTTCCTTGGCCTGTGCGACCTGTTGCCTGTGATCTTTTCGTCTGTCTTGGTTCAGCTGGTTCTCCATTTCTCAAAGAACAACAATTAGTAAGTTAATTTTTTTTTCTTAGGCTTTAATTTGTAAGTTCCAATTTATTTATGTTAGGGTTTAATTGGGTCTTCAATTTTCTTATGTTATCATGCTTCTATTATTGTCTTTCTTGCTAAGTAGTATATATTTTTCCTTTTTTTAAGCATTATTCATCTCTATTATATGTTAGCTTACAGTACTAGTGTAGAATTAAGTATGTGTTAGCAATTTGTAATTTGTGCTGTATAAAATGGTTCTACAATTTGTAATGTCTTTTAGGCTTTGGTGACTGTGTATTGGCGTATGTGTATAGTGGTAAAGTAAGGTTGTTTTCGAAGCTTACTGTACACTTTCTCAGATAAAAAAGACTTCAATTATGGTTAAGTAGCAATTTATTAGCAGTTTGTTATTTAGAAAAGCAGAAACTGTATTGGATTTTTGCTGTAAAAAAAGGTAAAGAGGAAAGGTGAAATTGTATTGCCTTTTTTGCTGTAGAAAGTAAAGGAAGTATCTTGAAATGTGACCTACAAAATGTTAACTTAAGCTCTAATGAAAACATTTTACAGTTTTGGCGGTGCATTAGAGCTTCCAAGCATTACCCTGCTATTAAAGATTATAACTTGATCAACTTGTTATATATAGTTACTATTGTTTGCCTCAATTGTCTCAACTTGTGATTTAGTATCTTTCAATGGCAGAGTTACAATATCCAGGTTGTTTCTACTGTATTTGAGTTGTCATTTTACTGTAGTGTTTGTCGTGTTGTAAACTTGTTTTAGGATCTGTTGTTTGTTTTCCTTTTCCTAGTTGAGAGGTATATACTTGGACTAACATGATAGCTGAAGAAAGGTAATTGATATACTTTATGGTTTTGGCTAAAATTGTATCTTTCCGGTTGAAATTGAAATATATTTTTTATCTTCATGCCCTCTCTTTACCAAATTTCATTATACTTTCACACGTGCATATTTTCATACAGGTTTAGGAAGCTTAGAAACCCGTTTGAGATTCACTTAGTAGAGTGGATCTCAAATAGTCCGCTTTGGGACCGTTTTGTATGTTTTATTTCACTTAGGTTTGTTAACGACTTGAGCACGTCTTTATATTTTTTGAATTTTCATTGAATATATATCTCTGAGACGTTCTTGGTGCATATTTAGACTACGATGTGTTAGTCTATTTCGTACTTGAAGACCATGGGAGGTATCTTCAAAATTTACGAAAAAATTTAAAGATGTGTTCAAGTTGTTAACATCAATGAGGCGACACATCCGGAATGGAATAGAAGCCCGACCTTCGTTAGAGTGGGAGATGAAGTTAGAAACTCATAAACTTGCATATACATTAACTTGGAGACTTGTTTGTGTTTGTCTAACTTTCCATATATATAGCGCATGCTTGTTGTCCAAGATGTCTGCTGATCGAAGTTGGATGGAACGTAGGGTAGCCAGTGATAGGAGTGGGTTTAGCTCTGAGTATCGTAGTGGGGTTGAACAGTTTCTTAACTTCGCGTTTGAGCAAGTCAGCGGCGATGAGATCAGATGTCCTTATAAGAGGTGTGTGAATGAAGTGTGGAACGAAAGGAGTGATGTCATGTGTGACTTATTTGCGTATGGGTTCAAGCAGGGTTATACGACATGGATCTATCATGGGGAAACCTGGTTGGATGAATATGAATCGAACCTAATCCGGAGGTGACGAAACCTTTGATTTATCTAACACGATAGTTGAAGCTATCTGGTTCATACTTCCGAAGTGGAATCTGACGAGGGATGGCGATAGCGTCGGCAAGAGCCAAATGATGGGGCTAAGGTTTTCATGAGTTATTGCATGAAACAATGACGCCATCGTATGACGAGACACGAAAAGTACACCGCCTTATCTCTGCCGTGACTAAGTTTTTACACTTCAAGAACGAGCATGATCAGAAGCGAGAGAGGTTTTAATGAACTTAAGCATTTTGAAGGAGTGCTTACTGCATACAATTAAGTTAATGAGTCGTATTACTATGATGTGAAGAAAATGGTCAAAAGGCTCAATCTAGGGTATGAGAAGATTGATGCTTGTGAGAATGACTATATGTTGTATTACGGTGATGTCAATAAAGATAAGAGGTCATGTGATATTTGTGGTACAAGTAGATACTGTGAACAGTGCAAGCAAAAGGGAAAAGACGTGCCGAGAAAGATCTTACGTTACTTTCCCATTGTCTCGAGGTGATGGTCATCACTTGACGGCTCTATATTAATAATGTCGACTATGCTTGCTTGAGAATGGGTTTTTCCTCAAAAAAGCATGGGCCTTCTTGCCGCTATAGCCGTCGCTATAGCCGTCGCCAATAACCTTATGCCATCACCAATGACTACCGTAGGTAATGACAATGATGCCGACTTGGCGGCGCATTTTGAGCTAGGGGCTGACGACACACGTATGACGGCAGGGTGACGACGCGATGCCCGATACATCGCCAATGACCTCACTGCAGATGGCACTATGGTCATCAAGCGTGAAAGCGATGCCCGTCGAAGAATAACCGGTTTTCTTGTAGTGCATCGACCATATCCCTAATGTAAGACCCCGAATTTTATGAAATAAAAGTATTTAATTTTTCTATTCAGTAAATGGTTAAATTGATAAAAGTTAAAGTTAAGGGTGATATATGAATTTTTTTTTCAAAATACGCAAGTGGTTATAAAGTATTCATTATTGTCGTGGAATATTCGTTTGGTCGTGGAATATTCTTTCTGTCGGGGAATATTCGCATAACCACAAGCGATCATTTGTGGGCCCCATAACGAATAAGCGTGTTGGAAGAAGAAAATGACAAAATTGAATAATAAATAACGTAGTAGTTATTCTGAGTAAACATTTGTTAGAATACCCGGTGGTTAAAATACTGATGTACGCTGCGTGGTTGCATAAGTAGCACTACGGTGATTGCACAATATTTTTGAATTATTGATCCTTACGTGAAAGACACTAATCAATAATTATTACGATAATTACTTGCTCAATATTTTATTTTATTGATTCAATAATTGCTTTGCGTTGACATTTTATATTATTGTTGTTTCAATAATTGTCAACTTGCCATGTGATTTTCCATTATCGGATCAATAATTCATATTATTTGAATAATATTATTAGATAGCATTATTGGCAATGTCTAGAAAGTTACATCGAGGAGAGGTTTGGTCACCTAATTGCTTGCGCCCGAGAAGAGAAATCCTTATCGAAAATCCCCTCTTTCTCAGGAACTACTGGGTTGTCATAATTGTGATTCTCAGTAATATTATTTATGAATAATTAATTATTGATTTATATGATAAGGAAATATTTATTTGATGTGGATATAAATGATGGGTTTATTTATGTGGTTATAAATGAAGGAGTTAATGTTGAGGTGTTTTATCAGTATTTTGTCGGATTGGAGGCATTAAAAGATCAAATCGGTGTTATTACAGCTTTATTGTGTGAGTTATAATATTTAATCCGACCGTTGGATTGTTGTAATTTTTGGATATGTTATACATATATAAGTTGAGTATATGTCCACAAATTTGGAACCATTAAAAATGAGCGTATAATTTGTTATGAATTTTAAGAGGTGACTGATTCAGAAATTAGGTTATAAATGATTTTGGTGAAAAATTCTAGAATTGGTGGGCCCCACTTTTGGTTGGTGAGAAATGTGCTCAATTGAATTTTTAAATGTGGTGGGTGAGAATAGTAGCAGGTAAAGCCATCAGGTTGCAGGTTAAGTCTGCTTCGGTGTGCTAACATTTTCCTATAAATAGAGGGCTAAGTTATAATTGAAAATCACACCAGAAACAAGTTTTCTCTCTTTCTCTCTCTAGATTATCGAGTGTATTTTGTGAGTATTTAGATACTTGGTGAGTTCTTATTCTTCAAAATTGAAACTTTCCTTCATGTCATATCCAGATATCCAAATGTAAGTCTTTGCTTTGTTTGAGGTAAGGATAGTAAGGATTTTAAGGGTTATTATGTTTTTCAGTTCATACTTTTTTCGTCCTTCAGAAAATTCTGAAAAAAATTGAAATGATAATTTGATGAGTTTTATTGATTGTGTCCAAAAATGGTGATTTTTGGATGTATATATTAAGAGTTATGAATTTTATGAGAAAAAACTATTTTAAAAGTAACCGCTTATAACTCCTTGTGGTTAACTCCAAAATTGATGAAATTTTTATTGGGAGTACATCTATATAATATCGATTATACTTTTGTGAATTTTGGAATTTTTAGATAAAAGTACAATTTGTGATAAATATCTAAATATTAAATATCGGCGATTTTGGCCATATAAAAAATAGTAAATGAATTTTAAACATTACGAGAAAATATATATTCAATATGGGACTATATTACTCTAAAATCCCGGAAAAGAAATATTTTTGAACTGATTTGGTATTTTTCATGAAAATAGACTAGTTATGAGTAAATGAATTAAATATGTTATGTGAAGTAAGAAAATTGGAAAATAGGATTTTATGGCTTGAGAATCCTATATGAGGTATATCTGATTTTTTGATGAGGGTTTTGGTTATTGGTGATGAAATCTTATGAGTTTAAAATTTTAGGATGATTAAATGCATTATTTAGTAAAGTGTAAACAATTAAAATAAATTATTTATAAGTTTAAGAAATGTTATTTCAATATCATTATACCGAAATATTGGTATGGATTTTATTGTGGAATTTCTATCTTTTTGTGTCGGGTTTACTATTCATGAGTTACTATTCATGAGTTACTATTCATGAGTTACTATTCACGAAGTTACTATTCATGGGTTACTATTCACGAGTTACTATTAATGACAAAATTGGTTTCTTTTTCTAACCAAATTATAGTTAATTTAGGAATATTACTTTTGAGATTAAAACTGTATGTTGATCATATTATTTTTATTATCATATATAACATTTTTATAACCCTAATGATGATATTTCTCTTTGACTTGAGTGTAAAGATGGGTAGATTTTTGGTATGATCATGACTATGGGTTCTCTTTGGCCATGAAAGTCTGAAGTTAAATTGTTGACTGGTATGATCGTGACCATTGAATTTATAATTGAATATTTTTAGCTTAAGTGCAAAGGTGAAATGATCAACATGGTTATAATTATTGTTTATATAAATTAAAATGATTATATATTTCTTTGAGATAATAATATATTTGCACTGTAGATGTGCAAATATGAATGTTGATGAATATATTTGGCTGTAGTGCAAATATGAATCGTTGAGGAATATCTTTGGCCTATAGTGCAAAGATGAATTGTTGATGAATATCTTTGGCCCGTGGTCTGAAGATGACATTTGTTGAATATCTTTGGCCAAGATGGTGCAAAGATGAATAGGTGTTGAGACGATGAACATGACCAACTGGTGATACAAATGAATATCTTTGGCCGTAGTGCAAAGATGAAGTTATTAGTATGATTATGAACAGGAAATGTGATTTGGTGTAACCATGATCTTTGATGTTTCAGGTAAAGATAGGTGATGAAAATTATCTTCGTCCTGGATAAGAAGAGGAATTTAGAACTACAATTATGATTATGAGTTATTCAAATGATTGTGGACCAGAATTGTTGATTGATGTTAAAAGGATAAAACATTGTTGGTGGATTTTTAACATGGAGAAGATAATAGAGTTCATAGTATATTTGACTCTTCTAATGGATTACTCGTTCCGCTGCAACTATGGTTGAAATTTTTATCATCTACCATATGTTCTAAATCTCTGATTTATTATTGATGAAGGCTATTGATAATTTAATTATCTTTAGTCATGATATTCTTTACTGAGCTAGTTGTGCTCACCCTATTGCTTCACAATTCCTTTCGGGTAATAAGAGTGTAGCTGGGTTGGGTCGGGGAAATGAGGGATAGAGCGGTGGTCATCATTTTAGTAGTTATATTTGGTGAATCAACAAGGGTGAAAGCGAACCCAACGTTGGAAGGTGTTTTTCCACTATCATACAAGATGTCTAATGACATACAACCTCATGTATCATCATAAGATGGGGATTGTGCTCATCCACTTCTTTGAGTATATCTACTGAGCACTACCTATATAATTTTGGTATTTGTTTGGAGTATAATTCTCAATTAGAGACAATGGAGATAATTATATGTCGAGAGAAGACTCACCATTGGAAAGAAGATGATAGTAATCTTCTCATTTTTTTCTTTAGGGGTCTATTAGATTGACCAAGAATATTTACGTGGCCATATGATATCTATCATAACCTGAGCGCATGGCCTCCCATGTATACGAAGGTTTCTTTGATCACTTTCCAAAGATTCTAATTTCTAAAACAGTTTTTGAGTGTACCTTTATGTAAGGTGTCATTGTGACGTGCTATCCAAGGTTGGGATGAGAGTCACAGTTGGTATATATTTGTATCAAAACTCACAGCATATGTGTTGTTGTATTTTACACGACAATTGTTGTAATAAAGTTGCAGTTGTTTTCTGTACCATGTAATTGGCGACTCAGAATAGGTTGGATGGAATGGACCTATTTTTGGGTTGTCGCAGTTTGTATCAGAGCTTAGGGATATGGTCTCTGGCGGAGATCGGGGAATAGAACTAGGAGGGGAGAGATGAGTAAATCCTTCGCTAGTGTGTCTTACCTAAGCTTATTTGTTGGTCAGTCATAATATTGGGATATTATGTGATATGTTAATTTGTTCAATTAACCTTTTTTTTGAAGCTATATTCTAGAATGATATCTGAAATACAGGAGATGAGCAATGGAGAAATCATGATGACAGGGAAGATGGAATCTGAAATGAAAGAAAGGTATTCTCAACTCTTTGAAATACCAGGTACGTAAATTTTGGGGACGAAATTTCATAAGGAGGGGAGATTGTAAGACCCCGAATTTTATGAAATAAAAGTATTTAATTTTTCTATTCAGTAAATGGTTAAATTGATAAAAGTTAAAGTTAAGGGTGATATATGAATTTTTTTTTCAAAATACGCAAGTGGTTATAAAATATTCATTATTGTTGGGGAATATTCGTTTGGTCGTGGAATATTCTTTACAGTAGGGAATATTAAATGCGACTGGCCAGCAAGCCCATTTGGGGGCCCCATAACGAATAACTATCGGATGAAGAAAATGATAAAATTGAATAACTAAATAACAGAAGTTAATTATTCTGAATTAACAACGCTGGAATACACGGTGGTTAAAATACGATGTCTGGCGTGTGGTTGCCAAGAGCAGACACGGTATTGCAGATGCATTATTTTCAATTATTGATTCTTACGTGAGAAGGCACTAATCAATAATTGTTACGATAATTCTTTGTTCAATATTTTATTTTATTGATTCAATAATTGTTGCGTTGATATTTTATATTATTGTTGTTTGATAATTGTCAACGCATGATATTTTCCATTATCGGATCAATAATTCATATTATTTGAATAATATTATTAGATAGCATTATTGGCAATGTCTAGAAAGTTACATCGAGGAGGGTTTGGTCACCTAATTGCTTGCCAAAGATGAAGGAGAAATACTTATCTGAAAGCCCCTCTTTCCCGAGGAGCTACTTTGGTTGTCATAATTGTGATTACATAATATTATTTGTGAATAATTAATTATTGATTTATATGATAAGAAAATATTTATTTGATGTGAATATAAATGATGGATTTATTTATGTGGTTATAAAAGAAGGAATTAATGTTGAGGTGTTTTATCAGTATTTTGTCGGATTGGAGGTATTAAAAGATCAAATCGGTGTTATTATAGCTTTATTGTGTGAGTTATAATATTTAATCCAAATAGTTGATCGTTGTAATTTTTGGATATGTTATACATATATAAGTTGAGTATATGTCCACAAATTTTGAACCGTTAAAAATGAGCGTATAATTTGTTACTGAATTTTAAGAGGTGACCGATTGAAAATTAGGTTTATAAATGATTTTGGTGGAAAATTCTAGAAATTGGTGGGCCCCACTTTTGGTTGGTGAGAAATGTGCTCAATTAAATTTTCAAATGTGGTGGGTGAGAATAGTAGCGAGGTAAAGCCATCAGGTTTGCGGTGTTAAAATCTGCCTTGGCGTGCTTAACATTTTCCTATAAATAGAGGCTAAGTTAGAATTGAAAATCTCACAAAATAAGTTTTCTCTTTCTCTCTAGAGATTATCGAGTGTATTTTGTGAGTATTTAGATACTTGGTGAGTTGCTTTATTCTTGATTGCAAGTTTCCTTCATGTCATATCCGATATCCAATCGGAAGTCTCTTTTTTTTGAGGTAAGGGATAGTAAGGGGGATTTTAAGGGTTATTATGTTTTTTCGGTTTAAGTACTTTTTTTCGACCTTCAAAAATTCGGAAATATTTGAAATGATAATTTGATGAGTTTTATTGATTGTGTCCAAAAATGGTGATTTTTGGATGTATAGATTAAGAGTTATGAATTTTATGAGAAAAGACTATTTTAAAAGTAACAAGCTTATAACTCCTTGTGGTTAACTCCAAAATTGATAAAATTTTTATTGGGAGTACATCTATATAATATCGATGTACTTTTGTGAATTTTGGAATTTTTAGATAAAAGTACAATTTATGATAAATATCTAAATATTAAGTGGTTTTTGGCCATATAAAAAATAGTAAATGAATTTTAAAAATTACGAGAAAATATATATTTCAATATGGGACTATATTACGCTAAATCCCGGAAAAAAAATATTTTTGGAACCGATTTGGTATTTTTCATGAAAATGGACTAGTTATGAGTAAATGAATTAAATATGTTATGTGAAGTAAAAAATTGGAAAATAGGATTTTATGGCTTGAGAATCCTATAAGAGGTATATGCATTTTTAATGAGGGTTTTGGTTATTGGTGATGAAATCTTATGAGTTTGAAATTTTAGGATGATTAAATGCATTATTTAGTAAAGTGTAAACAATTAAAATAAATTGTTTATAAGTTTAAGAAATGTTATTTCAATATCATTATCTTAGAAATATTGGTATGAATTTTATTGTGAAATTTTTACCTTTTTGTGTCGGGTTTACTATTCATGAGTTACTATTCACGAGTTACTATTCATGAGTTACTATTCACGAAGTTACTATTCATGGGTTACTATTCACGAGTTACTATTCATGACAAAATTGGTTTCTTTTTCTAACCAAATTATAGTTGATTTATGAATATTACTCTTGAGATTAAAACTGTATGTTGATCATATTATTTTTATTATCATATATAACATTTTTATAACCCTAATGATGATATTTCTCTTTGACTTGAGTGTAAAGATAGGTATATTTTTGGTATGATCATGATTATGGGTTCTCTTTGGCAAGTAATGCAAAGTTGAATTGTTGACTGGTATGATCGTGACCATTGAATTTATAATTGAATATCTTTAGCTTAAGTGCAAAGGTGAAATGATCAACATGGTTATAATTATTGTTTATATAAATTCTGAAATGATTATATATTTTTTTGAGATAATAATATATTTATCCTGTGTAGTGCAAATATGAACTGTTGATGAATATATTTGGCCCCAGTAGTGCAAATATGAATCGTTGAGGAATATCTTTGGCTGTGGTGGTGCAAAGATGAATTGTTGATGAATATCTTTGGCCGTAGTGCAAAGATGACATGTTGTTGAAAATCTTTGGCGTAGTCGCAATGATGAGCAGTGTTGAGATGAACATGACCAACTGGTGATACAAATGAATATCTTTAGTAAGTAGTCTGAAGATGAAGTTATTAGTATGATTATGAGCGAGAAAATGTGATTTGGTGTAACCATGATCTTTGATGTTTCGGTAAAGATAGGTGATGAAAATTATCTTCATCCTGGATGAGAAGAGGAATTTAGAACTACAATTATGATTATGAGTTATTCATATGATTGTGGACCAAAATTGTTGATTGATGTTACGAGGATAAAACATTGTTGGTGGATTTTTAACATGGAGAAGATAATAGACTTTATAGTCTATTTGACACTTTCTAATGGATTGCTTTCGTTCACCGCAACTATGGTTGAAATTTTTATCATCTACCATATGTTCTAAATCTACGATTTATTATTGATGAAGGCTATTGATAATTTAATTATCTTTAGTCATGATATTTTTTCTTGAAGCTAGTTGTGCTCACCCTTTTGCTTCACAATTTCTTTCGGGTAATAAGAGTGTAGTTGGGTCGAAGAGGGGAATACGGGGGAATAGAAGCGGTGGTCATCTTTTAGTAGTTATATTTGGTGAATCAACAAGGGTGAAAGCGAACCCAACGTTGGAAGGGTGTTTTGCCACTATCATACAAGATGTCTAATGACATACAACCTCGTGTCATCATAAAGACGAGGGTTGTGCTCATCCACTTCTTGAGTATATCTCTGAGCACTACCTATATAATCTTGGTATTTGTTTGGAGTATAATTCCCAATTAGAGACAGTGGAGATAATTATATGTCAAGAGAAGACTCACCATTGG
Organism: Panax quinquefolius; assembly: GCA_020205615.1. Taxonomy (NCBI): domain Eukaryota; kingdom Viridiplantae; phylum Streptophyta; class Magnoliopsida; order Apiales; family Araliaceae; genus Panax; species Panax quinquefolius. The sequence goes on from CM035172.1 coordinate 114,014,946, forward strand.
AAAGAAGATGGTAGTAATCTTCTCATTTTTCTTTGGGGACTATTGGGTCAACCAAGAATAATTCTGTGGGCATATGATATCTATCATAACCTAGACGCGTGGCCTCCCATGTACGAAGGTTTCCTTGATCACTTTCCAAAGATTCTAATTTCTAAAACAGTTTTTGAGTGTACCTTTATGTAAGGTGTCATTGTGACGTGCTATCCAAGGTTGGGATGAGAGTCACAGTTGGTATATATTTGTATCAAAACTCACAGCATATGTGTTGTTGTATTTTGCACGACAATTGTTGTAATAAAGTTGCAGTTGTTTTCTGTACCATGTAATTGGCGACTCAGAATAGGTTGGATGGAATGGACCTATTTTTGGGTTGTCGCAGTTTGTATCAGAGCTTAGGGATATGGTCTCTGGCGGAGATCGGGGAATAGAACTAGGAGGGGAGAGATGAGTAAATCCTTCGCTAGTGTGTCCTACCTAAGCTTATTTGTTAGTCAGTCATAATATCGGGATATTATGTGATATGTTAATTTGTTCAATTAACCTTTTTTTTGAAGCTGTATTCTAGAATGATATCTGAAATACAGGAGATGAGCAATGGAGAAATCATGATGACAGGGAAGATGGAATCTGAAATGAAAGAAATGTATTCTTAACTCTTCGAAATACCAGGTACGTAAATTTTGGGGACGAAATTTCATAAGGAGGGGAGATTGTAAGACCCCGAATTTTATGAAATAAAAGTATTCAATTTTTCTATTCAGTAAATGGTTAAATTGATAAAAGTTAAAGTTAAGGGTGATATATGAATTTTTTTTCAAAATACGCAAGTGGTTATAAAGCATTCATTATTGTCGGGGAATATTCGTTTGGTCGTGGAATATTCTTTCTGTAGGGGAATATTCGTACGACGGCGCAGCTATTTGTGGGCCCCATAACGAATAACTATCGGAAGAAGAAAATGATAAAATTGAATAACGGCGTAGTTGTTAGCGTTAACACTGTTGGAATACAAGGTGGTTAAAATACGATGAAATGCTGCGCGTGGTTGCACTTGCATGTACATGGTATTGCATAGTATTTTTGAATTATTGATCCTTACGTGAGAAGACACTAATCAATAATTATTACGATAATTCTTGCTCAATATTTTATTTTATTGATTCAATAATTGCTTTGCGTTGATATTTTATATTATTGTTGTTTCAATAATTGTCAACTTGCAGATATTTTCCATTATCGGATCAATAATTCATATTATTTGGAATAATATTATTAGATAGCATTATTGGCGATGTCTAGAAAGTTACATCGAGGAGAGGTTTGGTAACCTAATTACTTGCGCCAATGAGGAGAAATCCTTATCTGAAAGCCCCTCTTTCCTGAGGAACTACCGATTGTCATAATTGTGATTACTGTAATATTATTTGTGAATAATTAATTATTGATTTATATGATAAGAAAATATTTATTTGATGTGAATATTAATAATGGATTTATTTATGTGGTTATAAATGAAGGAGTTAGTGTTGAGGTGTTTTATCAGTATTTTGTCGGATTGGAGGTATTAAAAGATCAAATCGGTGTTATTATAGCTTTATTGTGTGAGTTATAATATTTAATCGTAGTTGGATCGTTGTAATTTTTGGATATGTTATACATATATAAGTTGAGTATATGTCCACAAATTTTGAGCCGATTAAAAATGAGCGTATAATTTGTTATGAATTTTAAGAGGTGACCGATTCGAAAATTAGGTTTATAAATGATTTTGGTAGAAAATTCTAGAATTGGTGGGCCCCACTTTTGGTTGGTGAGAAATGTGCTCAATTAAATTTTCAAATGTGGTGGGTGAGAATAGTAGCGAGTAAAAGCCATCAGGTCAGTTGCGAGTTAAGTCTGCTTGACGTCTTAACATTTTCCTATATAAATAAAAGGCTAAGTTAAATTGAAAATCTCACCGTAAAATAAGTTTTCTTTCTTTCTCTCTCTAGATTATCGAGTGTATTTTATGAGTATTTAGATACTTGGTGAGTTGCTATTCTTCACTGCAAGTTTCCTTCAGCGTCATATCCGATATTCAGTCAGAAGTGCTACTGTTTTGAGGTAAGGAATAGTAAGGGATTTTAAGAGTTATTATGTTTTTCAGTTCGTACTTTTTTTTACCTTCAGAAAATTCTGGAAATATTTGAAATGATAATTTGATGAGTTTTATTGATTGTGCCAAAAAATAATGATTTTTTGATGTATAGATTAAGAGTTATGAATTTTATGAGAAAAGACTATTTTAAAAATAACCGCTTATAACTCCTTGTGGTTAACTCCAAAATTGATAAAATTTTTATTGGAAATACATCTATATAATATCAGTGTACTCTGTGAATTTCGGAATTTTTAGATAAAAGTACAATCTGTGATAAATATCTAAATATTCGGCGGTTTTGGCCATATAAAAAATAGTAAATGAATTTTTAAAATTCTGAAAAAAATATATGTTCAATATAGGACTATATTCTACTAAATCCCAGAAAATAAATATTTTTGAAACTGATTTGGTATTTTTCATGAAAATAGACTAATTATGAGTAAATGAATTAAATATGTTATGTGAAGTAAGAAAATTGAAAAATATAATTTTATGGCTTGAGAATCCTATATATGAGGTATATCTGATTTTTTGATGAGGGTTTTGGTTATTGGTGATGAAATCTTATGAGTTTGAAATTTTAGGATGATTAAATGCATTATTTAGTAAAGTGTAAACAATTAAAATAAATTGTTTATAAGTTTAAAAATGTTATTTCAATATCATTATACCAAAATATTGGTATAGATTTTATTGTGGAATTTCTACCTTTTTGTGTCGGGTTTACTATTCATGAGTTACTATTCACGAGTTACTATTCATGAGTTACTATTCATGAAATTACTATTCACGAGTTACTATTCATGAAAAAATTAGTTTCTTTTTCTAACCAAATTATAGTTGATTTATGAATATTACTCTTGAGATTAAAACTGTATGTTGATCATATTATTTTTATTATCATATATAACATTTTTATAACCCTAATGATGATATTTCTCTTTGACTTGAGTGTAAAGATGGGTAGATTTTTGATATGATCATGACTATGGGTTCTTTTTTGCTAGTAATGCAAAGTTGAATTGTTGATTGGTATGATCGTGACCATTGAATTTATAATTGAATATCTCTAGCTTAAGTGCAAAGGTGAAATGATCAACATGATTATAATTATTGTTTATATAAATTCTGAAATGATTATATATTTCTTTGAGATAATAATATATTTGTCATGTAGTGCAAATATGAACTGTTGATGAATATATTTGGCACATGGTGCAAATATGAACTGTTGAGGAATATCTTTGGCTGTGTAGTCTGAAAAGATGAATTGTTGATGAATATCTTTGGCTAGTAGTATAAAGATGACATGTTGTTGAATATCTTTAGCCAGTAGTGCAAAGATGAACAGGTGTTGAGATGAACATGACCAACTGGTGATACAAATGAATATCTTTGGCCGTAGTGCAAAGATGAAGTTATTAGTATGATTATGAATAGAAAATGTGATTTGGTGTAATCATGATCTTTGATGTTTCAGGTAAAGATAGGTGATGAAAATTATCTTCGTCCTGGATGAGAAAAGGAATTTAAAACTACAATTATGATTATGAGTTATTCATATGATTGTGGACCAAAATTGTTGATTGATGTTACAAGGATAAAACATTGTTGGTGGATTTTTAACATGAAGAAGATAATAGACTTCATAGTCTATTTGACTCTTTTAATGGATTGCTCGTTCCGATGCAACCATGGTTGAAATTTTTATCATCTACCATATGTTCTAAATCTCTGATTTATTATTGATGAAGGCTATTGATAATTTAATTATCTTTAGTCATGATATTCTTTACTGAGCTAGTTGTGCTCACCCTTTTGCTTCATAATTTCTTTCAGGTAATAAGAGTGTAGCTAGGTCGAGCGGGGGTAACAGGGGAATAGAACGGTGGTCATCATTTAGTAGTTATATTTGGTGAATCAACTAGGGTGAAAGCGAACCCAACGTTGGAAGGGTGTTTTGCCACTTATCATACTGAATGTCTAATGACATACAACCTCGTGTCATCATAAAGACAGGGTTGTGCTCATCCACTTCTTCGAGTATATCTACGAGCACTACCTATATAATCTTGGTGTTTGTTTGGAGTATAATTCTCAATTAGAGACAGTGGAGATAATTATATGTCAAGAGAAGACTCGCCATTGGAAAGAAGATAGTAATCTTCTCATTTTTCTTTGGGGTCTATTGTGTCATCCAAGAATAATTCTGTGGGCATATGATATCTATAATAACCTAGACGCATGGCCTCCCATGTACGAAGGTTTCCTTGAGCACTTTCCAAAGATTCTAATTTCTAAAACAGTTTTTGAGTGTACCTTTATATAAGGTGTCATTGTGACGTACTATCCAATGTTGGGATGAGAGTCACAGTTGGTATATACACTACACCAAAAATGGCCTCTAGTGAAAAACAAATCCTTCACAAGACATACTATATCACTCACAAGTGATTTATTACGAAGAAATATTTTCTTTACACGATTGCTCACATTAGACCTCCTCGCAATTGGGTATTGTTGGGTCATGATATTTCCCCTCTTTGGGCTGAGTAAGTTGGGCTTACTTATTAAATTAATCCATTGGGCCTTCATTATTGAACCTTGAAAGTCATTGGGTTTAGTCACCATATTACTTATATTTAACCCTATAAGACCGGGTCGGTTCATTGGACTAACCTATTGGATCATTTAATTTCTATTACTTTGACTTGTAATGATGAAAAAATATGATGGTTGACTGCTATTATTACCATGCATTAATGTGGATGGGATCCGGTGACGGCCGGCGGTAGAAAACAGAGGTCAGAAGTAGTGGGTGAACTATACACACCCTGGACAGAACCATCGATCACGGGTCAGGTTAGAGGTAGTGGGTGGCACCAGAAACCGCAAAAGAGAGTATCACCTATCAACCAAGTCTTCACAAATGTAGTGCGTGCTCATACACATTCATATTCACATATACACACAATCGAGAATTATTATCTCTCTCAATACACTAGACATTACATCCTCCATTTGTTAACCTTGTGAACACACGATATCGACTCTCACGCGCTCGAGCTATCCCTCTGAGGTCCCACCGTCAAGCTTGTGGTGTTGTTTATCGTGTTTATCGTGCGGTGATCGTATGCGTCTTTACGTGATTGGGGCGTTGGAGAAGATCTTGGCGTTAACATCATGCGCTAAAGGAGGGCGTGAGTTCTAATGTCATTGAAATTTTCAATCACAATCATTTAATCTACTTCAAGATGATGAGGAGTAGAGATGGTACGCCGTAAAAAAGCGAAGCGATGGCGCTTAGCTAGTCACCGCCTCGTGTTTCTGATGAGGGATCGTCTGGTCCTTCTAAAAGTGCTCACGAGAGCACGGCCTCTAAGCATAATTCAGAGATCTCCGTCCAAGATCCATGGTGGGGCCGCACGGAGGTTGGTTTTCGATGCGATAAGGAGCGTGATCATGGTCGAGGGGCGGTGGAAGGCTCACCGACCAAGACTCATCGTCAAGTGGTCAAGATGACAGAGTCGCCAAGTCAAGCGAGGATGGCGATTTAAGCAGATAAAGCCTTGGAGGTTCTGCTAAAGCAGAGAGAAGATATAGCCGAACAGATGCTTCTGGCGCGGAGTTAAGTTAAGGGACGAAGCATCTAGCCATGTTCAAATCCGAAAGGCGAGTAAGATAAGGAGATGCCACTACGGCGAGGTAAAGAGCCGGAGCATTCTACACACGTGTCTAGGGATCGCTCTCACTAGGAGAGATCGAGGAGCGTAACTCCCCGTGGCCTCGAAGAAGGCACCTGTGGTCGCTGGTTCTCAAAGATCGAGACGACGACGCGCGAAGGAGCGGTCGAGGGAGATCGTGCTGTAAAAACAAGAAGAAGAGAGCATCAACATGAATATTCTCATCACGAGGATGTAATTATACGCCGAGTAGGACCGTAAGCCCCACGAGGGCAATGGGATCTAGCAGAGGAGGTCGATCCACCAGAAGGCAAAATGTCGCTTCAGAAAAAGAGGTCTCCTCGCACCCAAGGTGTTGATTTTTAGTGAAGGAGTTGAGAGAGCTCCGGCGGCAACCGAGGTTCAACAGTGAAAGACACTCCGGAAAGAAGGCATCCCTTTTTCCTCGGATATTCTCAAGGAGAAGCGCGGATGTCACCAAGAAGTTGCCTCGTATGGAGAGTTACGATGGGTCCGGGACCACTTACGACCATAGCCAAAGCGCTCGACCGGCTCATGGATTATTATGATTTCACCGATGCTACCAAGTGCCACACATTTGTTACGACATCGAGGAAAGATGCGAGGCGGTGGATGGGGACTTTGCCGATTCAATTTCCTCTTGGACCGAACTTTTTGCGATAAGTTCCACGCCCGCTTTGGAGCAACCAAGGAGAGGAAAGCCCACCGGTTCATTACCACAGTCCGGCAGCTTCACCAACGAGTCCTCGGGTCAATATGTGAAGAGGTTCAGAGAAGCAGCTTGGTCGTGTCCGACCTCAATGATCTCCGTGCCGTAAGTTTGTTTCAGAATGGGCTAACTGTAAAGTCCGAGAAGTTGGTGAAGAAGTTGATGTTCAACCATCCAAGAGCTCGCGTAAACTTTTGACAAAGCGTAAAAAGATATATTGTTGTAGGAGGCTATGAATAGCACAAACGTCCTTCTTCTGGACCAGCTTAAAGGATGCAGATGATCCTAAGGCGTAGAGCGATCGTAAGAAGGGGGAGGATACAATGATCGCCGGAGGCGCGCTCAAGAAGTTCAATAATTCGTGATTTACGGAGGAGTAGTCGTCCACCTGCGTCCGCCTCGAAGGTGAACAAGGTTTACACCAAGTTGAACACGGATAGGTCGGTGATCTTGGACCAAATCAGGAACCAGCCATTCTATGAGCCGCCTCGTGACCACATCAAGCCAGGGCAGGGCAATACCCGAAAATATTGTGGCTATCATCAAGCTGCTGGTCACGATACTAATGAATGTTGCAATTTGAAAGATTTCGTAGAGAAGAAGATTCAAAATGGTTTGTTGGTTCAGTATGTGGCCGGGAGGGACCAACAAGGTCAGCAAAATACTAATCGTCTTCGTTCGTGATCGTTTCAGCACGGTCCTACCCACTCAAAGTATTCCAAAGACCACCGCCAAGGCACGCTATCGATGTAATAACCCATGAACAAAGCAGGAAAGTTGGTAGGGAAGAAGAGAGAGGATACCGATTCGGCCATGTCCGTGGCGTGGTGCTCCCAAGGCCGACATGCACCTTTTTCGTGGATCTGTTATTTCTTTCACCGATGCAGATTATCCTTCGGAGCCTATCGAGCCGCATGAGGGGGCATTGGTGATCACAGCGCAGGTGGGTTCAGTAGATGTGAAGCGTATGATGATGATAACGGGTCTTCAGAGACATCTTATATGCCCATGCTTATCGAGGATGCATCTTGATGGGCGGAAGATGGAGGTCGAACAGAGGCTCCTTTATACGGCTTTAGCAACGATCCATTAAAGTCAGCAGAGCACTATCGAGCTCCCAAAGATCTTCTACACGGCTCCTCGGCAAATAGAAATAATGTGTAAATTTTATGTTGTGCATGTAGATTCGGCTTACAACGCCATATTGGGAAGGCCTACACTGACAGCTCTCCAAGCGGTGACTTCCATCCCTCACTTCAAAATCAAGTTCCCCACTACACACGGAGTCGAGTAGTGGCGGCGGGGACTTAGATCTAGCCCGACGATTTTATAGAAATGCGGTTATTTCTTCCTGAGTGGGGGTCGCAAATGTAAACAAACAATGGCAATTGAGATCGAGCCCTTCACCGAAAGCAATGGAGCCATGGCAATTCCTCGCAGGAGAAACGGAAGAGATCGAGCTAGTCCTTGAAAAGCCGCAGAAGACAAGAAGATTGGTTCGGTCCGCCGTAACCTCTTCTGACAAACCTCACGGAGCTCCTTCACGCTATATGGACATTTTGCATGGGAACCACAGGATACGCCCGAGTCGACCAAAAAATAACCGAGCACGCACTAGATGTAGATCCTTCAAGAAGCTAGTTCGGCGTGAAAAGGAGAATTTTTGCACCAGAGCGACAGAAGATCATTGATGAGGAGATTGCAAAGTCATTAGTCACGACTTCATCTATGAAATTGATTACCTTGAGTGGATGACAAATGTGGTGTTGGTGCGTAAGCGAATGGAAAATGGCGAGTTTGCATCGACTACACCGATCCGAATAAAGCTTGTCCAAAGACTTTTATCCTTTGCCCCATATCGACCAAATTTCATCGATGCCACTTTGGGTATGCATTACTAAGCTTTATGGATGCTTTTTCGTGTTATCACCAAATATCCATGTGCAAGAAGGATGTCCCAAGACAAGATTCATTACACACCATTCGATGTACGCCACAAGAAGATGACCTTTGGCCTTATAAATGCCGGAGCCACTTACCGTGAGAATGATGAACTTCGCCTCTTCAACAGCAACTAGGGAGAAACATGGAGGTCTATGTAGATAACATGATCGTGAAGAGCATGCGGTTTCAAAAACATTTGACGATCCGGAGGAGTGCTTCCAGATCGTCTGGTCATCATCACCGAGGCTCAATCCGCCAAATGCACCTTCTGCCTCGGTGCGGGGGAAGTTTCGGGATATCCGGTCACCGAGAGGCATCAAGCCAATCCGAGAAGATCCGTGCCATTCTTGACATGAAGACTCCTCACCATTCAAAGACGCCCAACGTCCCGAATCGGGCGGATTGCGAGCTTTGAGGAGGTTTATGTCGAAGTCTCATGAGAGGTGCCTTCCTTTCTTTAATACACTAAAAGGACCAAGAATGCAAAGACGTTCCAAAGGATCGCCGAATGCGAAGACGCCTTTCGTAAGCATAAAGACATATCTATCTTCTACTCCTTTTATTGATGAAGTCCGCCCAAAGAGAGACCTTATATTTATACCTCGCAAAGAAGTTCGCTGGCAGCTTGGAGCAAGATTGGTTCGGGAGGTCGGTGGGAAGCAAAGATCCGGCCTATTATGTCGGTCCACGCCCCACGAGATGTCGAAAGCAGTACCCAAACATTGAAAAATTTGCTTTTGCTTTGATAAATGCTAGTAGAAAGCTTCGCATATATTTTCAAGGCTCTGGCTCTCGGTCGCTTACACAGATCGCCCATTGAAGAAGGTGATGAGCAAGCCGAGGTTTTGGGGAGACTAAAGCGGCATGGACTATGGAGTTGTCCCAATTTTTCATTGAGTATCATCCCCAACCGCTTATCAAAGGTCGCCTCGCCGATTTTATGGTGAAGTGCTCGCTCACCGAAGCAGATCTTGAAGCGCGTAGAAGTTGAGACGTCCGATCGAAATTGTTGCGGTTCTTCAAATAGGACAGAATGCATGGACGCCAGACACGATGGATCCTCTACAATGGATCATAGTGGGGCCGAGATATTATCTAAACGAGTCCGGAGAGATTCAAAGTGCAGCAAGCCATCAGATTCGGGTTTAAAGCGACGAACAACGAAAACCGGTATGGCGTTGTTGGCGGTGTTCGATCGGCAAAGAGTCTAGAGGTCCGTGGTCGATCATTTACAAAGGACTCTCGGTTGGTCGTCAAACAACCGCTCGGGAGATTATGGCTCGTGGGACCGTGGATGATCAAGTATCCGGCGTAATTAAAAGACCGACTTCAATTACTTTGTTTCTTATGAGTTTCAGGCATAGAGCGAACGATAATTCCATTGCTGATGCCATGTTGAAGCTTCGCCACCACGATGCGAGATGTTTTCAATGGATCGGTTTATTTAGAAGTTTTCAGTTAGGTACCCGAGTGTTCAAAGATGAAGCGGTGATGTGTATTGCTTATCTAATCACGGATGACTCCTCTACATCGAATATTTGGCGATGGCGTCCTTCCTTCCTGGATCGAGATCCCCGCAAAGAAGATCAAGTACAAGAGTGCCAACTTCGTTTTATTGATGGGGATCTTTATCGAAGGGCATTTTCGTCACCATTATTGAAGTGTCCGGTTCCGTCTCGAAGTCGATTATGCCCTTCGGGAAGTTCATGAAGGCATTTATGGTGATCATATGGGTCGCTAAGTCATTAGCATACAAAGTTCTTCTAAGAAGGGTACTATCGCCAACGATCTTCAAGGAAGCTACCGAGTATGTAAAGAAGTGTGAGAAGTGTCACCAACAATGGTCCGATCCCACATCACCCACCGTAAGAGCTATACTCGATTCTATCTCCTATACCCTTTCATTGCCTGGGGGTTGATATCTCGGGTCCATTCACGAAAAAGCTAAGGGACAGTCACCTTTGTAATAGTTGCTATTGATTACATGACCAAGTGGGTAGAGGCAAAGCCACTTTATTGATAACAGAGCAGAATGTTTGAAGTTCATGAAAGAGTCCGTAATATTTCGCTCTAATTCCCAAAGTGGTGATATCGAATAATGGACGCCATTCGTGGGATCAAAATTTGAAGGATTTTTACGAGTCGGGGTTCAAAGACAAGAAGACTTCAAAGGGCTCATCCACAATGAATGGGCAAGTCGAGGTGACCAACAGACGTCACCGAATCGGGATCAAGCGCAGATCGGATGAAGCTAAAGGAAGATGGCGGAAGAACCGCTTTCAACAGCGTTGTGGGCTTACTTGGACTACACCGAGGACCACCACGGGATTCACCCTTCGATTGGCTATATGCGATGCCTTAGTCCCAAATAAATCGGATCTCCAAGTCTTCGTCGGTCAATTCAAAGAAATCTACATCGACGAAGGACCAAGGCCAACCTGGATCTGCTAGAAGAAGTCAGAGAGGTAGCTTTGCTCAAATTGGCTGCTTATCAACGAAGAGTAGCCAAGCATTACAACAAAGGGGTCAAACTTCGCAGATTCGAAGTAGGAGACTTTGTCCTCAGAGAAGCCGAAGCATCTACGCCTCAAAACACAGGAAAGTTAATGCCGAACTGGGAAGGGTCGTATGAGGTGATCGAAGTATCAAAGCCAGACACTTATCGGTTAAAGGCATTAGATGGTTCCGAGATCAAGAACACTTGGCATGCAGGCAGGCTTCGGAAATATTTTCAATAGAGATCAAGTCAATTTACCGGAAGCTCTATACATGATTGTCCATTATCAATAAAAAGTCACTTTTTCACAATTGATCCTGTTCCTATTTGTCCTAAGTTCACAATGAGTGTTCCTATGAATTTGTGACCCAGTGTGGTAGACAAATTCCGTGATCCTTATATCTTGATCCTTATATCTTGGTCCTTATATAATTGTTTCATCCCGAGTGGTAAACAAATGTCCTTATATATTTGTTCTACCCCGAGTGGTAAGCAAGATCTTGATGGTGCAAAGAGGATCAGCCGAATTCATTTGACATACTTAATCGATCTCACACTTCTAAACGATAAGTATACATTACTTTATTTTGTTCAAGTGTTGAGTTCAGTTCATTCAATTCAGTTCATTAAATTCTATCCATTAAATTCAGTTCACTTCATTTTATTCTTAACTGTCATATGCCTTAACTAGTTCACAATCTAAGCTCGGTTCATTCAAGACTATTGGTACTCAATTATTGACAAGAAACGAAAAGCATCATGCGAAAGCCACACATGTAGAAAGTCGAAATTTGAACCATTCGAGCTATTCATTCATTTTGACAAACACATCAGTGCAAAAACATAAATTCTAACATAATTTCGAGCAATAGAAGTCCTGATAAAGTTTTTAAAACAAAATCCTTAAACAATTTCCAAAATAAACAGAAATTTTCACAAACATTCTTAAATAAAACTCAAGAAAAACAAGAACATTCACTTCAGGCATCATCCTCGCCATCTGAAGAGTCGAGCAAGGATGGATCCACGTTAGCTGTAATCAACTTCTCCTTGCCACGACTCCGGCAGAGCTCATAGCTTTCAGAATATATCTTCATAATCTCTCCGTTGATCTCATCCGAGTTCCGATACTCTTCGCAGATCTGCTTCATGAAGGTCATCTGATAGAGGAGGCCCAAGGTCCCTAGAGCCTTGAGTTCTCGGATTTCTTCTTCCAGCTTCTGACGCTTATTCAGATGACGAGTTTCTGCTAGCTCTAGCTTCTGGATCGTTTTAGTCAAGATCTTAGCATCAGCCTTTAGCTCTTTGATCTTCTCCATCCTTATTTCGCCTCCTCCGAACCAAGTCAACATTCATCTTGACGATCTCCTCATATTGTGCTTTAGTTGACTTCGCTCTTCATCGGATGTCTTCGCATCTCCTTTGGCTTGGGCCAACTCTTTCAAGACCCTCATTCGTGTGAAGAACGCTCTCACGCCGAGTCCTTTCCCGAGCCGGCGCAGACTTCGGGATGACATTCTCCTTCCTCATTGCCTCTTCTTGATTCACCGATAGACCTTGGGCACGCAGACGTCCAAACACAACATTCTCCTCACGCATGTCCAAAGGTTATTCGATCGATTTTAGGATGTATAAGTATGAAGATAAATACTGAAATAAAGGAGAGAACCAATTACCTTCGCCAGTAGCTCATACGCCACGCTAAGAAAATCCCGTTCGAACTATTCCCGAATCGATGGTCATTTGCTTTCACAGACGAAAGCGTCAAACAAATTGAAAAGGAAAGTTGGCATTAAATCGAGGCCACATGGTTGGAGAGGCCATAGCGTCATTGAAATTCAGAGGTCGGTTGCCTTGGAGGAGAAGGCATGGATTGATTATGAATCACGAGGATCCACATGTATATTTTCGGAGAGGAGATTGAACAGATTAGGTTCGTGGATCGGTGAGGGAGCCGAGGATGAACTCGGATGGCTATCGATGGATGTTTCCTTCCTAGATAAGATGGGGATAGATTTGACCAGTTCATCATCAGGCACTTGAATTTCAGTTGGGACTATTGGGGGAATGTCAGCCGAAGACGATGGAACTCGGAGCTCATCGGCAGTCAAAGGGGTAATCTTTGTCCTTATCTTCTTAGCACGGAGAACCTTCGCCCGATCGTGGAGAGGTATATCAAGCAGGCTTCTCTTAATCGGGACAGATTCGAAAGGTGCAGAGCTAGGGTTGGACGAGGGGGTTGCTTGTGGAATTGCTTCAGAAATTGTTTCCGGATCACTTTCAAGATTTGTTTCCGGCTGGGTGGATTTGGATTTCTTGGCGGCTCTCTTCCTTCGCCGAGGTCTAAGAGATTCTTCAGGAACGATGGGTTCATCAGTTTGGGGATCGTCGTTCTGAAGAGAGACATTGGGTGAATCGGTGACGGGAGGATTAGCTCGGGAAGATTCTTCAGTCGGAGGCTCTTCACTCGTGTCCGCAATCTTCCCTGCCAAAAAGTCTTCCAATTCTTTTACTTCCGAAGAAGTTGGTTTGATCAGAGACACTGCAAATAACCATGTATCAGAACCCATATCACTTAAATATCTCAAAAAACTGTGTTACAAAGTTGTTCGAAACTTATATTTATGGTCATATAGCCAGGCTTGCTTGGTCAGAAGTGCAAAACTCCATTCCTTCGGAGGGATCTTCTTCAAAAATCGCCATTTCCTCACACGCCTCTTGGGATATCTCCAAAGTAAGCGAGATCCGATCGAGATAGTCCATCTGGAAGAGAAGAGATTTGGTCCGTGAAGAAAAAACCATTTTCGTGCCAACCCTTGTTGCTTGAAGGGGTATCCATTAGGGGTCTCTTCTCAAATCTGGTGTTAGGTCGTGGAGACTGTTTGCTCAACACTTTGAAACCTCGTGGCAGAAAGCAATGAATGCCAGAATGTGGATGTAGGAATTAGGCACCAACTGGGCGAAACCCACTCCTATAAACCCTAGGAAGGTAACGAGCGAAGGCATGGAGGGGTGATTTAATCCCTTCTCAAGAAAAGTAATCGGCATAATGCGACCCAACCATCCGGTCGATGGTACACGCGTTCTTCAGAGCGGGAGCCCTTATAAGCGTATATCCTAATCGATAATGAGTCCGGAGGATACGTATCTCGATTCCGTAATGATCGAGGGGTATTGGCATGAGGAAACCGCTTCCTATCCTCAAGAAGTCGGAAGGAGGCAAAGAAGGGATCGGGGATTCTTCCCCATGGTTCTTTGTGGATTGGGATTGGAACTCGAACCCTCTTGGTTAGGGTTTGGATTGGGGAAACGGTCTTGACGGAGTCACGCCAAGGGGAGAATTTTGGTTAGAGTTCACAAATACCATTGTTGAGATTTCAGAAAAAGCAGAAGGAAGTTCGTGAAGGAGAAGAAAGCTCAAAGGTTCAAAGTTCAAATTGGCGGTAAAAGCGTCAAAATTGGTAAAGTTTATCTTTTATAATCGACGTTTGCCACGAGAGTTACTGAAGGTGGCACATTAAATGTTAGTAATGATGAGAATTGAATGGGAAGCGTTCGGATCAATTCTTGAACATTTTATCGATTGGGCTTCTCGGTTGATTTCGATTTTTAGGCCGCCTTTGTTCAATTTCAATCCTTTATTATCGGGGCCTTTTACTCGGACATTCGACCATTCCTGTCTCATCTTATGGACCAAATTGGGTATGTCTCAATTACTTCTCATTATGGGCCTTTAGTAAATTCTAATATCATGGACCACTTATAGTTTTCTATTAAACATTTTGTTCAACAAAAACTAGGGGCAATGTTGGGTGCGATATTTCCCTCTTTAGTAGAAGTAAGTTGGGCTACTTATTAAATTAATCCATTGGGCCTTCATTATTGAACCTTGAAAGTCATTGGGTTTAGTCACCATATTACTTCTATTTAACCTATAAGACCAAGCCTGTTCATTGGACTAACCCATTGGATCATTTAATATCTATTACTTTGACTTGTAATGATGAAAAAGCATGATGGTTGACTGCTATTACTGCCATGCATTAATGTGGATGGGATCCAGTGACGGCCGGCGGTAGAAAACAGAGGTCAGAAGTAGTGGGTGAACTGTACACACTCGGCAGGAACCATCAGATCACGGGTCAGGTCGTGTAGGTAGTGGGTGGCACGCGGTAAGCAAAGAGAAAGTATCACCTATCAACCAAGTCTTCACAAACAGGTACGTGCTCATACACATTCATATTCACACATACACACAACTGAGAATTATTATCTCTCAATACACTAGACATTATATCCTCCATTTGTTAACCTTGTGAACACGTATACTGACTCTCACGCGTGAGCTATCCCCGACGGTCCTACTAAATCGAGCTTGTGGTGTTTATCGTGTTTCTTTATGCGGGATCGAGCGTCTTACGTGATTGGGACGTTGGAGAAGATCTTGGCGTTAACAGGTATCCTTCGCTAAGTAATAACTAAATATTTTTTGTGAAGAATACATTGTGAATAACTTTTTTATTCACAAATTATATTTGGTAATGGAATATTGTTATTCAGTGAAAGATTGATTTCCTTCACAAATAATATTTTAAGAAAGACTATTTGAAATTAGTTAATAACTTTATTCCCTCACAAATAATATATTATGAAGAACAAATTTATTTAACGAGAGAATAATTTCCTTCACTAATTATAAATTGAGAATCTTTCTTCAAATTAGTTAGAAAAAATTCCTTCACAAATTATAAATTTGTAAATAAAAATTAATTGATAAATAATCAAAATTCATTGAAAAATAAATTGATTTTCAAATCCAAAATTTAATATTTATTAGTATTATTATTATTATTATTCTCTATAAAAAAATATTAAATTTAACATTTCAAGTAAATATAAATATTGTCATTTTTGTTTCAAACAAATTGATAAACTAATACATAAAGAGCTAATAAAATCAATACTCAACGTATAAATAGATAATGGTAGAGTCACAATAACTATTATTGTATCTTGGTCTCCCAAGGACTATAGTATCTACAATATTTATTAAGTAACATAAAAAAACTAAAAGAACAAGAAGTAGAATTGATCCACCATAATGTTAGTCATCATCACCGTCTATTATCATCCTTAGCTTCCTTCTAGGCACAACATCTATTATCCCTAAAATGGGATAATTAATTCATCGGTTAACTTATCATGCAGGTCCTGATATTGCAATTGATCAGCATTGTCAGCAGTTGAAAAAGCTACGTTTTGCATCGCCGTCTTAGTGCAAAGAAACATAATCATTTTCTATATCTACTATCTCAGTGGGTTGTTCATGTTTATGCTTGAAAGAAAGTGTCCAATCATCAAAAAGAAGGCATAAAACTTAATATACTAGACACGAATACATATTATTTAGTATCTCACATTCATGGTAGATCAATATATTTATTGGACTGTAAAATTTCAAGGAAATTTAAGTTTTCTATGAGATCCATGAAACCAAAAATCTAAATTATTTAACTCTGCAAGTTCATGAAAACTATAACACTGAATTACCTAGACATCGCACCACTTATCATTCAATCCATAATTCCAAATCTCTTGTAATCTCTATACAAGTTCTAGGCAAAAATACTTAATAAAGTTGATAACCTATTGAACAATTGTAACAACATAAAGTCAAAATATCATAAGAAAAGCAGATTATACAAACTTTTGACTCCAATCACATTCCTCCTGATACAAGTCATAAAGAAATAAATATTTCCCTTTTAACTAACAATTTGGCCCTAAAAATAAAATGAAAGGAGAAAGCATTAACGACCGCAGAAGGCAACCAGTTCTAAGTGATATTTATCGAGTCTATAAGTTACTCAATACAGAGCAAGATCAAAGCATTTAGAGGGATCTTTGTTCTGAAGTTTAATTTACTTAGAATCCATGTTTTAGATATTTTTGAGTATTTGAGTACCATCAAACCGAGGTATTTATTTTTTTAAAAAATATCTTCATGCACATTCTATATATATCTATAAATAGAATAGAAATACCTTCTCAATTTAAAAATATTTATATCAAAGTAAAAACACGATCAAAAAGTCTTTATTAGATTTAATTTATACCAAAAATATTAGGCTTCTACTACTTCTAAACATGTGTATATTAATATCTAGTCTGCTTAGCATCACTATCTAAAGATAGCAAAGCTAAGTGGCTGCCCAGTAATCTTAAGAGAGATAAATATTATATCTAGCTAAGGCTGCTAAGAACTGATAGATTGCTTAGCCAAACAGTAATGCCTAGACACCTAATCATTCAGCCTTAAAATTCTGTTGGCAAAATTTATTGGATAAAACTTGCTGCTTAGAGTGAAATTTGTGATCTAAATTTATTAGAGTGCATCCTGTGATGTAAATTTCTTATACAGAAAAAACTAATTATGTGTAGGTAACAGTAAAGACTGAAGGAGTACCTTCTTTCTGCATTCGACTACTTAGTTGACCCCTTGTAGACGATAAATCATTGTCATCAAGGGTTTCTTTAGCTTCATTACTCAACTCTGTTTCCGTCCAATCAGGAGGGGAGTGCCATCTTACAAAATCCTCTAATATACAACCTAGATTTGCCGCCTAACACATGATAAGAGAAATTTAAAAGGTTAAATGTTACAGTATTTACATCACAATAGTGTGCATACAAGACCTGTAAAGGATATCACCATAAACTTTACCTTGAACACATGCATGTCAGAGAGTAGTTGAGAGCACCCAGCAGCCATAAACTTTTCCTACCGCTGTTTGCTACTAACTGTTGCTGCCCTTAAGCAGCAGCCCCCTCCTCCTTGACCACATTCTTGATTCATTTGTTTGAAGTTTTGGATGTTATACAAATGGTACATTCATCTATTACCAAAGTACAATAGCTGGGCAATCCTAGAAATTTAGAGGTACTAATTGAGAGTCTAAAGAAAACCTCAGCCAATGCCAAGCATAAACACTGCTGCTGCCATGACAATAAGAGTACCATAATACACTAAATTTTTTTGGAGACAATATAGATAATATACTCACCAATTTAAATAAAATACTAACCAAGTCATTTAAACTACTTAGCTTGTCGACTGAGAGCTCAAAAAGAGCCCCTTGCCCAGCCCATTTCGCTGCTACTGCAGCAGCCATGTGCCTAACATGGCCGCTTATCTAATTTCTTGCTTCTAATTTATATGATCGTTTAAATCCATTTTTAGATATATTGTACATAGCATATGGGAGTATTTTTAGAAATTATAAAACCTCCATTTCAGGCTTGTTAGGCTGCCCAACATTTCGCTCAAAATTGACTTGACATACTAGTTTTCAATTATTTTTTCCTGTCTGACCTTGTTACGCTAAAATAGTCATAACTTCTTCATTTCAAAACATTTTTGAGCGATTCTTGAGCCCACGCGAAGTTAACTTCCAGGACTACAACTTTTATTCTTTGACCATTTTCAAATTCGTAACACAAAATTCCAGAAAATTCGTGCAAGGGGCTGGTCAGAATCTAATTTCCAGATTTTGGACAGATTCGACGCGCTTACTTTGGAATGCCATAACTCCCTCCTCCGAGGTCGGAATAATTCCATTCCGGAGGCTATGGATTCCTTATTCAGTGTACTATACTTCCCAAAAACCCAGAATTTTTCTAGAAATATAACTAGTCCCAAAATTGGCCTCAAGGTCAGTAGCCAAACTAGTTTTCATCTTTTTCGTTTTGGCTTAAAATTTACTTTCACTCCAATCTAATATGCTTAAACTCTCTAATTATCATCACAACTAATTTATAAATCAACCCCAAGCGTTGGTTCTATCTAATATTTGGTCTTTAACCAAAACAGTCCATAGAGGACTTTTGACAAACACCATGTATGCATTGTTTTAAATCACCATTCTCATAGCCCTTTATTTGTGTTATCAATCCATTTTAGCCTCATTATATCACCACACAACCAACCTATATCCTTTATTCTATTTCAATTCATAGCAGTTCAATTATAGCTCAATCGCAATTATATAATCTTAATAACCAATTAATTCTTATAATTTTCATAAAACTCATAAATTACCTCTTACTGGGTATTCAACTTTAATTCCCTGCTGCAACAGCCTTGTTGTCCTTCTTTAATGCCGTCAGTGAGTTGAAACAGTGAGTTTTACAATTTAAAGGAATATAAATGTGACTATTTTGGAGGTGGATCGAGGGAGAGAAAGGAGTGAGGGATAGTCGGAAGAAGTTAGGGCTTCCGTGGATCGGAAGTAGGGAGGAAGGGGATGATAAGGTGGGGGATCAGAAAATAGGGTTTCGGAGGGTACAGATTCTACAGAATCCATGGAATGAATTATTAAGATTGAATTTTCAAGAGGGTTTTATTTTAGAGTCGGAGTGGAGGTCAGAGGGTCACGCACCGTAAGCGTGTGTTTATTAGTCCAAATCTTTGCCTACCAATATTTTGTCCTTCTTGAATTAACTCTTTTTAATTAATTAAAAGTTAAAACAGTGAGTTTTACTATTTAAAAAATCCCCTTTCTGCTTTTATATAAAAATTTTAAAAAATTGATAAGAATTAAAGGATTGATATGAATATTTGTTTGGCATTTGTGCTCTATTGAGCACAAAAGAGCACCACTTTTTTTTCATTGTCAATGTATGAAATTTTAAAATATAATGTAAAATTATTTATTTTATAGTTTATTAAAAAAATAATTGATATTGTAAGTTACTTAATAAATGTTATTAAAAGTAAATTTACTATTGTAAAAAATTTAATCTATTTATATATAATACAATTTATATTCACTATAATTAATTCTAAAAACTTATTTTAATAAAATAGTGACTAATTTTATCTCTTGCAAAAAATCTATGACCAATAATATGTAGCGAGTAATAATTTCTTCATTAATAATATTTTTCTTCACAAATTTTTTATCAAAAATTAGCGCTAAACATCCTTCAATCATCTCAATTTTGCGAAGGAAAAAATCTAAATTGTGAAGGATGTTTCCTTCAGAATAACTATATTGTCACTAATTTATTTTCCTTCATTGTTCCCTCGCTATAAAACTCCTCATGTGAAGGAATGAATTCCTTCACTACATCCCTATTTTCTTGTAGTGATATTTGTATCAAAACTCACAGCATATGTGTTGTTGTATTTTGTACGACAATTGTTGTAATAAAGTTGCAGTTGTTTTCTGTACCATGTAATTGGCGACTCAGAATAGGTTGGATGGAATGGACCTATTTTGGGATTGTCACACCTAAGCTCTGGTACCATTTGTGATATCCCAAAATAGGTCCACACGACCCATTCTGAGTCGCCATATATCACACTACAGAAATCAAATACAAACGTCATTTATACAATTGTTGAACTGTCGTGCAGAGTACGATAACACATAAGCTATGAGTTTTAATACACATATATGTAACTCTCATGGTGTCTTGACCACAACACCTTACAATGGTACTTTACATAAAAGTACAGTCAATAACTGTTTTAGAAATTAAAATCTTTGGAAAATACTCAAAGAAACCTTCGTACATGGGAGACCATGCATATAAGTTAGATAGATATCATATAACTCTAGAATTATCCTTGGTTGACCCAATAGACCCCAAAGAAAAATAAGAATATTGATATCATGTTCTTTTCAATGGTGAGTATTTTCTAGACATATATTTATCTCCATTATCTCCAATTGAGAATTATATTTCAACCAAACTCCGAGATTATATAGGTAGTGCTCATAGATATAATCAGCAAGTGCATGTGCACAACCATGTCTTATGATAAACATGAAGTTATCTATTATTAGACATCTTATATGATAGTGGCAAAATACCCTTCTAAAGTTGGGTTCACCTCACCCTATTCGGTTCACCAAAATCAACGGTTAAAATGACATATAAAATACGACACAATTATCTAAAATTCTCAATAAAATTATTTCCATATTGTTTTAGGGGAAACCTCAACAACTATAGACCATCGTTCTATTCTCATGTTACCCCCGCTCAACCCAGCTACACTTTTATTACCTAAAAGGAATTGTGAAGCAAAAGGGTGAGCAGAACTAGCCCAGTAAAGAATATCATGACTAAAGATAATTAAATTATGAATAGCCTTCGTCAGTAATAAATCAGAGATTTAGAACATATGGTAGATGATAAAACTTTTCAACCATAGTGGCAGCAGAACGAGCAATCCATTAGAAGAGTCAAATAGACCATAAAGTCTATTATCTTCTCCATGTTAAAAGTCCACCAACAATGTTTTATCCCTGTGAAACCGAGATTCATTAGGATCCGGGGACTTGCTTATGTGGAGGGAAGGTGTTAGGCACCCCCCGACATCCGTGTTACCACGGTGACCACCACTTTTTAATAAACTGTTATATGAATGTGTATGTGTGTATGGGTCAATGTGCAGTTATTTGGAAGTAGTGCGAGGCCTCGTTCACACATCTATACACAGGGTTTGAATTTATGTAAAAATTCAATTTTAAACAAGATATAGCAGTGATGTTTTGTAAAATAGGTTTTTCAAACCCTTATGCTCAATAGTAATTAAGACCTTTTGATACTTCCATTTTGTTAAGATGTTCGACTTGATTGCTTTTATTTTCGAGATGCGAAGCATCTTCGAGAAAATAATGTACAAAGCAGTGCCGAATTCCTCATGGGCATGAAACCATCTGAGGAAATCCAAACACCGTGAATAATTTACAAGCTGCTTACAGCTGAAAATGTCCATCACAAGAATCAAATCTAGATTCAGTAGACTGAATCTGTGATATAATGACTCCTAGGATCACATGATGATGCATTTTATATGAAAGCTATAAGCAGTTATATATATAAAAGCTATAAATATATATATATATATATATATATATATATATACAGACGTGATCACCAACCACGAAGCACCTTCATGGTGGACCGAAAATGTATATATATATATATATATATATACATGATCAACCACCACGAAGCACCTCCATGGGGGATCAAAAATGTAAATAAAGCTGTAAAAATGATCAACCGCCACGAAGTAAACTCCAGCGGAGGTGAAATTAAAAGAAAGGTAAAAATGATCTACCGCCACGAAGTAAACTCCAAAGTGACATAATGTAAATATATATATATATATATATATATATATATATATATATATATCGATCACGGCTCGATTTATCATTTCAACGATTTGTCGCTATATATATATATATATATAAAAGCAGTAAACGCACCGGATGTAAAATCCAGGCTCATCGAACAGAGTTCGACAATAGTTCATATATACAAGTATGTATATATATATATATATATATATATAAGCAAATAAACACTTCGGATGTAAAATCCAGGCTCAATCGAGGCAGAACTTGATAATGTTAGTCCATATATATATATAAAAATATATATACAAAAAGAAATAAAAGCCACGGACCGATGTCCGGGCAAACACACGCAACACGACTCTCAACGTGAAGAAAAATATGTGCAAAGATGAAGAGAAAGACTTTAAACTGTGTAAGAAGGCTTACAGTAGACTGCCAAAGAAGACTAGAATAACTTGAAAGGGATGAACACTCGGCTCCCTCCAGTAAAAAAGTAGCTATATATGAGCTCACAAGTGTTTAAAATGAGAAAACACTCAATTTATAGTGTGTACAGAGCAAATTGAACAGGGCTTCCTCGCCGTTTCTCTATGCAAAATGGCTACCCAAGCCCTCTATTTATAGAGGGGGGAGCCGCAGGTGTACCTGCGGCAGCTCGAGGTGCCCTAGGTTCTGCGGGTCTCGCTGTCTTGAAGTACGTGCATGCATGCAACGTAATGTGCTCTCAAACTTTTAGAACTTCAATCCGGGCATCTGATAGAGGTGTACAAGACCTTTTTTGGCATGCTGTTGTCGAGAGCTACACAATGACATGGGATTAGAGGTTGTACGAAGTCAGGAAGATGGGACCATGCCCTATGTCTTCAAGCTTCAAATTCTATCTGGTGTGCTGTCTTGTGCAGTAGTCACTCGGGATTTGCGCTCCTTGGTTCCTGTAGGACATTGATGTGTAAAATGTATGTATGTTGTTATTGAGACATTGCGATGTGAGATTGGGATGGCAAAATAACGGTCCTGCCCTTCACCGGGGTTATCTCCAATTTGAGCTATTTTAACGGTCGTTGCTCAAGGTTATCTCTGAGATTGGATTGCTGCAGGTGTTGACCATCCTCAGTGTTGTTTTTGAGATGTGTCTGACTTCCCGGGGTTATATCTGAGTGTCAACGTCGGGATTTTTAGATGTCCCTTTTCGTTACTTATTCTTTGGTGTTCTCATTTTAGGTGAGATTTGTTTAAAAAAACAAGTGAAAAAGGTCCGACATGTATAATGTCGACGATGGACTATTAAGAGTCACCAGTTGGTTTTTTAAATGGTTGCACCAACACAACAGAGAAAAGGTTTGCACATTGACCCAGTGATGTGACACTGCTATACGGGTCGGTGAAACCGAGATTCATTAGGGTCCGGGGACTTGGTTATCTTGGGGAAGGTGTTAGGCACCCCTACATCCGTGTTACCACGGTGACCGCCTCTTTTCAAGAAACTATTATCTGAATGTGTGTGTGTGTGTGGTCAATGTCTTTATTTGGAAGTAGTCTGAGAGGCCTCGTTCAACCTATATATACAGGGTTTGAATTTATGTAAAAATTCGCTTTTAGCAAGGTATATAGCAATGATGTTTTATAAAAAAAAAGGTTTCTCAAACCCTGATGCTCAATAGTAATTGAGACCTTTTATACTCCCATTTTATTAAGTGTTCGGCTTAATTGATTTTTATTTGACAGATGCGAGGCATCCATACGAAAATAATATACAAAATAATGTCAACTTCCTCGTGGGTATGGAAACCATCTGAGGAAATTCAGACACCGCAGAATAATTTTACAAGTTTACTATACAACCGAAAATGTCCATCACGGAACCGAATCTAGATTCAATGGGATGAATCGTGATCACATGATTCCTAAAGCGCATGTATATAATCGCAATTTATATGAAAAGCGATGGCGGTATATATATAAAAAAGTCAGTAAATATATATATATACGATATGATCACCAACCACGAAGCACCTCCATGGGGATCGAAATGTAAATAAAGTCAGAAAGCTATCAACCGCCACTTGAGGAAACTCCAAAGGGACAAAACGTAAATAAAGTCAGAATACTATACGAAGGAAACTCAAAGCGGGACAAAATATAAATAAAGCTAAAAAGCGATCAATCGCCACGAAAGTAAACTCGAGGCAAGACGTAAACGTAAAGAAAGGCATAAAGCGATCAACCACCACGAAGTAAACTCTGTGTGGGACGAAATATATATATATATATATATATATATATATATATATAAGCAATAAATGCATCGAATGTAAAATCAGTGCTCATCGAATGAGTTCGACCACGATTCATATATATATATATATATATATATATATATATATATATATATATAAATAAATATTCTCCAGCATCAAGTTCAGCTCAATTGAGGCATAACTCGATGATGTTAGTCAATATATATATATATATATATATATATATATATATATATATATATATATCTGAAATAAAATAAAATCACGGACCGAAGTTCGGGCAAAAGCAAGCAACACAACTCTCAACGTGTAGAAGGGTGTGTGCAGATATGAAGAGAAAGACTCTAAAGTGTGTGAGAAGGCTTACAGCTGACTGCCAAAGAAGACTTTTATATCTTTAGAGTGGGTAAACACTGACTTTTATAGGTACAAAAGGGCTATATATGAGCTTATATGTGTTTAAAAGGGGAAAGTGCACTGCATGGGGTGAGTGCAGAGCAAATTGGGCAAGGCTTCCTCGCCTTTTTCTCTTGCAAAATGGCCACCCCAAGCCCTCTATTTATAGAGGGGGGAGCCACAGGTCTACCTGTGACACCTAGTAGCAGGTGTACCTGCGGCTTCCTGGGTTGCCCCGGGCAGTGTGGGTCCCGCCAGTCGAAAGAACGTACATTCTGGACAACGCTACTGCTCGCTTCGGGGCTCATAACTTTCAATCCGGGAGTCCGATGGAAGCGTGCCATATCATTCCGGAAAGCTCTTTCCGAGAGCTACACAATGACATAAGATTTGCCTTTTTTTGATCCCAGGAAGATGGGTCCATGACTAAAATGGCATTTCTAGGTTTTCGTCAGGCAGTCCGTTGAGTCGTTTTGAGTAGGTTGCGCTCGAAAGTTAAGATATGGTTCTTGTGGGACTTCTATTGAAGTAATTTGAGTTGAAATGAGTTGATTTGATGTGAGTTGAAGTTTAGTTGGCAAAATGACTATTTTGCCCCTCCCGGGGTTATCTCCGATTTCCGCGCAGTTGTAGCAGTCTTTTCTCAGGGTTATCTTTGAGGTTGACTTGATGTTGACTTTGACTCTCCTCAGAGTTATCTCTGAGGTTGGCTTGACCTCCTGGGGTCATCTCCAGGCTTTGATCTTGATCCCCCGGGGCTATCTCCGGGGTTGAAACTGACTTTCCCGGGGTTATCTCTGGGGTTAAAATTGATGTTGTGGTCCTCCAATGTTATCTCTAGAGTGTGAAAAAGACGCTTTTGCCCTCCTGCATGGTTAGTAATAGGAAAAGAAAATTTTGAGTGTCTACGGATGCCCCTCTTTATCATGTTCATGCAATGCAATGAAATGGACATGATAAAGATTAGTAGACACTTGAAAATATGACAAGGTATTTTCAATGATGCAAATCGCAATGTAATGAATGTTTATGATTAATGTTAAAATGTTTTCACAAATCTTAGTTCGCAAATCGCACATCATATTTCTCACTTCACACTTAGCTTTTCGTATTTGGCCAAATCGCACATTGCAACTCGCACATCGCAACTCGCACATCGCATTTCGCATATCGCATCGCAAATCGTATATCGCAAATTACAAATTGCATATCTCAAAATTGTAAATCGCAATGTAATGAATGTTATGATGCATGTTAAAATGTTTTCGAAGATCCTTTACCTTTACCGATCATTGTTGATACTTATGCTGGTGTTGACTCCAATGGTTTGGCATTTAATCGCTGATGATTGTTTGATAAAGATAAGTGGAGTTGCTTTCTATATCTCTGATGGGATGACGTTCTGAAATCACCAGACCCTCCTAATGTATTCGCTGGTAGTTTATAACGGTGCCTATCCTGCTGATCGCCAAACTTTTTTGGTTCCCACTCAAACGATGGTATACGAAGCTTTCATCGCTGAACTGTCTTGATGTCGCGCTGAATTGATGCCAATGGTTTAAGAATACCGGATCTTCCGATACCTTCGCTGAAGTATTCCACGGATTACGTCACTAGACTTCACCTGATGTTACGCTAGATTGATGACAACCACCAGATGTCTCACCCTTTTTGAGGTGATTTGGAGTTTCCTTTTACTGTTGGGTGCTTGTGCCCCATTTCCTTAAGCGTTTGATTTGCAACCCGGCTGAACTGATTACTTGAATGTCGCTGAAATCCCTGGAGGGTGTAATTCATTCTTTCTCAGCCCAAATTTGAACGTCGGTGTAGAGGCCTCAGCTTGTGAGGACTTAACGCATGTTGATGGTGTAGATTTCATTCGCTAGGCCTTTCGTTGTTGACCTTCTGCTTCTGAGTTGAGAACTTTTTTGAGAAGTTTCCTCTTCTTTCGTAGGGCACGCTTATGTCGCTATGATTTCTTTCAGGAGTTCACCCCTTTCTTTTTGATGAGAAGCTTGATCTCGCCTTAAACTCCTTCCATTTCTTGGAATTGGAAAAATGCCCCAGTCCTTTCGCATGTTGATGCTGAGGGTTCATATGAGAAACTCTCTTTGTTGATGAAGTCGTGAGTGAATAATATCTGAATCGCCATTGAGATGATGATGGACCATGCTGATGGCGCTAACTGGTGCATTTTCCATTTTAGGATGATTGATAAATGCCCCAGTGTTGGGTTGTCGCTACTTCCAAGATTGTCCCCAATCTTGTTGTAAGGGATCCAATATCCGGTTGTCACCAATTTTGAAATTGCCGCAGCCTCGCTTGTTGTTTGGGATAGTTTCTTTGATAGATGAGCTGATAAGACGTCGAGATCGCAAGAGGCTTTTACATCTGTACCATCTGGTGAACAGGTAGTGGATGTGGGCTTTGATGTTGACAGCTCTTTCTGGTAAATATGTCGCTTTGTTAGAGAGATGATGCTCTAACTCATAGGGATATCGTTGTTGCTGAGTGGGATGACGTTATATCCACCCGAGATATCGCATGTAGTTGGCAGTGGATCTGTTGGTTCATGTAGAAACCCTTGGGTAGGAGATCACAGTGTTACCTCCTTCTTCTGAGTGGGAATCCATGTTGGACTTGATAGCCCGCATATACACTGATTTGTAGATGGGCTTGTGTTTCCCTGCACAGACTAGCTTAGCCATTTTGTCATGTACAGTACACATTGTATATATCAAACAACATTATATATGACAGGGAAATATATGTTGATTCATTTCCCTTTTAGTTGTGCCTTACTACTTGCTTGATATTCACTTATTTCTCCAGGACTTTGTGATCTGGATGTATTTTGAACTCTTCCTTGATGGATGGACAGTGAGATGTCTCAGGATTTTTAGAATGGACCGTCGATCTGTGTGTATTCCCTACCATCTTTGGTGTCTTGAGACTGGTTTTTGTATGTGGTTATGGATAGGAGTGTGTCTATTTTTGTTTTTTCTGTGGTGAGATCGGACCATATAACATGGCTGCCTACGTACTCCTGTGTATTAGGGAGATCAGGTCGACGTAGTTCGCCTAGGTATAGGGCGGATTGCAGATGAAGAGTTTAATCCCATTTACAGGATAAATTTAAGGTGTGAAAGGTTTGATCGCTGGTGAGTTACCGAAGTTGTATGAAATGAAGTGAAACCAGGCTGCTGATTTG
Source organism: Panax quinquefolius (assembly GCA_020205615.1). NCBI lineage: Eukaryota > Viridiplantae > Streptophyta > Magnoliopsida > Apiales > Araliaceae > Panax > Panax quinquefolius. The sequence goes on from CM035172.1 coordinate 114,042,967, forward strand.
AAAAGTGTGTTTTTTCCCTGAGGGGCAGATGGGTAAAAAAGAAAGGATGTATGTAGTAAGGGTTAAAGAACCTGAAATGACTGGTGATCTGATGATCCAAAACCAGGATGTTTGCTTGATGGTAACCTCAGACATAGTACCGTTTCACGGTGTCCGAATTGATGAGTTGTGAAAATTCATTGCCTTCCATTTCCTGTAATCTGAAAGCGCCTCCTGTCAATACCTCCTTGACAATAAACGGGCCTTCCCAGTTCGGGGAGAATTTTCCTTTAGACCAAGCTTGGTTGTCGACGATGTTTTTCAAAATCAAGTTGTGTTGTTTGAACTGCCGTAGTCGGACTTTTCTGTTGTAGGATCTTCTTTACAAGTAAAAGGCCGCTCATTTGTGGGCCACATACTTTCCCATGGATTTCATCCATAGCCTCTGAGCTTGGTCCTCGTCCAAACATCTGAGGAGACATTGTTCTGCATCTCTTTTCGTATAGTGCATCTCCGCTCAGGTAAAATTTTATAGCAAGTTGATGGATCTGCCTTTTCTCAGTCGGGCTCGCCTCAGCGGGTGTAGATCCATATCGTAAGTACTTCTTGATGTGTTGATACCAAGGATGCTGGATGGGAGGTAGGTCATCATATACTTTTTAATGTAATTCCCATAGGCTGGAGCTTTTTGTTGGAAAAATGTGTGGGTTAGCATGTCTTCCTTGTCATGTATGTTGATCAAGGAGGCCAAGGTTGCTAGCGCACTCGCAAAATCATTCCTATTCTAAGGAATGTGGAGGAAGGATTTTTCTTCAAACTCCGAAGCCATCTATAGAACCTGCCGATGGTAAGGCAACAACTGTAGAACTTGTTGAAGAGTTTTCTTCTTTTTCTTTTTTTCTTTTCTTTTTCTCCTTTTTTTCTTTTCTTTTTTTTCTTTATGCATTAGATCGTGGAAAAGAGTCCTATGGCTCACTAATAGGTAGCTCCGGCATTGATGAGGCCGAAGGACAATTGTCTGTTAGCAAAAGATTCCCCATGGAGTGATGAAAACAAATTTCTCACGATCTTCCTCAGCAACCATGATTTGATGGTACCTCACAAAGCAATCAGCAAAGGAGTACATGTCGTATTGTCAATGAGTATATGGATGAATGGGACCGGAAAGCTATCTTTGAGACATGCTTTGTTCATATCACTGTAATCCACGCAAAATCGCACCTCTCCTCCGGGTTTCGGCACGGGTACTATGTTGGATAGCCATTCAGGGTATGTTGACACCATGATGATGCCGACTTGAAATTGTTTCACAATTCTTCTTTAACCTTTAACCCCCCTCAGGTTTTAATCGCCTGAGCTTCTGCCTGATTGGCTTGAATTCCCCTCTGATGGGAAGGCGATGAATGACAATGTCAGTGGATAAATAGAACATGTCTTCGTGAGACCATGCAAACACATCCTGGAATAGGGTCAATAGAGTAACTATGTCATTCCTTTGGTTTAGAGTGAGGTCCGTACCAATCTGGACTTGTTTGGGGTTTTCTAAGGTTCCGAGGTTTAAAAGAGGTGGTTTGATCAAAATTTGGCTTAGGTTTGTCTTTGACCCATTCTTTGATCTCCTGAGGTATCTCATAGTCATCTTGTATTTCCATCAAGTCTGAGTCCAACTTTACATCAAAGTTACAGTCCTTGTGGAGAATAAACACCTCATCAGCAAGTACAGACACATCTAAATTCAGAGTCCTGAAACAAAATATGCTTTCACTTAGTATATAACACTGCTCAATCACACAAAGTGTTAGCTTTGTAATGACAAAAAAAGTAATCGCTAATATTATGCATGTAAAAAGTAAGCAGTTATTGCTATCTACAAAGTAGAGAGAGTTTCTTCCCTTTTTACCCTCGTTGGCAAATGCAAGGAGTGGTGCTCCAATTGTCAAGGGCAAAGTCTTGATGGACTGCAGTGATGGAGGGGCTATCATCAACCTTCTTCTCCCGAATGATGACCATTACGTCTGGGCCATCATCGTCTTGGGTGTATCTGTTTGAGAAGTGTTTGTTTGGGGTTTTGTTTGGTTTGACCGCACCATTGATGGTTGCCTACGTACTCCTATTGAAGAGGAGATCAGGTCTTTCGTAGTTCAGGCTTTGGTTTGAAAAGGTTCAAAGGGGTAAGTGGTGAAAAGAGTGTAGAGATGTTTTTTTTTTTTTTATTTATTTACATGCATGGAAAATAAAAGGCATACTATGAAGAAAGTGATACCGTTCCAACATTTTCTGGAACTCGCAACTTCATCCCCTGGATCTACATCTTCTTGGCTAGTTGAGGCCTGATAGTCTAGTTGTCAGTGGTTATGTTGCCTTCAGGGCTCGTGATAGAGGTTACCCCTTGATTCTGAATGTCTTCGCTAGTGGCCATAACTTGATCGCTTCCTGATTCAGTACATTCCTCAGGGACGCTTGAAATGGACGCATTGGAAAAAGGGATGACCTCTGGATTCTTTAATGGGCTGGATTCCCCGACAATCTCACCATCTTTTTCTTCATCCATTCCTTCGCCTTCTTCATGGGTTTCAAAGGATTCAACCATGAAATCTCCCTCGAACTGTTGTTGCATTTCTTGCAAAGAACTTTTCTTTTTGGTTTTTTCTTCCTTGGAAAGGATTAGTATTTCCGTTACATCATCCAAGGTGATAAAATCAGGAACATGGTTGATATCTTGGAACCATAGGACGTTTGGTGTTGGCGGGGGAATCTCCTTTGGGGATGCCTTTGTCTCCTTTGTCATTTCTTACATTAGGATTATTCCATTTTGTGTTCTGGCAGAATTATCGCTCATAGCCTTCACCTCATTTGAACTGTCTGTCTCGAATGGACATCTTAAGCTTTTTATTTCCTTTTCGCCTTTTTTGGTCATGGGAAATTCTAGGTCCAGCTCTCCATTTTCAATTAGATCCTTGATTTTATGTAGCAAAGACCAGCATTCTTCAGTCGTATGTCCAAGTGAGTTAGAATGGTAGAGACATATGTTGGTGGAATCATAACTCTTTATCTTGGGATTTATAGGAGGCAACAACTTAGTAATCCTTCCTTCGCTTATCAGAAAATGTAGCATTTCTTCATTAGATTTGCTCAGAGGGGTATTTTTGGACTCTTTTAGAGGTTGTTTGATCTTTCATCTTTGAGAATTCGCATTCCCTCGATCGATTTTTCCGCTGGCGAGATCTTTTAGAAATTTTATCATCCCCATTTTCTTGTATTTTCAGCCTGCTTTGATCTTCTTCATTTAGCTGGCTCATCGTGGAGTCCTTTTTCTCTTGGCTTTCTGATAGTTGAGTGAAAAATTGCCTTTTTTCCTGATGTTGGCGCACTTCATCGCCTTAGCCATCGTGTTTACTTGATTCTGGATCGCATCTAATTTTTGCATTCTTCGTACCTCCTCCGAAGTTTTCCCACTCTAGGACATTTGTTATGTGCTTTTGGGGTATTCCTCCATCCTTCGTATGTACTTACGAATTGGATACATTTCAGTAACTTCTGACCGATCATGTTTACTTCTTCCGTATCATGTCGCAACGGAAGGTTGGTGTTGATATTTTGTTGGTCAGGTTGTTCGACCACAATACTGCCACTTTCGATTAGATTTTGAATCTTATGTTTTAAGGACCAACAATCCTGTGTATCGTGTCCTGGAGACCCTGAGTGGTAAGCACATCTCTGGCTTGGATTGTATCTTTTGCTCCCTGGTTCTAGAGGTGGAGCTAGTTCGGTAATTTCTTATGATCTATTAATATCACCAATACATTTTCAAGGGAATCGCCTAGTGGAGTGAACACCTGATTTTTCGATCTTTCGAATTTTCTTTTTCTATCCTGACATTGGATGAATGTGGCCTGTTGTGGAGATGGCAGATTGTCTTGCATTTTCCAAATAGAGGGACTATAGTTTGGTATCCTAGCTTGCCCCTGTACAACAAGGGATACATCTTTATTGCCTTTATCGGGTACCCCCTTGGGATCACTCGCATACTTGCTAGTCTGTATATGTTTGGCGACTGCTTCCAAGGTAGTGAAGTCTTTAATCTTACCGGCCTTCAGCCCCATCTCTGCCATTTCGCCGTGTTTGATCATTTCCACAAATGGCTTTCCTATGCCTGCTAGGATCCTTTCATAGTAAGGAGCCTCTTGGATATCAATAAATGTCATTATCATCTCTGTTTCTGTCATTGATGGAATGACTTGCGCTGCTAGATGTCTCCACCTTTGGGCATATTCTCGGAAAGATTCAGTGTGACGCCCCCAAATCCGGGTACTTGAAACCCGAACTCGGTGCTTCACGATACCATTTCTATAAGCTGAATAATGCTAATAATAATAACAATAATATAAAGTTCAAACTTAATTTACATATGCATCAAAGTTTACTCCCAGGTACGAGACCTTTAAACATTCATTACATCATAGATAATAAGTATCATTGTCTTAATAAACTATAACTATTACACAACATATTATAAATCTCATTCGTGCCTTTCCTTTCCCTTGTTTCGCTGAGCCTTCAAGTTGATCATACTTAACTGAAAACATTTAAATTTAAAGCAAGAATGAGCATTTAATTTGCCCAGCAAGTAGTAACAACAATATATATTAGCTGAAAGAATTAAATGTTTTCTTTGAAAGACACTTCTACAACGAATCAACAGTTGTGAAGTAAGCTGAACCAATAATAACAACATATCATTTTAATATGAAATTTTTGAAACTACGTATGCATTTATAGTGGAGATCTCACAACATACTATGAACATTGTTTTCTATTTTCAAAAGGTTAAATGAACTTCATCATCAGAAATCATAACTTAGACGCACGAGGGTGATCGTACCTTGTTATGCCTGTGGATTGATCAATACTACATACGAACGATATTATCGTTCACTCTATCCACCTTAGGTGCACAAAAGTTTTCCCATATTCGGATGTTCATACTTAGTCGGAATCCAAACCAAAACAATGCAGTTGGATATAATAACGTTCTATCATGTTCAATAATATTTTTATGTCTAAATGAATTAAATAGCTTAGACGGCTTTTAAGTCAACATATACATACTTGAAATCAATAAGTATGTATCAACATATGATTAATATGATGGTTATCCAAGTGGGGACACTTGTCAACCCTATATACTGAATTAACGAATGTAATAAATATCCTAATTATACAATAATACGTTGATCCGATAATGTAAGAACTTGTATGAATATAAAGATTGGATACATAATCAATAATAATAGAGTTAATAATCCGCACAATAATAATATGATTAAGAAACTTTCTTACTCATGTCCATCAGATAAAGTAAATGCAAAAGTAAGATACTTGGTTTGAAATTTCTTGCTACAATAACGCAACTTAGATTAATCTTTTATACAAATTCCTATCAAGAATAAGTTCATTCGTTCAATTAGAACAATATACTATAACACATAAGATCTTGCATTTCGCAATCAGCACATAACCTAATCACATTATTACCCATGTTTAACAACCATTGAATCACAAATAATCACATATCTAATTAAATTATCTAAGTCCAGATCAATTTCTGAAACATGTCGGTGTACCGACAACTTTATTGGGTAATTATCGAGTCTAAGACTCTTTCCTATAACTTAGTATCAGTCATATTATTTTTAATTGACTTATAATAATTTTAAAATATTTATTATAATTTATCATGAATTTTCAAACATCGGAATCATCATTATTAAATGATTTAAATATTAATCAATTCTATTATCATTAATATTTAATTAATATTAAACTATTAATGAAATCATTTTCAAAATATTAAAGTTATTTATAATAACTCAAAATACTTTTAAAGTATTAATATTACCCTTAAATGATTTTTAAAATATTTAAAATCATTCTTAAATATTTACCATTAATATTAAAGTATTAATGTTTTATTTGTCAAAATATTAAAAGTCATTAAGTATAACTTCAAATATTTTTAATTCATTTATATCCCCTTTTAAATGATTTTTAAATTAATAAAACCATTTATAAACTATTTATTTAATATAATTATTAAATAAATTTAATATTAATAATAATAAATTAATAATTATTAATATTAAATTATTAATGAAATTATCCTTTAAATATTAAAAGTTATATTTTATAACTTAAAATATCTTTAAACACTTTATTTTTATTTAAAATGATTATTATACTATTAAAACTATTTTTAAAACTAAATTATTTAATATAATTATTAAATAACTTAATATCATTAATAATAATTAATTAATGAAATTTACTTTTAAATAACAAAAGTTATATTTTATAACTTAAAATATTTTTAAATACTTTATTATTATTTAAAATGATTTTTAACATAATAAAATTATTTTTAATTAATTTATTTAATTCATTTAGTACATAACTTAATTATCATTAATATTAATTTATTAATGAAATTTATCACAAAATATTAAAAGTCATTATAAATAACTTAAAATATTTTATTATATCATAATATAATTTTAAATAATTTTTCAAGTATTAAAATCATTTTTAACTAATTTATTTAATAATATAATTAAATAAATAAAATACGCTTAATATTCCGAAATATTAAATATTTATGAAATATATTTAAAATAATTAAAAACTAATTTTTGAAATTTAAAATAATTTTTAATAATTTATTTTATATTTTAATAATTAAAATTGATTTTTATAATTATTTATTAATTTTCGTAAAAATAAAATACTATCTGTCATTAAAGATTTTATAATGACGTAACCGTACTTATAAATTCTTCATGTTCGCCAAACCCAAAATTCAAGTGCGCTTTATCGAGTAGCCTACTTTGACTAAGTGTAACTTCGGTGTGTGGTGTGTTTCTGGGTCTGTTGTTTCTCAGATCATGTAGTAAACATACAAGACTACACTATCCAATAATAAAAACCATCATAACTTGCATACACAACGCGATCTAAGCCATTAAAGTGGCTATCAGAGCTGTTCTTCATTTCTGGGTTGCCCAGAAATGAAGAACAGTACGACTGACCTACTTTGAGCTTCCACAACTTGTAATCCTTGCAATATTTTTGTGATCTATAAGCTGAAGTATATAGCCAGTATGTAAATGAAGAGATGTAACAGAAAATATACACAAAAGAATCTACAGATCAAGAACATGCTTGACACATACAAATCTTATATCTTCAATAACTGAACAATAGTTATAAAGTACTATTGATAATTCAAAATAGCACTTCATCTTTTCTTTCAAAATGTTTTACAATAATAACAATATTTAGTAAACCATTCACTCCCGGTTAAAGACCTCGAGTATTCATTCTTTATTGGAAAGGACAACCCTAAGCAAGTCCGTAGCTGATATTACTTACGAGCACTTCTAGGTGATCAGCCTATTGTACTCTATGTTGATCAACACTACATCCATTAAACGTATGCACGTTTAAGCATTTGGCAACCTCACGTGCCTATCATTTTACCGACAAAACATTTGTTTAACATTTAAGTCTTCTTTTGAAAACCATATCAAGTAGTTGACAAAAGATAGCAACATTTGATAGTACATGAATAGATTATCAATACCTCAAGTCTAGCCAAAGGAATTGGCTTTAACTTCAACATACCTCAATTCATGCGAAAGAATACATGAATCTCAAAAACTTGTTTAGATTGAACTGAGACAAGAGTTAGAATACTTGTCTTTAAAGGCATTATTACGGTATATTAACTTTATGTTCAAGTCGTTCAAGTCTCTACAATACATGATCACATAATGCCTTACATTAGGTCACATATAATCAAGTATGTATAGGACTATATCATACCCTTCATTTCAATCTAATTGTGTATTAGATTCAGTTACTATTCATTCTGGTTTATCATTATGCTTGCATTATATTTGACTAGGTTATCTCAACCTTTATACAACATCCTTAAGGTTTAACAATGTTACATTACATTCCTTAAGTTGTGTTTACTTCCTTTTCTTTTCTTTGTACTTAGAAACATTCATTACTATTTTTGTTCTAAGATCATGGCATGCACAGCATTTCTTTTTATGCTTACATCTCGCGCTTCTGGTGCGAAGCTTAATCAGTATGATTGTCCTTGACTTGGCATGTCATGAGAGTCCTTACTTAATAGGCATGTCATGCTACCACTTCCTCTCAGGATTTTGGTATCATACATGCAATTGCTGCCACATATATTGAACTAAGATTCGCTACTGCAACAAACTCTTGTAGTAGGCTCGAACAACATTCCGTCTTGGCGCGGTCATTTTGTTTAGGGTTGGCGTATGCGCCAACTCAGTGCACCGTAAAACAATTTCGGTTTTGAATTTTGTGAACTTCCTGACGCATAACTTTTTCGTTATAAGTCCGAATTAGCTCGTTCAAAAGCCTACGGTTCACAAATTACGTAATCTACATGATCATTCAAGAATTTTATCTATTTGACTTCTTTTGCTAAAAATTCACCTATTGGTTAATTTTTAACGATAAACGTTCGTGAACGTTCAACGCTCGTTTCTTCGTTCTAAGTCGGAATCCGGTCATTTTCGAGTCTGCAACTCTTAAATGCCAAATATGACTTGTCTCTATTTGAAAACAATGGTTTCATGATCAAACACAAAATTTGACTTCCATTCCGAGAATTTTACTTAATTCGGCGCTTATCGTCGAATCGCAAAATTCTTAAATTCTCCATTCTTATGATTTGTTCAACATTACAAATGAACTTCATTCATCATGTGAACATCTTAACATACTTAATACAACAACTTATATTCATTGTTGGATTTTTGGACTTATTCTTCAAGAGCTTATAACTTGTCGATTTATAAACTACTTAAGATTTGATTATTCGTGACTTATGACAATTAGAGTTTCTTAATCATCATACTTTACATGTTTTTCACTTATAACTTTACTTAGGTATATATGATACATATAATCATATAAGTTCTTAATTCACTTTTCTTACTAAACTCATCACAAGTTCATATTTTCATACTTAACATTCAAGGTTAACTTATAATAAGTTTATAACTTTTATAAGTTCAAATGACTTATTGCCAACTTATGTGGCTTAAGTTCATTACTTACACATTCTTCTTACTTTTTATCATTCATATTCCTCAATGCAAACTTTTCTTATCAACCTATCATGATAGAAATAGAAGATAATTGAAGAAGAGGTCTTACTCTTGAAGTCTTTGATAAGTAGCTTCTTCTTCTTCTTGGCTTATAGAAGTTAACTTATGATAGCTTATTCTCTCTAACACTTAAGCACTTTGTAATTGTTTAATTGCTTGAACAATTGTTAAATGGCTAGCAAAGCTCTTCTATTTATAGACTTTCCAAGGTTAGGGTAGTTTAGTCTTTAAATCATCCCACCTCCTTTAGCCACCTCCTTACTATTCATTAATTGCTAGCTCTAATCTTATCCTTTGCTTGACCACTACTCATTTAACTTGGTCACCAATTATCTTGGTCATCACACATTAACTATATTAATATGGTTTTACCCCATGGGTCTATTAACTCATGGATTCTAGCTTGGGCTTGGATTAATAAATCCTTGGGCTTTACATTAACAAACACTAGCTTGCTTATTAATTCAATAGTTGGGCCTTAACCTTAATTAACTTGGGCTTTGTACAAAAATCCTAGCCAATCTTTACAAGTCCATTAATATTTCATAATACATACACATATAGTTGATGCATTATTCTTGTATTCTAATTCATATAGAATTTATATACGGTATTTCATCCTTCATATTAAACTCAGATATAATACCTAGTATTATACTCGTTTTCATTACTCCGCATAATACCAAGTATCATACAAGTATTACTTATTCCTTAACACTTCGCTTTACTTAACGTTTATAGATTAAGTCCACAAGTTTAATTATTACATTTTCCATAACTAGATTTTTATTACATAATCCATCTTACCTTGTTATTCCATCATTACGTATTTTCTAAACTCAAAATTATATCCCGAGAGCAAATACCGATGAATAGTGTTTTTTTGAAAATTTCTAAAAACTTTTATTTTCGTCTTGGAAGTTCAAACACTTTAATTCATTCACGTAGCTCAAATACTACGACATTCTAACATCAATAGGTTATACAATGACAACCGTCTTGATAACACAAGGAATACGATTTTATTATTACTTAATTTAATAAAATCATTTTACAATAAGATCCGAATTTCTCGGTCGTTACATTCTTCCCCCCTTATAAAGATTCTTTCCCTAGAATCTCGTCTTACTTTAATCAAATAGATGAGGAAAATTTTGCTTCATCTTTTCTTCTAGTTCCCACGTTGCTTCTTCAGCATCGTGGTTCTTCCATAATACCTTTACTGATGGAATTACCTTGTTCCTCAGAACTTGTTCCTTTCTATCAATGATCTGCATCGGCGACTCTTCATAAGTTAAGTCTTTTTTGATATGAATCAACTCATACTCGATTACATGTATATAGTCCGGCTTATATGGACGTAATACAGATACGTGAAACACGTTATGTATTCGTTCTAGGTCTGGAGGTAATGCTATCATATAAGCTACCTCTCCCACCCGTTTTAACACCTCAAAAGGTCCTATAAACCTTGGACTTAACTTTCCTTTCTTTCCAAAGCGTATCTTTCCTTTCTAGGGAGATACCTTTAGAAACACATACGAGCCCACCTCAAACTCTCGACTTAGTCTATGTGAGTCCGTATACTTCTTCTGTCTGTCCCGAGCTGTGATGAGACGCATCCTAATTAACTTTACCACATCCGCTATCGGCTGCACCAATTCTGGTCCTAGCATCCGGCGTTCTCCCACCTCATCCCAACACAAAGGTGTTCTGCACTTCCTTCCATACAAAGCTTCGTACGGCATTATACCTATGCTTGCATGATAACTGTTGTTATATGCAAACTCTACTAGTGGTAGGTGATCATCCCAACTACCCTTGAAATCCATGACGCAAGACCTCAACATGTCTTCAAGCGTCTAAATTGTTCTCTCGCTCTGCCCATTGGTTTGTGGATGATAAGCCATGCTTAACCTCAGTTGTGTTCCTAACTGCTCTTGCAAACTCCTCCAAAAGTTCGATGTGAATCGTGGATCACGATTTGACACAATCGATACCGGTACTCTATGTCTGGAAATGATTTCCTTAACATAAAGTTTAGCTAACTGGTCTAAGTTATACTTGACCCTAATTGGCAAAAAGTGAGCCGACTTCGTCAACCGGTCCACTATTACCCAAATCGAATCATACCCTTTCTGCGTCGTCGAAAGTCCCACCACGAAGTCCATCGTGATATGCTCCCACTTCCATTCTGGAATCTCCAATGACTGTAATAAACCACTGGGTCGTTGATGTTCGACCTTAACTTTTTGACAAGTTAAGTACCTATTCACATACTCTGCTATTTCTCTCTTCATGTTTGGCCACCAAAACTCATCAAGGTCTTGATACATCTTAGTGCTACCATGATGTATCGAAAATTTCGAGCTATGAGCTTCTTGTAACACTTTCTCCTTTAATTCCATCTCATTCTAACCCAAATTGTTCCTCAAATCTTAATAATCCTTCATTATCAAGACTATACTTAACATCTTCCTTCTTGGATAATCGCTTTTTCATTTGGTTACACTCATCCGCTCTTGAGTTGTACCTCCTTTACTCTTTCTACGATGGTAGATTGCATCTCCGTCGCAAAAGAGTAACCGTCCCAATCACTCGACATCTTCACTTCTATTTCCATCCTAGCCATCTCTGTTATTAACTCATTTTGAGCCGTTAACATAGACAACTTTTCCCGACCTTTCCTACTTAAGGCGCGCTTCTACATTAGCCTTTCCAGGGTGATACATGATTTCACAATCATAATCCTTTATCAACTCCAGCCATCTTCTCTGTCTCATATTCAACTCCTTCTGAGTGAAGATATACTTTAGACTTTTATGGTTCGTATATATCTCACATTTTTCCCCATAAAGATAATGTCTCCATATCTTTAGGGCAAACACTACATGACGACGCTTCTAGATCACGAGTAGGATAAACTTTCTCATAATCCTTCAACTGCCGAGACGCATACGCAATGACTTTGCCATGCTGCATAAGCACACAAGCAAGTCCTTTATGCAAAGCATCACTATATACTACAAAATTTCCTGTGTCATTTGGCAATGACAAAACAAGAGCTTCACTTAATCTTTTCTTCAGTTCTTGAAAACTGTCTTCACATTTATCCGTCCATACGTATTTCACCGTCTTCCTTGTTAAATTAGTCAACGAGGTAGCTATCTTCAAAAAATCTTGGATAAATCTTCGATAGTACCTGCTAACCCTAGAAACTCCGCACCTCGATTGGCATTTTCTGGTTGTTCCCAATTCATTATCGCTTCCACTTTCACCGGATCCACCGAAATCCCCTCTTCATCATAACATGACCTAAAAACTACACCTTTTTCCGTACCAAAATTCACATTTGGTGAATTTTGCATATAACTTCTCCTTCCTTAATGTCTCCAACACTAATCTTAAGTGTTCGGCATGATCTTCTGGCGACTTAGAGTAGACTAGAATATCATCGATAAACACCACGACGAACTTGTCCAAATATAATTTGAACACTCTGTTCATCATATCCATAAATGCAGCAGGTGCATTCGTCAACCCAAGTGACATCACCAGAAACTCGTAATGACCATAACGAGTCCTGAATGCAGTCTTTGGTACATCTTCCTTCCTAACCTTCAACCGATGATACCCCGTCCAAGAAATCTATTTTAGAAAATACTTTGCCCTTTCAATTGATCAAAGAGATCATCGATCCCGGCAATGGGTATTTATTCTTTATCGTTAACTTGTTTAACTCCCCGATAGTCGATACAAAGCCTTAACGATCCGCCTTTCTTCTTGACAAACAACACCTGGGTTCTCCACTTGAAACACTTGGTTGAATGTACTTCTTGTCCAATAGTTCTCAGAATGAACCATTAGTTCTTTCATTTCCACAGCGCCATACGGTATGGTGCCCTTGAGACTAGTCTTCGTTCTCAGCACGGTGTCATCACAAATTCGATCTCCCTATCCAAATGGTGAAACTCGATAACTCACTTGAAATACATCCATGAATTCGCTTTACTATAGGTATTTGTTCCATGGTTGCTCCCACTCTCTGGGTATCAACAACATGGCATTGGTAACCTACACAACTCTTCCTTAAAAGTTTTCTAGTTTGTGTCATCATAAGGCAACAAGGACATCCCGGCAATTTACTACCGTAAAATACTACAGAGGTCAGCTTCAACGTCCTGATGCTCACACATTTCTTTTGGCAATCTATAATTGCTCCATGGTTAATTAACCAATCCATTCCGAGAATTACGTCGAATTCTCCTAACTTTATCGGTATTAAATCTACCGATAACTTACAACCACGTACATCTACACAATAACTCCTATGAATATCTTCAACAAGAATTATCTCTTCGTTTGCTACCTTAATGTTCAAAAGTATATGTAATTTTTCGGGAAATAATTCTAGTCGTCTAGCAAAATCACATGCTATAAATGAACAAGTAGCACCGAATTAAATAGCACGTATGCATTTATATTGTTGATCGGAATAATACCTGCAACTACATCCCCTGATGCCACCGCATCTTGGACCGTCATATTAAAAGTGCGGGCCATTGATTTCCCATTGAAAATTGGACCACTAATAGCTAACTTCCCGCTATTAGTTCCCTTATTTCCTTCTATCCCCTTCTTGGAAGTTCTTTTGCTATGTGGTCACTTGATCCACATACAAAGCATCCGTGATTTTTTCTTGATTGGGGACAAGTTAGGCAAAATGTGCCCTTCCCATCCCACAATTATAACATACCGCTTTTCCTTTGAGATGCACTCCTAAGTGAGTCTTCTCGCAGTTTTTATGGCCTCCATCCTCCTCTTGAGAGTCCCTTGTTTTACTCCCAGTATTCCGGAGTTAAAGCCCTTCCTCTTCTTCGACCGCCACCACTTCCATCGCTCTCTCGGTCTTGGTTCCTCCATCAACCTTGCCCTTGTTTTTCTTATCTTTGTAATCTTGGTGAGAGCCTCATTCCCACCTTCGGCAATTATTGCCTTTTCTAGTATGGTTCCAAAGGAAGTACTTTGGAACACGAGATTCTACTATAGAGCCAAGGTTTCAAGCCCTTTCAATCTTTTAGCCTTTCTCACTTCAAAGTCCACTTGATGTGGAGCGAATCGTGCTACCATTAAACTTGGCGAGATCTTTGGGAACTGCTCATATCCCTTGTCTTAATTCAAGAAACCTCATCTCCATCCTCCTCAGCATACTGTGGGAAAATAGTTCTCAAGAAAATCTCCTCAACCTCTCCCACGTTAGGTTTCCTATATCGGCCCTAGCTTTGGTTTGCCTCCCACCGTAAGTTGGCCTCTCCTTCATCAAATAGGTTGCAAAGGCAACCTTTTGACCCTCCTCAACATTTTCTATTACAAATGCTTTCTCAATTTCGTTTACCCATGTCTGGCTTCTATAGGGTCCGTAGTTCCTTTGAACTCCCAGGACCTACACTTTTAAAGTCCTTAAAAGTAGTAGCTCAGATTATCACAGAATTACGGTACATTAGCCCCATTCTATTAAATGCAAATTAAAAAAGATTAACGAACTCCTGCGTTTGATTAACTCCTAACCACCCTCCCCTAGTTAACATTAGCATACGATTTCGTTGTCTCCTTCTTAGCGAAGATTTTTTTGTTAAGAAAACAATACATCATTATTACCTTATTCTTGTTGGTTTGTTATTATTTGTAATAAAACAACAACTCATACTCATTACTCAACATATTCCATAAAAAGATTTATATTGATTCATAACTTGTAGTATAACACTACATTGTTTACATTACTCAAATTAGCTAATTACATTACCATCCATGCAACTTTCCAAAATTGGGATTTACAAAAGACTACCCTTTGTTATACAAAAGAGGGTTTTACGTCACTACTAGATACATAATATTTACATATCTATTCTACTCTAGCTATTGCTAGACTACATCTGTCGTAGGGCATTCTCGAAATCTTTGCTGGCCAGACCGGCAATAACATCTCTACTGATAGTGTGTCGGGTCTTCCCTGCTTCTATCTGATATCCAGCTACCTGCTGCTGGAAATCTACGTGAGAACTCCTATGAATATAGGACATCCTCTCCAACTTCCTCTTTTTAGTCTTTAGCTCCTGCTTGAGCTCAAAGACTTCACATTTCAGCTCTCGGACCTTGTCCTTAGCTAGAACCCTATCATCATGCTCCTCTTCCCACATTCCTCCATACTAACCTTGTCCTCACGGACGACTTGGAGTTCCTCTTTCAACTCCTTAACCTCCGGCAAGAATGGACATTCCTATCCAATACCGACATAAACAAGGCCTTCATCGATTCCCCGTAGACATTTCCTCCATAGGTGGAACCCGGTCCTCCTGTAGGTGGAACTCGGTCAAAGGACATCACGCCCACCTCCTCCTCTAGCATGCCATCAAATATAGACATGTAGTCTAAATTGTGCGAGTCTCCCACTCGATTGTCACCAACTCGGGTTCTCTTCTCTACGGATTTTGGTAGTATCTCTACCCATTAATCAATCCTCGCTCACTACATGTATATCTCTATACATATCATTTTCTCTCGACATCTATAATAAAACAATATAGTTTGATTAGTACATCGTCGAGAAAAATAAAAAAATACATAACATAATGAATTTTTATAGGGTTACTTTCCATCTTTTACTTCTTTATTCTTTCTTAAGGTTATGACTTAAGGTTCTACTTTCCCCCTTAAGTTTTATAACCTAGACTCTGATACCAACTTGTAGCGCCCCCAAATCTGGGTATCTTCTAACCCGATGAGATGGTGCTATATCTTGTCTAACATTCATACATTCATTCAATTGAAAAGTCTCAAAGAACGAACATAACTTCTATATATTTAAAGTAATATTTATATTTCCCAGGTTCTATACCCGTTACAAAGGTTCTTTGTCATAATATCAGTTACATTACAACAATAGAACTATACTATTACAAGAAAGTTTAGTAATCTGCCTTAGCTTTTCCTTTATCCTTTTTCGATCCTTCAGGACGTTCAATCTTAGTTGCATTCATATGGTTCAAGCAAGAGTGAGCATAACTTTCTTAGCAAGTATAACAATTTAATAACAACATGCTTGACACATACAAATCTTATATCTTCAATAACTGAACAATAGTTATGAAGTACTATTGATAATTCAAAATAGCACTTCATCTTTTCTTTCAAAATGTTTTACAATAATAATAATATTTAGTAAAAAATTCACTCTGGTCAAAGACCTCGGGTATTCATTCTTTATTGGAAAAGGACAATTATCTTGGTCATCACACATTAACTATATTAATATGGTTTTACCCCATGGGTCTATTAACTCATGGATTCTAGCTTGGGCTTGGATTAATAAATCCTTGGGCTTTACATTAACAAACACTAGCTTGCTTATTAATTCAATAGTTGGGCCTTAACCTTAATTAACTTGGGCTTTGTACAAAAATCCTAGCCAATCTTTACAAGTCCATTAATATTTTATAATACATACACATATAGTTGATGCATTATTCTTGTATTCTAATTCATATAGAATTTATATACGGTATTTCATCCTTCATACAAACTCGTATAATACCTAGTATTATACTCATTTTCATTACTCCTTATAATACCAAGTATCATACAAGTATTACTTATTCCTTAACACTTCGCTTTACTTAACGTTTATAAATTAAGTCCACAAGCGAATTATTACATTTTCCATAACTAGATTTTTATTACATAATCCATCTTACCTTGTTATTCCATCATTACGTATTTCTCGGAAACTCAAAATTATATCCCGAACAAATACCGATGAATAGTGTTTTTCGGAAAATTTCTCGGAAAACTTTTATTTTCGTCTTGGAAATTCAAACACTTTAATTCATCCACGTAGCTCAAATACTACGACATTCTAACATCAATAGGTTATACAATGACAATCGTCTTGATAACACAAGGAATCCGATTTTATTATTATTTAATTTAATAAAATCATTTTACAATAAGATCCGAATTTCTCGGTCGTTACAATATCGATCAGGTGCTATTTGTGACTGAAAACTGTACTGATTTAGAAAGGCGTGGGCCAATTCTTCCCAGTTGTGGATTTTGGCATTGTCAAAGCTCCAGGCATACCAGGGCTTTAGCTTCTCTAGTGAGACTCTTTTGAAAAAGTTGCATTCTCGAGGCTTTCATTTTCAAAGATAAGACCCCAGCTTAGCCAATGTACACTTTTTAGGTGCGTATAGGATCGCTTTGCCCCATTGTACTTTTCAAACTCGGACTTTGAATTTGGTAGGATATTGAGCCCCAGGAATATACTGAGAGATCCGAATAGGTGACACTCCCATAATTTCCAGTCCCTTTAATTGAATTTGGATGGTATCCTCCATTTGTTGGACTTTCTTTCTTATATCCCCGCCGATCATCCACGAGATTTGTGATTTCTTTATTGGAATGAGGTTTAGGTATCCGGGTTTCCATCTTTTTACCAATGCCTGACCGCCTTACGGTGTGAAGGACTCGGTTGAAAGGGCATTATCAGCCCCTACATATTTTTACTTTGTTCTTTTAGAAAGACAACCACTTCTGCTATCTGATTCCTTAATCCTTCAAACTCCTCTCGGGAAACAGGAGTAGGATCAGGCTGGGCACTTGTAGCCATGTTTGACGGTGGGCTCAGTGCCTTCTTGAACTTTAACCGGGTAACGGGACCGATTGCTTCCCTGCGAAGGACTTGCATAGTTTAGTCTTTAGGGAATGTGTATAATAACATGCTATTAATGTGTCCATTTTAGGAATTTTATCCTGCAAAATGGATGTCAGCTGTTTGTAGCATGCTAAAAATATGTATGTGTACACATTTCTTCATATTTCTCATTACATGGAGATAGATATGGAATGAAATTACAAGTAATTGTGTTTACAAGTAATTTGAAATGAGAGAGCATGAAGAGAGTTTCCTCCGTTATGGGTTTATCAGAGGCTGACCTATCTTAGGTTACTCTCGTGATTTTTTGGCATGAAGGTTCCCAAATCATCGTAATCTACTTGACGGGAAACTAATCCGGTCTTTCAACTGGAGCGAATTTGGGTGGTGCCTTTCCTAAGCCTCGGAGAATTAGTCTTCTCACTAGTCCAGTAATCAAACACCGACGGGATAGCCTCCTGGTGGAGGGACCACACAACATATATTCACATACATTGCGTCTCACCGTATGAAAATGATGACATATGCGAAGCACTAATATCTCAAGCAGATATGGTGCGAAGCACTAATATCACAAGCAGTTATGGTTCGAAGCACTAAGTTCAATAAGGAAATGCATTCGTACACATTCATTAAATGTAAATGCAACATCCACACACAAGCAGATAACAATTTTGAAAAGATTGTAATAGCGTCTTAAGTCCTCTTACTGGAGTCCCCAGCAGAGTCGCCACCTGTTGACGTCGGGATTTTTAGATGTCCCTTTTCGTTACTTATTCTTTGGTGTTCTCATTTTAGGTGAGATTTGTTTGAAAAAAGAAGTGAAAAAGGTCCGACATGTATAATGTCGACGATGGACTGTTAAGAGTCGCCAGTTGGTTTTTTAAATGGTTGCACCAACACAACCGAGAAAAGGTTTGCACATTGACCCAGTGATGTGACACTGCTATATGGGTCGGTGAAACCGAGATTCATTAGGGTCCGAGGACTTGGTTATGCGGGGGGAAGGTGTTAGGCACCCCCCGACATCCGTGTTACCACAATGACCGCCTCTTTTCAAGAAACTATTATCTGAATGTGTGTGTGTGTGTGGCTCAATGTGCTGTTATTTAGTAGTAGTGCGAGGCCTCGTTCGAACCTATATACACAGGGTTTGAATTTATATAAAAATTCAGTTTTTAGCAAGGTATAGCAATGATGTTTTATAAAAAAAAGGTTTTTCAAACCCTAATGCTCAATAGTAATTGAGACCTTTTACACTCTCATTTTATTAAGTGTTCGACTTGATTGATTTTTATTTGACAGATGCGAGACATCCATACGAAAATAATATACAAAATAATGTCGACTTCCTCGTGGGTATGAAAACCATCTGAGGAAATTCAGACATCGCAGAATAATTTACAAGCTGCTTACAGCTGAAAATGTCCAACACGGGAACCGAATCTAGATTCAATGGGATGAATCTGTGATCACATGATTCCTAGGCGCACATAATATTGCAATTTATATGAAAGCAGTAAGCATGTGTATATATAAAAGCTGTAAATATATATATATACAGACATGATCACCAACCATGAAGCATCTCCATAGGGGATCAGAAATATAAATAAAGCTGTAAAAGCTATCAACCGCCATGGAGGAAACTCCAAAGGGACGAAACATAAATAAAGTCAGAATATTTGGCCAACCGCCACGAAGGAAAACTCCAAAGTGAAAAAATATAAATAAAGCTATACAAAAGCGATCAACTGCCACGAAGTAAACTCCAGCAGATTTAAACGTAAAAGAAAGTCAGAAAGCGATCAACCACCACGTAAGTAAACTCTGTGGGACGAAATATATATATATATATATATATATATATATATATATATATATATATATAACAATAAACCTTCTATGTAAAATCCGAGCTCATCGAATGAGTTCACCACAGTTCATATATATATATATATATATATATATATATATATATATATATATATATATATATATATATATATATAAAGCGAATAAACACACCGGATGTAAAATCAGGGCTCATCGAATGTAGTTCGACCACAGTATATATATATATATATATATATATATATATATATATATATATATAAAGCGAATAAACGCATATTAATGTAAAATCTGTGCTCATCGAATGTAGTCCCACACACACAGTTAATATATATATATATATATATATATATATATATATATATATATAGAAGTAAATGCACTGCATCAAGTCTAGGCTCATCGAACAAAATCAACACACAGCTTAATATATATAAATGTATATATATATATATATTAAAACAATAAACACACCGCATCAAGTCTAGGCTCATCGAACAAAGTTTGACACACAATTAATATATATAAATGTATATATATATATACACACACACACACACACACACACATATATATATATATATATATATATATATATATATATATATATATATATATATAATAATAAAAATAACGCTCTGCATCAAGTCTAGGCTCATCGATCAAAGTTTGACACACAGCTTAATATATATAAATGTATATATATATATATATATATATATATATATATATATATATATATAAATTAAGCAAATAAACGCCTGCTCAAGTTCGAGGCATAACTCGATGATGTTATAATATATATGTAAATATATATATATATATATATATATATATATATATATATATATATATATATATATATATATATATATATATACTGATCGAATGAAACCACTTGAATCAAGTCCGGGCAAAAGCAAGAAACACGAATCTCAACGTGTAGAAGGGTGTGTGCAGAGATGAAGAGAAAGACTCTAAAGTGTGTGAGAAGGCTTACAGCTGACTGCCAAAGAAGACTTTTATATCTTTAGAGTGGGTAAACACTGACTTTTATAGGTACAAAAGGGCTATATATGAGCTCACATGTGTTTAAAAGGGAAAAGTACACTGCATGGGGTGAGTGCAGAGCAAATTGGGCAGGGCTTCCTCGCCTTTTTCTCTTGCAAAATGGGCACCCCAAGCCCTCTATTTATAGAGGGGGGAGCCGCAGGTCTACCTACGGCACCTAGTAGCAAGTGTACCTGTGGCTGCCTGGGGTTCCCCGGGCAGTGTGGGTCCCGTCGTGTCGAAGAACGTACATTCGGACAATGCGCTGTTCGCTCGGTCGTTCATAACTTTCAATTCGGGAGTCCGATGGAAGCGTGCCATATCATTCCAGAAAGCTCTTTTCGAGAGCTACACAATGACATAATATTTGCCCTTTTTTGATCCCAGGAAGATGGGTCCATGACCGAAATGACATTTCTGGGTTTTCGTCAGGCAGTCTGTTGAGTCGTGTTGAGTAGTTTGCGCTCAGAAGTTAAGATATGGTTCTTGTGGGACTTCTATTGAAGTAATTTTAGTTAAAATGAGTTGATTAGATGTGAGTTGAAGTTTAGTTGACAAAATGACTATTTTACCCCTCCCAGGGTTATCTCCGGTTTTCAGCAGCAAGTTGTAGCGCTCTTTCTCGTGGTTATCTCTGAGGTTGACTTGATGATGACTTTAACTGTCCTCAGAGTTATCTCTGAGGTTGGCTTGAACTTCTAGGGTCATCCCCAGGCTTTGATCTTGATCCCCCGGGGCTATCTCTGGGGTTGAAACTGAATTTCTCGGGGTTATCTCCGGGGTTAAAATTGATATTGTGGTCCTCTACTGTTATCTCTGGAGTGTGAAAAAGACGCTTTTTCCCTCCTGCAAGGTTAGTAACAGGAAAAGAAAATTTTGAGTGTCTACACCGAGCTTGTGGAATGAGTACCTCGGGGCTTTTGCCGAGTGTTCTGAAGTTGTTAGCATTGATTTGAAACAAGCATTTCCGGGGTTATCTCAAGAACATCAACTGTATGCCTCGAGGTTATCTCTGAGGTTGATACTATCTTTCCTGGTGGTATATCTGGGGCTGAGACTGAGTATCTCGGGGTTATCTCCGAGATGACACGGTCTTCTCTGGTGTGTTTTTCGGTATTTGAACTGCATTCCTCGGGGTTATCTCTGAGGTTGAAACTGAAACTCCCGGTGTTATTTCTGGGGTTGAGGTTGAAACTTCCGGTGGTATTTCCAGGTCTGAGATGGATGTCTCGGGGTTATCTCCGAGATGGTAATACTGAATATCCCAGGGTTATCTTTGAGATTGAACTGAGTTGTGTTCTAGGGTTATCTCTGAAAGACGATTCTGCCCTCCTACAATGTTAGTAATAGGTATGTAGAAAATTTTGAGTGTCTACAGATGCCCCTCTTTATCATATTCATGCAATGTAATGGCATGAATAGGATAAAGAATCCTAGACACTTGAAATGTAACAAGATAATCATGATGCAATATACAACAACATGATGCAAATGTATGTGGTATGTTCGATTGTTCTCCAACACGGTGGAACGATTTCCGGCTCCCTCGACTTCTACTAGAAACAAACGTATCTCTCATGTATAAGAGACTCTGTGGGGATGCATTTGGCCTATTGAGCATGTGTATAACATATTCCATCATCGGTCATCTTCGATAAGGATGCTCTCACTGAGTTATCGCCAATAAATTGCGTTGTCGATCGCCTCGACCCTTCTTCAATTGTTCATCAACGGATGTAATCCCTGCTGAGGATAAATGCCAAGGTTGCTTGACCTTTGTTGACGTGTGCATCAACTGATGAAATTATCGGATGGCTTCTGACGCTTCGATGGGTTTAACTACCATCGGCTAAAGTGATGTTAAAGTTGCTTGACCTTCGTTTATATGTGCATCAACGGATGTAAACGTGTGATATCCCCATCGGGGATCTGTAGTTGGACAGATGCAACTGCGTGATACCCCCGCTGGGGACACTGCATGATCGTCGCTGACGTGTGCATCAACGATTGAAATCATCGGATGGCTTCCAACGCTTCGTTGGGTTTACTTGCCAATGGCTGAAGTGGTGTCAAGGTTGCTTGACCTTCGTTGACATGTGCATCAACAGCTGAAATGCGTGATACCCCCACCGGGGATGTGTTCTTCGCCACATGTAAACGCGTGATACCCCGCCAGGATCTCAGATTTGAAAATGCATGATGCCCCACTCTGGGATTCGTGACTTTAGAATGCATGATGCCCCGCCGGGATTCATTTAAATTACGAACTCAAACTGACAACATTGGATCTTTGTGAGGTATTTCCGCATGTGATTTGTAACTGCTGGGATCATCAGTATAGTATACCCTGCATTTGGGTGAATACCAATGAATGATATGAAGGCCACAATTTGGCCCAGGAAAACCAGGATTCCAGTCTATTATGCTCAATCACGTAGCATTTTTATACATGATTTGACCTTTTCAACTTGAGAACTCCTTTGCAACTCAAACTAGACCGAAATTTGGAGGGTGGGCCCCACGTAGGGAGTCGCATGTACACTGCAATGTGTAGTAGGTGGACCTGCGACCAACCGTGGATGGCTATTAAGGTTGCGTGTTGCTTTCTCGAGTCATTTTATGTTGCACCACATAGGAAATTAGAGAGCTCTTCTTCGAGATCTGTGAGATCGGGCTTCTTTCTCTATAAATTTTGTCACCGTATAAGTGTTCAACCCTCGGCCGGTAACGATATATGCCTTCTTTTCCGGCTTTTTATCCGTTGGAAATTGACTTTTATATGAAATGCGTTTAAACACATAGTAGTGAATATGCATGCTCATATGACTTGATAAAAAATATTCAACATAGTAAATGTTAGTATTAAACCATGCTGAACATAATGATGTGAAAAAATTTGACTTTTGAAACAGTCAAATTGGCATATTTTTCTGCTATTTCTTATCCTATTTGAGGACAAATGAGCAAAGTTGGTAATGCAAAGTAATCCTGGTAATTAGGCTACCCTTATGGATTGATAACTTTGACTTTTTAATACATATAGTATATATATGACTGTGGGCAGGTGTGCTACTGAATAGCCACCTAGTCATGCCTATGTGCATGTGGATAGTCCTATTTTTAGAGGAAACTATCGCAAAATTTTCCAAATTATAGGCATCGATATAGTCATGCATTTTTAGCCTTCATCAGACGACGTGTTTAAAATAAGGCATGCATATATGTAGTCATTAAATGCATTTTGAAAAGCTCCAGGTTAGAAAATACCACACCCTTTCTGAGGTGATTTGGAGACTTGTTGTCCAGATATTATGGATCCAGATCAGCCGAGTAGTTCCCACAAGACCACTTCTGGTGTACGGAGGAGGGCTTCTGAAGTGCCTCGACCTCGTTCAGTTAGACAACCTCGTCATCTAGCGAAGGCGCTGATACGTCCTATCTAGGTTGACGTGCCGGACGTCGAGGACGAGGAGGAGGATGTACCGATAGCGGCTCTATGTCCTGCTGCTCATATTCCCCGTAGAGATTTTCCAGGCATTCAGGTGGCTATCCCAGATCTTCTGGGTGATTTGAGTCACCACCCCTCAGTTTACTTACATGCAAATGAGGTAAAACTGGATTTGATAAACCTTTTTCCTATTGAGGAGGAGCAAGGATTTTGACATTGATTTGCATGTGATGTAGGTTCCCGACTTTACACAGCCTCGAGGGAACTGGTTCAGCATATACTCCTTGTATCAGGCTCTATATCCAGATTACCGAGGTATAGTCCATGATTGGGGCTTTGGGGCATTCTTTTCTATTCTTCCCTGATGTTGTCCCTGGGGTTACCTCAAGGCATTATCTGAGCGTTGGTTTCACCAAACTCAGTCTCTCCATTTGTTGGATTGTGAGGTGATGATGATGCCGATGGATTGGCGATTTATCACCAGTATGGAGTTTGGAGGGGCGCCAATGCCATGTATGGCGGATATTACCCGACTACCGTTAGATCCTTGTTGGGAGTCCCGGCTGAAGCGCTCAAGCGTAGGACCATCTGTACGGGTCCTTTGAGCGTTGATGCTATGAGTGGGATGTTGGGTGAGCTCATGCCTGCTGATGTGAGAGTAAGGGATCACATTCTTTGGCGATTGTTCCTGGTTATCATGAGGGGTTGTTTCATAGTAGATAACTCTTCTACGGTGTCATTCGCTTTGATCAGCACCACGCATGAGGTGGACCGTACGTATTGGAGAGTATGATTGGGGTTCCTACACTTTTGCCTATTTCCTTAGAGGAATGTGCATGCGTTCGTAGGGCTTGACTGAGGCTTGGCTAGGATTTTACCCATTTCTGTTGGTGAGTAGTTCTCTTTTGATTTCCCATGTACAGGTTGAGAATGTTCACTGACAGCATTTGTTTTGCCTTTGTGTTGGTAGTTTTGGGCCTATGAGAGGCTTCCATGTTTGCATCCTATGAGTATGTTAGGTTTAGATACCTACCTAGGAGGACGACGATGGCATCAATCCATATTGGCGGAGGTTCCTGTAGTAGAGGGTTTCACCCATTGTCGGCTACAGTTGGAGTTATTGACAGCTGATGTCACCACTTGGGTTCCCTATTATGGGGAACATTTGACCATTGGATTTCAGGATGAATTCTTGACTGGTGTCGAGCACGTGATATCCACTCGTAGGATTCCTCTCTTCATAGATGGAGGATAGGAGCTCTATTTAGGAGAGCATGTTATTAGGAGCACTACATGAGAGATTCGTGTACCAATCTTGCCTCCTACCAGGCGTTATTGGCTTGTGTTGCACTTACCCGCTGATGACATCCCATTGATGGGTATGGACGAATATGCTTTATCAGAGGGTTCACACTCAGGATACATTCCACCGCTGGTGGTCCCCTCGTACTATTGGAGCCCAGACCCACACCACTCAGTTTATGGGGGATATGGTTCCTGGATCCGTGATGATGACGGATTGACTGACCTGTGTCCGAGATCTGACTCATTTAACACAGATTGATCGTTTGACCTGGCAGTTAGACCAGGCACATTTCTTCATCCGACACTTGGGAAGAGATCCTTCAGAGGCAGATTCGTTTGATCCTTCCAGCTCAGGTGTTGGCCCCTCAGGTGACCCATATGGCTTTGTCAGTGCAGATCCTCCCTTGTATAGGCCTGACATCCTTGTTGATAGAGATCTAGTGACTCAGGAGGAGTTACATCAGGTGGACATGATTGATGTATATATTGACACCATTGTCTTCTTCTGATGTGTATTCTCGTTATCTTTTGATAATGAGAATACACATTCTTTTGATAACGAGAATGTGGTTGTGCCCCATTCTCGCTATATCTTTTGATAGGCCTCTGTTAGTAATAGGGCATTTGTGCACCATTTCCCTATATTTTTATCTTTATAGAGATGATGTATGTAGATGATGATGTACTTAGGAATATATGTACTGTTTTCCATTCCCTACATCATATTTCCATCTATTGCTTGTCATTCATGTATCATGTTATGCATATGTATGTATGTCAAGAGATATTCAGCATTGACCCTGGATGGTCTTATGATACGGCCCACACAGATGTCTTCTTCAAAAGTCAGCCGCATAGATCACACCCCACTAGTATTGGTGGCATCCCGTCTGAGATCCTGGTATGATAGTATGTCACCCCCAGATAGGGTGATCGTAGATCAGCTATTACAACATTCTATGACCCTCCTGATGTTTCAGTTCCATGATCTTTATAGGCGTATCTTTGGAGCATTGATAATCTGAGAGGCAGGTTTTCCGGTTTAGTACCCAGGAGGTGACTCCTACATTAGAGGAGTTCGAGCTGTGATGCCCCCAAAATTAGGTATACATCACCCATCTTGAGTCGCCAGATACATGGTACAGAATTCAAATACAACTGTCGTGTACAATACGACAAAACATAAACTGTGCATTTGAATACAAATATTGCCTACTAGAGAGTATACAAACTCAAAAGGAGTCCTCATTACAATTATTATCACACTATTTCACAGAATAGTGAGGACTACTAATGCACCATCTAGGACCATCACTCTGTTCCCCTAGTCCCAGCTATGTTCTCATTTCCTGAAGAGAACAATGAAAGCAAAATGGTGAGCTCAACTAGCCCAGTAAGAAATATTATGACTAAGATAATGCAGAATAAATTATCGTTAGCCTTCAACAGTGTTAAACTGATACAATATAACAAACATCAAGTTTAACTGCAGCGGAACAAATAATCCATTAAAAAAGTCAAGTAGAGAATAAAATCTACTATCTTTTATGATTTAAAATGTTTTTCATCACTTTTATCACTGGGACTCAGCTTAATAAATAATCCACATCATCGAATCACCCCTGCACTACGGCCAAGGATATTCTTTAGTATCACGACCACAATTATCCATGCACTACGGGCCAAGAATATTTGTGTATTCATTAATGGTCATGATCATGCCAACAATCATCCATCAATGCACTACGGGACAATGAGGACTTTTACCACATCATTTGTAACATTACTACCATGATTACACATCAATAATCCTCAATCATAATCATACCAAGTCCATCTAAGCACTACAGGCCACAGATGACTTTCAAAAATAAATAAATATGAGGATGATGACAATGATATAAGAATTCAATAAAACAAGTTCAAGAATTAATTTGTCCAAGAATCAATAACGTCCAAATTGTCAACATGATACTACTTTATAGAGTAAAATTCAAGAATACTCAAAAGAATATTTCCATGAAAAGATACTGGATGAAGTGCAATTATCAAGGATATTCCACTAATTTTATGGAGTATAGAAGTCAAAGCTTTAACCAACTGAGTATAATAAAGAATGGAATAAACAAAAAAAATCACCATGCATGCGGTACTTCGCATAGACAGGTTATTCCAACAGAATACTAAATAACGGAACCAGGTCAGGCGAAATTCGCACCGACAAGATGTTCCAACAGAATAATAAAGAATGGAATAACAACAGAAATCACCATGTATGCGGTTGCTTGGCATGATGCAAAGTTATTCCAATGAGAATACTAATAAGGATTTTAATCAGTCCGGCGTAAAACGCATGCATAAAAAAATATTCCAAATGTAATAGTAATAAAGACGAACCCGGTCCCACAAAATGCATGCATGTGGATATTCCAATGAATAGTAAAGATGGAATCGGTCCGCAAGTAAAAGCATGCATGTGATATTCCAATAGAATAGTAAAAGCGTAATAATAGAAGAATGTCACCATGTATAGGTAGCCAGCAGATATAGGTTATTCCAATGTAATAATAAAGAATGAAATAATCAAGTTCTCTTCATAAATAAGAAAGAAAGAGTACCCCTTACGAGTACAACAAATAATATTCCCTACCTTAAGAAGAAGAGTACTGGATATATGAGTAATGAAGTAGCAGAATACTTTTTTTCTTTCTCTCTATAGTTTATCTCTCTAGAGTTTTAGTGAATTCGTAAGAAATAATGAATGAATGAGCTTCTATTTATAGAAAAATGGACTGCATAGTAACTAACTCATGAACGGTCCATATTTAAAGCAAAATCTTTTAAATAAAATATAATATATTCTATTTATAATCTAATAAAATGAATAACTTTATAAAAGATTTTACTATGCAAACACTATACAGGCACTATGCAAACACTATGCATAATAAAATATAATATATTCTAATTATTGTCTAATAAAACAGATAACTTTATAAAAGTATTATGTTTTATATAAAAAGATTTTACTATGCAAAACACTATACAGGCACTATGCAGGCACTATGCATAATAAAATATAATATATTCTATTTATAAAATAACTTTATAAAAGTATTCTGTTTTATTACATTAATAATACCAATAAAAGAAAACTGAGTTACTTATCACGTAAGCATCAATAATCAATATCGTGTGCTACTATGCAACCACGCGTATTACTGTACTTTTAACACCGGGTGTTTTAACAGTTAACGGTAAAACTTCCGCCGTTATTTTCATAAAGTATTTTTGTCGTTTTCTCAATCCGACAATAATTCCGTTGTCGGGTCCACTAATGATTGTGCTGTTGTACGAATATTCCCTGTTAAAACGAATATTCCTCGACCAATCGAATATAATATGACAACTTGCATACTTTGCAAAATTTATAAATACTACCCACAACTATAACATTATATCAAATCCACACCATAATATTAAAAAAATTATTTCGAGAAAATTAAATATTTATTCATAAAATCTGGGGTCTGACAATCTCCCCTCCTTATGGAATTTCGCCCTCGAAATTTACGTATGTACTTGGTATACTGAACAGGTGAGCTTACCTCGACTTCCTTTTAAATTTTAACTCTTGAGGTATAACCTTTGAGTGTTGAATAAGATTCTTCTTATCCAAGATTTTAACACGTATCTCCTCACACGTTAAATCTTCTCGCTATCTCGTCCGATTCTAAATTAATAATGTGGATCGATTAGTCCACATATTTACGTAACATCAATACGTAAAAAAAACGCTTACTAAACACGCAACCTACTTGGCGGTAAAAGCGTGTCTATAGGCCACGCCCTACTTCATCGAGGATTTCAAATCGCCAATTACATCGAGGGTTGAGATTTCCTCTCTTCGTCGATTCTTGCTTCTAGAATAATGCCCTCTTGAACCTTCTTCTTCACATTCATCAGTTCTGAGTATGTAGCTTGAGCGGCTTTAACTTTATCGATTAAAGTCGAATATACTCGTATATTCGTTATCTTCACGTGGGTTCCTAGAGTCTTTAACTCTATCTTCATCATTTGTAATTCGTACGAAATGGGTCTTTGTGTTAACAACATCGCACTCGTAAACGCATACGATCTTCTACTCAACGCGTTAGATACCACGTTCGCTTTCCCACGATGGTAGTGAATGGTACGATTGTAATCTTCAACAGCTCGAGCCAACATCTTTGGCGCATGTTACGTTCACTTTAGTTGAAGAAATATTTAAGGGTTTAAGAAATGGGTTTTGTACTGGGGTCAATAGAAAATTCGATTTCACGCTCTAGGGGTAGGTTAAGAAGTCTTCAAGAATACATCAGGAAATTTATTAACAACAGAAATATCATTCAAAATTGTGACCCTCATCCAAGACTTGGATAGTACGTCACATTGATACCTATCAACTTGCCATCATCATTCACGACATCGCCTATAGAAAGTCTGGCTTCGGTGCATCCCGCATAAGAAAGTCAACAACGAAAGGACCGGGGCTCTTTACTTATGGCTTGATATGACAATGATTGACTTTAGTGGTTTGGTTGCTTGAATTCGCATAACAGGTTGGTTAGGAATATGAAAGCTAACAACCCTACGAAAAACATGATGAGTAGTTAACCAATCGATTTCAAAAAATCGCATCAAAGGCAAGTATTTTCAAAGAGATAAGATTGACAGGTAACGTGAAAGTGTCGATTTGAATCAACAAGATTTATAAATAGTGAAGGTAATGAATGTTTCTACTAACGAAGTTTCAACCAATAAGTCAAAGTCTAACTTCTCCGTAGTTAAATTTAAACGTTGAACGCATGCAAGAGAGATAAAAGAATAGGTAGAACCCAGGTGTCGAATAAGGCATAGACTTCGCAAGAATTTATAATTAACTAACTTGGATAACTTCGTTTGATTCCTCATCACGAAAAATGCTCTCCCTTAAACTACCGAATTTGACTTGTTAAGGACGGTCTTTGGTGTCGTTATTACCACTTTGGAATTGACTTTCGCTATAGGGCATATTCCACCCCAACCGCTTCGTCGTACTCTCGCTCCATGATCTCGAATCATTAGCCTTGATCCATATCGAATTGGGGTTGACCGCAATGTATAGGGTAATTCAAAACTCGATGTTGGGTTCTCCCAATTGCTGTCGAAAAAAGAGAAATACATATCATCTATTTTAGCTTTCTTGGATCAGACTTCTCTTTCCACAATATCAACGCATCGTGTGGCTTTTACCCATGCATCTTTCATTCTCACTCGTTCAGTTGTTTCTTCTTTCAGTTGCTCCTTGACAATTGAATTCTCAGATTTTAGCTTTAATATCGTACACTCTGCCAAAGAGCGCTCCTGTTCAGCTATCGCACATCGGGTATTACAATTTTGAATTGTTACATTCCTTTGTTCCACGACCACCTTCCGTTCTTCAGCCTGCTCTTCTAACTCATGAATACGATTTTGCAATTCTACATTTTGATCAATAAGTTCTTCTAATAAATCCTCCTCAGGTTCCTCTTCTTCCTCACTCTTAGTTGCTACCTTTGTGACTAGCTTGAGTGCAACTTTTAATTCCTCAGTCACCACATAGATATCTCTAATCACATTATCTTGGTTGGATAATAGAGGTGTCTGCACGGTCTCATGTGCTCCATTGCTATTCTCAACATTCTCGGATGTCATTTTCAAATACTGCCACAAAACAAGGGTTAATTAATATATCACATATTATCCCTATACTCTGATCGACCAGTTAAATACTAAATAAACTTAGGTAAGTCATACTAGCGAAGGAATTCCCCGTCTCTCCCCTCCTAGTTCTAGTCTCACATCTTAGCCATGGATCATATCCCTAAGCTCTGATACCAACTGTGACACCCCCAAAATTAGGTATACATCACCCATCTTGAGTCGCCAGATACATGGTACAGAATTCAAATACAACTTAATAATACAACTGTCGTCTACAATACGACAAAACATAAACTGTGCGTTTGAATACAAATATTTCCTACTAGAGAGTATACAAACTCAAAAGGAGTCCTCATTACAATTATTATAACACTATTTCACAGAATAGTGAGGACTACTAATGCACCATCTAGGACCATCACTCTGTTCCCCGACTAATCCCAACTACGTTCTCATTTCCTGAAGAGAACATTGAAAGCAAAAGGGTGAGCTCAACTAGCCCGAAGAAATATTATGACTAAGATAATGCGAATAAATTATCGTTAGCCTTCAACAAAGGTTAAACCGATACAATATAACAAACATCAAGTTTAACTACAAATGAACAAACAATCCATTAAAAAAGTCAAGTAGAAATAAAATCTACTATCTTTTATGATTTAAAATGTTTTTCATCACTTTTATCACTGGGACTCAGCTTAATAAATAATCCACATCATCGAATCACCCCTGTACTACGGCCAAAGATATTCTTTAGTATCACGACCACAATTATTCATGCACTACGGGCCAAGAATATTTGTGTATTCATTAATGGTCATGATCATGCCAACAACTGTCCATCAATGCACTACGGGCCAATGAGGACTTTTACCACATCATTTGTAACATTACTGATTCATGATTACAATCGAATAATCCTCGGTCATAATCATACCAAGTCCATCTATGCACTACAGTGCCACATTGACTTTCAAAAAAATATAAATATGAGGATGATGACAATGATATAAGAATTTAATAAAACAAGTTCAAGAATTAATTTGTCCAAGAATCAATAACGTCCAAATTGTCAACATAATACTGCTTTGTAGAGTAAAATTCAAGAATACTCAGAAGAATATTTCCATGAAAAGATACTGGATGAAACGCAATTATCAAGGATATTCCACTAATTTCATGGAGTATAGAAGTCAAAACTTTAACCAACTAAGTATAATAAAGAATGGAATAACAAAAGAAATCACCATGCATGCGATTATTGCATGATAGGCAGGTTATTCTAACGAATACTAAATAACGGAACGAGTCAAAGTGAAATTAACCGAAGCGGATGTTCAACGAAATAATAAAGAATGGAATAACAACAGAAATCACCATGCATGCGGTACTTGCATGAGACAAAGTTATTAAAATAGAATACTAATAAGGACTGAATCGAATTAAGTCCTACAGAAAGCGTCTGAGACAAGATATTCTAATGAATAGTAATAAAGACGGAACCGGTCCCAAAAAATGCATGTATATGATATTCCAATGTATAGTAAAAGGCGGATGAATCGGTCCCACGTAAAAACGCATGCATGTGGATATTCCAATAGAATAGTAAAGACGGAATAATAGAAGAATGTCACCATGTATAGGGTAGCCCGCGTATATAGGTTATTCCAACAGAATAATAAAGAATGGAATAACAGAAGTTCTCTTCATAAATAAGAAAGAAAGAGTACCTCTTACGAGTACAACAAATAATATTCCCTACCTTAAGAAGAAGAGTACTGGATATATGAGTAGTGAAGTAGCAGAATACTTTTCTTCTTTCTCTCTATAGTTTATCTCTCTAGAGTTTCAGTGAATTCATAAGAAATAATGAATGAATGAGCTTCTATTTATAGAAAAATGGACTGCATAGTAACTAACTCATGAACGGTCCATATTTAAAGCAAAATCTTTTAAATAAAATATAATATATTCTATTTATAATCTAATAAAATGAATAACTTTATAAAAGATTTTACTATGCAAACACTATCTGAGCACTATGCAAACACTATGCATAATAAAATTTAATATATTCTAATTATTGTCTAATAAAAATGTATAACTTTATACAAGTATTCTGCTTTTATATAAAAAAAGATTTTACTATACAAAACACTATCTGAGGCACTATCTTGCACTATGCAACACTATGCATAATAAAATATAATATATTCTATTTATAGAATAACTTTATAAAAGTATTCTGCATTTTATTACATTAATAATACTAATAAAACAAAACCGAAGTTACTTATCACGTAAGCATCAATAATCAATATCGTAGTACTACTATGCAACCACGTATTCATTATCGTACTTTTAACACCGTTTTGTTTCAACAAATTAACGGTAAAACTTCCGCCATTATTTTTATAAAGTATTTTGTCATTTTCTCAATCGACAATAATTTCGCTAGGTCCACCAATGATTGTCTTGCATTATACGAATATTCTCTGTTAAAACGAATATTCCCCGACCAATCGAATATAATATGACAACTTGCATACTTTGCAAAATTTATAAATACTAGCCACAACTATAACATTATATCAAATCCACACCATAATATTAAAAAAAATATTTCGAGAAAATTAAATATTTATTCATAAAATCTAGGGTCTCACAAGCGGTTGGCCAGATTACGCGCCTTAGACATATCTTATGCTTATATGGTACATTTGAGATATCGTCGGCAGTTCATGACCCTCACCGAGTTACGGCGTAGAGGATGAGATTACATCCGATCATGTATTATCCCAGCGTTTCCTGATATATAGGTTTGGCTCATTGGACAGCTACACACGACATTCTGGGGATTTCACCACACCAGAGGCTCAGTGGCATTTGGCTAGAGAAGATGTATTTGTGATGTGCATAGTGGCGTATGTGTCCATGCCACGATATATGGATGAGCTGGACATCGGTGTTATAATGGCAGTGAGAGTTGTCAGGGAGGGTCATACCATCATTCCGATGATTGTGGCGGAGACGCTGAGGTTGGCCACATTTTGTTGCACCTACCCTGCAGGGGTATTTATAGGAAGTTCGGTCATGTTATACGTGTGGTTTATGTCACACTTGAGACCGATAAGTAGTTTTCGCCGACACGGGTACTGCTTTACCCATGACATAGTCATGTCTTACTCCTTTCGACCATCGGTGTCTGTATCGCTATGTCTTGGCTTTCAGTATTCTTGGCGGGATCGAGATCCGTTTGGCATCTAATGCTGCTCGAGGCTCAGCTCACCCTATAGCTTCATTACTCATGCTTTGAGCATGGATTATCTCCCTCTGGCTGGTTTGAGGGGCATGACTACCTACTCAGTGGTTAGCTTATCGCCATCTATCAGCAGAGGACCGATCCCAGGTGTATGCATGTTGGGATCAGCGTGAGATAGCTGATTTTTCTACTAGCCATCCGGGCTATTCGTCAGAGTATTCTGCGTGGATGGAGACATAGATTTCATTGGCTACGGAAGTATCCACAGTGTCGGGTATTGAATCGGATGATGGAGAGCCATGGAGGACATTGATTCTCCCATCGAGGAGGAGCAATTTACCGGGTCGCCAGTAGCTCTTTTAGATTCTCCCAAGATTAGCTAACTCATGTTGTGATCCAAAGATTCAAAGATAGTACTTCTAGCGAGTCTTCATCGATGACTTTTGAGAGAGATCAAAAGAGCCTTGATGTTGATGACCCTTGATGGGAGAGATGCAACTCTGTTAAAGAGAGCGATGCATTAGCTTATAAAGATGCTGTTGTTGTTGAGCGGGATGAGGCCAGATGAGCCATAGATGTCGTGATAGTCGAGAGGGATATCATCATATCTGCCCGGGATGTAGACGTCACAGATAGCACTACAGTGAGGTCCCTTACTAGTGGCATGATTGTAGAGATGAGCACGTATATTGATGAGCACCGCGTCACCATACAAATGGCTGTAGATATGTTAGCTCGTGTGGATACCCTCGTACAAGAGACCACATTGTTACCTCATTCTTTTGAGAGAGATGCCGTGTTGGGCATGATAGCTCGCATATACACTGATTTGTATATGGGCTTGTATTTTCCTGCACAGACTAGCTTAGCCATTTTATCATGTACAGTTCATATTGTATATATCAAACAACATTATATATAGGAGTTAAACATATTTTTGATCACTTCCCTTTTAGTTATGCCTTGTTGCTTACTTGATATTTGCTTGTTTCTTCAAGGCTTATGATCTTAATGTATTCTGAATTCCTTCTTAATGGATGGGTATCGAGTTATCTCAGGATATTTCAGAATGGATCATTGATCTATGTGCTCCCTACCATCTTTGGTGTCTTGGGACAGGTTTCTGTATGGAAATATGAAGAGGAATGTGGCTTTCCTCTCTGAGGTTGACCGCACCACAGATGGTCACTAGTACTCCTATTTAAGAGGAGCCCAGTTAGTTTCATCTCTTATGGATTGGTGTTTCTCATTGAGGCACAACCATGACTTTAGATGGTGCGTCGAGTCTCCCGCTTAAATGGGGAGGTCGGTAGTTCCATCCCTTTGGTCCAAGCCGATTAAATGTGATGGATTGAAGGATGATCCCAAATGTCGTTGACAAGTATTTATGTTTTGGTAGGGGGTTAGACCAAACCATGAATGGCTGCCTACGTACTCCTGTTGAAGAGGAGACCAGGTCTGCGTAGTTCAAACCTAGTGTAAGAGGTTCAACGATGTATGTGGCAAAAAGGGTGTAGAGATTTTTTGATGTTTTTGTAATGAGAAGAGTGTAGAAATGTTTTTGTTGTTTTTGTTTTATTGAGACCGGGCCATATAAAATGGTTGCCTACGTACTCCCGTGTATCAAGGAGATCAGGTCGGCATAGTTCGCCCCTTGTTCAGGATGATTTATAGCCAACGAAAAGTTTGATCCCTGTTGGGTAAAATCTAGTTACGCACAACACAAGTATACGTGATCAACAAGTAATAAAGTGAAAGTAGAGTATCGTTCCCACGAGGAATTGCTTAATAAAAAAAATCACCAAGTACTAACCTGTAACCAACTTAATCTTATTTAAACGAATGAGTTTCAAATTATATAAATTAAATTATTTAACTAAACTAATTCGAATTACCACTAATTAAAAATCAGATTATGGAGATATAATATCACAACTTCTCTTATCGCTTCATTTAAGTTAATACACTCCTCATCAATTATTTTCTATCATGAATTGTGAATCAAGAACACTAAAGCAGATAAAACCATCTCTCGATGCATAATCCACATACTCACTTAAATCCACAGATGATAGAATTAAGCAAGACACCCTAATTAACTAATCCACTATATCTCTATGTGAATTACAATTAAAAAGGATTTAAAGCACAAGTTCTCTATAAGATTACATATGGCGTAAAGGCATATCTCTATCCTAAACACGAATCATGAATTCCATCTATGCAGAAATCACAAACACATGCTATCGTGATCAGATCTAAATCTATACTTCATCTCTCGAGTTCATATAGATTATCACGGTAATTGTTAGCTAGGCAATTAAGCAATTAAGTCCAAATCACAATAGACATTCCTTATGATAGAACATAATAATTGATAGCGAATTAAAATAAATTATACAATAAGATCCATTGTAATCTCAAACAAAGAATTAGTTCATGATTATAGAATTAAAACTAAGAATCCACAATTAAATAATCATTAAAAGACAAATATAGAAGAAGATAAGAAGATAGAATATGTTGTCTGCAGATTTGAAACTCCCTCCTTGCTCCTACTTTGAATCTTCAATGGTCTCCAAGTTGCTTCAATCTCCAAATCTCATAAGAACTAGTGTTTTCTCCTATTATACTCTAATCTAATCTAATGGAATCCTCCCTTCTTCTCTAATCCTTGTTATTCTCCTCCTTTTATAAGTCTCTTTATACGTCTTTAAGTCCTATTGTAAGTCATTGAGTCAATCGGATCGAACCAATCCTACTTGGACTTAAATTTGGATAAAATTTGCTTTTTATCTCGCAGTACCCTCGCCCGGTAGAGTTTACCCTTATAAAGGGCCTCTCCAAAGGGGATAGGGTTACTTTTTACAGGTGGTACCCACGCCCTGATGGGGGTTTTATGAAGAGAAAGCCCGCCCCGATGGGTGTCCTTTTTTTGCTCTGACATCCTTAGGGAAAACAGCCATAACATTTGATCCAGAAAGAGTTACGAGGTGTGCCACCTATCAAATCGAAGATATCGACGAGCTCTACAACTTTCATGCTTTGAGAATTGAGAAACAACACATGGATGAAGGTTGAAATTGGGCTGGAAGTGAATGCTATGCAAAAGGCCACCCAAAACAGTGAAGTTCGACGTCCGTTGGTACAAAGGTCAGAACTCTTACATCCGAACTCCGATTGGAATGAATCAAGATGTTCTGGAAAGCTAAGAAGAAGCTCTACAATATAATCCAAGTTCCAAGCCAAGAACATGAAATAAACATGAAAGCCTAAATGATGTTCGAATTGCTTTTCTTTGAGATTTTATACCAATTCTTTGCGATTTCAGCTCCCCAGCATATAATCTACAAAAAGAACACAAATTGCATGAAAATTAACTAAGAAACATGAGTTTAAGCAACTAATTCAAGTAACAGATACCGAATAAGTAGGTATAAAAAATACTTATCAAATACCCCCAAACTCAAACATTTTCTTGTCCTCAAGCAAAAACACAAAACAACAATGCTATGCAATGCAACTCATCTACATGCCTACTGAATCCAAAGAAGAATGATGAAACAAGTCTATTCAACCCTTTCGCCTTGAAAATCAAGTAAACATGATAATACATCATATCAAAACTCATTAGTAATTTCCCAAAAAATCATCAATTCTCTTAATAATATAAGCTAGTATTTTTTTTTTAAATTTTAAAAAAACCACAATTGTTACCCATTTTTTGCTCCATTAATCATTTATTTGAAGATGATGAAAAGGAAAAAATAAATTCTCCACATGGTGGCCTGCTTTTACAGAAGTCTCATTAAGTTGTTTTAGAAATTTACAGTAGCGTTATGCCTTTTGAAACTATATACAAAGGGTTTGACTTATTGAAAAGTTCATTTTAACAGCATATGAAAATAATGTTTTGAAAAGCTATTTTCAAACCCTTTTGCTCGCATAGGAATTGAGGCCTTTGATACTTCCATTTTATTCCATAATCAGCTTGATTTGATTTGATTTAAGATGCGAAACATCTTTGACAGTATGTCAAATATTATCTACAAGGGCCGAGCTTCTTATGGGCATGAAAGCCATCAAAGTAAGCCCGAACATCATAAACCACGATTTCACTACTTTGGGGCCTTAAATCTAGATAACCGCTTTAAGGCCCTAGATTTATATGTACAAAGGGGTTGCAACCTAGCTTTATAACTTAAACAAGTCCATCTTCGGAACCGAATCTAGATCCATGGATTGGATCAACAACCCTCTGTAGTTCCTAGGCTCACATGCATATTTAAAGCTTGCAAAATGAATATTTAAACATATTATGAACATATAACTTTAAAAACTTTGCTAAACAAGAGATTTATTGAATAAATCCTTGTATGCGAGTAAACAAGTTTCTCGTTTCCTCTAGATACAGATCTAGGGTCATGTAGTTACTGAATATTTACCAAACTAAAAAGAAAACTAGATCTATACAGATCTTAGTCATTCTAGCTTCAAGGATAAATTTTTACAACTTTTGAACCGGTTAAAAGCTAGATCTGGCTAGATCTAGTCAATAAATGCAAATATTGACTATTTACACAAAATGAACTTTTAAAAAGCTAGATCTATGGAATTTTGACTAAGATATATATATATATATATATATATATATATATTAAAGCAATAAATAAGCACATATGTTAAGAGATCTTACAATATAGCAAGAGATTTGCTAATGAACGACTTTTGATGTCTTAAAACTTGAATTCAACCTGTAAAAACTTAATATATATGCATTTATAAGCTGAAGTATATAGCCAGTATGTAAATGAAGAGATGTAACAGAAAATATACACAAAAGAATCTACAGATCAAGAAGATATAACCTGGTCAAAGCAGGTCAGGGGACACATTCAAACGTTTTCTGGGTTACCCAGAAAACATGAACCGTGATCACCTGTGTTAGTTTGACCAGTCACAGGATCTAACCTAAATGATATCTAGCTGTAATAAAAGCATAGATCGACAGTTTACATGACATACTACAGTATGGGTTCAACAACAAACTCAAAACATCAAAAACACTGACAGATATAGAGCCTTAAATATCCTGTCAGATGCTCTTATCCGATTTCTGGGTTGCCCAGAAATAGTCCGGTCAATGCCGGTCAACAATATTTGACCGTTAATAACTTTTATTCTAGACATCAAATGGCCCTGATTCTTGTTGCAGACTAATGACCACATTACAAGATACCAATAAAATCTTAAAAACAACAAAAACCATAATCGAGAAAGAATTTATATGGTCTGACATTCGTTGTCAGACCTCAAGAAAACTTTTTCCCAGATTTTGAAGATTCATCAATTTGAAGACTTAGATGTTATGGATCTGTAAACTACCAACCCAGATCATCAAAATGGACTACAACTAACATAATCTAACATTCAAAATTAACATCTAACATATAATATTTGGACAGATTTGAGGCTAGGGTTTTTGTACCTTTTCTAAGCTTTGATTCTGATTTTGTTCTTTTGATCTGCTACTGGTAATCGTGGGGCTTGATCATGGATTGATCTAACAAGGGAATTTCGTGGGTTTGAGCTTGAGAGAGAAGGCTAAGTGCTTGTGAATAGTTTAGGCCAAAAATGAGCACTTTCTCTTTCTTAAATCTAGCAAATCATGTATGCATGTATGGGATGGCTGATCATGTGATGTGTTATAGATTATAGGCTCATAGGTAGGTCTAGGGTGGCTGGCCAGATTTTTGCTAGATCTTGTCTAACAATAATTCAACATATGGGACAAAAGGGGCACTTTGGTAATTATTTTAAATTTCAAGGGTATTCTTGTCCAATGTTATTGAATCTAGGGTTTAATCACTAGATTTTACATCTTAAAGTTTCCCAAATAATTTCTAGGATTTGGACAATTAAAAATTAAAGTGTAATAAAATTTTAATTTTAAACACACTAATTAAATTAGGGTTTTTAATAGAAATTAGGGTTTTTAATAGAAAATTAGGGTTTAAATAATTAGGGTTCCTTAACATCATTAGGGTTCCCAAATTAACAATTAGGGTTTTTATAATTCATTAATTCATATATTATTTAAATAATATAAAATCTCGAATAGAAAATAAATATAACTTCTATAAAATATATTATAAAGTAATAATTTACATTTCCCGAAATTATTATATAAATAAATTTTATTTATTACAAAGGTTCTTTGTCAAAAAAATAATATTTCTTATTTATTTACATAGAAAATAGACCTTACATACTATTACTTTAGTCACTTGAGTAATGTCTTTAGCTTTTCCTTTATCCTTTTGAAAAGTCTCGAAGAACGATCCTTGGGAAAGTAATATTTACGTTCATATCTTATAATATCGATTACATTACATATATAGTTCAAGACAGCAATCCGAGTTTTCCTTTATCCTTTTTCGCATAACTAGCTTCATATAGTTCAAGTATAACAATTTAATATAAAATTTAATAACATGCTTGACACATACAAATCTTATATCTTCAATAAGCGAACAATAGTTATAAAGTACTATTGATAATTCAAAATAGCACTTCATCTTTTCTTTCAAAATGTTTTACAATAATAACAATATTTAGTAAAACATTCACTCGGTCAAAGACCTCGAGTATTCATTCTTTATTGGAAAGAATGACAACCCGAAAGCAAGTCCAAGTAAGCTGATATTACTTACGAGCACTTCTAGGTGATCGACTATTGTACTCTATGTTGATCGACACTACATCCATTAAACGTATGCGTTTAAGCATTTAGCAACCTCACGTGCACTATCATTTTACCGACAAAACATTTGTTTAACATTTAAGTCTTCTTTTGAAAACCATATCAAGTAGTTGACAAAAGATAGCAACATTTGATAGTACATGAATAGATTATCAATACCTCAAGTCTAGCCAAAGGAATTGGCTTTAACTTCAACATACCTCAATTCATGCGAAAGAATACATGAATCTCAAAAACTTGTTTAGATTGAACTGAGACAAGAGTTAGAATACTTGTCTTTAGCGTCTGTTACGGTATATTAACTTTATGTTCAAGTCGTTCAAGTCTCTACAATACATGATCATATAATGCCTTACATTAGGTCACATATAATCAAGTATGTATAGGATTATATCATACCCTTCATTTCAATCTAATTGTGTATTAGATTCAGTTACTATTCATTCTGGTTTATCATTATGCTTGCATTATATTTGACTAGGTTATCTCAACCTTTATACAACATCCTTAAGGTTTAACAATGTTACATTACATTCCTTAAGTTGTGTTTACTTCCTTTTCTTTTCTTTGTACTTAGAAACATTCATTACTATTTTTGTTCTAAGGCCATATGTACTGACCAAATTTTATGCTTACATCTCACGCTGTGATTGCAGCTTAATGTATGACTGTCCCGGACTTGGCGCTGCATGCGAGTCCTTACTTAATGGGCGTGCGCTGCTTTGGCTCCTCTCTCCAGAGGGATTTTGATGCATGTACATGGCGTTGCTGCGCGCCACATATTGAACTAAGATTCGCGCTGCGGCAAACTCTTGTAGTAGGCTCGAACACTGTTCCGTGCTGAGGCGCGGGTCATTTTGCCTAGGGTTGGCGCCGCGGCGCCAACTCTGTGCACCAGAAAACAATTTCAGTTTTGAATTTTTGTGAACTTCCCGGACGCATAACTTTTTCGTTATAAGTCCGAATTAGCTCGTTCAAAAGCCTACGGTTCACAAATTACGTAATCTACATGATCATTCAAGAATTTTATCTATTTGACTTCTTTTGCTAAAAATTCACCTATTGGTTAATTTTTAACGAAAAACGATAAACGTTAAATGAACGTTCAACGCGCGCTTTCTTCGTTTCTAAGTCGAAATCGGTCATTTTCGAGTCTGCAACTCTTAAATGCCAAATATGACTTGTCTCTATTTGAAAACAATGGTTTCATGATCAAACACAAAATTTGACTTCCATTCCGAGAATTTTATGAATTCGACGTTTATCGTCCAATCGTGCAAATTCCGGCAATTCTTCATTCTTATGATTTGTTCAACATTACAAATGAACTTCATTCATCATGTGAACATCTTAACATACTTAATACAACAACTTATATTCATTGTTGGATTTTTGACTTATTCTTCAAGAGCTTATAACTTGTCAATTTATAAACTACTTAAGATTTGATTATTCATGACTTATGACAATTAGAGTTTCTTAATCATCATACTTTACATGTTTTTCACATATAACTTTACTTAGGTATATATGATACATATAATCATATAAGTTCTTAATTCACTTTTCTTACTAAACTCATCACAAGTTCATATTTTCATACTTAACATTCAAGGTTAACTTATAATAAGTTTATAACTTTTATAAGTTCAAATGACTTATTACCAACTTATGTGGCTTAAGTTCATTACTTACACATTCTTCTTACTTTTTATCATTCATATTCCTCAATCCAAACTTTTCTTATCAACCTATCATGATAGAGATAGAAGATAATTGAAGAAGAGGTCTTACTCTTGAAGTCTTTGATAAGTAGCTTCTTCTTCTTCTTGGCTTATGGAAGTTAACTTATGATAGCTTATTCTCTCTAACACTTAAGCACTTTGTAATTGTTTAATTGCTTGAACAATTGTTAAATGGCTAGCAAAAAGCTCTTCTATTTATAGACTTTCCAAGGTTAGGGTAGTTTAGTCTTTAAATCATCCCACCTCCTTTAGCACCCTCCTTACTATTCATTCATTAATTGCTAGCTCTAATCTTATCCTTTGCTTGACCACTACTCATTTAACTTGGTCACCACTTATCTTGGATCACCACTTATCTTGGTCATCACACATTAACCATATTAATATGGTTTTGCCCCATGGGTCTATTAACTCATGGATTCTAGCTTGGGCTTGGATTAATAAATCCTTGGGCTTTACATTAACAAACACTAGCTTGCTTATTAATTCAATAGTTGGGCCTTAACCTTAATTAACTTGGGCTTTGTACAAAAATCCTAGCCAATCTTTACAAGTCCATTAATATTTCATAATACATACACATATAGTTGATGCATTATTCTTGTATTCTAATTCATATAGAATTTATATACGGTATTTCATCCTTCATACAAACTCGTATAATACCTAGTATTATACTCGTTTTCATTACTCCGTACAATACCAAGTATCATACAATTATTACTTATTCCTTAACACTTCGCTTTACTTAACGTTTATAAATTAAGTCCACAAG
Source organism: Panax quinquefolius (assembly GCA_020205615.1). NCBI lineage: Eukaryota > Viridiplantae > Streptophyta > Magnoliopsida > Apiales > Araliaceae > Panax > Panax quinquefolius. The sequence continues at coordinate 114,086,794 of CM035172.1, forward strand.
CGAATTATTACATTTTCCATAACTAGATTTTTATTACATAATCCATCTTACCTTGTTATTCCATCATTACGTATTTTTCGGAAACTCAAAATTATATCCCGAGCAAATACCGATGAATAGTGTTTTTTGAAAAATTTCTCGAAAAAACTTTTATTTTCGTCTTGGAAATTCAAACACTTTAATTCATCCACGTAGCTCAAATACTACGACATTCTAACATCAATAGGTTATACAATGACAACCATCTTGATAACACATGGAATATGATTTTATTATTATTTAATTTAATAAAATCATTTTACAATAAGATCCGAATTTCTCGGTCGTTACATTCTTCCCCCCTTATAAAGATTCTTTCCCCAGAATCTCGTCTTACTTTAATCAAATAGATGAGGAAAATTTTGCTTCATCTTTTCTTCTAGTTCCCACGTTGCTTCTTCACGCCGTGGTTCTTCCATAATACCTTCATACTGATGGTATTACCTTGTTCCTCAGAACTTGTTCCTTTCTATCAATGATCTGCATCGGCGACTCTTCATATGTTAAGTCTTTCTCGATATGAATCAACTCATACTCGATTACATGTTATAGTTAAACTTATATGGATAATATCTGAATCGTGAAACACGTTATGTATTCGTTCTAGGTCTGGAGGTAATGCTATCATATAAGCTACCTCTCCCACCCGTTTTAACACCTCAAAAGGTCCTATAAACCTTGGACTTAACTTTCCTTTCTTTCCAAAGCGTATCTTTCCTTTCTAGGGAGATACCTTTAGAAACACATACGAGCCCACCTCAAACTCTCGACTTAGTCTATGTGAGTCCGTATACTTCTTCTGTCTGTCCTGAGCTGTGATGAGACGCATCCTAATTAACTTTACCACATCCGCTATCGGCTGCACCAATTCTGGTCCTAGCATCCGGCGTTCTCCCACCTCATCCCAACACAAAGGTGTTCTGCACTTCCTTCCATACAAAGCTTCGTACGGCGGCATACCTATGCTTGCATGATAACTGTTGTTATATGCAAACTCTACTAGTGGTAGGTGATCATCCCAACTACCCTTGAAATCCATGGCCTTGAAGAAGACCTCAACATGTCTTCAAGCGTCTAAATTGTTCTCTCGCTCGCCCATCGGGTTTGTGGATGATAAGCCATGCTTAACCTCGGTTGTGTTCCCAATTTGCTCTTGCAAACTCCTCCAAAAGTTCGATGTGAATCGTGGATCACGATCGACACAATCGATCGATACGGTACTCCATGTCTGGAAATGATTTCCTTAACATAAAGTTTAGCTAACTGGTCTAAGTTATACTTGACCCTAATTGGCAAAAAGTGAGCCGACTTCGTCAACCGGTCCACTATTACCCAAATCGAATCATACCCTTTCTGCGTCGTCGGAAGTCCCACCACGAAGTCCATCGTGATATGCTCCCACTTCCATTCTGGAATCTCCAATGACTGTAATAAACCACTGGGTCGTTGATGTTCGGCCTTAACTTTTTGACAAGTTAAGCACCTACTCACATACTCTGCTATTTCTCTCTTCATGTTTGGCCACCAAAAACTCTGTCGAAGGTCTTGATACATCTTAGTGCTACCATGATGTATCGAGTACCTCGAGCTATGAGCTTCTTGTAACACTTTCTCCTTTAATTCCATCTCATTCGGAACCCAAATTGTTCCCTCAAATCTTAATAATCCTTCATTATCAAGACTATACTTAACATCTTCCTTCTCGGATAACTGTTTCTTCATTTGGTTACACTCATCCGTCTTGAGTTGTACCTCCTTGACTCTTTCTACGATGGTAGATTGCATCTCCGTCATAAAGTAACGCTACCCCAATCACTCGGCATCTTCACTTCTATTTCCATCCTAGCCATCTCTGTTATTAACTCATTTTGAGCCGTTAACATAGACAACTTTTCCCGACCCTTCCTACTTAAGGCGTCGGCAACTACATTGGCCTTTCCAGGGTGATACAGGATTTCACAATCATAATCCTTTATCAACTCCAGCCATCTTCTCTGTCTCATATTCAACTCCTTCTGAGTGAAGATATACTTTAGACTTTTATGGTTCGTATATATCTCACATTTTTCCCCATAAAGATAATGTCTCCATATCTTTAGGGCAAACACTACCGCGGCCAGTTCTAGATCATGAGTAGGATAAACTTTCTCATAATCCTTCAATCTGCCAGAGATGCATCATCTGTAATGACTTTGCCATCTATGCATAAGCACCTGACCAAGTCCTCTTATCAAAGCATCACTATATACTACAAAATTTCCTGTGTCATTTGGCAATGACAAAACAAGAGCTTCACTTAATCTTTTCTTCAGTTCTTGAAAACTGTCTTCACATTTATCCGTCCATACGTATTTCACCGTCTTCCTTGTTAAATTAGTCAACGAGGTAGCTATCTTGAAAAATCTTGGATAAATCTTGATAGTACCCTGCTAACCCTAGAAACTCCGCACCTCAGTCGGCATTTTCGGTTGTTCCCAATTCATTACTGCTTCCACTTTCGCTGGATCCACTGAAATCCCCTCTTGGTCAATAACATGACCTAAAAACTACACCTTTTTCCAGCCAAAATTCACATTTGGTGAATTTTGCATATAACTTCTCCTTCCTTAATGTCTCCAACACTAATCTTAAGTGTTCGGCATGATCTTCTGGCGACTTAGAGTAGACTAGAATATCATCGATAAACACCACGACGAACTTGTCCAAATATAATTTGAACACTCTGTTCATCATATCCATAAATGCAGCAGGTGCATTCGTCAACCCAAATGACATCACCAGAAACTCGTAATGACCATAACGAGTCCTGAATGCATTCTTTGGTACATCTTCCTTCCTAACCTTCAACTGATGATACCCCGTCCGTAAATCTATTTTAGAAAAATACTTTTTGCCCTTTCAATTGATCAAAGAGATCATCGATCCTGAGCAATGGGTATTTATTCTTTATCGTTAACTTGTTCAACTCCCGATAGTCGATACAAAGCCTTAACGATCCGTCTTTCTTCTTGACAAACAACACCGGTGCTCCCCACGGTGAAACACTTGGTTGAATGTACTTCTTGTCCAATAGTTCACAGTGGTTGAACCATTAGTTCTTTCATTTCCACAGCGCCCATACGATGCGGTGCCCTTGAGACTAGTGTTTGCTTCTGGCACGATGTGTCTATCACAAATTCGATCTCCCTATCCAGCGGTAAACTCGATAACTCACTTGGAAATACATCCATGAATTCGTTTACTATAGGTATTTGTTCCATGGTTGCTCCCACTCTCTGGGTATCAACAACATGGCATAGGTAACCTACACAACTCTTCCTTAAAAGTTTTCTAGTTTGTGTCATCATAAGGCAACAAGGACATCCCGGCAATTTACTACCGTAAAATACTACAGGAGGTTGCTTCAACGTCCTGATGCTCACACATTTCTTTTGGCAATCTATAATTGCTCCATGGTTAATTAACCAATCCATTCCGAGAATTACGTCGAATTCTCCTAACTTTATCGGTATTAAATCTACCGATAACTTACAATCACGTACATCTACACAATAACTCCTATGAATATCTTCAACAAGAATTATCTCTTCGTTTGCTACCTTAATGTTCAAAAGTATATACAATTTTTCAGGAAATAATTCTAGTCGTCTAGCAAAATCACATGCTATAAACGAACAAGTAGCACCCGAATTAAATAGCACGTATGCATTTATATTGTTGATCGGAATAATACCTGCAACTACATCCCCTGATGCCACCGCATCTTGGACCGTCGTATTAAAAAAGTGCGGGCCATTGATTTCCCATTGAAATGGACCACTAATAGCTAACTTCCCGCTATTAGTTCCCTTATTTCCTTCTATCCCCTTCTTGAGTGGTTCTTTTTGCTATGTGGTCGGTTGATCCACATACAAAGCATCCGTGATTTTTCTTGATTGGGGCAGTTAGGCAAAATGTGCCCTTCACATCCCACAATTATAACATACCGCCTTTCCTTTGAGACAGACTCTAAGTGAGTCTTCCCTTGAGTTTCTGAGGCCTCCATCCTCCTCTTAGAGTCCCCTTGTTTTACTCCTGGTATTCCCGAGTTAAAGCCCTTCCTCTTCGACCGTTGCCACTTCCATTGGCTCCCTCGGTCTTGGTTCCTCCATCAACCTTGCCCTTGTTTTTCTTATCTTTGTGGTACTGGCTGAGAGCCTCATTCCCACCTTCCGTAATTATTGCCTTTTCTAGTATGGTTCCAAAGGAAGTACTTTGGAACACAGAGATTCAGCTATAGAGCCAGGGTTTCAAGCCCTGCTCGAATCTTCTAGCCTTTCTCACTTCAGTGTCCACTTGATGTGGAAGCGAATCGTGCAGATTCATTAAACTTGGCGACATCTTTGAGGAACTGTCATATCCCCTTGTCTTAATTCAAGAAACCTCATCTCCATCCTCCCTTGCATACTCGTGGGAAAATAGTTCTCGAAGAAAATCTCCTTGAACCTCTCCCACGTTAGGTTTCCTATATCGGCCCTAGCCTGGTTTGCCTCCCACCAGAAGTTGGCCTCTCCCTTCATCAAATAGGTTGCAAAGGCAACCTTTTGACCCTCCTCAACATTTTCTATTACAAATGCTTTCTCAATTTCTTTTACCCATGTCTGGGCTTCTATAGGGTCCGTAGTTCCTTTGAACTCCGGCGGACCTACACTTTTAAAGTCCTTAAAAGTAGTAGCTCGTACTACTCCAGGAATTACGGGTACATTAGCCCCCATTCTATTAAATGCAGCCGTTAAAAGATTAACGAACTCCTGCATTGGATTAACCGGACCACCCTCCGGTTGGTTAACATTAGTGCCCTGATTTCGTTGTCTCCTTCTTGGCGGCATTTTGCTGTTAAGAAAACAATACATCATTATTACTTTATTCTTGTTGGTTTGTTATTATTTGTAATAAAACAACAACTCATACTCATTACTCAACATATTCCATAAAAAGATTTATATTGATTCATAACTTGTAGTATAACACTACATTGTTTACATTACTCAGCCTTAGCTAATTACATTACCATCCATGATTACTTTCCAAAATTGGGATTTACAAAAGACTACCCTTTGTTATACAAAAGAGGGTTTTACGTCACTACTAGATACATAATATTTACATATCTATTCTACTCTAGCTATTGCTAGACTACATCTGTCGTGGGGGCATTCTCGAAATCTTTTCTTTGGCGGGCCGTGATAATAACATCTCTCGATAGTGTGTGTGGGTCTTCCCTGCTTCTATCTGATATCCAGCTACCTGCTGCTGGAAATCTACGTGAGAACTCCTATGAATATAGGACATCCTCTCCAACTTCCTCTTTTTAGTCTTTAGCTCCTGCTTGAGCTCAAAGACTTCACATTTCAGCTCTCGGACCTTGTCCTTAGCTAGAACCCTATCATCATGCTCCTCTTCCCACATTCCCTCCATGCTAACCTTGTCCTCACGGACAGCTTGGAGTTCCTCTTTCAACTCCTTAACCTCCTTGCAGTAATGGACATTCCTATCCAATACTGACATAAACAAGGCCTTCATCGATTCCCCCGTAGACATTTCCTCCGTAGGTGGAACCTGGTCCTCTGTAGGTGGAACCTGGTCAAAGGACATCACGTCCACCTCCTCCTCTAGCATGCCATCAAATATAGACATGTAGTCTAAATTGTCTGAGTCTCCCACTTCGATTCACCAACTCTGGTTCTCTTTGCTACTGGGATTTTGGTAGTATCTCTACTGGAATTAATCTGAATCCTCGCTCACTACATGTATATCTCTATACATATCATTTTCTCCCACATCTATAATAAAACAATATAGTTTGATTAGTACATCGTCAAGAAAATAATAAAAATACATAACATAATGAATTTTTATAGGGTTACTTTCCATCTTTTACTTCTTTATTCTTTTTTAAGGTTATGACTTAAGGTTCTACTTTTCCCCTTAAGTTTTATAACCTAGACTCTGATACCAACTTGTAGCGCCCCCAAATTCGGGTATCTTCTAACCCTCGGCAGAGATGGTGCTATCTTGTCACAACATTCATACATTCATTCAATTGAAAAGTCTCAAAGAACAAACATAACTTCTATATATTTAAAGTAATATTTATATTTCCCAGGTTCTATACCCGTTACAAAGGTTCTTTGTCATAATATCAGTTACATTACAACAATAGAACTATACTATTACAAGAAAGTTTAGTAATCTGCCTTAGCTTTTCCTTTATCCTTTTTCGATCCTTCAGGACGTTCAATCTTAGCTGCATTCATATGGTTCAAGCAAGAGTGAGCATAACTTGCTTAGCAAGTATAACAATTTAACAACAACATGCTTGAAACATACAAATCTTATATCTTCAATAACTGAACAATAGTTATGAAGTACTATTGATAATTCAAAATAGCACTTCATCTTTTCTTTCAAAATGTTTTACAACAATAATAATATTTAGTAAAACATTCACTCCGGTCAAAGACCTCGAGTATTCATTCTTTATTGGAAAAGGACAATTATCTTGGTCATCACACATTAACTATATTAATATGGTTTTACCCCATGGGTCTATTAACTCATGGATTCTAGCTTGGGCTTGGATTAATAAATCCTTGGGCTTTACATTAACAAACACTAGCTTGCTTATTAATTCAATAGTTGGGCCTTAACCTTAATTAACTTGGGCTTTGTACAAAAATCCTAGCCAATCTTTACAAGTCCATTAATATTTTATAATACATACACATATAGTTGATGCATTATTCTTGTATTCTAATTCATATAGAATTTATATACGGTATTTCATCCTTCATACAAACTCAGTATAATACCTAGTATTATGTGATCTAATTCTAAAATAGGTCCATTCCATCCAACCCATTCTCGAGTGCGCCAAATACATGGTACGCAAAACAACTACAACTTTATTATCACAACAATAAAATCTGTGAGTTTAAATACAAATATTATCTTCTAGACAATATTTATACTCAAATAAATCCTCATCACATTTATTGATACATTATTTTACAATAATGGTGAGGACTACTAAACAACTCTCTCTAGAACCTTCATTCCATACCCCAGCTAGTACTAAGCACATTCTCGCCTCCGAGAAGAAAAATGGAACAACAAGGAAAAGGGTGAGCTCAACTAGCCCGAGAAAGAATGTTATGACTAAGATAATATACAACAAATTATCGTTAGTCTCCAACAGAGGAAAAATCGATAGAATACAATAGACAACAAGTTTCGGATCAATATTCGCGGTGAAATAATAATTCATAGAAGAGTTACGTAGAGAATGAAATCTACTATAATCTATGAATTTAACGGTCCATCATCAATATTTTATCCTGTAACATCAATCAATATTCATCTCAAATCAAATATTCATCTTTTGACTACGTGCCAAAGATATTCATCAATCTAGTCATGTTCATCTCAACACTGCTCATCTTTGCACTAAAGGCCAAAGATATTCATCGATCGGTCATGTTCATTTAAACACTGCTTCATCTTTTGCACTACTGAGCCAAAGATATTCTTCAGAAATCATTCATCTTTTACACTACGGGCCAAAGATATTCTTCAGAAATCATTCATCTTTTACTACTGAGGCAAAGATATTCAATAATATCATCATTTAAGACCGAGGATGATGAAAAATATTTTAAAGAACTAATCTAGTGAATCAAAATGACAAGGATTAAGGATTTATGATTCGTACTTTGTTTTATCCATGTCCAACAATACCTCAAAATAATCATAGTGGTGTAAAATTCAAGAATGATCAAAACATGGATACAATCAAAGCTAGTATCCGAGAATAGATATTTTGGACGAAAAAGAAGAAATTTTATTTTTCTATTGAATAGTGCCAGATATCGTGAATAGTGTCAAGATATCGTGAATAGTGCCGTATCGTGAATAGTAACTCAGACACCAAAAGATAGAAATTCCACAAAAAAAACATTTTCACGCTTCATGAATAGTACTGCGTGAATAGTAACTCGTGAATAGTAACTCATGAATAGTAACTCATGAATAGTAACTCATGAATAGTAACCCCGACATGAAAAAGTTCCAAATTTGATAAAAGTTCCAACTAACATTTCAAAGATAATGATATTGAAGAAATAATATCATTACGAAAAAAATAATATCCCTTACCTCAAAGAATCAGTACTTCGGAAGGAAAGGTCGAAGTGATTGTTGAATGAAACTTGTACTGAACAGCAACTCTCAAAGTATCTAAATACTCACAAAATACGCTCAATAATATAGAGAGAGAAGAGAAAAACTTTGTTTACGGTGTGATTTTCAATTCTAACTTAGCCCTCTATTTATAGGAAAATGTTAAAGACGTCAAGCGCAGACTTAACTCTGAACTTTGATGGCTTTACCTGCTACTATTCCCACCCACCACATTTGAAATAAAATTCAGCACATTTTTTCACCAACCACAAGTGGGGCCCACTCAATTCTAGAATTTTCCACCAAAATCAATTATAAACCTAATTTCCGAATCCGACACCTCTTAAAATTCACAACAAATCATTCGTGCATTTTTAACGGTTCAAAATTTGTGGACATATACTCAACTTATATATGTATAACATATCCAAAATCGCAACGATCCAACTACGATTAAAAATTATAACTCACGCAATATATCGTAAAAATCTTGATTTGATTTTTTAATACCTCCATTCAAATAAAATCTTGATAAAACACCTCAACATAATTTCTTCATTTATAACCACATAAATAAATCCATCATTTATATCCACATAAAATAAATATTTCTTTATCATATGAATCAATAATTAATTATTCACAAATAATATTACGAGAATCACAATTATAATGACCAGTTGTTCCCGGAAAGAGGGGGCTTTCCAATAAGGATCTCTCCTTCTTGGCGGCGCAATTAGGTGACCAAACCTCTCCTGAGATGAACTTTCTAGACATTGCCAATAATGTTATCTAATAATATTATTCAAATAATATGAATTATTGATCTCGATAATGGGAAATACCGTGCGTTGACAATTATTGAAACAACAATAATATAAAATACCAACGCAGCAATTATTGAATCAATAAAATAAACTATTGAGCGAAGAATTCTCGTAACAATTATTGAGTAGTGTCTTCTTACGTAAGGATCAATAATTCAACAATTTTCAGTAATACCGCAGGTATCGCGGCAACCAATGCAGACATCATTCTGTATTTTAACCACCGGGTATTCCAACAAATCTTAACTTGTAACAACTTCTGTAGTTATTTATAACCACCCAAACTTTGTCGTTTCCTCATCCAATCGCTTTTTTCTCAGTTATGGGGCCCACACATGGTCAACTTGTCACATATACGAATATTCCCAGACGATGATTTAATATTCCACGACCAAACGAATATTCCCCGACAACAATGAATATTTTATAACCACTTGCTTATTTTGAAGTATTTGCGTATTTAACCCCTAACTATCCACATTAATCAAATCAACCCTTACTATTTCAAAATAATAAATAAAGGAAATTCCTTTTTATTTAAAAAATTTCGGGGTCTTACATATTATACTCGCTTTTCATTACTCCTTATAATACCAAGTATCATACAAGTATTACTTATTCCTTAACACTTCGCTTTACTTAACGCTTTATAAATTAAGTCCACAAGCTTAATTATTACATTTTCCATAACTAGATTTTTATTACATAATCCATCTTACCTTGTTATTCCATCATTACGTATTTCTGGAAACTCAAAATTATATCCCGAACAAATACTGGATGAATAGTGTTTTTCAAAAATTTCTCGGAAAACTTTTATTTTCGTCTTGGAAATTTAAACACTTTAATTCATCCACGTAGCTCAAATACTATGACATTCTAACATCAATAGGTTATACAATGACAATCGTCTTGATAACACAAGGAATACGATTTTATTATTATTTAATTTAATAAAATCATTTTACAATAAGATCCGAATTTCTCGATTAGTTCTGATATCGATCAAAGTTATTTATTTGTGATCGAAAACCTGATCGATTTAGAAAGGCGTGGGCCAATTCTTCCCAAGCTTATGGATTTTGGCATTGTCAAGTCGGGCATACCAGGCTTTAGCTTCTCTAGTGAGACTCTTTTGAAAAAGTTGCATTCTGAGGCTTTCATTTTCAGCATAAGACCCCAGTTAGCCAATGTACACTTTTAGGTGCGTATAGGGATCGCCTGCCCCATTGTACTTTTCAAACTCGGGACTTTGAATTTGGTAGGATATTGAGCCCCAGGAATATCTGAGAGATCTGAATAGGTGACACTCCCATAATTTCCAGTCCCTTTAATCGGCCGGATGGTATCCTCCATTTGTTGGACTTTCTTTCTTATATCCCCGGTTTCTCGATCATCCCCGAGATTTGTGATTTCTTTATTGGAATGAGGTTTAGGTATCTGGGTTTTCATCTTTTACCAATGCCTGACCGCCTTTGGTGTGAAGGACTCTGGCCGAAAGGTGTATCATTATGCGCCCTACATATTTTTACTTTGTTCTTTTAGAAAGACAACCACTTCTGCTATCTGATTCCTTAATCCTTCAAACTCCTCTCGGGAAACAGGAGTAGGATCAGGCTGGGCACTTGTAGCCATGTTTGACGGTGGGCTCAGTGCCTTCTTGAACTTTAACCGGGTAACGGGACCGATTGCTTCCCTGCGAAGGACTTGCATAGTTTAGTCTTTAGGGAATGTGTATAATAACATGCTATTGATGTGTCCATTTTAGGAATTTTATCCTGCAAAATGGATGTCACCAAGTTGTAGCATGCTAAAAATATGTATGTGTACACATTTCTTCATATTTCTCATTACATGGAGATAGATATGGAATGAAATTACAAGTAATTGTGTTTACAAGTAATTTGAAATGAGAGAGCATGAAGAGAGTTTCCTCCGTTATGGGTTTATCAGAGGCTGACCTATCTTAGGTTACTCTCGTGATTTTTTGGCATGAAGGTTCCCAAATCATCGTAATCTACTTGACGGGAAACTAATCCGGTCTTTCAACTGGAGCGAATTTGGGTGGTGCCTTTCCTAAGCCTCGGAGAATTAGTCTTCTCACTAGTCCAGTAATCAAACACCGACGGGATAGCCTCCTGGTGGAGGGACCACACAACATATATTCACATACATTGCGTCTCACCGTATGAAAATGATGACATATGCGAAGCACTAATATCTCAAGCAGATATAGTGCGAAGCACTAATATCACAAGCAGTTATGGTTCGAAACACTAAGTTCAATAAGGAAATGCATTCGTACACATTCATTAAATGTAAATGCAACATCCACACACAAGCAGATAACAATTTTGAAAAGATTGTAATAGCGTCTTAAGTCCTCTTCGAGTCCCCAAAGAAGTCGCCACTGTTGACGTGGGATTTTTAGATGTCCTTTTAGATTACTTATTCTTTGGTGTTCTCATTTTAGGTGAGATTTGTTTGAAAAAAAAGTGAAAAAGGTCCGATATGTATAATGTCGACGATGGATTGCTAAGAGTCGCCATTGGTTTTTAAATGGTTGCACCAACACAACCGAGAAAAGGTTTGCACATTGACCAAGTGATGTGACATCACTATGGGTTTGGTGAAACCGAGATTCATTAGGTCCGAGGACTTGGTTATCTGCTGGGAAGGTGTTAGGCACTTCGACATCCGTGTTACTACTATGACCGCCTCTTTTCAAGAAACTATTATCTGAATGTGTGTGTGTGTGTGGCTCAATGTGCTGTTATTTAGTAGTAGTGCGAGGCCTCGTTCGAACCTATATACACAGGGTTTGAATTTATATAAAAATTCAGTTTTTAGCAAGGTATAGCAATGATGTTTTATAAAAAAAAGGTTTTTCAAACCCTGATGCTCAATAGTAATTGAGACCTTTTACACTCTCATTTTATTAAGTGTTCGACTTGATTGATTTTTATTTGACAGATGCGAGACATCCATACGAAAATAATATACAAAATAATGTCGACTTCCTCGTGGGTATGGAAACCATCTGAGGAAATTCAGACATCGCAGAATAATTTACAAGTTGCTTACAGCTGAAAATGTCCAACACGGGAACTGAATCTAGATTCAATGGGATGAATCTGTGATCACATGATTCCTAGGCGCACATAATATTGCAATTTATATGAAAGCGATGGCGGTGTATATATAAAAGTCAGAAATATATATATACAGACATGATCACTAACCATGAAGCACCTCCATGGGGATCGAAAATATAAATAAAGTCAAAAGCTATCAACCGCCACGGAGGAAACTCCAAAGGGACGAAACATAAATAAAGTCAGAATATACCAACCGCCACGAAGGAAACTCCAAAGGAAAAAATATAAATAAAGCTATATCTAAAAGCGATCAATCGCCACGAGTAAACTCGAGCGGGATTTAAACGTAAAGAAAGTCAGAAGCGATCAACCACCACGTAAGTAAACTCTGTGGGACGAAATATATATATATATATATATATATATATATATATATATATATAAACAAATAAACGCACTTGGATGTAAAATCGAGCTCATCGAATGTAGTTCGACCACGCTTCATATATATAAGTATATATATATATAAAAAGCGAATAAACGCATATTAATGTAAAATCCAGGCTCATCAATGCAGTCCCACACGCTTAATATATATATATATATATATATATATATATATATATATATATATATTAAAGAAGTAAATGCACTGCATCAAGTCTAGGCTCATCGAACAAAATCAACACACAGTTAATATATATAAATGTATATATATATATATTAAAACAATAAACACACCAGACTGAAGTCTAGGCTCATCGAACAAAGTTTGACACACAATTAATATATATAAATGTATATATATATATATATACACACACACACACATATATATATATATATATATATATATATATATATATATATATATATAAGCAAATAAACGCTCCGCATCAAGTCTAGGCTCATCGATCAAAGTTTGACACACATATAATTAATATATATAATATATATATATATATATATATATAGCAAATAAATAAACGCTCGCATCAAAATCAGGCTCAATCGAGGCATAACTCGATGATGTTAGTCAATATATATGCAAATATATATATATATATATGTATAATATATATATATATATGCATATATATATATATATATATATATATATATATATATATACAGACTGAAATGAAACCACGGACCGAAGTCCGGGCAAAAGCAAGAAACACGAATCTCAACGTGTAGAAGGGTGTGTGCAGAGATGAAGAGAAAGACTCTAAAGTGTGTGAGAAGGCTTACAATTTGGCGCCAAAGAAGACTTTTATATCTTTAGAGTGGGTAAACACCGACTTTTATAGGTACAAAAGGGCTATATATGAGCTCACATGTGTTTAAAAGGGAAAGTACACCTTGCGTGGGGTGAGTGCAGCAAAATCAAGCGTGGCTTCTCGCCTTTTTCTTTGCAAAATGGGCACCCCAAGCCCTCTATTTATAGAGGGGGGAGCCATGAGTCTACCTCTGCACCCTAGTAGCAAGTGTATTCTGTATGGTACTCTGGGTTCCCGGCGGTTTAGTCCCGTCGTCGTCGAAGAACGTACATTCTGGACAATGCTACGTCGCTTCGGCCGCTCATAACTTTCAATTCGGGAGTCCGATGGAAGCGTGCCATATCATTCCAGAAAGCTCTTTTCGAGAGCTACACAATGACATAATATTTGCCCTTTTTTGATCCCAGGAAGATGGGTCCATGACTGAAATGGCATTTCTGGGTTTTCGTCAGGCAGTCTGTTGAGTCGTGTTGAGTAGTTTGCGCTCAGAAGTTAAGATATGGTTCTTGTGGGACTTCTATTGAAGTAATTTTAGTTAAAATGAGTTGATTAGATGTGAGTTGAAGTTTAGTTGACAAAATGACTATTTTACCCCTCCCAGGGTTATCTCCGGTTTCCGCGCAGTTGTAGCAGTCTTTTCTCAGGGTTATCTCTGAGGTTGACTTGATGATGACTTTAACTGTCCTCAGAGTTATCTCTGAGGTTGGCTTGAACTTCTAGGGTCATCCCCAGGCTTTGATCTTGATCCCCCGGGGCTATCTCTGGGGTTGGCCCCAAATTTCTCGTTATTCTCTCAAGGGTTAAAATTGATATTGTGGTCCTCATCATTATCTCTCGGAGTGTGAAAAGACGCTTTTTCCCTCCTGCAAGGTTAGTAACAGGAAAAGAAAATTTTGAGTGTCTACACCGAGCTTGTGGAATGAGTACCTCGGGGCTTTTGCCGAGTGTTCTGAAGTTGTTAGCATTGATTTGAAACAAGCATTTCCGGGGTTATCTTAAGAACATCAACTGTATGCCTCGAGGTTATCTCTGAGGTTGATACTACCTTTCCTGGTGGTATATCTGGGGCAAATGAGGCCGAGTATCTTGGGGTTATTATCTCCGAGATGACACGGTCTTCTCTGGTGTGTTTTTCGGTATTTGAACTGCATTCCTCGGGGTTATCTCCGAGGTTGAAACTGAAACTCCCGGTGTTATTTCTGGGGTTGAGGTTGAAACTTCCGGTGGTATTTCCAGGTCTGAGATGGATGTCTCGGGGTTATCTCCGAGATGGTAATACTGAATATCCTGTGGTTATCTTTGAGATTGAATCGAGTTGTGTTCTGTGGTTATCTCTGAAAGACGATTCTGCCCTCCTACAATGTTAGTAATAGGTATGTAGAAAATTTTGAGTGTCTACAGATGCCCCTCTTTATCATATTCATGCAATGCAATGGCATGAATAGGATAAAGAATCCTAGACACTTGAAATGTAACAAGATAATCATGATGCAATATACAACAACATGATGCAAATGTATGTGGTATGTTGGATTGTTCTCCAACATGGTGGAACGATTTCCAGCTCCCCTTGACTTCTACTAGAAACAAACGTATCTCTCATGTATAAGAGACTCTGTGGGGATGCATTTGGCCTATTGAGCATGTGTATAACATATTCCATCATCGGTCATCTTCGATAAGGATGCTCTGCTGGAGTTACTGCCAACAGTCTGTGTTGTCAGGACTGCCTGACCCTTACTGAATTGTTCATCAACGGATGTAATCCCTGCTGAGGATAAATGCCAAGGTTGCTTGACCTTTGTTGACGTGTGCATCAACTGATGAAATTATCGGATGGCTTCTGACGCTTCGATGGGTTTAACTACCATCGGCTGAAGTGATGTTAAAGTTGCTTGACCTTCGTTTATATGTGCATCAACGGATGTAAACGTGTGATATCCCCATCGGGGATCTGTAGTTGGACAGATGCAACTGCGTGATACCCCCGCTGGGGACACTGCATGATCGTCGCTGACGTGTGCATCAACGGTTGAAATCATCGGATGGCTTCCAACGCTTCGTTGGGTTTACTTGCCAATGGCTGAAGTGGTGTCAAGGTTGCTTGACCTTCGTTGACATGTGCATCAACAGCTGAAATGCGTGATACCCCCACCGAGGATGTGTTCTTCGCCATATGTAAACGCGTGATACCCCCGCCAGGGGATCTGTACTTGAAAATGCATGATGCCCCCACTAGGGATTCGTACTTTAGAATGCATGATGCCCCCGCCAGGGATTCATTTAGAATTACGAACTCAAACTGACGGCATTGGATCTTTGTGAGGTATTTCCGCATGTGATTTGTAACTGCTGGGATCATCAGTATAGTATACCCTGCATTTGGGTGAATACCAATGAATGATATGAAGGCCACAATTTGGCCCAGGAAAACCAGGATTCCAGGCTATTATGCTCAATCACGTAGCATTTTTATACATGATTTGACCTTTTCAGCTTGTGAGAACTCCTTTACAACTCAAACTAGACCGAGCTGGAGGGGTGGGCCCCACGTAGGGGAGTCGCATGTACACCTGCAACAGCCGTAGGTGGACCTGCGACCAACCGTGGATGGCTATTAAGGTTGCGTGTTGCTTTCTCAAGTCATTTTATGTTGCACCACATAGGAAATTAGAGAGCTCTTCTTCAGATCTGTTGAGATCGGGCTTCTTTCTATAAATTTTGTCACCGTACAAGTGTTCAACCCTGGCCTGGTAACGTATATATGCCTTCTTTTCCAGTTTTTATCCGTTGGAAATTGACTTTTTATATGAAATGCGTTTAAACACATAGTAGTGAATATGCATGCTCATATGACTTGATAAAAAATATTCAACATAGTAAATGTTAGTATTAAACCATGCTGAACATAATGATGTGAAAAAATTTGACTTTTGAAACAGTCAAATTGGCACATTTTTCTGCTATTTCTTATCCTATTTGAGGACAAATGAGCAAAGTTGGTAATGCAAAGTAATCCTAGTAATTAGGCTACCCTTATGGATTGATAACTTTGACTTTTTAATACATATAGTATGTATATGACTGTGGGCAGGTGTGCTACTGAATAGCCACCTAGTCATGCCTATATGCATGTGGATAGTCCTATTTTTAGAGGAAACTATCGCAAAATTTTCCAAATTGTAGGCATCAGATAGTCATGCATTTTTAGCCTTACTGTAGACGTATGTTAAAATAAGGCATGCATACATGTAGTCATTAAATGCATTTTGAAAAGCTCCAGGTTAGAAAATACCACACCCTTTCTGAGGTGATTTGGAGACTTGTTGTCCAGATATTATGGATCCAGATCAGCCGAGTAGTTCCCACAAGACCACTTCTGGTGTACGGAGGAGGGCTTTTGAAGTGCCTCGACCTCGTTCAGTTAGACAACCTCGTCATCTAGCGGAGGCGCTGATACGTCCTATCTAGGTTGATGTGCCGGACGTCGAGGACGAGGAGGAGGATGTACCGATAGCGGCTCTATGTCCTGCTGCTCATATTCCCCGTAGAGATTTTCCAGGCATTCAGGTGGCTATCCCAGATCTTCTGGGTGATTTGAGTCACCACCCCTCAGTTTACTTACATGCAAATGAGGTAAAACTGGATTTGATAAACCTTTTTCCTATTGAGGAGGAGCAAGGATTTTGACATTGATTTGCATGTGATGTAGGTTCCCGACTTTACACAGCCTCGAGGGAACTGGTTCAAGATATACTCCTTGTGACGCTCTCTATATCCGGATTACCGAGGTATAGTCCATGATTGGGGCTTTGGGGCATTCTTTTCTATTCTTCCCTGATGTTGTCCCTGGGGTTACCTCAAGGCATTGTCTGAGCGTTGGTTTCACCAAACTCAGTCTCTCCATTTGTTGGATTGTGAGGTGATGATGATGCCGATGGATTGGCGATTTATCACCAAGATGGAGTTTGAGGGCGCCGATTGCATGCGTATGTATGGCGAGATATTACCCGACTACCAGTAGATCCTTGTTGGGAGTCCGGTGGAAGCGCCAAGCGTAGGACCATCTGTACGGGTCCTTTGAGCGTTGATGCTATGAGTGGGATGTTGGGTGAGCTCATGCCTGCTGATGTGAGAGTAAGGGATCACATTCTTTGGCGATTGTTCCTGGTTATCATGAGGGGTTGTTTCATAGTAGATAACTCTTCTACGGTGTCATTCGCTTTGATCAGCGCCACGCATGAGGTGGACCGTACGTATTGGAGAGTATGACTGGGGTTTCTACACTTTTGCCTATTTCCTTAGAGGAATGTGCATGCGTTCGTAGGGCTTGACTGAGGCTTGGCTAGGATTTTACCCATTTCTGTTGGTGAGTAGTTCTCTTTTGATTTCCCATGTACAGGTTGAGAATGTTCACTGACAGCATTTGTTTTGCCTTTGTGTTGGTAGTTTTGGGCCTATGAGAGGCTTCCATGTTTGCATCCTATGAGTATGTTAGGTTTAGATACCTACCCGGAGGGACGACGATGGCATCAATCCATATTGGCGGAGGTTCCCGTAGTAGAGGGTTTCACCCATTATTTGGCTGCATGATTGGAGTTATTGACAAACCGATGTCACCACTTGGGTTCCCTATTATGGGGAACATTTGACCATTGATTTCGTGGATGAATTCTGGCGACCGTGTCGAGCACGTGATATCCACTCGTAGGATTCCTCTCTTCATAGATGGAGGATAGGAGCTCTATTTAGGAGAGCATGTTATTAGGAGCACTACATGAGAGATTCGTGTACCAATCTTGCCTCCTACCAGGCGTTATTGGCTTGTGTTGCACTTACCCGCTGATGACATCCCATTGATGGGTATGGACGAATATGCTTTATCAGAGGGTTCACACTCAGGATACATTCCACCGCTGGTGGTCCCCTCGTACTATTGGAGTCCAGACCCACGCCACTCAGTTTATGGGGGATATGGTTCCTGGATCCGTGATGATGACGGATTGACTGACCTGTGTCCGAGATCTGACTCATTTAACACAGATTGATCGTTTGACCTGGCAGTTAGACCAGGCACATTTCTTCATCTGACACTTGGGAAGAGATCCTTCAGAGGCAGATTCGTTTGATCCTTCCAGCTCAGGTGTTGGCCCCTCAGGTGACCCATATGGCTTTGTCGGTCAGATCCTCCTCAGATATAGGCCCGACATCCTTGTTGATAGAGATCTAGTGACTCGGGAGGAGTTACATCAGTGGACATGATTGATGTATATATTGACACCATTGTCTTTTTTGATGTGTATTCTCGTTATCTTTGATAATGAGAATACATTCTTTGATAACGAGAATGTGGTTGTGCCCCATTCTCGCTATATCTTTGATAGGCCTCTGTTAGTAATAGGGCATTTGTGCACCATTTCCTATATTTTTTTATCTTTATAGAGATGATGTATGTAGATGATGATGTACTTAGGAATATATGTACTTGCTTTCCATTCCCTACATCATATTTCCATCTATTGCTTGTCATTCATGTATCATGTTATGCATATGTATGTATGTCAACAGATATTCAAAGATTGACCCTTGGATGGTCTTATGATCACGCCCACACAGATGTCTTCTTCAAAAGTCACCGCATAGATCACACCCCACTAGTATTGGTGGCATCCCGTCTGAGATCCTGGGTATGATAGTATGTCACCCCCGTGATAGGGTGACCAGTAGATCGCCTATTACAACGTTCTATGACCCTCCCGATGTTTCGTGTTCCCACGATCTTTATAGAGCGTATCTTTGGAGCATTGATATACCGGGAGAGGCGGGTTTTCCTGTTTAGTACCTGTGAGGTGACTCTACATTAGAGGAGTTCGAAATGTGATGCCCCCAAAATTAGGTATACATCACCCATCTTTAGTAGTCGCCAGATACATAGTACGAAATTCAAATACAACCGTGCAGTACAATACTACGACAAAACATAAACTGTGCATTTGAATACAAATATTGCCTACTAGAGAGTATACAAACTCAAAAGGAGTCCTCATTATAATTATTATCACACTATTTCATAGAATAGTGAGGACTACTAATGCACCATCTAGGACCATCACTCTGTTCCCCTAGTCCCAGCTATGTTCTCATTTCCTGAAGAGAACAATGAAAGCAAAATGGTGAGCTCAACTAGCCCAGTAAGAAATATTATGACTAAGATAATCCAGAATAAATTATCGTTAGCTTTCAACAGTGTTAAACTGATACAATATAACAAACATCAAGTTTAACTGCAGCGGAACAAACAATCCATTGAAAAAGTCAAGTAGAGAATAAAATCTACTATCTTTTATGATTTAAAATGTTTTTCATCACTTTTATCACTGGGACTCAGCTTAATAAATAATCCACATCATCGAATCACCCCTGCACTACGGCCAAGGATATTCTTTAGTATCACGACCACAATTATCCATGCACTACGGGCCAAGAATATTTGTGTATTCATTAATGGTCATGATCATGCCAACAACTGTCCATCAATGCACTACGGGACAATGAGGACTTTTACCACATCATTTGTAACATTACGGTCATGATTACACCGAATAATCCCTGGTCATAATCATACCAAGTCCATCTAAGCACTACAGGCCACAGATGACTTTCAAAAATAAATAAATATGAGGATGATGACAATGATATAAGAATTTAATAAAACAAGTTCAAGAATTAATTTGTCCAAGAATCAATAACGTCCAAATTGTCAACATGATACTACTTTATAGAGTAAAATTCAAGAATACTCAAAAGAATATTTCCATGAAAAGATACTGGATGAAGTGCAATTATCAAGGATATTCCACTAATTTTATGGAGTATAGAAGTCAAAGCTTTAACCAACTGAGTATAATAAAGAATGGAATAAACAAAAAAATCACCATGCATGCGGTACTTGGCGTGATGCGAGTTATTCCAACGAATACTAAATAACGGAACCGAATCGAAGCGAAATTACATGCCGAAGCGGGATGTTCCAACGTAATAATAAAGAATGGAATAACAACAGAAATCACCATGTATGCGGTACTTAGCATAGAGCGAGTTATTCCAAGAATACTAATAAGGATTTTAATCAGTCCGGCGTAAAACGCATGCATAAAAAATATTCCAAATGAAATAGTAATAAAGACGAACCGGTCCCACGTAAAATGCATGCAGACGGTGATATTCCAATGAATAGTAAAGATGGAATCGTCCCAAAGTGAAACGCATTTAGACGGGATATTCCAATAGAATAGTAAAGACGAAATAATAGAAGAATGTCACCATGTATAGGGTAGCCCGCGTATATAGGTTATTCCAACAGAATAATAAAGAATGAAATAACTGAAGTTCTCTTCATAAATAAGAAAGAAAGAGTACCCCTTTACAGTACAACAAATAATATTCCCTACCTTAAGAAGAAGAGTCTTTGGATATATGAGTAATGAAGTAGCGAATACTTTTTTTCTTTCTCTCTATAGTTTATCTCTCTAGAGTTTTAGTGAATTCGTAAGAAATAATGAATGAATGAGCTTCTATTTATAGAAAAATGGACTGCATAGTAACTAACTCATGAACGGTCCATATTTAAAGCAAATCTTTTAAATAAAATATAATATATTCTATTTATAATCTAATAAAATGAATAACTAAAAGATTTTACTATGCAAACACTATATGTGTACTATGCAAACACTATGCATAATAAAATATAATATATTCTAATTATTGTCTAATAAAACAGATAACTTTATAAAAGTATTATGTTTTATATAAAAAGATTTTACTATGCAAAACACTTATACGTGCACTATCACGCAGCACTATGCATAATAAAATATAATATATTCTATTTATAAAATAACTTTATAAAAGTATTCTGCTTTTATTACATTAATAATACCAATAAAAGAAAAACCGAAAGTTACTTATCACGTAAGCCTCAATAATCAATATCGTGTGCTACTATGCAACCACAGCAGTATTCTTTATACTTTTAACACCGGTGTGTTTTAACAGTTAATCGGTAAAACTTCCGCCGTTATTTTCATAAAGTATTTTTGTCGTTTTCTCAATCCGAATAATAATTCCGTTGTCGGGTCCACTAATGATTGTGCTGTTGTACGAATATTCCCTGTTAAAACGAATATTCCTCGACCAATCGAATATAATATGACAACTTGCATACTTTGCAAAATTTATAAATACTACCCACAACTATAACATTATATCAAATCCACACCATAATATTAAAAAAATTATTTCGAGAAAATTAAATATTTATTCATAAAATCCGGGGTCTGACAATCTCCCCTCCTTATGGAATTTCGCCCTCGAAATTTACGTATGTACTTGGTATGCTGAACAGGTGAGCTTACCTCGACTTCCTTTCAAATTTTAACTCTTGAGGTATAACCTTTGAGTGTTGAATAAGATTCTTCTTATCCAAGATTTTAACACGTATCTCCTCTACGTTAAATCTTCTGCTATCTCGTCCATTTCTAAATTAATAATGTGGATCGGTCGTCCACATATTTACGTAACATCAATACGTAAAAAAAAAACGTTCTGAACACGCAACCTACTTGGCGGTAAAACGTGTCTATAGGCCACAGTTCCTACTTCATCGAGGATTTCAAATCTGCCAATTACATCGAGGGTTGAGATTTCCTCTCTTCGTCGATTCTTGCTTCTAGAATAATGCCCTCTTGAACCTTCTTCTTCACATTCATCAGCTTTGAGTATGTAGCTTGTGCGGCTTTAACTTTATCGATTAAAGTCGAATCTACTCGTATATTCATTATCTTCACGTGGGTTCCTAGAGTCTTTAACTCTATCTTCATCATTTGTAATTCGTACGAAATGGGTCTTTGTGTTAACAACATCGCACTCGTAAACGCATACGATCTTCTACTCAACGCGTTAGATACCACGTTCGCTTTCCCACGATGGTAGTGAATGGTACGATTGTAATCTTCAACAGCTCGAGCCAACATCTTTGGCGCGTATTACGTTCACTTTAGTTGAAGAAATATTTAAGGGTTTAAGAAATGGGTTTTGTCTTCGGGGTCAATAGAAAATTCGATTTCACGCCTAGGGTAGGTTAAGAAGTCTTCAAGAATACATCGAAATTTATTAACAATGAAATATCATTCAAAATTGTGACCCTCATCCAAGACTTGGATAGTACGTCACATTGATACCTATCAACTTGCCATCATCATTCACGACATCGCCTATAGAAAGTCTGGCTTCGGTGCATCCCGCATAAGAAAGTCAACAACGAAAGGACCGGGGCTCTTTACTTATGGCTTGATATGACAATGATTGACTTTAGTGGTTTGGTTGCTTGAATTTGCATAACAGGTTGGTTAGGAATATGAAAGCTAACAACCCTACGAAAAACATGATGAGTAGTTAACCAATCGATTTCAAAAAATCGCATCAAAGGCAAGTATTTTCAAAGAGATAAGATTGACAGGTAATGTGAAAGTGTCGATTTGAATCAACAAGATTTATAAATAGTGAAGGTAATGAATGTTTCTACTAACGAAGTTTCAACCAATAAGTCAAAGTCTAACTTCTCCGTAGTTAAATTTAAACGTTGAACGCATGCAAGAGAGATAAAAGAATAGGTAGAACCGGTATCGAATAAGGCATAGACTTCGCAAGAATTTATAATTAACTAACCCGTGATAACTTCGTTTGATTCCTCATCACGAAAAATGCTCTCCCTTAAACTACCAAATTTGACTTGTTCGGGACAGTCTTTGGTGTCGTTATTACCACTGGAATTGACTTTCGCTATAGGGCATATTCCACCCCCAACTGCTTCGTCGTACTCCTGCTCCATGATCTGAATCATTAGCCTTCGATCCATATCGAATTGGGGTTGACCGCAATGTATAGGGTAATTCAAAACTCGATGTTGGGTTCTCCCAATTGCTGTCGAAAAAAGAGAAATACATATCATCTATTTTAGCTTTCTTGGATCAGACTTCTCTTTCCACAATATCAACGCATCGTGTGGCTTTTACCCACGATCTTTTTCATTCTCACTGCTTCGATTGTTTCTTCTTTCAGTTGCTCCTTGACAATTGAATTCTCAGATTTTAGCTTTAATATCGTACACTCTGCCAAAGAGCGCTCCTGTTCAGCTATCGCACATCGGGTAATACAATTTTGAATTGTTACATTCCTTTGTTCCACGACCACCTTCCATTCTTCAGCCTGCTCTTCTAACTCATGAATACGATTTTGCAATTCTACATTTTGATCAATAAGTTCTTCTAATAAATCCTCCTCAGGTTCCTCTTCTTCCTCACTCTTAGTTGCTACCTTTGTGACTAGCTTGAGTGCAACTTTTAATTCCTCAGTCACCACATAGATATCTCTAATCACATTATCTTGGTTGGATAATAGAGCTGTCTGCATGGTCTCATGTGCTCCATTGCTATTCTCAACATTCTCGGATGTCATTTTCAAATACTGCCACAAAACAAGGGTTAATTAATATATCACATATTATCCCTATACTCTGATCGACCAGTTAAATACTAAATAAACTTAGGTAAGTCATACTAGCGAAGGAATTCCCCGTCTCTCCCCTCCTAGTTCTAGTCTCACATCTTAGCCATGGATCATATCCCTAAGCTCTGATACCAACTGTGACACCCCCAAAATTAGGTATACATCACCCATCTTGAGTCGCCAGATACATGGTACAGAATTCAAATACAACTTAATAATACAATTGTCGTCTACAATACGACAAAACATAAACTGTGCGTTTGAATACAAATATTTCCTACTAGAGAGTATACAAACTCAAAAGGAGTCCTCATTACAATTATTATAACACTATTTCACAGAATAGTGAGGACTACTAATGCACCATCTAGGACCATCACTCTATTCCCCGACTAGTCCCAACTACGTTCTCATTTCCTGAAGAGAACATTGAAAGCAAAAGGGTGAGCTCAACTAGCCCAGTAAGAAATATTATGACTAAGATAATGCAGAATAAATTATCGTTAGCCTTCAACAGTGTTAAACTGATACAATATAACAAACATCAAGTTTAACTGCAGCGGAACAAACAATCCATTAAAAAAGTCAAGTAGAGAATAAAATCTACTATCTTTTATGATTTAAAATGTTTTTCATCACTTTTATCACTGGGACTCAGCTTAATAAATAATCCACATCATCGAATCACCCCTGCACTTACTGACCAAAGATATTCTTTAGTATCACGACCACAATTATTCATGCACTACGGGCCAAGAATATTTGTGTATTCATTAATGGTCATGATCATGCCAACAACTGTCCATCAATGCACTACGGGCCAATGAGGACTTTTACCACATCATTTGTAACATTACGGTCATGATTACACCGAATAATCCCTGGTCATAATCATACCAAGTCCATCTATGCACTACAGGCCACAGATTGACTTTCAAAAAAATATAAATACGAGGATGATGACAATGATATAAGAATTTAATAAAACAAGTTCAAGAATTAATTTGTCCAAGAATCAATAATGTCCAAATTGTCAACATGATACTGCTTTGTAGAGTAAAATTCAAGAATACTCAGAAGAATATTTCCATGAAAAGATACTGGATGAAACGCAATTATCAAGGATATTCCACTAATTTCATGGAGTATAGAAGTCAAAACTTTAACCAACTAAGTATAATAAAGAATGGAATAACAAAAGAAATCACCATGCATGCGCGGTGACTTGCATGGCGGGTTATTCTAACGAGAATACTAAATAACGAACCGGTGTCGGCGAAATTTCATGCACCGCGGTGATGTTCTAACGTAATAATAAAGAATGGAATAACAACGAAATCACCATGCATGCGGTATTTATGCATGAGCGAGTTATTCCAATAGAATACTAATAAGGACGAAATCGGTCCGGTGTAAAACGTCTGAGACAAGATATATATTCTAACGAATAGTAATAAAGACGGAACCGGTCCCACAGAAAATGCATGTATATGATATTCCAATGTATAGTAAAAAGATTTTAATCGAATCCGGCAGAAAACGCATGCATGTGATATTTCAATAGAATAGTAAATACGGAATAATAGAAGAATGTCACCATGTATAGGGTAGCCCGCGTATACAGGTTATTCCAACAGAATAATAAAGAATGGAATAACAGAAGTTCTCTTCATAAATAAGAAAGAAAGAGTACTTCTTACGAGTACAACAAATAATATTCCCTACCTTAAGAAGAAGAGTACTGGATATATGAGTAGTGAAGTAGCAGAATACTTTTCTTCTTTCTCTCTATAGTTTATCTCTCTAGAGTTTCAGTGAATTCATAAGAAATAATGAATGAATGAGCTTCTATTTATAGAAAAATGGACCCATAGTAACTAACTCATGAACGGTCCATATTTAAAGCAAAATCTTTTAAATAAAATATAATATATTCTATTTATAATCTAATAAAATGAATAACTTTATAAAAGATTTTACTATGCAAACACTATACAGGCACTATGCAAACACTATGCATAATAAAATATAATATATTCTAATTATTGTCTAATAAAATGATAACTTTATACAAGTATTTTGTTTTATATAAAAAGATTTTACTACTTATCTAAAATACTACGCAGCACTATCGCAGCACTATGCAACACTATGCATAATAAAATATAATATATTCTATTTATAGAATAACTTTATAAAAGTATTCTGTTTTATTACATTAATAATACTAATAAAACAAAACTGAGTTACTTATCACGTTAGCATCAATAATCAATATCGTGTGCTACTATGCAACCACGCGTATTACTGTACTTTTAACACCGGGTATTTCAACAGTTAACGGTAAAACTTCCGCCATTATTTTTATAAAGTATTTTTGTCATTTTCTCGATCTGACAATAATTTCGTTGTGGGGTCCACCAATGATTGTGCCGTTGTACGAATATTCTCTGTTAAAACGAATATTCCCCGACCAATCGAATATAATATGACAACTTGCATACTTTGCAAAATTTATAAATACTAGCCACAACTATAACATTATATCAAATCCACACCATAATATTAAAAAAAATATTTCGAGAAAATTAAATATTTATTCATAAAATCTAGGGTCTCACAAGAGCAGTTGACGGTTCTGCCCTTAGACATATCTTATGCTTATATGGCTGTCGGAGATATGCGTCGGCAGTTCATGACCCTCACCGAGTTACGGCGTAGAGGATGAGATTACATCCGATCATGTATTATCCCAGCGTTTCCTGATATATAGGTTTGGCTCATTGGACAGCTACACACGACATTCTGGGGATTTCACCACACCAGAGGCTCAGTGGCATTTGGCTAGAGAAGATGTATTTGTGATGTGCATAGTGGCGTATGTGTCCATGCCACGATATATGGATGAAATTTGGACATCGATGTTATAATGGCGTTGAGAGTTGTCGGGGAGGGTCATACCATCATTCCGATGATTGTGGCGGAGACGCTGAGGTTGGCCACATTTTGTTGCACCTACCCTGTAGGGGTATTTATAGGAAGTTCGGTCATGTTATACGTGTGGTTTATGTCACACTTGAGACCGATAAGTAGTTTTCACGACACTAGGGCATCGCTTTACCCATGACATAGTCTTGTCTTACTCCTTTCGACCATCGGAGTGTCATGACGCTATGTCTTGGTGAGATTCTTGGCGGGGATCGAGAGATCCGCTTGGCATCCTACTGCGCTCGTGGCTCAACCTCACCTATAGCTTCATTACTTATGCTTCGAGCATGGATTATTTCCCTCTGGCTGGTTTGAGGGGCATGACTACCTACTCAGTGGTTAGCTTCTCGCCATCTATCAGCAGAGGACCGATCCCAGGTGTATGCATGTTGGGATCAGCGTGAGATAGCTGATTTTTCTACTAGCCATCCGGGCTATTCGTCAGAGTAATCTGCGTGGATGGAGACATAGATTTCATTGGCTACGGAAGTATCCACAGTGTCGGGTATTGAATCGGATGATGGAGAGCCATGGAGGACATTGATTCTCCCACCGAGGAGGAGCAATTTACCGGGTCGCCAGTAGCTCTTTTAGATTCTCCCAGTACTAGCACTGTTGTGATCCAGCATTCAGCATAGTACTTCTAGCAGAGTCTTCATCTGATGACCTTTGAGAGAGATCAGGCTAGAGCCTTGATGTTGACAGCCCTTGATGGGAGAGATGCAGCTCTGTTAAAGAGAGACGATGCATTAGCTTATAAAGATGCTGTTGTTGTTGAGAGGGATGAGGCCAGATGAGCCATAGATGTCGTGATAGTCGAGAGGGATATCATCATATCTGCCCGGGATGTAGACGTCACAGATAGCACTATAGTGAGGTCCCTTACTAGTGGCATGATTGTAGAGATGAGCACGTATATTGATGAGCACCGCGTCACCATACAAATGGCTGTAGATATGTTAGCTCGTGTGGATACCCTCGTACAAGAGACCACATTGTTACCTCATTCTTTTGAGAGAGATGCCGTGTTGGGCATGATAGCTCGCATATACACTGATTTGTATATGGGCTTGTATTTTCCTGCACAGACTAGCTTAGCCATTTTATCATGTACAGTTCATATTGTATATATCAAACAACATTATATATAGGAGTTAAACATATTTTTGATCACTTCCCTTTTAGTTATGCCTTGTTACTTACTTGATATTTGCTTGTTTCTTCAAGGCTTATGATCTTAATGTATTCTGAATTCCTTCTTGATGGATGGGTATCAAGTTATCTCAGGATATTTCAGAATGGATCATTGATCTATGTGCTCCCTACCATCTTTGGTGTCTTGGGACAGGTTTCTGTATGGAAATATGAAGAGGAATGTGGCTTTCCTCTCTGAGGTTGACCGCACCACAGATGGTCACTAGTACTCCTATTTAAGAGGAGCCCAGTTAGTTTCATCTCTTATGGATTGGTGTTTCTCATTGAGGCACAACCGCAGCTTAGATGGTCGTCGAGTCTCCCGTTTAAATGGGGAGGTCAGGTAGTTCCATCCCTTTGGTCTGAAGCCGATTAAATGTGATGGATTGAAGGATGATCCCAGTATCGTTGACAAGTATTTATGTTTTGGTAGGGGGTTAGACCAAACCATGAATGGTTGCCTACGTACTCCTGTTGAAGAGGAGACCAGGTCTGCGTAGTTCGAACCTAGTGTAAGAGGTTCAACGATGTATGTGGCAAAAAGGGTGTAGAGATTTTTTGATGTTTTTGTAATGAGAAGAGTGTAGAAATGTTTTTGTTGTTTTTGTTTTATTGAGACCGGGCCATATAAAATGGTTGCCTACGTACTCCCGTGTATCAAGGAGATCAGGTCGGCATAGTTCGCCCCTTGTTCAGGATGATTTACAGCCAACAAAAAGTTTGATCCCTGTTGGGTAAAATCTAGTTACGCACAACACAAGTATACGTGGTCAACAAGTAATAAAGTGAAAGTAGAGTATCGTTCCCACGAAGAATTGCTTAATAAAAAAAATCACCAAGTACTAACCTGTAACTAACTTAATCTTATTTAAACGAATGAGTTTCAAATTATATAAATTAAATTATTTAACTAAACTAATTCGAATTACCACTAATTAAAAATCAGATTATGGAGATATAATATCACAACTTCTCTTATCGCTTCATTTAAGTTAATACACTCCTCATCAATTATTTTCTATCATGAATTGTGAATCAAGAACACTAAAGCAGATAAAACCATCTCTCGATGCATAATCCACATACTCACTTAAATCCACAGATGATAGAATTAAGCAAGACACCCTAATTAACTAATCCACTATATCTCTATGTGAATTACAATTAAAAAGGATTTAATGCACAAGTTCTTTATAAGATTACATATGGTGTAAAGGCATATCTCTATCCTAAACACGAATCATGAATTCCATCTATGCAGAAATCACAAACACATGCTATCGTGATCAGATCTAAATCTATACTTCATCTCTCGAGTTCATATAGATTATCACGGTAATTGTTAGCTAGGCAATTAAGCAATTAAGTCCAAATCACAATAGACATTCCTTATGATAGAACATAATAATTGATAGCGAATTAAAATAAATTATACAATAAGATCCATTGTAATCTCAAACAAAGAATTAGTTCATGATTATAGAATTAAAACTAAGAATCCACAATTGAATAATCATTAAAAGACAAATATAGAAGAAGATAAGAAGATAGAATATGTTGTCTGCAGATTTGAAACTCCCTCCTTGCTCCTACTTTGAATCTTCAATGGTCTCCAAGTTGCTTCAATCTCCAAATCTCATATGAACTAGTGTTTTCTCCTATTATACTCTAATCTAATCTAATGGAATCCTCCCTTCTTCTCTAATCCTTGTTATTCTCCTCCTTTTATAAGTCTCTTTATACGTGTTTAAGTCCTATTGTAAGTCCTTGAGTCAATCGGATCGAACCAATCCTACTTGGACTTAAATTTGGATAAAATTTGCTTTTTATACGCGTACCCCTGCCCCGGCCGGGGTTTACCCTTATAAAGGGCCCTCTCCAGTGGGATAGGGTTCTGTTTTACAGCTGGTACCCACGCCCTGATGGGGGTTTTATGAAGAGAAAGCCCGCCCCGATGGGGGTCCTTTTTTTGCTCTGACATCCTTAGGGAAAACAGCCATAACATTTGATCCAGAAAGAGTTACGAGGTGTGCCACCTATCAAATCGAAGATATCGACGAGCTCTACAACTTTCATGCTTTGAGAATTGAGAAACAACGCATGGATGAAGGTTGAAATTGGGCTGGAAGTGAATGCTATGCAAAAGGCCACCCAAAACAGTGAAGTTCGACGTCCGTTGGTACAAAGGTCAGAACTTTTACATCCGAACTCCGATTGGAATGATTCAAGATGTTCTGGAAAGCTAAGAAGAAGCTCTACAATATAATCCAAGTTCCAAGCCAAGAACATGAAATAAACATGAAAGCCTAAACGATGTTCGATTGCTTTTCTTTAAGATTTCATACCAATTCTTTGCGATTTCAGCTCCCCAGCATATAATCTACAAAAAGAACACAAATTGCATGAAAATTAACTAAGAAACATGGGTTTAAGCAACTAATTCAAGTAACAAATACCGAATAAGTAGGTATAAAAAATACTTATCAAATACCCCCAAACTCAAACATTTTCTTGTCCTCAAGCAAAAACACAAAACAATAATGCTATGCAATGCAACTCATCTACATGCCTACGAATCCAGCAGTAATGACAGAAACAAGTCTATTCAACCGGCCTTCGAGAAATCAAGTAAACATGATAATACATCATATCAAAACTCATTAGTAATTTCCCAAAAAATCATCAATTCTCTTAATAATATAAGCTAGTATTTTTTTTTTTAAAAAAAACCACAATTGTTACCTATTTTTCGCTCCATTAATCATTTATTTGAAGATGATGAAAAGGAAAAAATAAATTCTCTACATGGTGGCCTGCTTTTACAGAAGTCTCATTAAGTTGTTTTAGAAATTTACAGTAGCGTTATGCCTTTTTGAAACTATATACAAAGGGGTTTGACTTATTGAAAAGTTCATTTTTAACAGGCATATGAAAATAATGTTTTGAAAAGCTATTTTCAAACCCTTTTGCTCGCATAGGAATTGAGGCCTTTGATACTTCCATTTTATTCCATAATCAGCTTGATTTGATTTGATTTAAGATGCGAAACATCTTTAACAGTATGTCAAATATTATCTACAAGGGTCGAGCTTCTTATGGGCATGAAAGCCATCAAAGTAAGCCCGAACATCATAAACCACGATTTCACTACTTTGGGGCCTTAAATCTAGATAACCGCTTTAAGGCCCTAAATTTATATGTACAAAGGGGTTGCAACCTAGCTTTATAACTTAAACAAGTCCATCTTCGGAACCGAATCTAGATCCATGGATTGGATCAACAACCCTCTGTAGTTCCTAGGCTCACATGCATATTTAAAGCTTGAAAATGAATATTTAAACATATTATGAACATATAACTTTAAAAACTTTGCTAAACAAGAGATTTATTGAATAAATCCTTGTATGCGAGTAAACAAGTTTCTCGTTTCCTCTAGATACAGATCTAGGGTCATGTAGTTACTGAATATTTACCAAACTAAAAAAAAAACTAGATCTATACAGATCTTAGTCATTCTAGCTTCAAGGATAAATTTTTACAACTTTTGAACCGGTTAAAAGCTAGATCTGGCTAGATCTAGTCAATAAATGCAAATATTGACTATTTACACAAAATGAACTTTTAAAAAGCTAGATCTATGGAATTTTGACTAAGATATATATATATATATTAAAGCAATAAATAAGCACATATGTTAAGAGATCTTACAATATAGCAAGAGATTTGCTAATGAACGACTTTTGATGTCTTAAAACTTGAATTCAACCTGTAAAAACTTAATATATATGCATTTATATGTATATGAGTGTTTATAATTGAGATTTACAACATTTAAGAGCAAGTTCTAACCTTATTTCCCTCTCTAAAAATGACTCTCTCTAGCTTTCTCTGTCTTCCTCTCTCCAAATGAGTTGAAATTAAGATTTTAAAGAGGAATAAGGGGGAGCCACGGGTCTACCTGCTACTGACACAGGTACACTTGTGTCACCCCTAAAGTGGGCCCCACTTGCTCGGTATTTGTTCGCTAGGTCAGGTTTTCATGATATGTGCTAGAACGGTCGTAACTCTCAATCCCGGAGGAATTAGAAAACGTACCATATTATTATGAAAAGCTCTTTCCGAAAGCTTCGTAATGGTATATTATTCACCAAATTATGAGTTCCAAAAGGCAAAGAAAAAATGGAAAAACCATCCCTGGGTAGATACCAGCTTGCTATTTACCTTACTGTGCGCCGAGAAGCTTGTTCTTTTCAATCAGGGAATATTTGGGAGATGTGCCATACCATTATGGAAAGCTCTCTTAGAGAGATATGAAATGACATTGGGCTTGACCATTTCTGAATCTTGGAAGATGGGTCCATTTCCAGAATAACATCTCCAGGTCTTTTGAAGGTAGTTCGTGGAGATGTCATGCATAGTTTATACTTGGGATTGCTGCAGTGGCTCTTTGTGACCTTATCTGCAGCTAGATGATTGTGGTTTATTTTGTGTTTCCATCATTCTACTTTTTGCCCGCCCAGGGTTATCTCCGGGGTCGAAGTAGCTTTTGGATGTCCCTCGGGGCTGTCTCCGAGGTTTGACTGCGACCAACATTTCTTTTAATTAGGGTTGATCTCCAAGGTTGATCTGATGTTCCACGAGGTTATCTCCATGGTTGATGGTTGTTGTAACCTCTTCTCGGGATTGTGTCCAAGATGTAAAAAGACACGTTTGCCCTCCTGCAGGGTTAGTACCAAGAAAATAAAATGTTGAGAGTCTACAGATACCTCTCTTTATCATGTTTATGCAATGTAATGGAATGAACATGATAAAGACTTACTAGACACTTGGAATATGATAAGATAAATATAATGATGCAATGCAATGAAAGGTATGATGAATTATAAATGTATTCATAAATCACACTTCAAACTTCGCAAATAACACATCGCATCGCAAATATTTTTTACCATTACTGGTTATTGTTGATGCCTATGCTGGGGCTGATTCCAACGGTTATCTTTCATCAGTGTTACTAATGCCTATGTTGGTGTTGACTCCAACAGTTTGATTTTGTCGGTGTTTTCGATGCTTGTTTGATGAAGATAAAATGAGATGTTTTCTAAATCTCTGATTTGGATGATGTTCTGAAATCACTGGACCTTCTCGATGTCTACGCTAGTAGTTTACAACAGTGACTACCTTGCTGGTAGTTGACAACGATGCCTACCTTACTGGTATTTGACAACGGTGCCTACCTTGCTGGGAGTTGACAACAGTGCTTACCCTGCTGGTAGTTGATAACGGTGCCTACCCTACTGGTAGTTGATAATGGTGCCTACCCTATTGGTAATTGATAACATCAAAATTTTCTCGAGTCAGGGTATTTAATGTGCACACATATTAAACTCTACTAAGGATGCATACTAGACTTTTTTATGGAGATGTGTGCTGATATAGCGCGGTTTCACATGTACAAACCATGCTTGATGTGATGATCTACATTTATCCTTAGGATTCTATTGTCCTAGGTTGATGCACATACTTAATTGAATTGACTAGATGTAGAAATATACCTCACCCTTTCTGAGGAGATTTGGAGTTTCTTTTAGATGTTGGGTGCTTGCGCCCCATTTCCCTGTGCTTTTTATTCGCGAACCAGCTGGACTGATGACCTAGGTGTCTTTGACATCCCTAGAGGGTGAGGCCCTTTCTTTCACTGCCCATATTTGAACTTCGATGTAGAGGCCTTAACTTGTGAGGACTTGGCCTAGGTTGACATGTTTGATGGTGTAGATTCTATTTGCTAGACCTTTTGTTAATAGATGGGTGGTTGTGCTCCATTTTCCTGTACTTGTTACATTTATTTATAGGATAAAGATGCCATTTGATGTATACAGTTTTATGCATTTCGTCGAGATGTAAGTATAATGCTTTTCATTTATTGCATATGTCAATGCATGCATTATATGACATGGATTTGCATTTATAAATTTTGAGTTAGGATTAACCTATGTGTTGTCTTTTGATATTATTTTACAAACGAGGCGCTGGTTCTTTTGGTTAAGGATATTAGAGGAGTTTTTCTCTTCTTTTATCGCCGCAAGCTTATAACATTGTAATTTCTTTCAGAAGTCATCTCATTTCATTTGATGAGAAACGTGGTCCTGCCGTAAACTCCTTCCATTTAATTGAATGCAAAAATGCCCCAACTCTTACACATGCTATTACCAGGGATTCATAAAAGAAACTTGTATTGTTGACCCCGTCAAGAGTGAGCAATATCCTGCACATTAGACAAACAAAATGTGCAAACAACTTGACGGCTCGGTCCATCAGGATTAATATAATCTTGTCAACAAGGCATATGAAATTAAAGTTCATGAAATTGAATGCTTGTATTCGTTGAGCTTTTATCTTATCGCTAAAGATCTTAAAATTGAGTATGAAAATGAATTTTTCTAAGGAAGTTGTGAATCGCTATCTTCCAGGTTTAATTTTTTATTTTGACGAAATTTTCATTTATCAAGTTATGAAATTACAAGAAAAATTTTAAGCATCCATGGTAATTGTGCATGGGTAGGATATTTCATCTTCGCTCTAGGCACCGTTCCTCACAGAATTAACTTCATATGACACGTGCACTATGAGTGATGCAGCTCTTAGCAGGGGTTTCATTTTCATGACCTTACAAAATTTTCTTAATTCAAATTTTTTTTTTCTTTTTCTCTCGTCTAACTTGTCTCGTTCTCTTAGGATATTCAGAGTTATCCATTTAACGAGTTTTGAACCAATGACTCCCAAACCGAACGACTTTAGGGCACTAGGTGTAAAGACACCCCTTCGGGTTTACTTGCTTTAGTAACAGAGGCCACAGTTCAAGATAAGTCAGATGGTCTACTCTATTTTCTTCTCACCTGAGCTTGTGCAAGGTCCATTTTCTTAGGCTTCAATTACCCATGTAGAGAGCGTTGGGCTGATGACTACCTAAACCAGACTGCTTTAGGGCACTAGGTGTAAAGACACCCCTCAAAGCTTAATTACTCGAGTAATCTAGGTCACGATTCATATATGCTCATGCCTCAACTTCTTCTTCTTATAATGCTCATTTTCTTAGGCGCTAGGTTACCCATATAGCGAGCGTTGGGCCGGTGACTCCTAAACCAGACAGTTTTAGGGCACCAGGTCTAAAGACACCCCTCAGGCTTAATTACTCGAGTAACCTAGGTCACGATTCAAGACATTAGGCTAGCTACTTATATTTATCTTTCCATTAATTGTCATTATCGTCGCCATAGTTTCATACCCTACAACTAAGAGTTAGGACAACCGCAAAGTGTAGACACGCATAGGAGGTCAATTCTTTTCCAACTAGCTCTTTGAATTAGGATGCCGTGCCCAATCAAAAAGGTTAAATAGTTTTAATTCTCTAATCGTTCCCGTGATTCTTGCTTCACAGACGCTTTTCAAAATTAATCCAATTCATAATAAGCTAAGCAAAATCCTTCTCTTTTAAAACATTTTTCTAAGAATACTTAACATGTATATTATTGCTAATGCATGTAAATGGAGTCTGAAAGCACATAAAGTGATAAAAGAGTCGTACCTCATTAATGGAGCGTTGTATTCTAAAGAAATTATAATTGGAAAAGACCGAATGATGGTATCGGATCGCTAGTGAGATGATATGAGGAAAGCTCTGATGATGACGGACCATGCTGGTGATGCCAACTGGTGCATTTTCCTTCTTAGGATGGTTGATGAATGCCTCAGTGTTGAGTTGTCACTATTTTTGGAATTCCCTAGTTTAGTTTGTTATAGAGGTCCTAATATCGGGTTTTCGTCAATTCTGAAATTGCCCTAGCCTTGCTTGTCGTCTGGGGTAGTTTCTTTGACAGATGGGCTGATAAGATGCCGAGATCATAAGAGTCATTTACCTCGGAACCATATAGTGAACAGGTAGTGGATTTGGGCTTGGATGCTTGGATGTCCCAATTATTATTTCTGACTTGTGGACGCAATTGGCTTTGATGATTTTCTTTTGATTTGACGAAGAATTGCGATTGAGGGTGTCAACTTGCATTGTTGAGTCAACATTTTTTTATGATCAGCTTGGATTATATCTGTACTTACTGATGACCATGTTTGATATATAGTTATGACATTGCTTCAGCTTTGATGATTGATGTCTAGATGCTTTCGGATTCCACTGAATTAGACATATGAGCTCATTTTTCTTTGTGATATGATGGCTTCAATTGAGCTTGGTTTGATTTATAAGGCTTGATTTGTGGCATTTATCTTGGGGAACATGTCATCGGGTATGAAATAGAATATACCATGACGTTCGCTTATATACTTCTATAGGTCAACGGAGATCAAGTCTTCTTCCACTTCTGGAGTGATGAGTTATTAAAACGTTGTGTCTTAGGATGATTGCTATTTCTTCTAAGGGTGTAAACTAACCGAGTCGATCCGAGTATTGAGTTGCTCAGATTTGGTTCATAAAATTTATTGAGTATAAAATAAGGTTTGATTGAGGCTCATTTTGTGACGCCCCCAAAATAGGTATACATCACCCATCTTGAATCGCCAAATACATGGTACAAAATTCAAATACAACTTAATAATACAACTGTCGTGTAGAATACGACAAGACATAACATAGAGTTTTAATAAGAATATTGTCATCTAGACAATATCCACACGCAATGGAGTCCTCATTACATTTATTGTCACACTATTTAACAGAATAGTGAGGACTACTAATGCTATCATCTGGACCGTCACTCCGTTCCCCGACTAGTCTTGGCTACGTTCTCATTTCCTAAAGAGAACAATGAAAGAAAGGGTGAGCTCAACTAGTCCAGTAAGAAATATTATGACTAAGATAATGCAAAATAATTTATCGTTAGCCTTCAACAGTGTTAAACTGATAAAATATAATAAATATCAAGTTTAACTGCAGCAGAACAAGCAATCCATTAGAAGAGTCAAGTAGAGAATAAAATCTACTATCTTCTATGATTTAAAAGGTTTTTCATCACTTTTATCGCTAAGACTCAGCTTAATAAATAATCCACATCATCCCTGCACTACTGACCAAGGATATTCATCAATGATCGGGACCACAAATTATCCATGCACTACGGGCGTGGATATTCGTGTATTCATCAATGGTCATGATCATTCCAACAATCATCCATCAATGCACTACGGGCCAATGAGGACTTTTACCACATCATTTGTAACATTACGGTCATGATTATTATCTGCGATTAATCCTCGTCATAATCATACTAAGTCCATCTATGCACTACAAAATACGAGATGACTTTCAATGAGAATATAACCATGAGGATGATGACAATGATATAAGAATTCAATAAAACAAGTTCAAGAATTAATTTATCCAGGAACTAATAACGTCCAAATTGTCAACATGATACTTCTTTGTAGAGTAAAACTCAAGAATGCTCAGAAGAATATTTTCATGAAAAGATACTAGATGAAGAGCAAATATCAAGGATATTCCACTAATTTCATGGAGTATAGAAGTCAAAACTTTAACCAACTGAGTATAATAAAGAATGGAATAACAAAAGAAATCACTAGGCATGCGATAGACCGCACATACAGGTTATTCCAACAGAATAATAAATAACGGAACCAGGTCATGCATAAACGCACAGACATGATATTCTAACAGAATAATAAACAACGAAACTAGGTCATGCGTAAACGCACAGACAGGATGTTCCAACAAAATAATAAATAATGGAACCAGGTCATGCGTAACACACAGACATGATGTTCCAACAGAATAATAAAAAATGGAATAACAGAAGAATTTCACCAAGTATAGGGTAGCCTGCGTATACAGGTTATTCCAATAGAATAATAAAGAATGGAATAACAAAAAGTTCTCTTCATGAATAAGAAAGAAATAGTACCCCTTACCGTAAAAGAAGAGTATTCTGACTGGTAGGCCGAGGATATTCTTGAAGAAAACTTATACTGTTTTTCTACGCTCAAAGCTTCTGAAAACTCAAAAGAAATACGCTCAAGATTATAGAAGAGAATTCTCTGAATTTCTGGTGTGATTTCAATTCTAACTAAGCATCCTATTTATAGGAGAATGGAAGGGATACTGTTAAGAAACGGACGCAAAAAAATATCACGGACTTAACATCACAGTTTCACGGTTCAACATATCAGTATTCCTTTTCAAATAGTTGACCAATTAGAAAAAACTACACATGCCAATATGGAAGCCTTAACCAATTAAAAAGCACCCCACATCTCAAGTTGTCAACAATGCTGCATGATTGAAACAAATTGGACAATAATGATTAAGCTTGAAAAATCACTCCATATCCAGCCAAATTTATCTACTAGACCACCACCACTCACCCACATGCTATACATTATATATATATATTATATGATACGTATATACATATATATATATACATTATAACTTCCTTTCGATTATTTTGAAAAATGGGCAAATGGGAATCCAAATAATAAAAAAAATTTATATCAAAGACATCATAAAAATCCTTTCAATTTTTTAACAACATTTATCATCATTGTCCACGTCGGGATTTTTAGTTGTCCCTTTCCGTTACTTGTTCTTTGGTGTTCTCATTTTAGGTGAGATTTGTTTGAAAAAACAAGTGAAAAAGGTTCGACATGTATAATGTCGACGATGGATCATAAGAGTCGCCATTGGTTTTTAAATGGTTGTACCAACACAACCGAGAAAAGGTTTGCACATTGACCCAGTGATGTGACACTGCTAAACGAGTCGGTGAAACCGAGATTCATTAGGGTCCGGGGACTTGGTTATGCGGAGGGAAGGTGTTAGGCACCCCCCGACATCCGTGTTAGCACGGTGACCGCCTCTTTTCAAGAAACTATTATCTGAATGTGTGTGTGTGTGGGTCAATGTGCTGTTCATTTGGAAGTAGTGTGAGGCCTCGTTCGCACCTATATACACAGAGTTTGAATTTATTTAAAAAATTAGTTTTTAGCAAGATATGGTAGTGATGTATTATAAAAGAGGTTTTTCAAAGCATGATGCTAAATAGTAATTGAGACATTTTACACTTCCATTTTATTAAATATTCGACTGGATTGATTTTATTTTACAGATGCAAGGCATTCGTACGACAATAATATAAAAAATAATGCCGACTTCCTCGTGGGTATGAAAACCATCTGAGGAAATTCAGACACCACAGAATAATTTACAAGTTGCTTACAGCTGAAAACGTCCATCACGGGAACCGAATTTAGATCCAATAGGTTGAATTTGTGATCACATGAATCCTAGACACACATGATACCACAATTTGTATAAAATCTGTAAGCAGGTATATATATAAAAGATGTAAATATATATACAAACATGATCACCAACCGCGAAGCACCTCCATGGGGGATCCGAAATGTAAATAAAGCTATAAAAGCTATCAACCGCCACGGAGGAAACTCCAGGCGGACAAAATGTAAATAAAGCTGTAAAGCTATCAACTGCCACGGAGGTAACTCCAGGCGGGACAAAATGTAAAGAAAGTTGTAAAAAGCGATCAACTGCCACGAAGTAAACTGCAGGCAGGACGAAAACGTAAAGAAAGCTGTAAAAGCGATCAACCACCACGAAGTGAACTCCAGGTGGGACGAATATATATATATATATATATACAAACTGAAATAAAACCACGGATCGAAGTCCGGGAAAATGCACGCAACACGACTCTCAACGTGAAGAAGGGTGTGTGCAAAGATGAAGAGAAAGACTCTAAAGTGTGTGAGAAGGCTTACAGTGGGCTGCCAAAGAAGACTTCTATATCTTTAAAGTGGGTAAACACTGGCTTTTGTAGGTACAAAAGAAGCTATATATGAGCTCACACGTGTTTAAAATGAGAAAGTACTCCGTATGGGGTGAGTATAGAGCAAATTGGGCAGGGCTTCCTCGCCATTTTCTCTTGCTAAATGGCCACCCCAAGCCTTCTATTTATAGAGGGTGGACCAGCGGCTGGGCCGCAGGTGTATCAGAGGCAACCCGGGCTTCTCCGGTCTGGTTGTCTCGTAGTACGTGCACTCGGGCACTGTAATGTCCACTCAAACTTTCAAAAGTGCAATCTGGGCATCCGATTGAGGTCTACATGACCTATTTCGGACCGCCGTTGTCGAGAGTTGTACAATGGCATGGGAATAGAGTTTGTACGAAGTCATTGAAGATGGGACGATGCCCTCCGGTGTTCAAGCTTCAAATTCCATCTGTTACCCTGCACAATAGTCACTCGGGATTGGTTCTCCTTAATTCTTGTGGGACATCGTTGTGTAGAGATGTGTATGAAATGTTGAGACGACGTGGCGTGGCATCGCATTGGCGAGATGACGATGTTTCCCCTCACTGGTGTTATCGCCGATTTGGGCTTATAAAGCAGACGTTGCTCAGGGCTTCGCTGAGATTGGACTGCTGCAATTGTTTGAAGCTCCTTAGTGTCATCTCTGAGGTGTGCCCGTCCTCCCGGTGTTATCTCCGAGTTGATGCGGAGTATCTCGATTTTTAGTTGTCCCTTTTTACTTGTGTTCTTTGGTGTTCTCATTTTAGTGTGAGATTTGTTTGAAAAAACAAGTGAAAAAGGTCCAATATGTATAATGTCGACGATGGATTGTTAAGAGTCGCCATTTGTTTTTTAAATGGTTGTACCAACACAACCGAGAAAAGGTTTGCACATCGACCCAAAGATGTGACATTGCTAAACGAGCCTGTGAAACCGAGATTCATTAGGTCCGGGGACTTGGTTATGCGAGAGGGAAGGTGTTAGGCACCCCCGACATCCGTGTTACCACTATGACCGCCTCTTTTCAAGAAACTATTATCTGAATGTGTGTGTGTGTGGGTCAATGTGCTGTTCATTTGGAAGTAGTGCGAGGCCTCGTTCGCACCTATATACACAGGGTTTGAATTTATATAAAAAATCAATTTTTAGCAAGATATGGTAGTGATGTTTAATAAAAGAGGATTTTTAAACCCTGATGCTAAATAGTAATTGAGACCTTTTACACTTCCATTTTATTAAGTATTCGGCTGGATTGATTTTATTTTACAGATGCAAGGCATCCGTACGACAATAATATACAAAATAATGCCGACTTCCTCATGGGTATGAAAACCATCTAAGGAAATTCAGACACCGCAGAATAATTTACAAGCTGCTTACAGCTGAAAACGTCCATCACGGGAACCGAATCTAGATCCAATAGGTTGAATTTATGATCACATGATTCCTAGACACACATGATACCGCAATTTGTATGTAAAGCAAAGTAAGCATATATATATATAAAAGATATAATATATATATATATATATATGATCACCAACCACGAAGCACCTCCATGGGGATCAAAAATGTAAATAAAGTCAGAAGCTATCAACCGCCACGAGGAAACTCCAAAGTGACAAAATGTAAATAAAGTCAGAAAAGCTATCAACCGCCACGGAGGAAACTCCAAAGTGGACAAAATGTAAAGAAAGTTGTACAAAGCGATCAACCGCCAACCATAAAGTAAACTCCAGTGTAGATTTAAACGTAATGAAAGTCAGAAAAGCGATCAACCACCACGTAAGTGAACTCTGTGGGATGATATATATATATATATATATATATATATATATATATATATATATATATATATATATAATAAAATAAGTGCTCAACGCTTGGATGTAAAATCCAGGCTCATCGACATAGTATATATATATATATATATATATATATATATATATATATATATATATATATCGCCTATATATATATATATATATATATATATATATATATATATATAGAAACGCAATATATATATAGTATATATATATATATATATATATATATATATAAACGCTCTGTTCATCAAGTTTCAGGCTCAATCGAGGCATAACTCGATAATGTTAGTCAATTCATATATATATATATATATATATATATATATATATATATATAATATATATAATAAAACCACGGATCAAGTCCTGGAAAACGCAACGCACGCAACACGACTCTCAACGTGAAAGAAGGGTGTGTGCAAAGATGAAGAGAAAGACTTTAAAGTGTGTGAGAAGGCTTACAATGGGTCACCAAAGAAGACTTCTATATCTTTAAAGTGGTAAACACCGGCTTTTAGTAGGTACAAAAGAAGCTATATATGAGCTCAGACGTGTTTAAAATGAGAAAGTACTCCGTATGGGGTGAGTACAGAGCAAATTGGGCAGGGCCTCCTCACCATTTTCTCTTGAAAAATGGCCACCCCAAGCCCTCTATTTATAGAGGGTGGAGTAGGTAGGGGTACCGCAGGTGTACCAGTGTACCAGAGGGCAACCCGGGCTTCTCCGTCGGTCGCCTCGTCGTCACGTGCACTTTCTGGGCAATGTAATGTCCACTAGAACTTTCAAAAGTACAATCTGGGCATCCGATTAAGGTATACATGACCTATTTCGGACCGCCGTTGTCGAGAGTTGTACAATGGCATGGGATTAGAGTTTGTACGAAGTTATTGAAGATGGGACGATGCCCTCCTGGCCTTCAAGCTTCAAATTCCATCCGCTACCCCGCATAATAGTCACTCGGATTGGGTTTTCCTTAATTCTTGTGGGACATCGCTGTGTAGAGATGTGTGTATGAAATGTTGAGACGATGTGGCATGGCATCGCTTCAGCGAGATGATGATGTTGCCCTCACCGGCGTTTATCACCGGTTTGACCGATAAAGCAGACGTTGCTCAAGGCTTCACCGAGATTGACTCGCCGCATTATTTGAAGGTCCTCAATGTCATCTCGAGGTGTGCCTGCCCTCCCCGTGTGTTATCTCCGGGTTGGTACGGAGTATCTCGCCAGTGAGCGCCGAGATTGAAGTCGGTTGATTTTGAAACAAGCATTTTGGGGTTATCGCCAAAACCGCATTCCTCGGGGTGATCACCAAGGTTGGTGGCTATTCCCATTGGGACTGAGACTGGATACCTCGGGGTTATCTCCGAGATTAATCGGTCTTCTCCGGTGTGTGTTCCAGTATTGGATCCGCACGCCTCGGGGTTATATCCGAGGTTGGAATTGTTACTCCCAGAGTGTGTTCCGGGGTTGATGCTGAACTTCCAGTAGTATCCTGAATGGATATGGATTGTCTTTCGTGGTTCCTCTTAAAGACGAATCTATCCTCCCGCAATGTTAGTGATGAAGTAGTAAAAAATTTTGAGTGTCTACAGATGCCCCTCTTTATCATACTCATGCATGACGATGCATGGGTAGGATAAAGAATCCTAGACACTTGAAATGCAACAAGACAAACATGGTGCTATATGTAGCAACATGAAGCAAATATATTATGCATGTGTACGGGGTTTTAGCCCAACATGCCGGGATGATTGTTGGCCCCTCGCTGCTTCAACCGGGATTGGCAAATGATGACCAGATTTGATGTATAATCCGAATCTATTAGGATGTTGATGTTGGGGTTATCACCAAATTCCTATGTCCTTGGTAACGACTTGATCCTGAAGATGTACCTTCTATGTGTAAGAGATCTGTGGGGATAAAGCTTGGTCTGTTTGAGGATGTGTATAACATATTCTATCATCTATCCTCTTTGATAACATCGACCTTTCCCCGGTTTGGTATCGCCAGACATGTCAAGATTCTCGTTGATTTATCGCCAACAACAAATGCCGTCGTGGATGCCTCGACCTTCGCTGACGTACTTTCACCGACATGTGAATCAACTACCGAAAAAACCTCGGGATAGGATAGATCAAGGTTGCTTTTCGACCTTCACCGACGTGTGAATCAACTACCGATACTTTGTGGGTAGATTGTCAAGGTTTCTTGACCTTCACCGACGTGTGAATCAACTAACATTGCATTGTGACTTCACCGGGATCCATATTGGGAATATGAGTAATCGAGCATGAAATCCTCGAATAGCTCTAGAGCTCGATAGTTTAATCGCCATCTACCGAGATAACGCCAAGGCTACTTGACCTTCGCTGATATGTGTGTCAACGATCGATGTGCATTGTAATCCCGCCGGGCTTCACGTCAGAAATTCCGCTTCGGGATCTACGTAGAACCCCCGCCGGGATCTACGTCAGAACCCCCGCCGGGATCACGCTTGATCTTTTAGGTAATGACCGGAGTCATGCGGCATTGACCTGTATAAGGTATTGCGGATGTGATTTGTAACAAATGAGATCATCGGGTGGTATACCTCGTGTTCGGGTGACTACCAATGAGCGATGTACATGCACTCAAAGTTTCATCCGAGAAGACCAGATCAGATGCTATTTTTTGCTCAATCGCGTGGCATTTTTATTCCCGATTTGACCTTTCTAGTCCATAAGAACTCCTTTGCAACTCAAACTCGACCGAGCCGGAGGGGTGGGGCCCATATATGGGTGCCGCAGGTACACTTCGCTTCAAATTAAGAGATGAGCTCACTACCAACCGTGGATGATATAATCCAAAGAAGTTGGTCTCACAAGTCATTTTCAACTTGTTTTCACCAAGAGAAATCCGAGAGCCTCCTTCGATCTGGCGAGTTCGCTATTTTTTCGCAAATTCTATCACCGCATAAGTGTTCTCGCACACTCCCGGTAACGTATGCATGTA
Source organism: Panax quinquefolius (assembly GCA_020205615.1). NCBI lineage: Eukaryota > Viridiplantae > Streptophyta > Magnoliopsida > Apiales > Araliaceae > Panax > Panax quinquefolius. Next base: position 114,131,663 of record CM035172.1, read on the forward strand.
TTTTTTCCGCTTTTTATCCGCTTGAATTTGAGTTATCGCATGAAATGCATCTAAACACATAGTAGTGATTATGTATGCACAAATGACTTGATAAAAAATATTCAACATAGTAAATGTTAGTATTAAACCATGTCAACATAATGATGTGAAAAAATTGACTTTTGAGATACCAAATTGCACCTTTTTTCTCGCTATTTTTTTTGTCCTATTTGAGGTCCAATGAGCAAAAGGTAGAAAGGCAAAGTACTCCCGATATCGAGGTTAACCTTATGCATGGATGATTTTGATTTTTAATGCATATATTATGTATATGACTTTGGGGGTGTGTGTAGCATCGAATGGCCACCTAGACATGCCTATGTGCATGTGGATAGTCCTATTTTCAAAGGGGACTATGGCAAAAAATTTCAAAATATAGGCATTTGGGTAGTCATGTATTTTAACTCTATTATATGTTAAAAAGTAAATGCATGCATGCATATAGTCATAAAATGCATTCTAGAAAGCTCCATGTAAGGAAATACCACACCCTTTCTGAGGTGATTTGGAGACTTGTTGTCCGGATATTATGGATCCGAATCAACCGAGTAGTTCCCGTAGACCACTTCGTATACTGAGAGGAGGGCTTCAAGTGCCTCGACCCTGCTTCGCTGACAAATTTCGCCGATTGGGGAGGCCATGATTCGCCCAAATCCCGGCCGATGTTCGACGCTGAGGACGAGGATGAGGATATTCCGATTGAGGATCCCGCCTCCCCGCCGCACATGTTCCCCGTAGGGGAGCTCCCTTGTATTCAGTGGCAAACCCGTAGCTTCTAGGTGATTTGAGCAGTACATCCTCGATGTACTTTGCATGCTAACGAGGTATGACGTTAGATCTTGATCTTCCTTCTTTCCTATCGATGAGGATTAAAGGATTTTGATGTTGATCCGCATTTCATGCAGTTCCCGGCTTTACACAAACTTCGAGGGAATTGGTTTAGTATACACTCCATGTATCGTGCTCTTCATCCCGATTACAGAGACCAGAAGTGCATGATCGGGGATTCGGGGCATTCTTCTCCATCCTTCCCCGCCGTTGTCCCCCGGGTTACCTCGTGGCATTGTTCGAGCGATGGTTTCATCGACTCAATCACCCATCTCATTGGATTGCGGTGATGATGACGCCGATGGATTGGCGATTTATCATAGTATGGAGTTTGAGGGGAGCCAAAGGCCTCAGATGGCAAATATTACCCCTACTCGCCATCGATCCTTGTTAGGAGTTCCAAGAGGAGGCCTCAAAGGCGTGGATCTATCCGCTCAGTCCTTTGAGCGTAGATGCTATGAGCGGCTTTTGAGTGAGCCCATGCCTCGATGATGTCGTAGTCGTGGATCGCATTCTTCTACGATTGTTCCCGATGATCATTAGAGGTCGCTTCATAGCAGAGATAACTCTTCTACGTGTGTCGCTCGCTTTGATTAGCGCCACGCCATCATGTGGACCGTATTGAGAGTATGATTGGGGTTCCTACACCTTTGCCTATTTCCTCCGGGGCATGCGATGCGCCACTGTGGTTCGACCGAGGCTTGGCAGGCTTCTACCCATTTCACTGATGAGTATTTCTCTTGTCATTTCCCATTTATAGTTAAGAGTGTTTATCGATCGCAGATGTTTTGCCATCAGGTCAAGGCGCTTTGGGCTCATGAGAGGCTCCCATGCTTTCATCCCCCGAGTGTGTTAGGTTTAGATACCTATCCACGAGGACGATGATGGCATCATTCCATTTTGCCGAGGTCCCTCAGAATGAGGGTTTCACTCACCGCCAGATGCAAATGGAGTTGTCGACAAATGACACCATCACATGGATTCCCTATTCAGGGAAACACTTGACCATCGGGCTTTGAGGATGGATACCAATCGAGAGTCGAGTACGTGATTTCCACCAGAGAGTTCCTCTCTTCACGAGAGTTCCTCTCACGATGGAGGCCGGGAGCTCTATTTAGAGAGCGTGCTATTAGGAGCACCACAGGGAGATTCAGATGCCGATCTTGCCTCCTCGTCAAAGCGCCATCATTCAGATCACAGCCACCCATCACCGATATCCCATTGTTGGGGTTCGACGACTTTTACATTATCGAGGGTCCTCAGACTCGTGAGACGCTCCAAATATTGGTGGTTCCTCAGACTTATCGGAGCCCAAATCCGCCACCACACGCGCTTATGGGGGATATGGTTCCGTGATCCGTGATGATGACGGATTGATAGCTTGTGTCCGAGATCCCACTCATATGACATAGATTGATAGTTCGACCTTGCAAGTGGACCAGCACATATATTTATCCCAAGATTTGGGCGTAGATCCCAGAGAGGCGCTTCATTTGATCCTTCCACCAAAGCGCCGCCCCCCCTCGATGACCCATTCGGTTTTGCGTGCAGATCCTCCTCCTATATAGCCCCGACATCCCCGCTGATATAGAGATCCAAATGACTCAGAGGAGTTACATCGTGGACAGATTGATGATGTGGACATCGACACCATTGTCTTCTTCTTCTCGTGTATATTCTCGTTATATCTTTCGATAGCCTCTCGTTAGATATCGGGTGGTCGTAATTCCCCATTCTCGCTATATCTTTTGATAGGCCTCTCATAGTAGTAGGGCATCTGTGCCCCATTTCCCTGTATTTGTAGTCGTATGAGAGATGATGTTTTAGATGTTGATATACTTAGGAATGTATGCACGCTTTTTTCATTCCCTATATCATATTGCCATCTATTATCTCGCTATGCATGTATCATGTTATGCATATGTATATATGTCCGTAGATATATTCAAGATCGAATTTCGGATGGTCTTATGACACGGCCTGCATGATGTCTTCTTCGACAGCTTAGTCAGATAGATCATACCCCACCATCATTGGTGGCATCATTGTATGCGATCGTGGTATGATAGCATGTCACCATCGATAAGTGGATCAGAGATCATTTGTTGCAAAGATACCATGACCTTATTGATGTTTCAGTGTTCCCGCAGGTTTGTGGATGGGATGCTAGAGCATCGGGTATCGATAGGCAGTTTTCCGATTCGGGACCCATGAGTCGACTCTACTCGAGGAGAGTATGCACGATCGACGATGTCACCGCCGATGCACTGACTCATGCGCGCATATATACGGCTTTGGGAGACATGAGTCGATTTGCTCATGACTCTCACCGGATCATGGCGCAGAGAGTGGTGCAGATGAGCTTACATCCGCCACGTGATATCCCAAAGATTTTCTGTATGATGATTTGGCTCGAGGATAGTTATTCACGACATTCCGGATTTCACCGCACCGAGGATCATCATGCGCTAGCTGTGGTTGATGTATCGTTGTTATGCGTGATCGTCAGATGTCTATATGCCACGATACATGGATGAGATAGACATCGGTGTCATCATGGCAAGTGAGAGCTCTCGTGGAGGGTCGCACCATTATACCTATGATCATAGCAGAGACCTCGCAGCACAAGATCCCATCGCCGCACTTATCCGGATACGAGAGTGTTCACGGGTAGCTAGCTCTACCATGCTATATGTGTGGTTTATGTCACACTTGAGACCGATTGGCACTCTTAGATGGCATGGGTATTGGTTCACCCATGATATAGCCATGTCATACTCCTTTCAAATTATCGGAGTGTATAGATGCTCTGTCTTGGTCCACATTTTTGCGCGATATCGAGATCCATTTGTCATATATCCGTGTTCGGGGCTTAGCTCACCATACAACTTTATTACTCATGCTCCGCATGGACTACCTCCTCCGGCCGGTTTGAGGGGCGTGACTACTTATCACCCACCGGGCCGTGATGTCGCAGCTTGACCAGCCCAGGATTTTCATCCTTTCGAGGGGGCGATAGTCGTCGCTCACCTTCTCGATATCTTTCAAAGCAGAGGACCGATCCTGTGTGTACGCTTGTTGGGATCAACGAGATAGCTAATTTTTTTCATTAGTCATCCAGTTGTTCTCAGAGTATTCCGCATGGATGGAGATAGAGATTTTATCACCGCAGTAGTATCCACAAAGACTTGATATAGAGTCGATGATGTAGAGCCCATGGAGGACATCGATTCCCACATCGAGGAGGAGCCCATCACCGGGTTGCCAACATTTCTCTAGATTCTCCCAAATCATCAAGATCATTGTGATTCAAAGACTCAAAGACAAGACTTTGAGCAGTAGTCTTCATCCGATGACCTTCGAGAGAGATCAGCCTCGATCTGATGATGTCGACCGCCTCGATGGGAGAGACGCACTATTAGAGAGAGAGACGAGGCATTAGCTCAGCAGAGATGTCACCGTTGTTGTTGAGCGGATGAGGCCGATCACCCAGAGATGCAAAGATAGTTGAGCGGATAGTGCTATATCCGCCCGGATGTAGCCATCACAGATAAGATCGCAGCAGTGAGGTCCCTTACCACCGGCATGATCGCAGTAGATGAGCGCTTATATCGATGAGCATATGGTCACCATGCAGATGGTCAGCAGATCTGTTGGTCGTGTGGATATTCTCGCATGTGAGACCACAACTTCGCCTCCTTCTTCCGAGAGGGACGCCATGTTGGGCTTTGTTAGCTCGCATATACCCCGACTTGTAGATGAGCTTGTATTTTCCTCGCATGCACTAGCTTAGCCATTTTGTCATGTATAGCTTTATATTGTATATATCAAACAACATTATATATATATATATATGAGGAAAATATATTTTTTGATCACTTCCCTTTTAGATATGCTTTTCTACTTGCTTGATATTTTGCCTCGCTGCTTCGTGGCTTCATGATCTTGATGTATTCTCAATTCTCCTCGAGGGATGGACATCGAGTTGTCTCTCGATAGTTCGTAATGGATCATCGATCTATATGTATCCCTACCATCTTTGGTGTCTTGGGACCGGTTTCGTATGGAAATGTGGAGAGGAGTGTGGCTTTCTCTCTCGAGATCGACCGCACTACGATGGTCGCCAAAGACTTTCTATTTAGGAGAAGCCTAGTTAATTCCATCTCTTATGGATTGGTGTTGCTCTTCAAGGTATGACCGCAGCTTAGATGGTCGCCAATCTCCTATTTGGGAGGAGTTCGTAATTCCATCCCTTTGGTCCGGGCCAATGAAATGTAGTGGATTAAAGATGATCCCAAAGCATCAACCGACAAGGGTTTGTGTTTTGGTAGGGGTGAGACCGAACCATGAATGGTCGCCACGCACTCCTATCAAGAGGAGATCAGTCTCATGTAGTTCAACCTCGTGTAAGAGGTTCAACGTCAGAGGCGGGGTGTAAATGGTGTAGGAATGTTTTTTTTGTTTTTGTTTTAAAAAAGGGTAGAAATGTTTTTGTTGTTTTTTTTTATTATCATGACCGCCATATATGAAATGGTTGCCTACGCACTCCTATCAAGAGGAGATCAGTCGATGAAGTTCGCCTCTCGTATGCAGATGAAAAGCGTGATCCCATGTGCGTGTCGAATGGGGGGGGAGGAGAAAGTTTAATCCTAGGTTGAGGATAAACTGCAGTATGAGAAGTTTGATCCCATGTATGGGTAGCCAAACCGCAAACGCGAGAGGTTCAATCCAGTAGTGGGATGACCTAAGTCAGAGGAACGCAGAGGAGCCAGTCAGCCGGGGCTTGAAAAGTATGTTTCCCTGAGGGGCAAAGTGTGGAAGAGTTGTATGTGGTAAAGGGTTAAAGAACCGGAATGACTGGTGATCTGATGGTCCAACACCGTGATGTTTGCTTGATGGCAACTTCGTATATAGTACCGCTTCACTTCAGTCCGAATCACGATGAGTTGTGGAAATTCATCGCCATCCATTTCTTGCAACTGAGAGCGCCTCCCGTCAATATTTCCTTGACAACAAACGGGCCTTCCTAGCTAGGGAGCGAATTTTCCTTAGATTGATCTTCGTTGCCAATGATCTTCTTCAAAACCAAGTCATGTTGTTTAAACTGCCAGAGCCGACTTTTTTTTTGTAGGGATCTCGCGATCCTTTGTTGATATAATCGACCATGGAAGATAGTCGCGGTTCGCTTTTCGTCTATTAGAGACAATTGGTGATACCTGTCTTGTACCCATTGGTCTTCATCCAGCTTGAGCGTCTATCAACACTCTGAGGGATTCCATTTCAACTTCTATGGGGAGCACTGCTTCCATCCCATAGGTTAATGCGTAGGGGGTTCACCCCAGTGGAAGTGCGCATTGAGGTTCTGTAGGCTAACAGAGTAAGAGGCAATAGGTCGTGCCATTCTTTGTGGTCATGGCGGACATCTTTTGCATAATCTTCTTGATGTTTTTGTTAGCCGCTTAACAACACCATTCATCTTCTGGACGATAGATGACAGAGTTAAGATGTTTGATGTGGAATTTATCGCATAATTCCTCCATCATTTTGTTGTTGAGGTTCTTAGCATTGTCTCGACACAATCACCTCTCGTTGTCCATATCGACAAAACGACATTGTTTCGGCGAAAGCAATGATGACTTTTCTTTTTAGTAACCCCGGGAAGGAGGTCGCTTCCACCCACTTGGTGAAGTAATCGATCATGGTGAAGATAAATCGATGTCCATTATCGGCTTTAGGCTCAATGGGCCCGATAACGCCCATTCCCCACATCGAGAAGGGCCAAGGTGAACTCATATCAGGAGTTCCCGAGGGGCGCGTATAGCATTCCCATGAATCGCAATCGATAGCATCTCCTAACGTGGTCATTGCAATCACCTTTTGAGAGATAGCCAATAATGTCCCGTCCCGAGGACTTTCGACAAGGAGGGGGGCCACTCATGTGGGGCCACAGACTCCACCATGGATTTCATCCATGTTTTGGGCTTGATCTTTGTCTAAACATCCGAGGAGACCTAGTCCTCGCATCTCTTTTGTAGAGCGCATCTCCACTCGTGTAGAATTTCATAAGAAGTCGATGGATCCGCCTTTTCTCGGCCGGCTCGCTCGCTCACGGTGTAGATCCATCTCGTAGATATTCCTTGATATGCTGATACCAAGGATGTTGGATGGGAGGTAGCTCATCCGATACTTCTCCAACGTAATTCCCATAGGCTGGGGCCTTGTGCAGGAAAATTGTGACGCTTGGCAAGTGTTCCTTGTCTGATATGCGAATCAAGGAGGCCAAAGTTGCTAACGCGTCCGCAAAGTCATTCCTATTACGAGGAACGTGTAGAAAGGAGATTTCTTCAACTCCAAAACCATCTCAGAAACTTGTCCGATGGTAAGGCAAAAATGTAGTTCCTTGGTTTGATAGATTCCGTGGATTGTCTGATTACCAACTCAATCTCCAAAGACAAGTTAACCGCCTCGATGCCCATCGAATCGGCAAGTTTTAGCCCCATGAGATAACCTTTCATACTCACCGTGTTGTTGGTGCCGATAAACCGCAATTTGACGGCGACGGATATCGCTTCCCCCGCATCGTATACTAGAACCGCCTTCCAGCCTCCAAAACTTTCCATATTAATGTACCCATCAAAATACATCTTCCATGATCGGCGCCAGATCGCATCGATGGTGTTGTCGAACTCGCCATTACTCCTTCATCGGGAAATATGTTTCCAAGGGTTTGAAATCCCCGAGGGTGCTACGCCACCATTGATCCGCAATTCCTCGACCTTTGATGGACTTTTTGAGTCACATATACGATGTCAAATTGTTGTAGATCAACTCGCCATCCGGACAAATTTACAATTTAATATGGGTTTATCAACACGATTTGAGAGGATCCACGCGGGATATGAGATGGGTTGTGTGACCATGGAGGTAATGTTGTAACCTCATGGAAGCCCATGCTAAAGCACAACAAGTCTTCTCAATCGAGTGTACTTGTGTTCACCGTCACTAATCTTTTGGCCGAGGTAATAGATAGCTCGCTTCGCCTCTATCGCCTTTTCTGTCCCAAAGATGCAAACCCATGGCATTGTCACTTATGGATGTGTACATGAATAGGGGAACATCATCCCCGGGTGGTACCAACACGGAGCTTTGACTAGTCGCTTTTTAATTGTGAGGAAGGCATTTTGACACTCATCATTCCATTTCATGGAGGAGTTCTTCCTTAATAGCTTGAAGATCGGCTCACAAAGTTGTCGCGAGTCGAGAGATAAACCTGCTAATGAAGTTGATTCTTCCCAAAAATCCCGTATTTCCTTTTCTCGTCTGAGGAATGGGCATTTCGTGATGGCTCTGATTTTGGCAGATCCAAATTTCAATCCCTTTGTGGTCGACTAGAAATCCTAGCAACTTGCTCGATTTAACGCCAAAGGCGCATTTAGTGATTCAACTTCAAGTCAGACTTACGCAACCCGCTGAACAACTTTTTCGAGATGGTCTAGATGGTCATCCTCCTTCCGACTTGACAATGATGTCATCCACGAGATCTCGATCTCTTTGTGCATTAAGTCGTGGAAAAGAGCCATCATAGCTCGCTGATAGGTGGCTCCAGCATCGATGAGGCCGAATGACAACCGCCTATAAAAAAAAGGTTCCCAAGGCGTGATGAAAGCGCTTTTTCACGATCTTCCTCAAAGAACCATGATCCGATGGTACCCCGCAAAGCAATCAAAGAAAGGAGTACATGTCGATTACAGCAAAAGATTGTCAATAAGAATGTGGATAAATGGCACGGAAAGCTATCTTTTAAGCAAGCTTTGTTCAAGTCCCGTAATCCACGCAAACTCGCACCTTCCCTCCGGGTTTAGGCACGGAACAATGTTGATATCCACTCGTGATATGTGGACACCATGATGATGCCAAATTGAAATTGTTTCACAATTTCTTCTTTTACCTTTAAACTCCACTCGTGTTTCAATCGCCGAGCTTTTGCTTGACCGGCTTAAATCCTCTTTTAATGGGAAGGCGATGAAGGACAATGTCAAGGGACAAACCCACCATGTCTTCATGAGACCATGCAAACACATCCTCGAATTGGGTTAATAGCGTAACCATGTCATTCCTTTGGTTTGGGGTAAGGTCCGAACCAACTGGATTAACTTAGGGGCTTCTAAGGTTCCGAGATCGAAAGAAGTGGTTTGATCAAGGTTGGGTTTAGGTTTGTCTTTGACCCATTCTTGAATTTCTCGAGGCACCTCAATGTCATCCCAGATTTCCATCAAGGTCAATTCATCTCTACATCAAAGGTACAATCCTTGTGGAGAAGAGGCACCAGACGCAAAGTACACAGCACATCTAAATTCGTGGTCCTCAAACAAAATATGCTTTCACTTAAGTATATATGAAATGTTTTGATCATACACAAGTGTTAGCATATATCGACAAAATAAACTCGCTAATATTGTATGTAAAAGTAAGCAATTATTATATCTACAGGCGTAAAGAGTTTCGCCTGCTTTTACCCTTGTCGACCAATGCAAGGAGTGTTGTTCCAATTGGCAAGGGCAAAGTCCGGGTGGACTGCAGTGATGGAGGGATTGTCATCATCCTCCTCGTCCCGAATGATGGCCATTATATCCGGGCAATCATCGTCCTGGGTGTATCTCATTGGTATGTTCATCATGAACGATGATGCGTATGCCTCGACATCATTCGATGACGTCTTGCTTGATTCTTCGCTCCTCCTCTTCCACCGCGGGATTTGGAACAAAGACTTTTTCTCCTTTACCGGCATCGCTTGGGAAATAACATAGCCATTACATCGGCCGGCACCTTTACAGGAGGTTGTGCGACTCGTAGTTTGAAGGCGAAGATAAACGCCGCACGGTTGAAGTCAAGGAATCACGATGCTTATGAGGATTCCTATGACTAGAATCGCGCAAATAGCCTAGTCCAAATTGCTTCCAGCTTTTGTTTCGTTAATCGAATTGGGTACTTGATACCCTCGGCATCTTTACCCAAATTTCTTGTCCCGCTTTTTATGACCCAATGACATCATTTCTCGAGTAGCCGACATTACCTCGCAGTAAATCTTGGTTCGGGTAATGGCATTCCAATAGCATGGTATTGGGTATTGCTTATTTCCAAGGCATGAAAAACCGACCGGCTTCAACATCCGCATTGGCATTGATGAATGGCATGTCCCCGTGTTGAGGACACTCTGTTCAAATTGACCGTGACTAAAGCTATTGTTGATAATGTATTTCAACCGTTGATGAAGGGTGGAGGGGACTGCCCCTGCCATATGAATCCAAGGTCGTCCCAAGAGCATGTTGTATCCCGAATCTATCTTGAGTACATGGAAAGATACGCAGAATGTATGGGGACCAATTTCGATTGGCAGCTCAATTATCTCGACCGAATTTTCACGGGCTCCATCAAAAGCTTTGATGATAGTTATGGCTACTCCGGAGTCCGGCTGAGATTGATATTCATCTTCACCAAGGTAGCGTATGGACGATATATTAGAGATGAACCTCCATCTATCAAGACTCCAAATAGCATGTATCCCGAGGACAAGACCGCAATGTGCAACGGCTTGAAATGACCGGCCCCCTCGGGTGCAGTATGTCATCATCAAGAAAGGATATCACATTGTTGTTGAAAATGTGATCAACCAGATGTTGAAATTTTTCCGTATCAACCGATGTTGGTAGATAGGCTTCTTCTAAAACCTTCAAAGAAGATCTTCCTAAGTGATCCTCGGAGTTAGGACCAAGTCCAAAATTGATATTTGTTGTGGAGCTTCTTTTAAGCTTAAAACCACCTTTTCTTCATTATGACCCATAGTGTGGAGGAATTTTTTTCAATCTTCTCACGGGTATTTTCCCTTTGATTTGATGGTAGACTTCATCACCCGCTGGGGAAGATACAATGGATTTTCCTTCGACACTCGTAGCAAAGCTTGTATGTGAGGTGGATCCTTCACCTTCTCCATAATTCCACGTAACTTTCATGCAAGCTAACAATAGGATATCAGTGCTCGCATTTACAAGTTGATTGCCTCGAGCCACCCACTTTCAAAGGATTGTTGCTTCCTCGAGTCAATTATTGGCATTGTGAGTAATTTGTTAGCCCCATCGCCAAGTGGATATGACCGCTACCACACTCTTCCACTTAGTAGGACCTCAGATTCTCACTTGCACGTAACACAAGATCATCGTCTCTAGGTGCGTGACACACCACCACCAATTAGATTTTGATAAGGTGGCGAGTGCCCAAAGATTCTTCTCGTGGTGTGACCATGAGAATGGGAGTGATATCGACATACTCCATCGAAGTTGTACCGCCCCGAATCGGGGTTGATTGGAGGTAGAAGGAACTAATCCTTCCTTCATTGATTAACATCTCAAGGATTTCCTCCATAGGTTGGCCTAAATAGGTGAATTCCTTTTGTTGGCAAAATCCCGACGGCTTTGGTATTTGCTCTCTTTGTCACTTTGTCTTCCAAAGATTTCATTTTCTCGAAAAGTGACGAGGAATATTCATGACAAGAGGTAGGAGACCGGCATGCTCTCGGGTCGATTAATCGACGTGTCACTTGATGTTGATAAGTCACCAATTCTCGCCAATTGTTCAATTTGCTTTGCATAGAGCTTTCATTTTTCGCTCCATTGTGAAACTGAACTTGCATAATCCCATTTGTCAACACCGCCTTTGAGGGTCCGGGAGGATTCACAGCTTGAAATTGGAATTCTATCCATTGCTCCAATTTATCATGTTGACCTCTTCTTCTTTGGTTGAGGAAGAGGGTTGTCTTGAACGTGAGGTTGATCTCGTTTGGTGACCACGATCTCACCGTTGTCTATCGTGTCTTGGATCTTGTGTTTCAAGGCCCAACAATCTTGAGTATCATGTCCAGTGCCCCCATGATGATAAGCACATTTCGAAAGCAAAGATTGAAACCCCGCCCATTAGGGCCGGTGGTGGAAGAAGATGCGTAATTTTCTTCTCGGTTGTCGTAAGATCGAGAATGTTCTCGAGGGTGTCCCCTAAGGGTGTAAACACTGAGGGCGCTTGACTTCTCCACCTTTTGGTATTGAGGGTTCAAGACCGTGCTTGAAAGGGAGTGTAGTTTCTCCTTTGAATAGCATGTTTTGATTGCCTTTTTCGACCTCTCGTAGTATCGTGGAAACATCTTCCTCTTTTTTTTTATGGATTCCCCCGGGTTGTTTCCATAATTTCTAGATTGATGTGATCAAGAATGCCTTTGAAGGGCGCAGCTAGGTCTTGAATCTTTTCCTGACTTCAATCCCATCTCACCATCTCCCCATGTTTGACCATTTCGAAAATGGTTTGCCGATGCCGCTAAAACTCTTTCATAGAAAGGAGCTTCTCAGATGTTCTATGAAAGTCATGACCATCTCTCGATTCTCATCATGGAAGGACTAACTTGGGCACCAGAAGCGCTCCACCTTTGAGCATACTCTCCGAAAGACTCGTTAGATCGCTTTCGATCTTGGTAATTTGATACCGATCAGAGCCATCCGAGATTGAAAGTCAGTATTGAGTGAGGAAAGCATGTGCTAGCTCTTCCCAACTATGGATCTTTGAGTTGTCTAATCTTGTGTACCACTAACCAAGCTTCTCCAGCTAGACTTTTTCTCGAACAATTGCATTCTCGAGCTTTTCGTCCTCCTCGCATAAGATCCAAGTTCTCCAATAAACACCTTTAAATGTGTATAAGGATCTCCTAACCCGTCATATTTTTCAAAGTCGAGTTTTAAACTTTTCTCGGATAATGAACACCGTGGAAAATGCAAAGATCAAGATATGAAACACACCCCGTGTTTCCAATTCCTTTGATAAACGAAGGGTCTCTTCCATTTGAGGACTTTCTTTTTGATGTCACCAAAGTTCTGGATCTCCATTGGGATGGGCAAGATCATGAGTTTTGTTGGTCGATCCAACCGCAGCTTCATGTATTGTAATGACCGGGTTCCCCTCTTGTGGAGGATTCAAGATGCACGGGTATTTTTGGACCCCGAGTGACCGGTGTAGTTCTTTGAGTAGAACAACCAAATCAGAATTTGTTTGCTTAATCCATCAATTCTTTTCATGAGAAATCGGATTAAGTTCACCGGTCGATGACGACATAATTCGATCGTAGGCCCGTAGCCTTTTTTGGATTTTAACCGTAGTAGGTCCGATTGTTCCCTCGCGAAAGACTTGCATAGTTTAGTCTTTAGGGAATGTGTATAATAACATGCTATGTGATGTGTCCATTTTAGGAATTTTATCCTCGCAAAACGGATGTCACTATTTGTAGAGATGTTAATTAAAATATGTATATGTACACATTTCTTCATATTTCTCATTACATGGAGATATATATGAAATGTAATTACAAGTAATCGTGTTTACAAGTAATTTGAAATGAGAGAGCATGAAGAGACTTTCCTCCGCTTTGGGTTTATCGAGGTCGACCTATCTTAGGTTACTCTCGCGGCTTTTTGGCATGAAGGTTCCCAAATCATCGCAATTTACTCAACGGAAAATTAATCCGGCCTTTTTCAACCGGAGCGAATTTGGTGGTGCCTTTCCCGAGCCTCGGGAATTAGTCTTCCCACGAGTCCAAAGAATCAAACACCGACGGGATAGCCTCCCTCGGTGGAGGGACCACACAACATACATTCACATACATCGCGCCTCACCGTATGAAAATGATGACATGTATGAAGCACTAATATCACAAGCAGATATGGTGCGAGGCACTAAGTGCAATAAGGAAATGCATTCGCATACACATTCATCATAAATGTAAATGCAACATCCACACACAAGCAGATAATAGCTTTTTTGAAAAGATTGTAATAGCGGCTTAAGTCCTCTTACCGAGTCCCCAAAGAGTCGCCACCGTCGACGCCGGATTTTTAGTTGTCCTTTCCGCTACTTGTTCTTTTGGTGTTCTCATTTTAGGTGAGATTTGTTTGAAAAAACAAGTGAAAAAGGTCCCATATGTATAATGTCGACGATGGACTGCTAAGAGTCGCCATTGGTTTTTTAAATGGTTGTACCAACACAACCGAGAAAAGGTTTGCACATCGACCCAAAGATGTGACATCGCTAAACGGGCCTGAAAACCGAGATTCATTAGGGTCCGGGACTTGGTTATGCGAGGGAAGGTGTTAGGCACTTCTCGACATCCGTGTTACCACTATGACCGCCTTTTTCAAGAAACTATTATCCTAATGTGTGTGTGTGTGGGTCAATGTGTCATTATTTGGAAGTAGTGCGAGGCCTCGTCAGCACCTATATATACATGTGGTTTGAATTTATGTAAAAATTCAGTTTTTAGCAAGATATAGCAATGATGTTTTATAAAAGAGGTTTTTCAAACCCTGATGCTCAATAGTAATTGAGACCTTTTACACTTCCATTTTATTAAGTGTTCGGCTGGATTGATTTTATTTTACAGATGCAAGGCATCCGTACGAAAATAATTTACAAAATAATGCTGACTTCCTCGTGGGTATGAAAACCATCTGAGGAAATTCAGACACCGCAGAATAATTTATAAGTCGCTTATAAATTTAAAATGTCCATCACAGGAACCGAATCTAGATTCAATAGGTTTAATCTGTGATCACATGATTCCTAAAGCATATGATACCGCAATTTGTATGAAAGCGATAAGCAGTATATATATAAAAAGTCAAATATATATATATGAGCATGATACAATAACATATATATATATAGGGGATCAAATAAAAAGTATAAAAAGCTATCAACCACGGGAGCACCTCCAAAGGGGATCAAAATGTAAATAAAGTCAGAAAGTATCAACCGCCACTTGAGGAAACTCTGTGTGGAACAAAATGTAAAATAAAGTAAATAAAGCGATCAACGCCATCATAAACTCAGCGTGTAAGCGTAAAAGAAAGTAAAAGCGATCAACTCCAAAGTGAACTCTAAATGTAAATAAAGTATATATATATATATATATATATATATATAACCGCCATATATTATATAAAATAAAATCCTGGACCAGTTGAAAACGAGATTGAAAGAAAGTATCAGAAAAAAGACTTCAACTTTTACCAATATGAGGACCCCACATAAGTCAACTCTGTGGGATTAAATAAAAGCAATTTTTATATATATATATATATATATATATATATATTTGTTATTTTATAAAAAACAAATATTTTTATAAAAACAAATATTTTATAATAACAAATAAAGAATATAAAATATTTTATAAAACAAATATTTTTATAATAACAAATATTTTTATAATTTTTTTTTTTGCTATTTTATAAAAATATTTGTTATTTTATAATAGGATATAAAATAGGATATAAAATATTTTTATAATTCTTTATATAACAAATTTGTTATATAAAGAATTATAAAATATTTTTATAATTCTTATAATTCTTTATATAACAAATTTGTTATATAAAGAATTATAAAAATAAATTAATATTTTAAATTAAAGTGGGAAGAAATTAATATATTTGTTATATAAAGAAATATAAAATATTTTTATAATTCTTTATATAACAAATTTATTATATAAAGAATTATAAAAATAGAATTAATATTTTAAATTAAAGTAAAGAAATTAATATATTTGTTATATAAAAAATTATAAAAATATTTTTATATCCTATTTTATATCCTATTATAAAATAACAAATATTTTTATAAAAATAACAAATAAAGAATTATAAAAATATTTGTTATTATAAAATATTTGTTATTCTTTATTTGTTATTATAAAAATAATTATTTTTATAAAAATATTTGTTTTTATAAAATAACAAATATTGTTATAAAAATAGCAAATAAAAAAACTTGTGCTACTATTAGATTTTTATCATGTTTAAGAGGTTGTCTTGGTTTAGATTTTTTTTTTTTTTTTTTTTTTTTTTTTTATACAAGCCGTAAGAGCTTGTTCCGGTTGGTATTTTTTTTTTACAAGCCGTAAGAACTTGTCCCGGTTGGTATTTTTTTTTTAATTTTTTTTACAAGCCGTAAGAGCTTGTCCCGGTCGGGCATTATTTAATATTAAAAATTCGTTTTATTTAAACAAACTGACAACATGTTGACTATGTGGGGTCCTCATATTAAAATAAAAGCCGGTACAAGTTGTGCCAAAACAGTATATTTATGTTTCAATCTCACCTTCCAATAAGTTTATCAACTATCCAAAAAGGGGTGTCAGATAAAGACTCCATAAAGAACCCTATTGCTATGGAAATTCCATATATATATATATATATATATATATATATATATATATATATATATATATATATAGAAATTCCATCCACAAGAATCGGTTGTTGGGAGCAACCCATTTTGACCACCAGCTACTACCGTATGAAACATAAAAAAAATTGTCTAAAGTAGAAGTGCAGGTAGTAGCTACCGCCAAAATAGTAATTTGCTCCCCAACAATCGGTTCTTTGTTTATATATATATATATATATATATATATATATATATATATATATATATATATATATATAAGCCAAGATGGCTTTTGGATGTAAAATCCAGGGCTCATCGAAAGTGAGTCCCACAATACCATATATATATATATATATAAAAGCAAATAAACGTTCCAGACCGAAGTCTAGGCTCAATTGAGGCATAACTCGATAATGTTAGTCCAGATATATAAATAATATATATATATATATATATATATATACAAACTAGAATAAAACCACGGACCGAAGTCCGGGCAAACGCACGCAACACGACTCTCAACGTGAAGAAGGGTGTGTGCAAAGATGAAGAGAAAGACTCTAAAGTGTCTGAGAAGGCTTATAGTGGGCTGCCAAAGAAGACTTCTATATCTTTAAAGTGGGTAAACACTGGCTTTTGTAGGTACAAAAGAAGCTATATATGAGCTCACACGTGTTTAAAATGAGAAAGTACTCCGTATGGGGTGAGTACAGAGTAAATTGGGTAGGGCTTCCTCGTCGTTTTCTCTTGCAAAATGGCCACCCCAAGCCCTCTATTTATAGAGGGTGGACATGCGGCTGGGCCGCAGGTGTACTAGAGGCAACCCGGGTTGGCCCGGGTTCTCGGGTCGAGTCATCTCGTAGTACGTGCACTCGGGCACTGTAATGTCCACTCGATCTTTCAAAAGTGTAATCCGGGCATCTGATTGAGGTATACAGGACCTATTTTGGACCTCCGTTGTCGTGAGTTATACAATGGCATGGGATTAGAGTTTGTACGAAGTCATTGAAGATGGGACGATGCCCTCCAATCTTCAAGCTTCAAATTCCATCAGTTACCCCGCACAATAGTCACTCCAGATTGGTTCTCCTTGATTCTTGTGGGACATCGTTATGTAGAGATGTGTATGAAATGTTGAGACGACGTGGTGTGGCATCGCGTTGGCGAGATGACGATGTTGCCCCTCACCGGTGTTATTGCCGGTTTAGGCTGATAAAGCAGACCTTGCTCAGGGCTTCACTGAGATTGGACTGCTGCAATTGTTTGAAGGTCCTCAGTGTCATCTCTGAGGTGTGCCTGTCCTCCCGGTGTTATCTCCGGGTTGGTATGGAGTATCTCATTGTGAGAGCCGAGATTAAAGCTGGTTGCATTTGAAACAAGCATTTCCGGGGTTATCGCCGAAACTGCATTCCTTGGGGTGATCACCAAGGTTGGTGGCTATTCCCATGATTGGGACTGAACCTGGATACCTCGGGGTTATCTCCGAGATTAATCGGTCTTCTCCAGTGTGTTCCGGTATTGGATCTGCACGCCTCGGGGTTATATCCGAGGTTTGAATTGTTACTCCCAGTGTGTGTTCTGGGGTTGATGCTGAACTTTTGGTAGTATCCGGAATGGATATGGATTGTCTTTCAGGGTTCCTTCTTAAAAGACGAATCTGTCCTCCTGCAATATTAGTGACAGTAGTACAAAAAATTTCGAGTGTCTACAATCATTATTAAAATTCACAATATTAATCTACTAGGTCGTTCCCAGGAAAGAGGGGGCTTTCCAATAAGGATTTCTCCCTATTTGCGCGCAATTAGGTGACCAACCCTCTCATGGCGTAACTTATAGACATCGTTAATATTGCAAATAATAATATTAATAACTTCGTCGTCTCTCAATTTAATAATATATATATATATATATATATATATATATATATATATATATATATATATATATAATGTCGAATAATTGAATCAAATAACGTGAGATACTTATGTAGCGATTATTGTAGCAATAATTGAACTAAACCGAGTGACTTCTCACGTAAGCATCAATAATCAATACTGGTGTTACTACTATGCAACTACGGCGTATTCATCGTACTTTTACTACTGAGTAGCTCAACAGCTTTTAATCGTAAAACTTTCGTAGTTATTTTCATAAAAATATTTTTGTCGCTTTCCCAATCCGGGAATAATTCCGCTAGGGGTCCACCAATGATTGTCTTGAGTCGCATTTAATATTCCCTACTAAAACGAATATTCCCCGACCAATCGAATATTATATAACTTGCGTACTTTGCAAAATTTACAAATATTACCCACAACTATAACATAATATCAAATTCATTCCATAATATTTAAAAATGATATTTATAGAAAAATCATCTTTATTAAAAAGTTGGGGTCTTACAACCTCCCCTTCTTATGAAATTTATCCCTCGAAATTAGGGTACGTGTGACGAACGAGAATTTTGTAATTAATTTTAATATTTATTGAATTAAATAAATATTTTTCGATGATTTAATTATTAGATTAAATAATTAATTGACGCAATTGTGATAGATTAATTTAATTATATGTGTTACATTTATTAAATTAATGTAGAGAGTTTTTATTATCAAGTTTGTAATTATGTCAGCTTATTGAATTAAATGAATTATTTAATTAAGCATGATGGTATTCTAATTAATTTATTTATTAATTAGAGATTTAATAATTTAATATAATTAATTAATGAGAAAATTAAATATATGACTATGTGAATTTATGAGAAGTTATTATATTTTATTTATATTAAATAAGATATATGAATTATTGTGCAAAGTGGGTGTGGCGTGAATTAAACTATATGATAAAGCTTTATTAAATTAAAGGAGTTTTGAAATCTATTATGCTAGCCAAACATGGCCTTAGTGGAGGTTACTAGCGATTACCCATGATCAAGTTAATCGACCATTATTATTAACGTCAATCGAGTTCTTATAATACTGACGTTCTCTTTTCTTTTCTTTTATT
The DNA here is from genome assembly GCA_020205615.1 of Panax quinquefolius. Lineage (NCBI taxonomy): Eukaryota > Viridiplantae > Streptophyta > Magnoliopsida > Apiales > Araliaceae > Panax > Panax quinquefolius. Next base: position 114,150,800 of record CM035172.1, read on the forward strand.
ATTCTAAGTCCGGAAGAAGCGAGAGAGGAGAGATTGAGAATTTATCGAGAAAATTTGTGAGAATTAGAGATATTATGAGTGTGTAATCATCGGGTAATTGTGAAAGGATCATCTTGGATCACCTCTTCTTAATCTATACTCGGGTAATTTCTCCAAACCAAATTCTATTTTTACGTTATTTGAGTTTTATGAAAATGACTTTCATTCATCTTGTAAAGCCTCTCGTAATTGAGATAGGAGTAATGATTATGGGTTTTGTATGTGTTATGGCACATCACATCGTATTTAATTATATATATTTTGTAAACCATATCATAAGTTTCATAATCGATGACTTGCTATTTCAAAATTTACTGAGTTTGGGTTTTGGCCATATGGCCTTATACGTGGTATTTTATGTATTGGTCGTATATTATCCCTAAATTTTACACTTGTATGTTGTTATGCATGTTGATACTGAAGAGACCAAAATTTAAATAAACGGATTCTTTGTTATAACGAATCCGTAGTGACAATTTTCATGTTTTATTTTCAAAACCTTCAAGAACATCAAGAACAGTGAAAGTAAATGTGTTGATTTTGCAAATTATGTGTTGTAACTTGTTAAAAATCATGCTAGATGGGTTAAGTAATGATTATATATGTATTACAATGATTGGGTAAGTCTAAATTCGTGTAAAAAAATAACTAATTAGAAGTTATGGCCATATTCATGTATAATTTTACGTGTGATTGATTTTGGCCTAATTTTGCATTGTTATGTTCATGAATCGCATAACCGCTAGTAAAAAGCTAGAAAAATGGTAGAAATGAGTTAGCCCTCGACGACTGCGTTACCAAACTAAATTACCCCGCCCCGGCGGTCAAAATAAATAAATAAATAAATAAATAAATAAATAAATAAAATAAAAAAATAATAATAAATAAATATTTGATAAAAATTATTATTAAAATATTTATAAAATAAATTAAATATTTTAATTGAGTTATTTATGAAATAAAATAAATATTCGATGAAAATTATTATTAAAATATTTATAAAATAAATTAAATATTTTAATTGAGATATTATGGAATAAAATAAATATTCGATAAAATTATTATTAAAATATTTATAAAATAAATTAAATATTTTAATTGAGATATTATGGAATAAAATAAATATTCGATGAAAATTATTATTAAAATATTTATAAAATAAATTAAATATTTTAATTGAGATATTATGGAATAAATTAAATATTCGATGGAAATTATTATGAAATAATTTATTCGAGTGTAATAATAGTAAGAGAATGAAAATATTCTAATTTAATTAAGTAATTAAATTAGAAGGGTAATGATTTGTTAAATAAAGTGGAGTTTATATTAAATAATTAAGTGAAAATGTAACTAATGAATGTCGTGAATACATATGGTATGTGTGTAGGATTTGTGGTGAACGGAAGTAGTAATCGTTTAGCCTACGCACGAGGCAAGTTTCCTAACCCTACTTGTCATTATTGTTCAAGTTTATTAATTACCTCGAGTAAATTATCATTATTATTATTCATGTTCAAATGTTATATTAAAGATTGATTATCTTTTCAAAGCATGATTCAGTTTATACAATAATTGTCCTATTGTATACTTCCTGATATTATTATTCAATTTGAATATCATTATTATTGAACCTTATTAGACTAGCGAACCATTATTGATTCGACTAGTCCATAGTTGATAAGCGTTCTAAATTTCCTAACCCTTGATGAATTGTCGAAACCAAACTTCCTTTGAAAAGCGGACTCGAATGTCAAACCGAGATGAACAACCTCGCAAAGGGATTTACTTATCGTTAAGCGTTAAGATATTATGCACGATGTATGGTACTAAGGGTTTGATCCCCTAAGTACGAGTAGAAAGGTCCATAGTCTTATGACTGTTAGAGGTTTCAAGTATAACCCTTGATAACCTAGGATATAGTTCAAGGTCTTATGACCCTCAGAATTCTTTTGTTTCTTGTTATTCATTCTTGATTCAAAAGTTGAGCTTTTATTCAGATGTCTTTGATTTACTCGCATGTTATTATACTGTTATTTCATTGTTATACTTGTGGGCATTAGTGCTCACTCTTGCTTAATAATAACATTGCAGTTAAGAACGAAAGAACTAACGAACCTTCCACTAGTAAAGGCAAGGGCAAAGTTAGCAAGTGTTGAAGACTTGTTATTTTATTTGATGATGTATTTAGGTTAGACTTAAGTTAATGATGTTGTTTAAGACTTAATTATTTATGATTCCATACGGATGTTTAAGGTTAGAGTAACTTTGGGATTGTATTTATTATGTAGTTGATGTAACCCCATAAGGGAGATTTATTATTATTTCTATCTATTGCATGGTTTGCATTTATTATGGGTAGATAGATAGATGATATTTATACAGTGAACACCAAATCCCGTGGAATTGAAGTACCCAAATTTGGGGGTGTCACAGTATGTACCTGGTCTATCGAAGAGGTAAGGATACCTTGATTTCCTCTCAGATTCTAACTCACAGGTCATTTCCTCAACATCGTTGTTCCTCCACAAAACTTTGACTTGAGGTATAACCTTGGAGCGTAGAACATGTTCCTTCTTATCCAAGATTTTAACAGGAACCTATTCATACGTTAAATCTTCCGCTATTTCATCCGGTTCTAACTCAATAATGTGGTGCGGGTCTTTCACATATTTACGTAACATAGATATGTGAAAAAAGTTATGAACATGAGACATACTTGGCGGTAAAGCGAGTCTATAGGCCACAGTTCCTACTCGATCGATGATTAAAAATGGGCCAATGAATCGAGGATTGAGCTTTCCTCTCTTTCCAAATCTCGTAACTCCTTTCCATGGAGCAACACGTAACTACACATGGTCTCCAATATCGAATTCCACGTCCTTTCGATGAAGATCGACATAACTCTTTTGTCGATCTTGTGAGGTTTTTATACGTTCTTGGGATCGTTTGAATCTTTTTGTAGTCATACGTGCACTAACTCCGGTCCCAATAATGTTGTTTCTCCCACCTCATCCCAAAGATCTTCGAGAACGACACTTTCTTCCATATATAACGCTCAATGGAGCCATGCCAATACTTGCTTGATAGTTGTTGTTGTAGGAAAACTCCACCAATGGTAAGAACTTGTCCCAACTTCCCTTGAAGTCAAGGACACAGAGTCTTAATAAATCTTCAAGAGTTTAAAAAGTCCTCTCTGATTGTCCGCTTAAATCTGAGGATGATATGCCAAATAAATCGTAAATCCGTGCCCATAGCTTTTTGTAAACTAACCCAAAATCGTGAAGTGAATCTTGGGTCTCGAACAGAAACTATGGATACTGGCATACCATGCAATCTTACAACCTTGTTTATGTACATACGAGCAAGACGTTCAAGTGTATAAGTTTCTCGTATAGGTAAGAAATGAGCAGACTTGGTCAATCTATCACCAATGACCCAAATTACATCTATGCCTTGAGAAACCTTGGGAACACCAGTAACGAAATCCATGGTAATGTGCTCCCACTTCCATTCTGGAATTTCAAGTGGTTGCAATGGACCTTTTGGTACTTGATGCTCACTTGACGCAGCGTTGACACGTTAGACACCTTGAGATAAACAAATATATCTCTCTCTTCATATTGCCCCACCAAAATGTATGTCGAAGATCAGGATACATTTTGGTACTCCCAAGATGGATTGCAAGAGGTGTGTTGTGCGCCTCCATCATGATTTTTTACTTTAAATCAGGGTCATTAGGAGCACAAAGTCTGGAGTTGACTCGAAGCATTCCTTCTTCATCAATTTTTGCTTCCGAAATAGCACCTTCTTGCACTTTCTTCCTCATATGTATCAGCTCTAGGTCTGTAGTTTGAGTAGCTTTAACTTTATCGATCAAAGTCGGTTCTACTCGTATATTCGCCATCATCACATGGGTCCCTGGAGTCTTTATCTCTATCTCCATCCTTTGCAAGTCATACAAAATGGGCTTTTGCGTTAACAATATTGCACTCGTACCCGCATATGATCTTCTACTCAATGCGTCAGCTACAACGTTCGCTTTTTCAGGATGGTATTGGATGGTATGATCATAATCTTTTAATTGTTCAAGCCAACGTCATTGTCGTATGTTGAGTTCATTTTGAGTGAAGAAATATTTGAGGCTTTTATGATCCGTAAAGATCTCCACTATCTCCCCATACAGGTAATGCCTCCAACTTTTAAGTGCAAAGACAACATCTGCCAACTCTAGATCATGAATAGGATAATTCCTCTCATATTCTTTGAGTTGCCGAGAGGCATAAGCTATGACTTTCCCATGTTGCATGAGAACACATCCTAAATCTTTGCCTGAAGCATCACTGTAGATGATAAATCCCTCCGAGCCAGATGGTATTGTCAGAACAGGTGCTGAAATGATTCTCCTCTTGAGTTCTTGAAAACTCTTCTCACATTCCTCGCTCCAACTGAATTTTGTATCTTTCCGAGTCAGCTGAGTTAATGGAGTAGCGATTCGAGAAAAATCTTCCATGAATCTCCGATAATAACCAGCTAATCCGAGAAAGCTACGTACTTCGGTCACTGATTTAGGTTGCTTCCAGCTTTGAATAGCTTCAATCTTTGTCGGGTCAACAGATATTCCATAACTTGATACTACGTGCCCAAGGAATGCTACTTCCTCAAGCCAGAACTCACATTTCTTCAACTTGGCATAAAGGTTGTTTTCACGAAGCTTTTGGAGTATCAGCCTCAAGTGTTGCTCATGATCTTCACGGCTTTTGGAATATATGAGGATGTCATCAATAAAGATGACCACAAAGTGATCCAAATATTCCTTGAATACTCGGTTCATCATATCCAAGAAGGCAGCTGGAGCATTAGTCAATCCAAAAGACATGACTAAAAATTCATAGTGGCCGTACCGAGTTCTGAATGCAGTCTTTGGAATATCCTCAGTTTTAACCTTCAGCTGATGATATCCAGAACGAAGATCGATCTTTGAAAAGAATTGTGCTCCTTGCAACTGGTCAAACATGTCATCAATACATGGCAATGGGTACCTATTTTTGATGGTGACATGATTCAACTCCCGATAATCAATACAAAGTCGCATACTCTGTAACGACCCCAAAATTCATACCATTTAAATCTCAACTTCGGTCGTAAACCATACATTAAATCTCTAATTTTACATCATTATTCGATATTAAAAACACTAAATTTGCAGAATATTTAAAACGTTTATACATTTCCTTCTTTCTTGCCCTGAATCGCAACCTTTACATTACATCTCTTTAATTCAATCTTATATCATGAATCGTTACAACAAAATGACTATACAAAGTCTTACATCATAACTAAATATCCATATACATTGGATAGCTCAACTTATAATTCAACAACATGTTACGTTCAAAATATGAAATACATTTCTCATAAAACATAAGTAATCTTCATGAATATAGATCTCTATAACTCACTTAGCACATATCTTTACCTTAAAATCTTGACCTGCAAAAGTGGTTATTTGCAAGAGTGAGCTCGACAGCCCAGTAAAATCTAACAGTTTTCATGCATCACATAACACGTAATAATATGCTAAACATACATATCATAATAACTAAAACAACACGACATACATGCTTTTAGTTCACATAGCAAATATAAAGATTGAGTTCCTTACACAATCCTCCTTATTTAACCAAAACAATGCAGTCATAAATTGACTTTAACATTTTATGATTTCAATATGTATAACATATCATGCAATTTAAAACAGTTCATCAAGTCCACGTAACAAATAGGAACCTAAAGACTTACCTTGCGCGTAGATTAAACCGTTGATATCCAAATCACAATACCCTATATACATATGTTAACATGACATGATCAGTCATAATCAACACTACATCACGTATGATTTAAATGTCTATCCATGTAATCAAAATAAATTCTTAAACGATAATAAACTCGTTAGGTATTAACACCATGTTCGTTCAACACATTATAATACTATAATAACAGAATTATTTGGTCATATAGTATTACAACTAAAAATATCAGACTTATGTGCAAGATAGAAGTCATTTCGAACATTACTCTAAGTGGTGCCATTGCCATAATTTCAACTATGGTGGCAGCGGCATGATGATGTGGCGCTTGAAGACGAGTTATATAGGGACTTCGACACTGCGCTAGCGAGGTTCTATTCCCCCTCATTGACTTCACTTGGTCTATGACGCTAAGTCCGGTCAAGGCCGATTTTGGTGCTAAGGCGCGAGACTTTGAGCTGGGGCGTGGATTTTGACGCTGGGGCACCGAAACTCACAGAATACAAAATGAAGAACAGAGCAAAGCTACTGTCTTTATTTTTAACACCAATTAACCCCAATTAACATGTATATCTTCACGTAATTTACACATAAACGCTAACAATCATTCATATACCAACGACCAACAATTAAACAACGAATTTTTTTTATAGAAAACTTAGTTCTTTGAAAACACTGTTTTACATCAAAACTCCATTATTGATAATTGGTAAACCAAGTGAACATTGTAAGTTCATATAAAATCCAAATAGGATTCCTTTAAAACACAAACATACTAACATATAAACCAATTAACATGCATAATTCAATTTCTCAATTAGCATACACTAACTTTGATTTTTCTACAAACATACGTTCATACATGAATTTCTACTGTACAAACCAATTTTCTTCCTTTATCATGTAATTAGCACACAGATATATATATATATATATATATATATATATATATATATATATATATATATATATATATAGACATGCTAGTGATAACAATTACAATTACACATATTATCATAACTCTCTACCCAATTATACAAACATGGTTTTTCAGAGATTTTGGTAGAAGTCTTATACACAGTGATTTTTAAGAAAACAGAGACATAAAATTTCAGAGAGACTATATAATATAAAACATATATGATAAGGTTTATAGAACATACCTTTAATTTGTTCAGACGACACTTGTAAATCACTGATAAAAGCTTGAAGAATTCAAAGACTTGTCTTTCTCTTACTTCTCTCTTTCAGACTCTCTCTTTTCTTACTTAGGCTTAGGTTTAACACTAAGATGTAAACCCAAAAACTCAACTGATAACTCAGCATAAACATAAAAACGGCTATGGCCATAATAAGTCTATTAATTAACATCGGTTATAAACATATAACGTATAACTTATAAATATAAATATATTTTGTTTATATATTTGTTTTATTTATTTAAATTGCAAAATAAATCCAAAAGCCATAGGGCTTTGTTTGGCAAAAACCCTTTAAATTTAAAGGATTTAATATATATAAGCCTTGTTTGGCAAAATAAATTAAAACTACTTTAATTTATTTTAATAACCACTTATAAAATAGTTATTTGTCACACTTCTAATTAATTAAGTTTTCATACTTAATTTAATTAATTCTAATAACAATCCATTGCATAATATAATAATTTATTTAATCATTATAAACTCTCTAACTTAATTATTAAATTAAATTAGATATTATTTCAAAATAATTACTTTCCTTAACTCATTAATTATTTATTAAACAAATAAATAATCAAATCACATAAAATCAATTAAACAAATACTTATTCAACGATAAACACATCCATTAAATATTTATATAATTCAATAAATATATAAATATTTAATTAAAAATCTGGATTGTTACATCATTCCCTCCTTACAAGGATTCTGTTCTCAGAATCACAACTCAAACCACTCATTAGTTACAATCTTCCCTACTTACAAAGATTTTGTCCTCATAATCGAAGAGAGAAATTAAACAAATAACTTAGAGTAATCTTTCATCATTTTATCTTAATATAGGTTTTATATTTCCTACTACATTCATTACCTTAACAAATTCTAGGTTTCATTTCATAACTTTCACTTGAACTCAATATATTCAGAGAATTATATTCTTAACCCATTCATTTCCTTTTCTAAGAATCACTATCATAAACACTCAGGATATTACATTCACCCTTTCTTCTAAGAATTTCGTCCTCGAAATTTTTATTCATTCAATCTAACAAAATAGATTTAACACTAATACTTCATTCATTCCTTGGGTTTTATAACCACTTCTTTTCCACAAAGATCGTTCTACAATTATTAACTTTTCCATTAAAAGTTTTACTATGACACCCCCAAATCTGGGTACTTCAATTCCACGGGATTTGGTGTTTACTGTACAAATATCATCTATCTATCTACCCATAATAAAATGCAAGTTATGCAATAGATAGAATAAAATCTTCCCCTTAAGGGTTACAACATCCGAATAATAATAATACAATCCCAAGTTAAACTAACCTTAAACATCTGTTTGGAATCATAAACAAATAAGTCTTAAACAACATAGTTAACTCAAGTCTTAAGCATAAATACATCATCTAATAAAAATAACAAGTCTTCATCACTTGCTAACTTTGCCCTTGCCTTTACTAGTGGAAGGTTCATCAGTTCTTTCGTTGTTAACTGCAATGTTATTATTAAGCAAGAGTGAGCACTATTGCCCACAAGTATAATAATGAAATAACAGTATAATAACATGCGAGTAAATCAAAGACATCTGAATAAAAGCTCAACTTTTGAATCAAGAATGAATAACAAGAATAAAAAGAATTCTGAGGGTCATAAGACCTTGAACTATGTCCTAGGTTATCAAGGGTTATACTTGAAACCTTTAATGACCATAAGACTATGGACCTTTCTACTGCATTTTTTAGGGGATCACCCTTAGTACCATATCATGCACAATATCTTAACGCTAACGCATAAGTAAATCCCTTCATAGGTTGTTCATCTCAGTTTGACATTCGAGTTCGCACCAAAGGAAGTTTGGTTTGGATAATTCATCAAGGGTTCTGAAATTTAGAACGCTCATCAACTATGGACTAGTCGAATCAATAATGGTTCGTTAGTCTAATAAGATTCAATAATAATGATATTCAAATTGAATAATAATCTCAGGAAGTATACAATAGGACAATTATTGTATAACTGAATCATGCTTTGAAAATATAATCAATCTTTAATATAACCTTTGAACTTGAATAATATCAATGATAATTTACTCGAGGTAAATAATAAACTTGAACAATAATGACAAGTAGGGTTATGAAACTTGCCTCGTGCGTAGATTACACTTTAACTAAGCACGTTCTTTGAATATAATCCTACATACCATTCACATTCACAATACTAGTTAATTATAACTTAACTAATCATCTTAAACACATTCTCTTTGTCTACTTTGATTATTAACTATACTTAGTTAATTTACCACTTTGTCACATAATTCACACATCATGAATAACAAGCTAATTATGTAATCCATAATTCAATCCACATGTAATAATGTTATTTACGTGTTAAACAACTATTTTAACATCTTATTATACTTCTAACATGTTTACATGTTCATTAAATTAATTTACTAACACATTGTTAGACTTAAACATTTTAAAAATTACATTTTTGAACTTTCTGGAGAGTGGCGCTTATGCCACCTGTCATTACATCTTCTTGGCATCACACGTAACTTGCATGTTATGGCTGCTTGAGACTTAGTCTTTATGATAGCAGTGCTGTATATGTGAAATAGAAATAAAATACGTAAGCGTTGTGGTAGCGTTATAACCGATTCTTGAAATGGCGGCGTCATGAAAAATCGCAGAACATGCCAATTTCTCCCAATTTCTTATTTTCTACTCGAAATTAGACATACCCATATGATGTAATTCATGCATAATCATAACCCAACATTTATATAATGACTTTAACCAATTTAAACACTTAATTACAGAATTTAAGCATGTAATTTCATTGACTTTGATGTTCTTGAAGGTTTTGAAAATAAAACATGAAAATTGTCACTACGGATTCATTATAACACCGAATCCGTTTATTTAAAGTTTGGTCTCTTCGTATCAACATGTATAATAATATACGAGTGTAAAATTTAGGGATAATATACGATCAATACATAAAATATCACGTATAAGGCCATAAGGCCAAAACCCATACTCTGTAATTTTGAAAAACATATACGACATGTGTTTTCATGAAACTGATGTTATGGTTTAAAAAATATATATAATTAAATACGATTTTGATACCATCTTAACCTATATATGCACATAAGCATTACAAGTTCCCATCATAGAGACTTTACAGTACTTGAGAGCAATTTGTATAAAAACTTAAATACGTAAAAGTAGAAATTGGGTTTGGAGAGAATTACTCAAAGTGTAGAGTGTAATGTAGGAGATGAATTGAAACTCTTCTCAAACTCTTCTTCAATCACACACTCAAAAATTTTAACTTTTCTCTCTGACTCTCAACTTTTCTAGACTTGGGAAAAATGAAGAAAGAAAAAGAAGACGTCGTAAATGAACTGACGCGTTGTGGTCAGTTACCCATCATGGGTAACTGCTCTCAACTCCCTCTAAGGCCGTGTTTGGCTAGCAAGAGTAGATTATAAAACCACTTAATTTAATAAAGCTTTATCATATAGTCTGAAAATGTCACACTCCTTATAAAATGAATCCAATATTTTATTTAATATATTTTAAATAAAATATAATAATTTCTCATAAATTCACATAGTCACATAAATAAGTTTCTCATTAATAAATAATGTCAAATTATTAACTCTCTAATTAATAATTAAATTAATTAAATAACATCATGCTTAATTAAATATTTCTTTTAATACAATAAGCTCACATAATGACATACTTCGATAATAAAAGTCTCCACATTAATTAATAAATATAACACATATAATTAAATTAATCTACCACAATTGCATCAATTAATTATTTAATTCAATAATTAAATCATCGAAAAATATTTATTTAATTCAATAAATATTAAAATTAATTTACAAAATCTCGTTATTCACATCTTTCCCCCTTAAAAGGATTCTCGTCCCTCGTAATCACGACTCAATAAATTCGACCGCTACATTCTCCCCCTTACAAAGATTATGTACCCAGAATCGCTTACACATAATTAAGTACATAAATGAGGGTAGTTCTTCATCATATTCTCTTTGAGTTCCCACGTAGCTTCTTCAAATATGGGTTCCTCCAAATTACCTTAATGTAAGGTATTACTTTATTTACGAGAACTTGTTCTTTTCGGCCGACAATTTGGACAGAATTTCTTCGTAAAGATAAGTCTTTCTCAAAATGCAGGGTTCGTATTCAATTACATGCTTGTAATCAGCTTTGTATGGTCGTAATACAGAAACATGGAAGACGTTGTGGACATTCTCGAGTGCTGGAGGTAAGGCTACCTCGTATGCAACTTCTTTGATTTTTCTCAGTACTTCAAAGGGTCCAATGAATCTTGGGCTCAATTTCCCTTTCTTCCGAACCTGATCTTCCCTTCTAGGAGAGACCTTCAAGAAAACATAACTACCGATTCAAACTCGATATTTTTACGATGTGGATCAACAGATTTCTTCTCGTCGATCTTGAGCCGCTACCAATCGTGTTTCGGATCACTTTGACTATTTATGCCGCTTCATTGTACTCAATTATGCCCCTAGCAATTGTCTTTCACCAACTTCATCCCAAAGAAAGCGAAGTTCTGCACTTTCTGCCGTATAACGCTTCGTAAGGCGGCATGCTAATACTAGCTTGGTAACTGTTGTTGTAGCCGAAATCAACTAACGGTAGGTGATCATCACAATTTCTTTTAAAGTCCATCACACAGGCTCTTAGCATATCCTCTAATGTTTGAATCGTTCTCTCGCTCTGCCTGTCTGTTTGAGGGTGGTAAGCTGTACTCATGCGCAATTGCGTACCCATGCATTCCTGTAGATGTTTCTAGAAGTTCGATGTAAAACGCGAATCTCTATCAGAAACAATTGACACCGGCACTCCGTGTCTCGAAATGATTTCTTTCACATATAACCTTGCCAACTGATCTAAGTTGAATCTGATTTTGATCTAAAGGAAGTGTTTGGATTTCGTCAGTCTTTCTGAGTCGTAGCCTTTCCGAGTCGTCGGAAGGCCAACCATGAAATCCATTGTAATATGTTCCCATTTCCATTCTGGGATCTCTAACGGTTGTAGCAATCCACTCGGTCTCTGATGTTATGCTTTCACTTTCTGACACGTAAGACACTTGGCAACACATTCTGCAACATCACGTTTCAAATTCGGCCACCAAAAATGTTGTCGAAGATCTTGATACATCTTGGTACTACCAGGGTGAATCGAATATCGTGAACTATGAGCCTCGCTCAAAATATCTTCCTTAATTTCTTGTTGTCTTTGGCGGTACCCAAATTCTACTCTCAAATCTCAAAGATTCTTCTTCTTTATCCATCTTAAATCTCGGTTCAGTTCCTTCAGATATCTTCTTTGTCACCTTTTTGCATTCATCATCTTGAAGCTGAGCCTCCTTTACTTTATCTAGTAGAGTTGTACTAGATTGCATCTGAAATAGCTTCTCATCGATCTCTATAGGATACTTCACTTCCAACTCTAGTTTCTCCATTTTTGTAATTAGCTCATCCTGAGCAGTCAATATCATCAATTTCTCACGACCCTTTCTACTTAAGGCGTCGACGCAACCACATTTGCTTTTCCCGGATGGTATAAAATCTCACAGTCGTAATCCTTAATTAATTCCAACCATCTTCTTTGAAGCATATTCAAATCCTTCTACATGGAAATATATTTCAGAATCTTGTGGTCCGTATATATTTCACACTTCTCCCTGTAGAAATAGTGCCTCCAAATTTTTACAGCAAAAACAACTGCAGCTAACTCCAAATCATGGGTCGGGTATCCCTTCTCGTAATCCTTCAACTGCCGTGATGTATACGCAATGACTCTGTTGTTTTGCATAAGCACACAACCAAGTCCTTTATGCGACGCATCGCTAAAAATAATAAAATTTCTTGTATCATCCGGAAGGGATAACACAGTGTTTACCGTACTCAATCTCTTCTTCAATTCTTGAAAGCTCTCCTCACACTTTTCCGTCCAAACAAATTTCACAGCTTTACGAGTTAAATTCGTTAACGGAGTTGCAATTTTGGAAAAATCTTGAATGAACCTTCTATAATATCCTACTAATCCAAGAAAACTTCTTACTTCCGACGGCGTTCTCGGCTGATCCCGGTTAATCACGGCTTCTACTTTGGATGGATCTACCGAAATTTCATTTTTATCGATTACGTGCCCAAGAAATTGTACACGCTCGATCCAGAATTTGCATTTTGAAAATTTGGCATACAACTTTTCCCTTCTCAATACTTCCAACGTTAGTCTCAAATGCTCTTCGTGTTCTTCTTTAGTTTTCAAATATACCAAAATATCGTCTATAAATACCACCACGAATTTGTCCAAAAATGGCTTGAACACACCGTTCATTAGTCCCATAAATGCTGCAGGAGCATTCGTTAGACCAAACGACATTACTAAAAATTCAGAGAGTGACCGTATCGCGTTCAACGCCGTCTTCTAGACATCCTCCTACTCACCTTCAGTTGGTGATAACCACTCCTCAAGTCTATCTTGGAAAAGTATCTTACTCCTTTTAATTGATCAAACAGGTCATCGATCCTTGGTAATGGATATTTGTTCTTAATCGTGACCTTATTCAGTTCTCTGTAGTCAATGCAGAGTCGCATCGATCCGTCCTTCTTTTTCACAAACAACACTGGCGCTCCCCACGGTGATACACTCGGTTGAATGTACTTCTTGTCCAACAATTCTTGTAATTGTACCATTAGTTCTTTTATCTCTACTGGTGCCATTCGGTATGGTGCCTTCGATATTGGAGCAGTTCCGGGCGCCAAATCGATTACGAAATCTACCTCTCTATCTGGTGGAAGTCCTAGTAAATCGTCTGGAAATACGTCGACGAAGTCCCTCATAATCGGTATCTCTTCGACCTTCGAATTCTGTTTTCGACTGTCGACTATGTAAGCTAAGTATCCTACACAGCCTTGTCTCAACAACTTCCTGGCCTGCATCATCGTCAGATAACTCGCTTGTCTAGGCGACTTGCTACCATAAAACACAACCTTTGACGGAGTCATAAGGTTAATACGCTTCTTTTGGCAATCAATTACAGCCCCGTAATTGAATAACCAGTCCATTCCCAAAATAACGTCAAATTCCCCAAGTCGAATAGGGATAAGATCTACGTTCATGATATTACCCTTAATATCCACTCTACAGTTCTTATGTACATACTTAACAAGGATTATTTCCTTATTCGCAATTTCTATATTCATGGGGTAATCCAATTCATCCTTAGGAAAATCTAAATTCTTGGCAAAATCATCGGATATAAAGGAACAAGTAGCACCCGAATCAAATAAAACATAAGCATTAATTTTATTGATCTAATGATACCGACACCACATCACGGATTGAATCGCATCTTGCACGCCATGTTGAAAGTCCCAAGCGGTCGGTTTGGTTTTGTTGCGGTTGGTCCGTTGATGGTTAAGGTATTTCCACTGTTATTTCCCCGGTTTCCTCCTGATCCCGACCCTCCCGATCCCTTCTTGAGATAGTCTCTTGCTAGATGGTCTTTCGATCCACAAGTAAAACAAGCACCCTTCTTTGGGTTTGGACAGTTTGGTGCTATGTGGCCTTCCTGACCACAATTGTAGCACACTCTTTTTCCTTTCATACAAACTCCCAGATGGGCTTTCCCGCAAGTCGGGCATGCTTTGATTCTTTTCTTCTGATTACCTTGTTGATTCCTCGATGATGAGCTGTCGTTCCACCTTTTCTTCTGATTGCAATTTCCACCTCCTATGCCACTTCCACTGGACTTATAATTAATTTCACCTTCACTCTTCTTCTTCTTCTTCTGATCTTGATTGTACTTGGTCACCGCATCGCTTCCACCTTTAGCGAGGATGGCCTTTTCCAAAACTCCAGCAAATGTGTTTATCTGAAACATTGATACCTTGCTATACACCCAAGGCTTTAGTCCTTGCTCAAACCGTCTCGACTTCATCTCATCCGTGTGAACTTGATACGAGGTGAATCTTTCTAACTCATTGAATTTAGCCGCGTAGTCAGGTACGCTCATGTTTCCCTACTTCAGTTCCAGAAATTGAACTTCCATCTGATTCTGCGAACTAGTTGGGAAATACATTTCGAAAAACATTTCTTTAAATCTCTCCCACGTAATTACACCTTCACCTCCTCGTACTTTATTTTCTTGCCACCAGTAGCTAGCCTCGGACTTCAGCATAAACGTTGCAAAAGCGGTCTTCTGGTCTTCTCTAAGCCTAGCAACATCGAAAACTTTCTCCATTTCCATAACCCACGTTTGAGCCTCGATTGGGTTCATGGAACCTTTGAACTCTGGCGGTCCCACCGCCTTGAAGTCCTTAAACGTTGTGTTTGGTGGAGCTTGGGGTTGGTTATTCATGGCTCCAACAAGAAGTTCACCAACTGTTGCATGGGATTAGCGTTGGCATTATTGTTATTATTGGTTGACTCTTCTTGAGCCGGTTGACGTTGTTTTCTTTCTCCTCATGGCATTTTTTACGTTAAATAAACACTTTATTAGAACTTTATTTATTTATCTAAATAGTTAAGGCATTACTCAACAATTTAACATATCACTTAACACATCATCTCAAACAACTTGATATATTTGCATTCAAATCAAAGTTTTAACATTAAACGATAGCATAACTACTATTTACATCAACTATCCTAGAATAAAGAATCCACAGGATTTAAAACATTCAAATATTCTTTCGTTCATAAACACGTCAGAATTTACATAAAAAAAAAACTAATTAAGTTCTTCACATAATTAAATAAATCATATCACCGCTTGTCAAGGTACTCGATTAGCCTTGTTACGCGCTCCTCTTCTAAGATACGATGCATCATCCTCATGATCCATCATGTACAATGGTAGTCCTTCAAATCGGATTGGGTACCTCAAAACTCAATCTTGGGTCTCATTCATTGCCTTGTTAAGTGTAGAGTACGCTTCCCCAATCTTCACTTTCTTTGCACGACTATCATCCTCTCGCATCGATCACCGACGTGATTCTCTTACCCAACCTTCCTCTCGCTATGTTCAAATTTTTCGGAGGTTTCCTTCAGTTCCTTCTTCGCTTTCTCTCTCCTCGGTCTTATCTTCGGTTTGACCTTCTCATGGACCAAATCCCATTCTATATTTGCCAATCGAGAGTGAAGAGTCAAAATCTCCTCTCCTTCCGCTTCTGAGTAATATCTTTGAATAACCGCCGCTCACCAAATCTCGGACCTCGTCTCGTAACTCCACGTTATGATCGTATAACGTGTCATACATCTCAAAGATCAATGGTGTACCGTGGTAACTCCTCTTCTTCCTCTTCCTTCCTCTTCCTCTTCCTCAACAAATTCTTCTCTCGGGATCGATCT
This sequence comes from Panax quinquefolius, assembly GCA_020205615.1. Taxonomy (NCBI): domain Eukaryota; kingdom Viridiplantae; phylum Streptophyta; class Magnoliopsida; order Apiales; family Araliaceae; genus Panax; species Panax quinquefolius. Next base: position 114,167,291 of record CM035172.1, read on the forward strand.
CGCCTGCTCATGCTCCCGACCAACAACGGTGATCAATGGAGATGACTCCTCTCATCACCACCACCGCCCCCCTAACGACATGAATGTCTCTGGGGCTCCTCCTCTCAAGATTACTATAGGTACACGGGGTTCCTCCTCAAGAGGTACTATAGGTACACGGTTCTTCCTCCCCAGCTTGACTAGCTTCTCCAACATTCGACATCCTGACAACAAAATTTTAAGTTTTAGTTACTAAGTCGTATCATCTAACGCATACTTTAACACATAAACACATAAGGTCTTTTATTATCTTCAATGAATTACATAAATTAATTTCTTATAACTCGATAAGAGTTTTCCATCACTATCTTCTTTCTATAAGGCTACTACCTAAGGTTGTTCCCCCACCTAAGGTTCATAACCTACAACTTTGATACCAACTTGTGACACCTCCAAATTTGGGTACTTCAATTCCACAGGATTTGGAGTTCACTATACAAATATCATCTATCTATCTACCCATAATAAAATGGAAGTCATGCAATAGATAGAATAAAATCTTCCCCTTAAGGGTTACAACATCCGAATAATAATAATACAATCCCAAGTTAAACTAACCTTAAACATCTGTGCGGAATCATAAACAACATAGTTAACTCAAGTCTTAAGCATAAATACATCATCTAATAAAAATAACAAGTCTTCATCACTTGCTAACTTTGCCCTTGCCTTTACTAGTGGAAGGTTCATCAGTTCTTTCGTTGTTAACTGCAATGTTATTATTAAGCAAGAGTGAGCACTATTGCCCACAAGTATAATAATGAAATAACAGTATAATAACATGCGAGTAAATCAAAGACATCTGAATAAAAGCTCAACTTTTGAATCAAGAATGAATAACAAGAATAAAAAGAATTCTGAGGGTCATAAGACCTTGAACTATGTCCTAGGTTATCAAGGGTTATACTTGAAACCTTTAACAGTCATAAGACTATGGACCTTTCTACTCGTACTTAGGGGGATCAGCCCTTAGTACCATACTATGCACAATATCTTAACGCTAACGCATAAGTAAATCCCTTTGCAGGGTTGTCCATCTCTGTTTGACATTCGAGTCCTCACCAAAGGAAGTTTGGTTTGGATAATTCATCAAGGGTTCTGAATTTTAGAACGCTTCATCAACTATGGACTAGTTGAATCAATAAGGGTTCGCTAGTCTAATAAGATTCAATAATAATGATATTCAAATTGAATAATAATCTCAAGAAGTATATAATAGGACAATTATTGTGTAACTGAATCATGCTTTGAAAATATAATCAATCTTTAATATAACCTTTGAACTTGAATAATATCAATGATAATTTACTCGAGGTAAATAATAAACTTGAACAATAATGACAAGGTGGGTTAGGAAACTTACCTCGTGCATAGATTACACTTTAACTAAGCACGTTCTTTGAATTTAATCCTACATACCATTCACATTCACAATACCAGTTAATTATAACTAAACTAATCATCATAAACTCATTCTCTTTGTCTACTTTGATTATTAACTATACTTAGTTAATTTACTACTTTGTCACATAATTCACACATCATGAATAACAAGCTAATTATGTAATCCATAATTCAATCCACATGTAATTATGTTATTTACATGTTAAACAACTATTTTAACATCTCGTTATACTTCTAAAATGTTTACATGTTCATTAAATTAATTTACTAACACATTGTTAGACTTAAACATTTTAAAAATTACATTTTTAACTTTTCGGAGAGTGGTATTTCTACTTATTATTACATTTGGTCTTCATGACTGCGGCCTACAAGGTAATACCAATTTGACTTGAGACTTAGTGTTGCGGCATGAAATAAATAAAATTGAAAGGCTTTCTTGGTTGTGGCGTACCGATTCTGAAATGGCGATTCATGAAAAATCGCAGAACATGCCAATTTCTCCCAATTTCTTATTTTCTACTCGAAATTAGACATACCCATATGATGTAATTCATGCATAATCATAATAGCATGGACCTCTACAAAAATTGGACATCAACCAAAATATACATATACATACATACATACATATGTATTCTCATATCTTAAAGAAATCTCAAAAATCTTTTTATGACGTCATGATACCGCACTGTATTTACAAATCGTTGAGGATTCCGTCATTTGGTGATTTTATCATACTACATCATACCATAGTGGGCTAACGATCCTTAGATCACATCCAATACTAGGTAATACTGCATTGATGACTCCATCATTTTATCATCTTTGCACCAGGTTACACGATGCATTAATGATATAAAATACATTTTGATATATTGCAAATCATTTTTGTCTAGCCGAAGCAATTAGCATAGTCATACGAATAACAATATTGTTGTTAAACCTCAATGGTTTGCATCAGTTGATCCAATGTTTTTCAAGAAAATAGAAGTGTAAACATCAGCACAAAGTCAATAAATTTCGAAAGTCTAGCATAGCTAGTAGATTTAGAATATCTATGCTTCCACCATCAACTCCACTTTCTATAATGATCCATTGCTTAATAGGTCTTTCTATTCCTATCATCCTCAATACTCCATTCACACTTATCTATACCCAGTTCGTCAAATATACCACACGTTATGAGTTCAAGAACTTTCCACAATCATATGAAGTTTAAGAACTTATCATAGTCAGACCATAGGCGTCCATTCGCTGAGGGGTTCAAAAACATACCATATAAATATGAGTCACGAACCTACCATAAGTATGAGTTTTAAGAACTCGCACTTAACCTTATAATATTCTCTAACTATACTCTACCTATTTGTAATACACAAGAGAAAAGAATCATCTTCTCAATAGGCATATAGCAAATAGCGCGACACAAACATTCCAATGATTATCAATGTGATAAACTGAGTGCAAGCACAAAACCCTCTCCCATACAAAGGTTTGTAGAACTCAGCCATCACATGAGTCCTTAATTGAAATCCCACCTAACTCTATCTTGCTTATAACTTGCTCTTTGCTCGATACGAATTCCTCGTATCACATCATCTATAACTCCTCATGAGTTATCTCGTACTATTTCATAGTACACCATCTTCATAGCATTAAGCTATAATCATTCAAACATTACATACCATCTTTCTTTTATAACTTAAATTGATCACGTCGTGATCTTATTCTATAATCATCTCTCTTATAATTCTTTTGTTAACTCGTGATCGGTTTGATTTACGATCCTCATTCTTTCTCTTTTTCATCATTTACGACATTATTCGTTATCTTGGCTATTGGAGTTAGGAAACTCCCATTTCTTATCTTTATATCTCTTCAAGATTCTTCTTTGAATCTACTTGTTTATATAACAATTCTTCCTTTAAGAATTTCTAACTTCATTTACATTGCTCAACATTCCATTTAAGGTCTACACTTTCTTAACACGTATCCATTTACTAAACTTGGTACACATCGAGTCTCTAACAGTTTCAATATGGTATGCTGAGTGGTTTCCCACAAACAACCAACAAACTAGGTTTCGAGTTACTAGTTCGTATATACCTCCACTCTATGAAGGAATCGTTTAGCCCAGATACCATACATCAACTACTAAAGAGTACAATTGCACCATACTTAGATATAACTCTCTATTCTTAACTTCTTTATCATTCTCTTATTATAGACATTGTCTATTTATTATCACCTTACATCCTTATTATTGGAGTTGGGTAACCCCACATTCATTTTCCTTATAACTCTGCCTGATTCTTCTTTGAATCCTTTTTCGCATGTTTTAAATCCCTTCTTTATAAATTTCTTAAATTACTTCTTATAATTCAAACTCTATTTGAGCTTAGTCTTTCATTATCTACACCTCTCTTCTCGAAGGTTATAGCCTAAGATACTCCAACCTAAGGTTTATAACCTACAACTTTGATACCAACTGTAACGACCCCAAAATTTATACCATTTAAATCTCAACTTCGGTCGTTAACCATACATTAAATCTCTAATTTTACATCATTATTCGATATTAAAAACACTAAATTTGCGGAATATTTAAAACGTTTATACATTTTCCTTCTTTCTTGCCCTGAATCGCAACCTTTACATTACATCTCTTTGATTCAATCTTATATCATGAATCGTTACAACAAAATGACTATACAAAGTCTTACATCATAACTAAATATCCATATACATTGGATATCTCAACTTACAATTCAACAACATCTTACGTTCAAAATATGAAATACATTTCTCATAAAACATAAGTAATCTTCGTGAATATAGATCTCTATAACTCACTTAGCACATATCTTTACCTTAAAATATTGACCTGCAAAAGTGGTTATTTGCAAGAGTGAGCTCGACAGCCCAGCAAAATCCAACAGTTTTCATACATCACATAACACGTAATAATATGCTAAACATACATATCATAAAAACTAAAACTACACGGCATACACGCTTTTAGTTCACATAGCAAATATAAAGATTGAGTTCCTTACTCAATCCTCCTTATTTAACCAAAACAATGCAGTCATAAATTGACTTTAACATTTCATGATTTCAATATGTATAACATATCATGCAATTTAAAACAGTTCATCAAGTCCACGTAACAAATAGGAACCGAAAGACTTGCCTTGAGCATAGATTAAACCGTTGATATCCAAATCAAAATACCCTATATACATATGTTAACATGATATGATCAGTCATAATAAACACTACATCACGTATGGTTTAAATGTCTAACCATGTAATCAAATTATATTCCTAAATGATAATAAACTCGTTAGGTATTAACACCATGTTCGTTCAACAAATTATAATACTATAATAACAGAATTATTTGGTCATATAGCAGTTCAACTAAAATTTCGAGACATCCATGCAAGATGTAAGTCATTTCGAACGATACTCTAGCTAGCCAGGCCATGGCTTACGATTTAAACTGGGTAGCGTTGTGTGATGTGATGTGGCGCTTCATGAGAGTTATATAGGGACTCGATGTGAGGTCCGGTGACTTGGTCAAGAATGCAAGACAAAGTCCTGGATGAAGTGCCGATTTTGGCGCTAAGGCGCGAGACTTTGAGTCAAGGCGTGGTTTTTTAATATTTGGTACCGAAACTCACGAATCTGAAAATGAAGAACATAGCAAAGCTACTTTCTTTATTTTTAACAGCAATTAACCCCAATTAACATGTATATCTTCACGTAATTTACACATAAACGCTAACAATCATTCATATACCAACGACCAACAATTAAACAACGAATTTTTTTATTTATAGAAAACTTAGTTCTTTGAAAACACTGTTTTACGTCAAAACTCCATTACTGATAATTGGTAAACACAGTGAACACTGTAAGTTCATATAAATTCCATTTTGATTCCTTTAAAACACAAACATACTAACATATAAACCAATTAGCATGCATAATTCAATTTCTCAATTAGCATACACTAAATTTGATTTTTCTACAAACATACGTTCATACATGAATTTCTACTGTACAAACCAATTTCCTTCCTTTATCATGTAATTAGCATACAATATATATATATATATATATATATATATATATATATATATATATATATATATAAATAGACATGCTAGTGATAACAATTACAATTACACATATTATCATAACTCTCTACCCAATTATACAAACATGGTTTTTCGAGATTTTGGTAGAAGTCTTATACTACGAGTGATTTTTAAGAAAACAGAGACATAAAATTTCGGAGAGACTATATAATATAAAACATATATGATAAGGTTTATAGAACATACCTTTAATTTGTTGATTTACACTTGTAATTCATTTGATAAAAGCTTGAAGAATTCAAAGACTTGTCTTTCTCTTATTTCTCTCTTTTTGGACTCTCTCTTTTTCTTACTTAGGCTTAGGTTTAACACTAAGATGTAAACCCAAAACTCAAACTGATAACTCAACACGTAAACATAAAAAAGCGGCTATGGCCATAATAAGTCTAATAATTAGCATCGGTTATAAACATATAACGTTATAACTTATAAATATAAATATATTTTATTTATATATTTGTTTTATTTATTTAAATTGCAAAAGAAATCCAAAATCCATAGGGCTTTGTTTGGCAAAAACCCTTTAAATTTAAAATTTTTAATATATATAAGCCTTGTTTGGCAAAATAAATTAAAACTAATTTAATTTATTTTAATAACCACTTATAATATAGTTATTTGTCACACTTCTATATAATTAAGTTTTCATACTTAATTTAATTAATTCTAATAACAATCCATTGCATAATATAATAATTTATTTAATCATTATAAACTCTCTAACTTAATTATTAAATTAAATTAGATATTATTTCAAAATAATTACTTTCCTTAACTCATTAATTATTTATTAAACAAATAAATAATCAAATCACATAAAATCAAGTAAACAAATACTTATTCAACGATAAACACATCCATTAAATATTTATATAATTCAATAAATATATAAATATTTAATTAAAAATTTGAATTGTTACACACTTCCATCTTTCTTCCTCACGAATAGAACAGGAGCACCCCAAGGAGAAGTACTAGGACGAATAAAGCCAATGTCTAACAATTCCTACAGTTGGGTCATTAACTCCTGAAGTTCAATAGGAGCCATTCGATATGGGGCTTTGGAAATAGGTTTTGTATCGGGTTCAAGGTCGATACAAAATTTAATTTCACGCTCTGGGGGTAGGCCAGAAAGTTCTTCAGGGAATACGTCAGGAAATTTATTAACAATAGATATATCATTCAAAACTGACGTATTTTTGTTTAGATCCGTGACATGAGCTAAGAAAGCTTGACATCCGTTTTTTAATAAACGAATAGCTTTATTGCTTGAGATGACAGTGATTGATTTTAATGGTTTGATTGCTTGAATTTGCATAATAAGTTGGTTAGGAATATGAAAGCTAACAGCCTTACGAAAATAATCAATTTTTACATTATAATTAGTTAACCGATCAATCCCTAGAATCACATCAAATGCAAGTATTTTCAATGAAATAAGATCGACATGTAATGTGAGGGTACCGATTTGAACCAAACAAGGCTTATAAACGGTGGATGTAATGAAGGTTTCTCCCAATGGAGTTTCAACAGATAAGTCAAAGTCTACTTTCTCTGGAGTCAAATTTAAACGTTGAGCGCATGTAGGAGAAATAAAAGAATGGGTAGAACCGGTATCAAATAAGGTATAGACTTCACTAGAGTTTATGATAATCTTACCCGTGATGACCTCGTTCGGGTTCCTTGCTTTCTGGGAGATCACAAAAAATGCTCTCCCTTGAACTATCAACTTTGACTTTTTTGGGACGGCCTTTGATGCCTCCATCCTAGCTGAACTTGCCTTCCCTGAACGACAAAATCAGGCTAGGTGACCTTCTCTTCCATAATTATAACATGCTTTGGACGGCATCGCGCAGTTTAGACTGATATGTCCCTCCCCTCCGCATTTGAAGCATATGATAGGTGGTCGTTCTCCTTCCTTAACCACGGGTGCTGATGTTGACGTCTTTTCATCATTGTTGAATCTCCTCTTCTTGAAATGTCCATTCTTATTTTCTTGGCCATGATTACCACTAAAGTGGTTACCATTTCTGGCATGTTGATTCCCTCTACGTTTGTTGTCACCGCTTCGATGACTGCTACCACTGGTATTATCATTTTGTCGGCTGCTTTCTCTTGGTTGAGTTGACTCGTTATCGCGCTGCAATAACTGAGCCCTATTTACAACATTCTAATACAAACACAGTTTATGAGAAATTAGATATTGACGTATCTCGGGTTTCAAACCTCTTAGAAACATCCGCGTCATTCTCTCTTCATTGTCAACCAAGTGAGACGCAAACCAGGACAACTCGGCAAACTTAGCTTCGTATTGCGACACGATCATATTGTTCTGCTCCAACTTGATGAACTCTACCTCTTTCATGTGACGAATACTTTCGAGAAAGTACTTGTCATTGAATAGTTCTTGGAACTTCTCCCAAGACATCTTCAGTGCCGTAGGTTGAGTATGCTTTACCAATTCCCACCAGTAATATGCCTCTCCTCGCAACATAAAGGTGGCAAAGAGAACATTTTGCTCCTCAGAGCATCCCAAGACATCAAATATCTTGGTGATCTTCTTTATCCATGTCTCCGCCATAAGTGGTTTTGGCTCTCCAATAAACTCCGGTGGTCCTAGCTCCTTGAACTATTTAGCGGTGACCATCCGAGAGTTGCCAGTGTTTCCACCTGCATTTTGGATAGGAGTCTCTCTTTGCACGATGTTATCTGTAATTACTAGAAAGCTCCTAAACATTCCGTCGTTCGCCATTTAGTCGGTGTTGTTGTTCACCTGAGGGTTCACCTGAGGATTATTGCCTTCCTGATGCACATTATCCTAAGTGTTGATCTGTGGTGACTCAACGGTCTTTTATGCTCCATTGCTATTCTCAACATTCTCGGATGTCATTTTCAAATACTGGCACAAAACAAGGGTTAATTGACATGTAGCATATTATCCCTATACTCTGACCAACCAATTAAATACTAAATAAACTTAGGTAGGTCATACTAGCGAAGGAATTCCCTGTCTCTCCCCTCCTAGATCTAGTCTCACATCTTAGCTAGGGATCATATCCCTAAGCTTTGATAACAACTGTGACGCCCCCAAAATAGGCATACTTGACCCAACTTGAATCGCCAAATACATGGTACAAAATTCAATATAACTTAATAATACAACTGTCGTGTAGAATACGACAAGACATAACTGAGAGTTTTAATAAGAATATTGTCATCTAGACAATATCCACACTCAATGGAGTCCTCATTACATTTATTGTCACACTATTTAACAGAATAGTGAGGACTACTAATGCTATCATCTGGACCGTCACTCCGTTCTTCGACTAGTCCCGGCTACGTTCTCATTTCGTGAAGAGAATAGTGAAAGAAAGGGTGAGCTCAACTAGCCCAGTAAGAAATATTATGACTAAGATAATGCAGAATAATTTATCGTTGGCCTTCAATAGTGTTAAACTGATAAAATATAATAAATATCAAGTTTAACTGCAGCGAAACAAGTAATCCATTATAAGAGTCAAGTAGAGAATAAAATCTACTATCTTTTATGATATAAAAGGTTTTTCATCACTTTTATCGCTGAGACTCAGCTTAATAAATAATCCACATCATCCCTGCACTACGGCCAAGGATATTCATCAGTATCACGACCACAAATTATCCTTGAACTACGAGCCAAGGATATTCGTGTATTCATCAATGGCCATGATCATGCCAACAACTGTCCATCAATGCACTACGGGCCAATGAGGACTTTTACCACATCATTTGTAATATTACGGTCATGATTATATTGATTAATCCCTGGTCATAATCATACCAAGTCCATCTATGCACTACAAGCCACAGATGACTTTCAACAAAATATAAACATGAGGATGATGACAATGATATAAGAATTCAATAAAACAAGTTCAAGAATTAATTTATCTAGGAACTAATAACGTCCAAATTGTCAACATGATACTTCTTTGTAGCGTAAAACTCAAGAATGCTCAGAAGAATATTTCCATGGAAAGATACTGGATAAAGCGCAAATATCAAGGATATTCCACTAATTTCATGGAGTATAGAAGTTAAAACTTTAACCAATTGAGTATAATAAAGAATGGAATAACAAAAGAAATCACCAAGCATGCGATAGACCGCACAGACAGGTTATTCCAATAGAATAATAAATAACGAAACCAGGTCATGAGTAAACGCACAGACGGGATATTCCAGCAGAATAATAAATAATGAAACTAGGTCATGCATAAGCGCACATACATGATGTTCCAACAGAATAATAAATAACAGAACTAGGTCATGCGTAACGCACAGACAGGATGTTCCAACAGAATAATAAAAAATTTAATAAAAGAAGAATTTCACCAAGTATAAGGTAGCCCGCGTATACAAGTTATTCCAACAGAATAATAAAGAATGGAATAACAGAAGTTCTCTTCATGAATAAGAAAGAAATAATACCCCTTACCGTAAAAGAAGAGTATTCCGACTGGTAGGGCGAGGATATTCTTGAAGAAAACTTATAATATTTTTCTACGCCCAAAGCTTCTGAAAACTCTAAAGAAATATGCTCAAGATTATAGAAGAGAATTCTCTGAATTTTTGGTGTGATTTCAATTTTAACTAAGCATCCTATTTATAGGAGAATGGAAGTGATATTGTTAAGAAACGGACGCAAAAAAATATCACGGACTTAACATCACAGTTTCACGGTTCAATATATCAGTATTCCTTTTCAAAGAGTTGGCCAATTAAAAAAAACTACACATGTCAATATGGAGGCCTTAACCAATTTAAAAACACCCCACATCTCAAGTTATCAACAATGCTGCATGATTGAAACAAATTGGCCAATAATGATCAAGCTTGAAAAATCACTCCATATCCTGCCAAATTTATCTACTAGACCACCACCACTCACCCACATGCTATACAATTATATATATATGTATATATATATATATATATATATATACTTTATAACTTCCTTTCGATTATTTTGAAAAATGGGCAAATGGGAATCCAAATAATAAACAAAATTTATATCAAAGACTTCATAAAAATCCTTTCAATGTTTTAACAACATTTATCAGCATTATTAAAATTCACAATATTAATCGACTAGGTCGTTCCCAGGAAAGAGGGGGCTTTCCAATAAAGATTTCTCCCTATTGGCGCGCAATTAGGTGACTAAACCTCTCCTTGGCAGAACTTCTAGACATCGTTAATATTGCATATAATAATATTAATAACTTCATCGTCTCAATTATTGATTTAATAATATATATAATATCGACAATAATTGAATAAAATAACGTGAGATACTATGCAGCAATTACTGTATCAATAATTGAACAAAACTGAGTGACTTCTCATGTAAGCATCAATAATCAATACCGTGTGCTTCTATGCAACTACGCCAGATTCTTCAGTACTTTTTACTACCGAAGTAGCTCAACAGCTTTAAAGCGTAAAACTTCATACATTATTTTCATAAAATATTTTTGTTGTTTTCTTAATCCGGCTGATAATTTTAGGTTGTAGGGGTCTACTAATGATAGTCTTGCTGCGTTGCGAATATTCCCCGACCAATCGAATATTATATAACAACTTGCGTACTTTGCAAAATCTACAAATATTGCCCATAACTATAACATTATATCAACTTCATTTCATAATATTTAAAAATGATATTTATAGAAAAATCAACTTTATTAAAAAGTTGGGGTCTTACACATTTAGCTAGCGAGTTGAGTACGATTCCAAATTGAGCCTAAGTAGTTTGAACTTTTTGAATGAATATGATCCGAGTATTAATAGAAAATTATAAGTTGAGGAGGTTCGAGTAATTTATTGAACTTTAAAATTTGCTCATATTTGAGTCATTTATATTTCTAGTCAAGCTCGAATCAAACTTTTAGTCGAACGAGTAAGAATCGAGCCCAAACTGTGTACTCATTTTACAGCCTTAATTTTTTCCCAATGACTGTTTGTCTTAATGTATCTATGTCTCTTCCTTTCTGGGACTTGTGCCGAATTTGATGAAATGACATTAAGGTGCCATTGGGTCTTCTCAACATGGGTCACTAACTTTGAGGGTTTTTATTGGGTGTAGACATTGGTATCTTGGGATTGGTGTTTAGGTTTATATTTGGGTTGGAGTTTGGGTTTAGATGTTTCTTTTAAGAATCAGACTTCACCATAGATAGCTGCCTACGTACTCCTATGGCTGGAGGGAGATCAAGTCTTTCGTAGTAAAGGCTTGATAAGTTATTCAAGAGTTGTATCTTGTGATCGCTGACTCATTGAAGGGGTTTTGTGATTTTTTGTAAGGGTTAGACCGCACCATAGATGGCTGCCTACGTACTCCCATGCGAGGAGATTTGGTCTACATAGTTCACTTTTAGATATCAAGGGATTGATTTTTTTTATGTGCATTAAAAATATAAAGACATAATGCTAAGAAAGTGATAACGTCCTAACATCTCATGGAACTTGCAACCGTATCCTCTAGATCTACGCTTTCCTAATTAGTTAAGTCTTGATAGTTCTTGTCAGCAGTCCTATTGCATTCGATGTTCGCACTGGCGGTTACTCCCTTGTAGCGAATATCTTCAGTCATTGCCATAACTAGATCACCTCCTGATTCGGCGCATCCCTCTGGAATGCTAAAACTAGACTCATCGCAAAAAGGGATGAGCTCTTGATTCCTTGATGGGTTGGCTTCCTCAACAACCTTACCTCCTTTTTCTTGATTTATTCTATCATCTTTCTGAGAGGACTCAATTTTGAAATTTCTCTCAAACTAGAGTTGCATTTCTTGCGAGGAACTTTCCCTTTTGGCTTTTTCTTCATTGGTAAGGATCATTATTTCCTCCTCACCACCTAGGGTGGTAGGATCATGAATGTGGTGGCTATCTTTAGGAAATAGGATGTTTGATGGTGGTGGAGGAATTTCCTTAGAGGGCTCTTCCCACATTATGACCAGTCCACCTTGTGTTCTGCCAGGATTGGTGTTTATAATTGTTACTTCCTTTGAACTGTGTGTCTCGAGTTGATATTTTAAGCTATTCGTTTCCCTTTCACCTTTTCTGGTCATGAGGACTTCTATTTTTAGCCCTCCATTTTCAATAAGATTATAGATTTTGTATCAGAGACCAACATTCCTTAGAATGGTAGAGACATATCTTGGTGGAATCATAACTCTTTGTCCCAGGTTTAACGGGAGGTAGTAACTCGATAATCTTTCCTTAACCTATCAGAAATTGTAACATCTCTTCATTTGATTTGTTTAGAGGTGAATTTTTGGTCTCTTATTGGATCCTTCTTCTTTGAGAATTCGCATTCCTCTAATCAATTTTTCTGTTGGCGAGGTCTTCTAGTAATTTTATCATCCAACTTTTCCTGCCCTTTCAGTCTACTTTGATCTTTTTTAGTTAGCTGGATCATTTTAGAGGGATATAGGCTTGTATTCTAGCTAATCTCTTCCTTCTCTTGGTTTCTTGATAATTATGTGAAAATATGTCTTGTATCCTGATGTTGGCGCACTATCAGCTTAACTAGCAGAGTTACTTGATTCTTGATCGTCTCCAATTTTTGCATTACTGTCATACCCTCCTCTGAATTTTCCCACTTTAAGACATTTGTTCTATTCCTTTGGGGGTATTCCTCCATCCTTCGTATGTACTTGTAATTTGGACACATTTCGGTGCTTCCTAACCCGATCATGTTCACTCCATATGTATCATGCCTGTATCAGAAGGTTGGTGTTGACATTTGGCTAGTCAGGTTGTTGAACCAAAACATCACCACTTTCGATCAGATTTTAGATTTTATGCTTTAAATACCAACAATCTTGTGTATCGTATCCCTAAAACCACGAATGGTAAACACATCTCTGGCTTGGATTGCATTTTTAATTTTTTAGATTGGAGGTGGAGCCAATTCTCATAATTTTCTTCGGTTGATTAATAATATAAATATGTTTTCAAGGGAATCGCTTAGTGGAGTGAACACCCGATTTTCCTTTCTTTCAAATTTTCTCTTTCTGTTCTGGCATTGGTTGAATGTGGCATGTTGTTGTAATGACAGATTGCCTTCCTTCTTCCATATGGGGGGACTATGGTTGGGTCTCCTAGCTTGCCCTTGTAAAACGAGGGATACATCTTCATCGCCTTTCATGGGTACCCTCTTGGGAGCGCTTGCATAGTTGTCAGACTATATATGCTCGGGAATTTCAAGGCCGTGATGTCTTTAATCTTGCTCACTTTCGTGCCCATTTCACCATGTTTGATCATCTCTCGAGAATGGTTTGCCTATTCTTGTTAGGACCCTTTATAGTAAAGTACCTCTTGGATGTCTACATGAAAGTCATCACCGCCTCATTTTCGCTCATAGGCGGGTTTATTTGAGTTATTCGCCTCCATCTTTTGCATACTCATGAAATAACTCATTGTTTTGCTTCTTGACTTTGGTCACTTGATATCTATCTGGAGCCAATTGCGACTAAAAGCTATATTGATTCATGAAGGCATGGGCCATCTCTTCTCAACTATGGATTTTTGAGTTATCCAGTTGAGCGTACCAAGCTTTGGCCTATCCCATTAGACTTTTCTGGAATAGTTGCATTCTTACCTTCTTGTCCTCTACATAGGATCCGAATTCCCTAATGTATACCTTTAGATGGGTATAAGGATCGCCTGTTCCATTGTACTTTTCAAAATCCAGGACCTGGAATTTCTCTAGATAATGAGCCCCTGGGAATATGCAGAGATCTGTATAGTTAACACTTCCAAATGATCCCATTCCTTTTATAGATCGGATGGTTTCTTCCATTTGTTGGACTTTCTTTCTTATATCCCCAGTTTATCGGTCTTCCCTGATATTTGTGATTTCAGGTTCTTTGTTGGTTCCTTCCCTGGATCATGATTTAGGTATCTGTATTTCCACCTTTTTATCAGTACCCTGACTGCCTCCTTGTGCAGAGGACTTTGGTTGAGTTGGTGTTTGTTAACCTTGAGTATTTTTACTCTGTTCTTTCAGTAGGATAGCCAACTCTGCAATCTGATTTCTAAGTCCCTCGAACTTTTCTTGAGATACAGGAGCAGATTCAGGTTGGGCACTTTTAGCCATGTCGATGGATAATCTTTTTTCCTTCTTAGATTTTGATCTTGTAATGGGACTAATCTTGCCTATAAATTAAAAAGGGTATGTAGTTTAGTCTTGATAAACACTAACAATATGCATGTTATGCAATGTGTCAGTTTTTTAATGTTTTCCTGCAAAACAAAGGTTAGTTGTTTTGATGACATGATAGCATGATACGATTTGATATTTGACATGGAATTTATATTCAATATATGATAGGAATGGACATTTAATATTTCACATAGAATTTAATATATGACAGGAATTGACATTTAATATGTGACATGGAATTGAAGGGAAAGGCATGAAGAGACTTCCCTTTGCGTTTGGTTTATTAGAGGTTGACATATCTTAGGTTACTCTCAGGGGCTTTTCGGCATGAAGGTTCTTAGATCATCGCAATCTACTAGATGAGAAATTAATCTAATCATTTTATTAGAGCAGATCTAAGTGGTGTCTTTCTTGAGCCTCACGGGATTATGCTCCTCTTGAGTCCAATAATGAGCCACCAACGGGTTTGCCTCCTGGTGGAGGAATCATACAACATACATTCACATACATCGCGTCTCACCGTATGCAATATGATGCATTGTGTGAAACACTAATATAAAGCGTTGTAAATAAACATTCATTGACATCCATTCAATGTAAGACAACATTCACACACGTGTAGATAAAAAGGGAATTAAAAATATTGAAATGCAGCTTAAGCCCTCTACTGTCCCCAGCAGAGTCGCTATCTATCGTCGCCGTGAGTTTTTCCTTATCTCAGTCTCTACCCTTTAGATTTTTGCTATGTTTGGTTTTAACTTTCTTAAAGATGAGATTTTAGAAAAGACCGATATACAGGTCGACGATTTGAAAAGTTTGATTTTCATGATTGGACCGAATTAGACAGAGATTCCAGTTGATATGATTTTTAAATGCTTGTACCAACTCAACTGAGTTTTGAAAGGTTTTCACAATATGGCTCAATATGTGATTCTTGTTAATTGGTATGGATCGAGATTCATAGAGTTTAGGGACTCTCTTAAGTGAGGGGAATGTGTTAGGCACCCCCGACTTTAAGTGAAACACTTCTGGTGACTTTTTTCATTCCTTAAGCATGTCAAGTGTATGTGTTTGTGTTTGTGTGTGTGTGATGCAAATAAATGTGCTAGAACCTGCTTTTATTGGAAAGTAGTGGTATGCCTTTTTGGACCTATATACTGTGGTTTGACTTATTAAAAGTTCATTTTAACGGCGTATGAAAATGATGTTTTGAAAGGTTATTTTCAAACCCTTTATTTCGCTTAGGAATTGAAGCCTTTGATACTTCCATTTTATATCATATTCGGCCTGATTTGATTTTATTTAAGATGTGAAACATATTTGACAATATGTAAAATATTATCTACGAGGGTCGGGCCTCTTATGGGCATAAAACCCATCAAAGTACGCCCAAACATCACAAACCACGATTTCACTACTTTGGGGCCTTAAATCTGAATAACCACTTTAAGGCCCTAGATTTACAAGTACAAAGGGGTTTCTAATAAGTAGGTTTTATACCTACTTATTCTTGATCTGATACTTGAATTAGTTGCTCAAACTCATGTTTCTTAGTTACTTTTCATGCATTTTGTGTTCATTTTGTAGATTATATGCTTGGGAGTCGTGTGAGGGACTATTGGTATGAAAACGCAAGAAAATGCGACTATTGGCATGAAGAAGCAAGGGAAGCAATTCGGACATCTTTTGGACTAAAATCAATCAAATGCAAGAAGGGAAGATTGAAGGACTTTTAACACCATGTTGGATGCATGTTCTTGGCTTGAAATTTGGATTTTATTGTAGATCTACTTCTTAGCTTTTCGAAACATCTTGAATCGTCCCAAACGGAGTTCAGATGCGAGAGTTATGGCCTTTTATCATCAAAGATCAAAGCTAAGAGTTGTCGAGCTTGCCATTTACATAAGATCTACTTCAAGCCCGATTTCCACCTTGATCCAATCCGAATATGTCAATTCTCAAAGAATTAAAGTTGTAGATCTCGATATCTTTGATTTGATAGGTGGCGTGCCCCGTAACTCCTCCTAGATCAAAGGTTATGGCCATTTGACCGATATTGACTACCGCAGAAAAAAGGAACCCGTAGGGTGGGCTTTTTAGAAGAAACCCCACCGGCGAAGTCTGTAGACACTCGAAATTTTCTACCACTTGTCACTAACATTGCGGGAAGATAGATTCGTCTTTTTAAGAGAACCACGAAAGACAATCCAAATCCATCTGGGATACTACCGGAAGTTCAAAGATCAACCCCGCATCACACTACTGGGAGTAATGATTCCAAACTCCGGATGTAACCCCGAGGCATGTAGATCCAATATCGGAACACACACCGGAGAAGACCGATTAATCTCGGAGATAACCCCGAGGTATCCAGTCTCAGTCCTAACCATGGGAATAGCCACCAACCTTGGTGATAACCCCAAGGAATACAGCTTTAATGATAACCCGAAATGCTTGTTTTAAATATTTGACCACTTCAATCTCGGCGCTCATAACGAGATACACTTGCACCAACTCAACAATAACATCGGAAGATGGCAGACACACTTCAAAGGTGACAATGAGGACCTTCAACAATTTCAGCGATCCAATCTCGAAGAAGCGAAAGCAACGTCTGCTTTATCGGTGATCCGTGATAACACCGAAGAGGGGCAACATCGTCATCTCTCGTCAAACACAATGCCACGTCACATCTCTATGCAACGATGTCCCACAAGGCTAACCAATCCCGAGTGACTATTGTGCTGGGTAACGGATGAAAGTTGAAGCTTGAAGACCGGAGGGCATCGTCCCATCTTCAATGACTTCGTCTGAACTCTAATCCCATGCCATCGTCTGAACTCTCGACAACGGCGGTCCAAAATAGGTCCTGTATACCTCAAACGGATGCCCGGATTGCACTTCTCAAAATCCGAGTGGACATTACAATGCCTGAGTGCACGTACTTTGAGATGACCCAACCTGACAAACCCGGGCCGACACGGGTTGCCTCTGTTACACTTAGGCTCACCACAGTACACTAACTACTCATATGCCTATAAATAGAGGGCTTGGGGTTTGATTTTTCAAGAGACAAAGACGGGAAACCACCACAACACGCTCTGCACTTGCCCATACAGTATTTTCCCACTTTTAAACACACAGTGAGCTCATATATAGCCTCTTTTGTATACACAAAAGCCAAGTGTTTACCCACTCTAAAGATATAGAAACCTTTTTAGCGATCGGATGTAAGCCTTCTCACACACTTTAAGGTCTTTCTCTTCATCTTTGCACACACCCTTCTACACGCGTGAGAGTCGTGTTGCTTGCTTTTGCCCTACTTCTATCCGTGGATTCATTCCATCTCTATATATATATATATTATATATACATATATTTATATATATATTAACTAACATTATCGAAGTTATGCCTCGATTGAGCCTGAGACTTCCTACGGAGCGTTTATTGGCTTATATATATATATATATATATATATATATATATATATATGAACTGTGTAATGTGAGACTTTGTTCGATGAGCCTAGACTTGGTTTGGGCGTTCTTGCTTTAATATATATATATATATATATATATATATATATATATATATATATATATTAACTATGTATTTAACTCTACTCGATGAGCCCGGGTTTTACATCCGGTCGTTCTTTGCTTTTATATATATATATATATATATATATTTTTTAAATCTCCGCCTGAGTTTCCTTCATGGCGCTTGATCGCTTCTTCTGACTTTATTTACATTTCTCGATCCCCATGGAGGTGCTTCTTAGTGGTTGGTGATCATGTCCTTATATATATATATATATATATATATATTTATATATATATACCGCTTATTGCTTTCATATATATTGCTATTGCTTTCATACAAATTGCGAGCAGGAGCCTAGGAATCATGTGATCACAGATTCATCCCATTGATCTAGATTCGGTTCCGTGATGGACATTTTTCATTTATGGCGACTTGTAAATTATTCTGCGATGTCTCGAACTTTCTCGATGGTTTCCATACCCACGAGGAAGCTCGGCATTATTTTCATATATTACTTTCACACGGATGCCTCGCATCCGTCCAAATAAAATCAATCAAGCCGACCACTTAATAAAATGGGAGTGTAAAAGGTCTCAATTCCTATTGAGCATCGTGGTTTGAAAACATCTTTTATAAAACATCACCGCCATATCTTGCTAAAACTGAATTTTTTACATAAATTCAAACTACCCCGTATATAGATTCGAACGAGGCCTCGCACAACTTCCATATAATAGCACATTGACCCACACACACACACACACACACACACACACGTATAATAGTTTCTTGAAAAGAGGCGGTCCACCATGGTAACACGGATGTCGAGGTGCTAACACCTTCCCCACATAACCAAGTCCCTGACCTTAAATGAATCTCGGTTTTCACCGACACGTATATCGATGTCACATCATCGGGGTCAATGTGCAAACCTTTTCTCGGTTGTGTTGGTACAACCATTTAAAAAACCAACCCACGACTCTTAATAGTCCCATCGTCGACATCATACATGCTCGGACCTTTTCACTTGTTTTTTCAAACAAATCTCACCTAAAAATGAGAACACCAAAGAACAAGTAACGTAAAAAGGACACCCAAAATCTCGGCGTCGACGGTGGCGATTCTGCTGGGAATCCAAGAAGAGGGACTTAAGCCGCTACTACAATCTTTTCAAAACTGTTATCCGCTTGTGTGTGGATGTTACATTTACATTGGATAAATGTATACGAATGCATGCCTCGATTGCACTTAGTACTTCGCATCATATATGTAGTGTGATTTTAGTGCTTCGCTTATAAACCTGCTTATGATATTAGTGCTTCGCACATGTCATCATTTCATACGGTGAGACGCCGATGTATGTTATGTGGTCCCTCCAGAGGCTATACCATCGGTGTTTGATTCTTGGACTCGTGAGAAGACTAATTCTCCAAGGCTCGGAAAGGCACCACCCAAATTAGCTCCAAATTGAAAGACCTGGATTAACTTCCCATCAAGTAGATTGCGATGATTTAGGAACCTTCATGCCAAAAACCGCGAGAGTAACCTAAGATAGGTCACCTCGATAAACCCAAAACGGAGGAAAGTCTCTTCATGCTCTCATTTCAATTACTTGTAAACATAATTACTTGTAATTTTATTCCATATCTATCTCCATGTAATGAGAAATATGAAGCAATGTGTCCATGTACATGTTACAAACAGTTGACACCCGTTTTGCAGGATAAAATTCCTAAAACGAACACATCACATAACATGTTATTAACCACCCCTAAAGACTAAACTATGCAAGTCTTTCAAGAAGGAATCAATTGGACCTACCACTCGGTCAAAGTCCAAAAGGCAAAAGGCCTCATGATCAATCATGTCGTCATCCGGCGGATCGAACTTAATCCAGCTTTCTTGCAAAGAATTCGATGGATTAAGCAAGTAGATTACTGATTTGGGTCGTTTCTATTAAAAGAATTACACCCGATGCACACAGTATCGAAAATACCAGTACATCTTGAATCCTCCACACAAGGAGGAATCACGGTCATTACCATATCCGAACTACTGATTGGATACAACCAACAAAATTCATGATGCTACCCATCCCAATCGGAGATCCGAACATAATGGTGACATCAAAAGAAAGTCCTCCAAATGGAAGAGACCCTTCGTCTATCAAAGGAATTGGAACCCACAGGATTGTTTCATATCTTTGATCTCGTATTTTTCCGGTGTTCATTACCCAAAAAAATTTAAAACTCCTGACTTTGAAAAATATGACGGGTTAGGAGATCCTTATACACATTTAAAAGTATTTATTAGAGAACTTGGATCCTATGCAGAGGATGAAAAACTCAGAATGCAATTGTTCCAAAAGATTCCAACTGGAGAAGCCCGTTCATGGTACAAAAGATTAGACAACTCCAAAATCCACAGTTGGGAAGAGCTAGCACATGCCTTCCTCACTCAATACAGTTTTCAAACTCAGATGGCTCCTGATCGGTATCAAATTACCAAGATCAAGAAACAGTCTAACGAGTCTTTCAGAGAGTATGCTCAAAGGTGGAGACGTCTGGTTGCCCAAGTTAGTCCTGCCACGACGGAATCAGAAATGGTCATGACTTTCATAGATATACAAGAAGCTCCTTCTATGAGAGAGTTTTAGCCAAGACATCGACAAACCATTTTCTGAAATGGTCAAGCATGGGGAGATGGTTTGAGATAGGATTGAAGTCGAAAGATTCAAGACCTAGCTACACTCAAAGCTATTAATTGATCACATCCTATTCGAAATTATGGAACAACCCCGGAGGGTCCATAAAAAGAAAGAAGAAGATGTTTCCACGATCTTATAGGGGCAAAAGAGCAATCAAAACATGCCCATTAAAAGGAGAAACTACACTCCCTTTCAACATAGTCTACAAACCCTCAAATACCAAAAGGTGGAGAAGTCCGAGCCCTCGGTGTTTACACCCTTAGGGGATACCCTCGAGAACATTCTCAATCTTCCGACAACACATAAGAAAATTACGCATCTTCTTCCACCAAACAAATTTCTAATGGATGGGGTTTCAATCTTTGCTAGGAAATGTGCTTATCATCTTGGGGCACTGGACATGATACTCGTGGATTGTTGGGCCTTGAAACACAAGATCCGGGACTGATAGACAACGGTGAGATCGTAGTCACCAAACCCGTCGACCTCATGTTCAAGACAACCCTCTTCCTCAACATAAAGAAGAAGAGGTCAACATGATCAATTGGAGCAATGGATGAGTTTCAACTTCAAATGTGAATCTTCCTGCACCCTCAAAGATGGTGATGACAAATGGGATCATGCCAGGTTCCAATTCACAATGGAACGAAAGATCAAAGCTCTCGGCAAACAAATTGAGCAATTGGCAGAATTGGTGACTTATCAGCATCAAGTGACTCGGTAGTTAATCAGCCAGGAGCATGCCAGTCTCCTACCTATTGTCATGAATATTCCCTCGTCACTTTCTGAAAATGAAATGCTAGAAGATAAAGTGACGAAGAGGGCAAATGCCAAAGCCCGTCGGGATTTCGCCAATAAAAGGAAATTCACCTATTTGGGCCAACCCATGGAAGAAATTCTTCATATGTTAATCAATGAAGGAAGGATCAGTTCCCTTCTACCTCCAATCAACCCCCGTTCAGGATGGTACAACTCTAATGGAGTATGTCAATATCACTCCCAGTCTCGTGGCCATAGCACAGAAGAATACTGGGCACTTCGCCACCTTATTCAAAATCTAATCCATAGTGGTGTCATCAAGGCTTGGCGATAACGACACCGTGTTTTGCGTCTGAAGTGAGAATGCAGCCCTACTAAGTGGAAAAGTGTGGTAGCGATCATATCCTTCAAGGCGAGGGGTTTAATACCTTACTCATAACACCGACAATTCAACTCAAGGAGGCAACAATCCTTTAAAAGTGGCGGCCCCAAGCCAATCAATTTGCCATGCAGAGCACAATATCCTATTGTTAGCTTGCGCAAGGTTCCATGGAATTATGGAGAAGGTGAAGGATCCACCTCACATACAACTGCTATAGTGTCGAAGGAAAATCCACTGTATCTCCCCCATCGGGTGATGAAGCCCACCACTAAATCAAAGGGGAAAATACCCATGGAGAAGATTAAAAAATTCCTTCGAGCTTTGGGTCATAATGAAGCTACGGTGGTTTTAAGCTTGAAAGAAGCTCCACAACAAATATCGATCTTGGACTTGGTCCTAACTTCCGAGAATCACCGGAAGGTCTTGTTAAAGGTTTTGGAAGAAGCCTATCTCCGACATCGCGGATACGAAAAAGTTTCAACACATGGTTGATCACATTTTCAACAACAATGTGATATCCTTCATCGATGATGACATACTGCTTGAAGGGACCGGCATTATCATCACCGCTGGACATTACGGTCTTGTCCTCCGATATATACGGTGACCGGAGTCTTAATAGATGGAGGTTCCTCTTTGAATATCTCGCCCATACGCTACCTTGGTGAAGATGAACATCAATCTCAATCGAATTGAGATGCCATACCATCATCAAAGCTTTTAATGGAGCCCGACGAAATTCGGTCGGAGTAATTGAGCTGCCAATCAAAATTGGACCTCACACATTCTGCGTATCTTTCCATGTGCTCAAGATAGATTCGGGATACAACCTGTTATTGGGACGACCATGGATTTATATGGCTGGGGCAGTCCCCTCCACTCTTCACCAACAGTTGAAATACATCATAAATAATAGCCTGGTCACAGTCAACGCTGAACCGGAGATTCCTCAGCACGGAGACATGCCATTCATCAATGCCAATATCGATGTGGAACCAGTCAGTTTTCATGCTTTGGAAATAAGCAACACCCAATACCATGCTATTGGAGCACCATTGCACGAACCCAAGATTTCTGCCGAGGTAATGTCGGCCACTCAAGAAATGATGTCGTTGGGTCATAAGCCGGGGCAAGGGTTGGGTAAAGATGGCCAGGCTATCAATTACCCAATTCGCTTAACCAGGCAAACTAGAACAGCTGGGCAAGGCTATTCTGCAAGTTCTAGTCACAGGAATCCTCATAAGCATCAGCAGATTCCTTCAGATTCAACCACGTGGCGTTTAGCAGTTTATTTTGCCAGTACATGCTAACACTGTGTATGATCAACGCATTTCATATATACTAAGTGAAAGCATATTTTGTTTCAGGACTCTGAATTTAGATGTGCCTGTACTTGTGGATACGATGCCTCTCCTACACAAGGATTGTACCTTTGATGTAGAGATGAATTTAGCCTTGATGGATATACAGGATGACATTTAGGTGCCTCCAAAAATTCAAGAATGGGTCAAAGACAAACCTAAACCCAACCTTGATCAAACCACTTCTTTCAATCTTGGAATCTCAGAAAGCCCTAAGTTAATCCAGATTGGTTTAGACCTTACCCCAAACCAACGGAATGACATGGTTACGCTACTAACCTAATTCCAGGATGTTTTTGCGTGGTCTCATGAAGACATGGTGGGTTTGTCCACTGACATTGTCCTTCATCGCCTTCCCATTAAAGAGGGATTTAAGCCAGTCAAGTAGAAACTCAGGCGATTGAAACCTGAGTGGAGTTTAAAGGTAAAAGAAGAAATTGTGAAACAATTTCAAGATGACATCATCATGGTGTCTACATATCCTGAGTGGATATCCAACATCGTGCCCGTACCTAAACCTGGAGGGAAAGTGCGAGTTTGCGTGGATTATCGGGACTTGAACAAAGCTTGCTTAAAAGACAGCTTTCCCGTGTCATTTATCCACATTCTCATTGACAATATCTGCGTGTCTGACATGTACTCCTTTGCCGATTGCTTTCGGGTACCATCGGATCATGGTTGCCGAGGAAGATTGTGAGAAGACTACTTTCATCACTCCTTGGGGAACGCTTTGCTATAGACGGTTGTCATTTGGCCTCATCAATGCCGAGCTACCTATCAACGAGCTATGATGGCTCTTTTCTACGACTTAATGCATAAAGAGATTGAGATCTACGTGGATGACATCATTGTCAAGTCCTGGAAGGAGGGTGACCATATAGACCAACTTAGAAAGTTGTTCAACGAGTTATGTAAGTGACAACCCGAAGTTAAATCAACTAAGTGCGCCTTTGGCGTTAAGTCGAAGCAAGTTGTTAGGATTTCTAGTAAGCCGCAAAGGGATTGAGCTAGATCCTGCCAAAATCCAGGCCATCACTGAAATGCCCATTCCTCAAACAGAGAAGGAAATACGGGGATTTTTGGGAAGGATCAACTTCATCAGCAGGTTTATCTCCCAACTCACAACAACCTGTGAGCCAATCTTCAAGCTATTAAGGAAAAACTCCTCCATAAAATGGAATGATGAGTGCCAGAATGCATTCCTTACAATCAAGAAATAGCTAGTCAAAGCTCCCGTCTTGGTACCACCCAAGGACGATATTCCCCTGTTCATGTATTTGTCCGTAAGTGACAATGCCATGGGCTGCATGCTGGGACAGAAAGACGATAGAGGCCAAGAACGAGCTATCTATTACCTCGAGAAAAGGTTAAGCAAAGAAAGAACACAAATATACTCGATCGAAAAGACGTGTTGTGCTTTAGCATGGGCTTCCATGAGGTTACAAAGATTACCTCCATGGCCACACAACCCATCTCATATCCCGAGGATCCTCTCAAGCGTGTTCAACAAACCCATGTTAAATTGCTTACATCCGGATGGCGCTTGATCTACAATAATTTGACCTCGTATATGTGACTCAAAAGTCCATCAAAGGTCAAGGAATCGCGGATCAACTGGCCGCCGCACCTTCAGAGGATTTCAAACCCTTGGAAACATATTTTCCCGATAAAGGAGTAATGACAGTACAACAACACCATCAGTACGATACGCACCAATCATGGAAGATGTATTTTGATGGAGTTGTTAATATGGAAGGCTCTGGAGTTGGAGCAGTTCTAGTATCTGGTACGGGGGAGCAGTATCCCGTTGTCGTCAAATTATAGTTTGTTAGCACCAACAATACGGCTGAGTATGAAGGCTGTCTCATGGGGCTAAAACTTGCCTGTTCAATGGGCATCAGGCGGTTAATCATCCTTATAGATTTGTAGTTGGTAATCGAATGATCCACCGAATCTATCAAACCAAGGAACTACACTTGCATTGCCTTACCACCCAGTGGGTTGTAAAGATGGCTTTGGAGTTCAAGAAATCTCCTTTCTACACATTCCTCGTAATAGGAATGACTTTGCAGATGCATTAGCAACTTTGGCCTCCATGATTTGCATATCAGACTAGGAACACTTGTCAAACGTCATAATTTCCCTGAACAAGGCCCCAACCTATGGGAATTACGTTGGAGAAGTATCGAATGAGCTACCTCCCATCCAACATCCTTGGTATCAGCATATCAAGGAATATCTGAGAGATGGATCTACACCACCGAGGCGAGCCCGACCGAGAAAAGGTGGATCTATCGACTTGCTATAAAATTCTACCTGAGTGGAGACGCTCTCTACAAAGAGATGCAGGACTAGGGCTCCTCTGGTGTTTAGACAAAGATCAAGCCCAAAGGCTTATGGATGAAATCCATGGCGGAGTCTGTGGCCCCCACATGAGTGGCTCCCTCCTTGTCAAGAAAGTCCTCAGGATGGGACATTTCGGTGCTTCCTGACCCGATCATGTTCACTCCATATGTATCATGCTCAGAAGGTTGGTGTTGACATTTGGCTAGTCAGGTTGTTGAACCAAAACATCACCACTTTCGATCAGATTTTAGATTTTATGCTTTAAATACCAACAATCTTGTGTATCGTATCCCAAAAACCCTGAATGGTAAACACATCTCTGGCTTGGATTGCATTTTATAATTTTTAGATTCAGAGGTGGAGCCAATTCTGTAATTTTCTTCTGGTTGATTAATAATGTAAATATGTTTTCAAGGGAATCGCTTAGTGGAGTGAACACCCGATTTTCCTTTCTTTCAAATTTTCTCTTTCTGTTCTAGCATTGGTTGAATGTGGCATGTTGTTGTAATGACAGATTGCCTTCCTTCTTCCATATGGGGGGACTATGGTTGGGTCTCCTAGCTTGCCCTTGTGAAACGAGGGATACATCTTCATCGCCTTTCATGGGTACCCTCTTGGGAGCGCTTGCATAGTTGTCAGACTATATATGCTCG
Source organism: Panax quinquefolius (assembly GCA_020205615.1). Classification (NCBI taxonomy): domain Eukaryota; kingdom Viridiplantae; phylum Streptophyta; class Magnoliopsida; order Apiales; family Araliaceae; genus Panax; species Panax quinquefolius. The sequence goes on from CM035172.1 coordinate 114,193,867, forward strand.
GGGACTGCTTTCAAGGCCGTGATGTCTTTAATCTTGCTCACTTTCAGGCCATTTCACCATGTTTGATCATCTCTGAGAATGGTTTGCCTATTCTTGTTAGGACCCTTTTATAGTAAAGTACCTCTTGGATGTCTATGAAAGTCATCACCGTCTCATTTTTGCTCATAGGCGGGTTTATTTGAGCTGCTATTCGCCTCCATCTTTTTGCATACTCATGAAATAACTCATTGTTCTGCTTCTTGACTTTGGTCACTTGATATCTATCTGGAGCCAATTGCGACTAAAAGCTATATTGATTCATGAAGGCATGGGCCATCTCTTCTCAACTATGGATTTTTGAGTTGTCCAGTTGAGCGTACCAAGCTTTGGCCTATCCCATTAGACTTTTCTGGAATAGTTGCATTCTTACCTTCTTGTCCTCTACATAGGATCCGAATTCCCTAATGTATACCTTTAGATGGGTATAAGGATCGCTGCTCCATCAGTACTTTTCAAAATCCGGACCTGGAATTTCTCTGATAATGAGCCCCCGAATATGCACGAGAGATCTCAGATAGTTAACACTTCCAAATGATCCCATTCCTTTTATAGACCGGATGGTTTCTTCCATTTGTTCGACTTTCTTTCTTATATCCCCAGTTTATCGGTCTTCCTTGATATTTGTGATTTCAGGGGCTTTGTTGGTTCCTTCCCTGGATCATGATTTAGGTATCTGTATTTCCACCTTTTTATCAGTACCCTGACTGCCTCCTTGTGCAGAGGACTTTGGTTGAGTTGGTGTTTGTTAACCTTGAGTATTTTTACTCTGTTCTTTCAGTAGGATAGCCAACTCTGCAATCTGATTTCTAAGTCCCTCGAACTTTTCTCGAGATACAGGAGCAGATTCAGGTTGGGCACTTTTAGCCATGTCGATGGATAATCTTTTTTCCTTCTTAGATTTTGATCTTGTAATGGGACTAATCTTGCCTATAAATTAAAAAGGGTATGTAGTTTAGTCTTGATAAACACTAACAATATGCATGTTATGCAATGTGTCAGTTTTTTAATGTTTTCCTGCAAAACAAAGGTTAGTTGTTTTGATGACATGATAGCATGATACGATTTGATATTTGACATGGAATTTATATTCAATATATGATAGGAATGGACATTTAATATTTCACATAGAATTTAATATATGACAGGAATTGACATTTAATATGTGACATGGAATTGAAGGGAAAGGCATGAAAAGACTTCCCTTTGCGTTTGGTTTATTAGAGGTTGACATATCTTAGGTTACTCTCAGGGGCTTTTCGGCATGAAGGTTCTTAGATCATCGCAATCTACTAGATGAGAAATTAATCTAATCATTTTATTAGAGCAGATCTAAGTGGCGTCTTTCTTGAGCCTCGCGGGATTATGCTCCTCTTGAGTCCAATAATTAGCCACCGACGGGTTTGCCTCCTGGTGGAGGAATCATACAACATACATTCACATACATCGCGTCTCACCGTATGCAATATGATGCATTGTGTGAAACACTAATATAAAGCGTTGTAAATAAACATTCATTGACATCCATTCAATGTAAGACAACATTCACACACGTGTAGATAAAAAGGGAATTAAAAATATTGAAATGCAGCTTAAGCCCTCTCGTCCCCCAATGAGTCGCTATCTATCGTCACGCCGTGAGTTTTCCTTATCTCGCCTCTCTACCCTTTAGATTTTTGCTATGTTTGGTTTTAACTTTCTTAAAGATGAGATTTTAGAAAAGACCGATATATCTGCCGATTTATTTGAAAAGTTTGATTTTCATGATTGGACCGAATTAGATGAGATTCCAGTTGATATGATTTTTAAATGCTTGTACCAACTCAACTGAGTTTTGAAAGGTTTTCACAATATGGCCCAATATGTGATTCTTGTTAATTGGTATGGATCGAGATTCATAGAGTTTAGGGACTCTCTTAAGCGAGGGGAATGTGTTAGGCACCCCCCGACTTTCGTGAAACACGGTTACCGTGACTTTTTCATTCCTTAAGCATGTCAAGTGTATGTGTTTGTGTTTGTGTGTGTGATGCAAATAAATGTGCTAGAACCTGCTTTTTATTGGAAAGTAGTGGTATGCCTTTTGGACCTATATACAAAGTGGTTTGACTTATTAAAAAGTTCATTTTTAACAGGCATATGAAAATGATGTTTTGAAAGGTTATTTTCAAACCCTTTCGCTCGCTTAGGAATTGAAGCCTTTGATACTTCCATTTTATTCCATATTCGGCCTGATTTGATTTTATTTAAGATGTGAAACATATTTGACAATATGTAAAATATTATCTACGAGGGTCGGGCCTCTTATGGGCATAAAACCCATCAAAGTATGCCCAAACATCACAAACCACGATTTCACTACTTTGGGGCCTTAAATCTGAATAACCACTTTAAGGCCCTAGATTTACATGTACAAAGGGGTTTCTAATAAGTAGGTTTTATACCTACTTATTCGGTATCTATTACTTGAATTAGTTGCTCAAACTCATGTTTCTTAGTTACTTTTCATGCATTTTGTGTTCATTTTGTAGATTATATGCTTGGGAGATGTGTGAGGGACTATTGGTATGAAAACGCAAGAAAAATGCGACTATTGGCATGAAGAAGCAAGGGGAAGCAATTCGGACATCTTTTGGACTAAAATACGCAATCAAATGCAAGAAGGGAAGATTGAAGGACTTTTAACACCATGTTGGATGCATGTTCTTGGCTTGAAATTTGGATTTTATTGTAGATCTACTTCTTAGCTTTTCGAAACATCTTGAATCGTCCCAAACGGAGTTCAGATGCGAGAGTTATGGCCTTTTATCATCAAAGATCAAAGCTAAGAGTTGTCAGGCTTGCCATTTACATAGCATCTACTTCAAGCCCGATTTCCACCTTGATCCAATCCGAATATGTCAATTCTCAAAGAATTAAAGTTGTAGATCTCGATATCTTTGATTTGATAGGTGGCAGGCCCCGTAACTCCTCCTAGATCAAAGGTTATGGCCATTTGACCAGATGACACTGCAGCAGAAAAAGGACCCCCGCCGGGGTGGGCTTTTTATGAAGGAAACCCCCACCGGGGCGGGGGTACTGTAGACACTCGAAATTTTCTGTACCACTGTCACTAACATTGCAGGAAGATAGATTCGTCTTTTAAGAGAGAACCCTAAAAGACAATCCAAATCCATACCGGATACTACCGGAAGTTCAGCATCAACCCCAGATCACACTCTGGGAGTAACAGTTCCAAACTCGGATGTAACCCCGAGGCATGTAGATCCAATACCGGAACACACACCGGAGAAGACCGATTAATCTCAGAGATAACCCCGAGGTATCCAGTCTCAGTCCTAACCATGGGAATAGCCACCAACCTTGGTGATAACCCCAAGGAATGCAGTTTCGGCGATAACCCCAGAAATGCTTGTTTTAAATACGACCAGCTTCAATCTCGGCGCTCATAACGAGATACACTGCACCAACCCAACAATAACATCGGGAAGACAGACACACTTCAAAGGTGACAATGAGGACCTTCAACAATTTCAAAGATAATTCAATCTCGAGAAGCTCGAGCAACGTCGCTTTGATCGGTGATCCGCGATAACACCGGTGAAAGGCAACATCGTCATCTCGTCGAAACACAATGCCACGCCACATCTCTATGCAACGATGTCCCACAAGGCTAACCAATCCGGTGACTATTGTCTTGGAGTAACGGATGAAAGTTGAAGCTTGAAGACCGGGAGGGCATCGTCCCCATCTTCAATGACTTCAGATAAACTCTAATCCCATGCCATCGTGACAACTCTCGACAACCATGGGTCCAAAATAGGTCCTCAGATACCTCAAACGGATGCGGATTGCACTTCTCAAAATCCGAGTGGACATTACAATGCCCGAGTGCACGTGCTTTGAGATGACGACTCCACTGACAAACCCGGGCCGACCCGGGTTGCCTCTGTTACACTTGCGGCTCAGCCGCAGGTACACCTGCGGCTCATATGCCTATAAATAGAGGGCTTGGGGTGCTGATTTTTCAAGAGACAAAGACGGGAAACCACGCAATTCAGCTTCTGCACTTGCCCATACAGTAGTATTTTCCCACTTTTAAACACCAGTGAGCTCATATATAGCCTCTTTTGTATACACAAAAGCCAGTGTTTACCCACTCTAAAGATATAGAAACCTTTTTTAGCAGTCAGATGTAAGCCTTCTCACACACTTTAAGGTCTTTCTCTTCATCTTTGCACACACCCTTCTACACGTTGAGAGTCGTGTTGCTTGCTTTTGCCTTTGATTCCATCTGTGGTTTCATTCCAGATCTCTATATATATATATATTATATATACATATATTTATATATATATTAACTAACATTATCGAGTTATGCCTCGATTGAGCCTAGACTTCGGCCTGGAGCGTTTATTGGCTTTTATATATATATATATATATATATATATATATATATATATATATATAACCGTGTGTCGGACTTTTGTTCGATGAGCCTGAACTTCGGTTTGGAGTGTTTATCGCTTTGCTATATATATATATATATATATATATATATATATATATATATATATTTATTCGCTATATATATATATATATATATATATATATATATATGTATATCGTGGTCTAACTCTACTTCGATGAGCCCGGGTTTTACATCCGAATGCGTTCTTTGCTTTTATATATATATATATATATATATATATATTATTTATTTATTTTCAAATCCGCTCGGAGTTTCCTTCATGGCGCTTGATCGCTTCTTACCTTTTTATTTACATTTCGATCCCCATGGAGGTGCTTCGTTTGGTGATCATGTCCTCATATATATATATATATATATATATATATATATATATATATATATTTACAGCTTTTATATATATATACCTGCTTATTGCTTTCATACAAATTGCAGCATTCTGTGAGCCTAGGAATCATGTGATCACAGATTCATCCCATTGGATCTAGATTCGGTTCCCGTGATGGACATTTTTCAGCTGTAAGCAGCTTGTAAATTATTCTGCGGTGTCTGAACTTTCTCAGATGGTTTCCATACCCACGAGGAAGTCGGCATTATTTTCATATATTACTTTCACACGGATGCCTCGCATCCGTCAAATAAAATCAATCAAGCCGACCACTTAATAAAAATGGGAGTGTAAAAGGTCTCAATTCCTATTGAGCATCAGGGTTTGAAAAACATCTTTTATAAAACATCACTGCCATATCTTGCTAAAAACTGAATTTTTACATAAATTCAAACCCTGTGTATATAGGTTCGAACGAGGCCTCGCACAACTTCCATATAATAGCACATTGACCCACACACACACACACACACACACACAGATAATAGTTTCTTGAAAAGAGGCGGTCACCGTGGTAACACGGATGTCGGGGGGTGCCTACCACCTTCCCCCCACATAACCAAGTCCCCGGACCTTAAACGAATCTCGGTTTCACCGACCTGTATATCAGTGTCACATCACTGGGTCAATGTGCAAACCTTTTCTCAGTTGTGTTGGTACAACCATTTAAAAAAACCAACTGACGACTCTTAATAGTCCCATCGTCGACATCATACATGTCGGACCTTTTTCACTTGTTTTTTCAAACAAATCTCACCTAAAATGAGAACACCAAAGAACAAGTAACGAAAAGGGACACCCAAAATCCCGACGTCGACAGGTGGCGACTCTGCTGGGGAATCCAGTAAGAGGACTTAAGCCGCTACTACAATCTTTTCAAAACTATTATCTGCTTGTGTGTGGATGTTACATTTACATTGGATAAATGTGTACGAATGCATGCCTCGATTGCACTTAGTACTTCGCATCATATATGTGTGTGATTTTAGTGCTTCGCACTATAAACTGCTTATGATATTAGTGCTTCGCACATGTCATCATTTCATACGGTGAGACGCGATGTATGTTATGTGGTCCCTCCAGGAGGTTATCCCATCGGTGTTTGATTACTGGACTCGTGAGAAGACTAATTCTCCAAGGCTCAGGAAAGGCACCACCCAAATTCGCTCCAGTTGAAAGACCGGATTAACTTCCCATCAAGTAGATTGCGATGATTTAGGAACCTTCATGCCAAAAAACCGCGAGAGTAACCTAAGATAGGTCAGCCTCTGATAAACCCAAAACGGAGGAAAGTCTCTTCATGCTCTCATTTCAATTACTTGTAAACATAATTACTTGTAATTTTATTCCATATCTATCTCCATGTAATGAGAAATATGAAGCAATGTGTCCATGTACATGTTACAAACAGTTGACACCCGTTTTGCAGGATAAAATTCCTAAAACGAACACATCACATAACATGTTATTAACCACCCCTAAAGACTAAACTATGCAAGTCTTTCGCAAGGAATCAATTGGACCTACCACTCGGTCAAAGTCCAAAAAGGCAAAAGGCCTACAGTCAATCATGTCGTCATCCGACCAGACTGAACTTAATCCAGTTTCTTGCAAAGAATTCGATGGATTAAGCAAGTAGATTACTGATTTGGTCGTTTCTATTAAAAAGAATTACACCCGCCTACACAGTATCGAAAAATACCAGACATATCTGAATCCTCCACACAAGGAGGAATCCCGGTCATTACCATATCTGGAACTACAGTTGATACAACCAACAAAATTCATGATGCTACCCATCCCACTGGAGATCCAGACACTGGTGACATCAAAAAGAAAGTCCTCCAAATGGAAGAGACCCTTCGTGCTATCAAAGGAATTGGAACCCACAGGATTGTTTCATATGCTGATCTGTGTATTTTTCCTGGTGTTCATTACCCAAAAAAATTTAAAACTCCTGACTTTGAAAAATATGACGGGTTAGGAGATCCTTATACACATTTAAAAGTATTTATTAGAGAACTTGGATCCTATGCAGAGGATGAAAAACTCAGAATGCAATTGTTCCAAAAGATTCCAACCGGAGAAGCCTGCTTCATGGTACAAAAAGATTAGACAACTCCAAAATCCACAATTGGGAAGAGCTAGCACATGCCTTCCTCACTCAATACGAGTTTTCAAACTCGAGATGGCTCCTCGACTCCAGATCAAATTACCAAGATCAAGAAAGCAGTCTAACGAGTCTTTCGTAGAGTATGCTCAAAGGTGGAGACGTCTGGTTGCCCAAGTTAGTCCTGCACACCACGGAATCGAAAAATGGTCATGACTTTCATAGATATACAAGCTCCCTTCTATGAGAGAGTTTTAGCCGGCATCGGCAAACCATTTTCTGAAATGGTCAAGCATGGGGAGATGGCTGAGATAGGATTGAAGTCAGGAAAGATTCAAGACCTAGCTACACTCAAAGCTATTGCTGATCACATCCGGTCTGGAAATTATGGGAACAACCCCCAGAGGGTCCATAAAAAGAAAGAAGAAGATGTTTCCCTGATACTACAGGGGCAAAAGAGCAATCAAAACATGCCCATTAAAAGGAGAAACTACACTCCCTTTCCAACATAGTCTACAAACCCTCAAATACCAAAAGGTGGAGAAGTCCGACGCCCTCGAGTGTTTACACCCTTAGGGGATACCCTCGAGAACATTCTCAATCTTCTGACAACACATAAGAAAATTACGCATCTTCTTCCACCAGCCAGCCCTAATGGATGGGGTTTCAATGCTGCTAGGAAATGTGCTTATCATGCCGGGGCACCTGGACATGATACTCAGGATTGTTGGGCCTTGAAACACAAGATCCAGGACCTGATAGACAACGGTGAGATCGTAGTCACCAAACCCGATCAGCCTCATGTTCAAGACAACCCTCTTCCTCAACATAAAGAAGAAGAGGTCAACATGATCAATTGGAGCAATGGACAGAGTTTCAACTTCAAATTTGTGAATCTTCCTGCACCCTCAAAGATGGTGATGACAAATGGGATCATGCCAAGTTCCAATTCACAATGGAACGAAAGATCAAAGCTCTCAAGAAACAAATTGAAAGCAATTGGCGAGAATTGGTGACTTATCGGCATCAAGTGACTCGGCGCTAATCGGCCAGAGCATGCCGAGCCTCCTACCTATTGTCATGAATATTCCTCGTCACTTTCGAAAATGAAATGCTAGAAGATAAAGTGACGAAGAGGGCAATGCCAAAGCCTGGCTTCGATTTCGCCAATAAAAGGAAATTCACCTATTTGGGCCAACCCATGGAAGAAATTCTTCATATGTTAATCAATGAAGGAAGGATCAGTTCCTTCTACCTCCAATCAACCCCTTCTTAGATGGTACAACTCTAATGGAGTATGTCAATATCACTCCCGATCTACGTGGCCATAAAGACGTAAGAATACCGGGCACTTCGCCACCTTATTCAAAATCTAATCCATAGTGGTGTCTTCAAGGCTTGGCGAATAACGACAACGTGTTTTGCGTCTGCAAGTGAGAATGCAGGAGCCCTACTAAGTGGAAAAGTGTGGTAGCAGTCATATCCACTGAAGCTGAGGGGTTTAATACCTTACTCATAACACCGACAATTCAACTCAAGGGAGGCAACAATCCTTTAAAAGTGGCCGCTCCCGAGCCAATCAATTTTCCATGCAGAGCACAATATCCTATTGTTAGCTTGCGCAAGGTTCCATGGAATTATGGAGAAGGTGAAGGATCCACCTCACATACAACTGCTATAGTGTCGAAGGAAAATCCACTGTATCTCCCCCATCGGGTGATGAAGCCCACCACTAAATCAAAGGGGAAAATACCCATGGAGAAGATTAAAAAATTCCTTCGAGCTTTGGGTCATAATGAAGCTACGGTGGTTTTAAGCTTGAAAGAAGCTCCACAACAAATATCGATCTTGGACTTGGTCCTAACTTCCGAGAATCACCTGAAGGTCTTGTTAAAGGTTTTGGAAGAAGCCTATCTCCGACATCGGGATACTGTAAAAGTTTCAACACATGGTTGATCACATTTTCAACAACAATGTGATATCCTTCACTGATGATGACATACCGCCTGAAGGGACCGGTCATTGCATACCGTTGGACATTACGGTCTTGTCCTCCAGATATATGGTGACTGGAGTCTTAATAGATGGAGGTTCCTCTTTGAATATCTGCCCATACGCTACCTTGGTGAAGATGAACATCAATCTCAATCGAATTCGGAGTAGCCATACCATCATCAAAGCTTTTAATGGAGCCCGACGAAATTCGGTCGGAGTAATTGAGCTGCCAATCAAAATTGGACCTCACACATTCTGCGTATCTTTCCATGTGCTCAAGATAGATTCGGGATACAACCTGTTATTGGGACGACCATGGATTTATATGGCTGGGGCAGTCCCCTCCACTCTTCACCAACAGTTGAAATACATCATAAATAATAGCCTGGTCACAGTCAACGCTGAACCGGAGATTCCTCAGCACGGAGACATGCCATTCATCAATGCCAATGTCGATGTGGAACCATCGGCCATGCTTTGAAATAAGCAACACCCAATACCATGCTATTGGAGCACCATTACACGAACCCCAAGATTTCTGCCGAGGTAATGTGACCACTCAAGAAATGATGTCGTTGGGTCATAAGCCGGGGCAAGGGTTGGGTAAAGATGGCCAGGCTATCAATTACCCAATTCGCTTAACCAGGCAAACTGGAACAGCTGGGCAAGGCTATTCTGCAAGTTCTAGTCACAGGAATCCTCATAAGCATCAAAGCAGATTCCTTCGATTCAACCACGTGGCGTTTAGCGATTTATTTTGCCAAGACATGCTAACACCGTGTATGATCAACGCATTTCATATATACTAAGTGAAAGCATATTTTGTTTCGTGACTCAAATTTAGATGTGCCTGTACTTGTGGATACGATGCCTCTCCTACACAAGGATTGTACCTTTGATGTAGAGATGAATTTAGCCTTGATGGATATACAGGATGACATTTAGGTGCCTCCAAAAATTCAAGAATGGGTCAAAGACAAACCTGAACCCAACCTTGATCAAACCACTTCTTTCAATCTTGGAATCTCAGAAAGCCCTAAGTTAATCCAGATTGGTTTAGACCTTACCCCAAACCAACGGAATGACATGGTTACGCTACTAACCCAATTCCAGGATGTTTTTGCGTGGTCTCATGAAGACATGGTGGGTTTGTCCAATCGACATTGTCCTTCATCGCCTTCCCATTAAAGAGGATTTAAGCGGTCAAGTAGAAACTCAAAGCGATTGAAACCCGAGTGGAGTTTAAAGGTAAAAGAAGAAATTGTGAAACAATTTCAAGATGACATCATCATGGTGTCTACATATCCCGAGTGGATATCCAACATCGCGTCTGCACTCTAAACACGGAGGGAAAGTGCGAGTTTGCGTGGATTATTGGGACTTGAACAAAGCTTGCTTAAAAATGACGCTTTTCCGTGTCATTTATCCACATTCTCATTGACAATACTGCGTGTACGACATGTACTCCTTTCTTTGATTGCTTTGCATGGGTACCATCAGATCATGGTTGCCGAGGAAGATTGTGAGAAGACTACTTTCATCACTCCTTGGGGAACGTTTTGCTATAGACGGTTGTCATTTGGCCTCATCAATGCCGGAGCTACCTATCAACGAGCTATGATGGCTCTTTTCTACGACTTAATGCATAAAGAGATTGAGATCTACGTGGATGACATCATTGTCAAGTCCTGGAAGGAGGGTGACCATATAGACCAACTTAGAAAGTTGTTCAACAGGTTGCGTAAGTACAACCTGAAGTTAAATCCAACTAAGTGCGCCTTTGGCGTTAAGTCGGGCAAGTTGTTAGGATTTCTAGTAAGCCGCAATGGGATTGAGCTAGATCCTGCCAAAATCCAGGCCATCACTGAAATGCCCATTCCTCAGACAGAGAAGGAAATACGGGGATTTTTGGGAAGGATCAACTTCATCAGCAGGTTTATCTCCCAACTCACAACAACCTGTGAGCCAATCTTCAAGCTATTAAGGAAAAACTCCTCCATAAAATGGAATGATGAGTGCCAGAATGCATTCCTTACAATCAAGAAATAGCTAGTCAAAGCTCCCATCTTGGTACCACCCAAGGACGATATTCCCCTGTTCATGTATTTGTCCGTAAGTGACAATGCCATGGGCTGCATGCTGGGACAGAAAGACGATAGAGGCCAAGAACGAGCTATCTATTACCTCAGTAAAAGGTTAAGCAGCAGTGAACACAAATATACTCTGATCGAAAAGACGTGTTGTGCTTTAGCATGGGCTTCCATGAGGTTACAGCATTACCTCCATGGCCACACAACCCATCTCATATCCCGCGGGGATCCTCTCAAGTACGTGTTCAACAAACCCATGTTAAATTGCCGGCTGTCCAGATGGCAGTTGATCCTACAATAATTTGACCTCGTATATGTGACTCAAAAGTCCATCAAAGGTCAAGGAATCGCGGATCAACTGGCCGCCGCACCTTCAGGGGATTTCAAACCCTTGGAAACATATTTTCCCGATAAAGGAGTAATGACAGTACAACAACACCATCAGTACGATACGCACCAATCATGGAAGATGTATTTTGATGGAGTTGTTAATATGGAAGGCTCTGGAGTTGGAGCAGTTCTAGTATCTGGTACGGGGGAGCAGTATCCCGTTGTCGTCAAATTATAGTTTGTTAGCACCAACAATACGGCTGAGTATGAAGGCCGTCTCATGGGGCTAAAACTTGCCCGTTCAATGGGCATCAAGCGGTTAACTGTCCTTATAGATTTGTAGTTGGTAATCAGACAATCCACCAGAATCTATCAAACCAAGGAACTACACTTGCTGTCTTACCATCGGTAGGTTGTAAAGATGGCTTTGGAGTTCGAAGAAATCTCCTTTCTACACATTCCTCGTAATAGGAATGACTTTGTAGATGCATTAGCAACTTTGGCCTCCATGATTTGCATATCAGACAAGGAACACTTGTCAAACGTCATAATTTCCTTGAACAAGGCCCCAGCCTATGGGAATTACGTTGGAGAAGTATCGAATGAGCTACCTCCCATCCAACATCCTTGGTATCAGCATATCAAGGAATATCTGAGAGATGGATCTACACCCGCTGAGGCGAGCCCGACTGAGAAAAGGTGGATCTATCGACTTGCTATAAAATTCTACCTGAGTGGAGACGCGCTCTACAAAAGAGATGCAGGACTAGGGCTCCTCTGGTGTTTAGACAAAGATCAAGCCCAAAGGCTTATGGATGAAATCCATGGCGGAGTCTGTGGCCCCCACATGAGTGGCTCCCTCCTTGTCAAGAAAGTCCTCAGGATGGGACATTTCGGTGCTTCCTGACCCGATCATGTTCACTCCATATGTATCATGCCTGTATCAGAAGGTTGGTGTTGACATTTGGCTAGTCAGGTTGTTGAACCAAAACATCACCACTTTCGATCAGATTTTAGATTTTATGCTTTAAATACCAACAATCTTGTGTATCGTATCCCAAAACCCCGAATGGTAAACACATCTCTGGCTTGGATTGCATTTTATAATTTTTAGATTCAGAGGTGGAGCCAATTCTGTAATTTTCTTCTGGTTGATTAATAATGTAAATATGTTTTCAAGGGAATCGCTTAGTGGAGTGAACACCCGATTTTCCTTTCTTTCAAATTTTCTCTTTCTGTTCTAGCATTGGTTGAATGTGGCATGTTGTTGTAATGACAGATTGCCTTCCTTCTTCCATATGGGGGGACTATGGTTGGGTCTCCTAGCTTGCCCTTGTGAAACGAGGGATACATCTTCATCGCTTTCATGGGTACCCTCTTGGGCGCCTTGCATAGTTGTCGAACTATATATGCTCGGGGGACGCTTTCAAGGCCGTGATGTCTTTAATCTTGCTCACTTTCGTGCCATTTCACCATGTTTGATCATCTCTCGAATGGTTTGCCTATTCTTGTTAGGACCCTTTTATAGTAAAGTACCTCTTGGATGTCTATGAAAGTCATCACCGCCTCATTTTTGCTCATAAAGCGCGGGTTTATTTGAGTTGCTATTCGCCTCCATCTTTTTGCATACTCATGAAATAACTCATTGTTCTGCTTCTTGACTTTGGTCACTTGATATCTATCTGGAGCCAATTGCGACTAAAAGCTATATTGATTCATGAAGGCATGGGCCATCTCTTCTCAACTATGGATTTTTGAGTTGTCCAGTTGAGCGTACCAAGCTTTGGCCTATCCCATTAGACTTTTCTGGAATAGTTGCATTCTTACCTTCTTGTCCTCTACATAGGATCCGAATTCCCTAATGTATACCTTTAGATGGGTATAAGGATCGCCTGTTCCATTGTACTTTTCAAAATCCAGGACCTGGAATTTCTCTAGATAATGAGCCCCTGGGAATATGCAGAGATCTGTATAGTTAACACTTCCAAATGATCCCATTCCTTTTATAGACCGGATGGTTTCTTCCATTTGTTCGACTTTCTTTCTTATATCCCCAGTTTATCGGTCTTCCCTGATATTTGTGATTTCAGGGGCTTTGTTGGTTCCTTCCCTGGATCATGATTTAGGTATCTGTATTTCCACCTTTTTATCAAGATTACCACTCGCCTCCTTGTCAGAGAGGACTTTGGTTGAGTTGGTGTTTGTTAACCTTGAGTATTTTTACTCGTTCTTTCAAGAGGATAGCCAACTCTGCAATCTGATTTCTAAGTCCCTCGAACTTTTCTCGAGATACTGTGAGCGATTCAGGTTGGGCACTTTTAGCCATGTCGATGGATAATCTTTTTCCTTCTTAGATTTTGATCTTGTAATGGGACTAATCTTGCCTATAAATTAAAAAAGGGTATGTAGTTTAGTCTTGATAAACACTAACAATATGCATGTTATGCAATGTGTCAGTTTTTTAATGTTTTCCTGCAAAACAAAGGTTAGTTGTTTTGATGACATGATAGCATGATACGATTTGATATTTGACATGGAATTTATATTCAATATATGATAGGAATGGACATTTAATATTTCACATAGAATTTAATATATGATGAGAATTTGACATTTAATATGTGACATGGAATTGAAGGGAAAGGCATGAAAAGACTTCCCTTTGCGTTTGGTTTATTAGAGGTTGACATATCTTAGGTTACTCTCAGGGGCTTTTCGGCATGAAGGTTCTTAGATCATCGCAATCTACTAGATGAGAAATTAATCTAATCATTTTATTAGAGCGCGATCTAAGTGGCGTCTTTCTTGAGCCTCATGGATTATGCTCCTCTTGAGTCCAATAATTAGCCACCGACGGGTTTGCCTCCCCGGTGGAGGAATCATACAACATACATTCACATACATCGCGTCTCACCGTATGCAATATGATGCATTGTGTGAAACACTAATATAAAGCGTTGTAAATAAACATTCATTGACATCCATTCAATGTAAGACAACATTCACACACGTGTAGATAAAAAGGGAATTAAAAATATTGAAATGCAGCTTAAGCCCTCTCTCGTCCCAATGAGAATTCGCTATCTATCGTCGTAGTGAGTTTTTCCTTATCTCGGCCTCTACCCTTTAGATTTTTATATGTTTGGTTTTAACTTTCTTAAAGATGAGATTTTAGAAAAGACCGATATACAATGGTCGATTTATTTGAAAAGTTTGATTTTCATGATTGGACCGAATTAGACAGAGATTCCAGTTGATATGATTTTTAAATGCTTGTACCAACTCAACTGAGTTTTGAAAGGTTTTCACAATATGGCCCAATATGTGATTCTTGTTAATTGGTATGGATCGAGATTCATAGAGTTTAGGGACTCTCTTAAGCGAGGGGAATGTGTTAGGCACCCCCCGACTTTCGTGAAACACGGTTACCGTGACTTTTTCATTCCTTAAGCATGTCAAGTGTATGTGTTTGTGTTTGTGTGTGTGATGCAAATAAATGTGCTAGAACTGTTTTTATTGGAAAGTAGTGGTATGCCTTTTTGGACCTATATACAAAGTGGTTTGACTTATTAAAAAGTTCATTTTTAACAGGCATATGAAAATGATGTTTTGAAAGGTTATTTTCAAACCCTTTCGCTCGCTTAGGAATTGAAGCCTTTGATACTTCCATTTTATTCCATATTCGGCCTGATTTGATTTTATTTAAGATGTGAAACATATTTGACAATATGTAAAATATTATCTACGAGGGTCGGGCCTCTTATGGGCATAAAACCCATCAAAGTATGCCCAAACATCACAAACCACGATTTCACTACTTTGGGGCCTTAAATCTGAATAACCACTTTAAGGCCCTAGATTTATATGTCTGAAAGGGTTTTCTAATAAGTAGGTTTTATATCTACTTATTCGGTATCTATTACTTGAATTAGTTGCTCAAACTCATGTTTCTTAGTTACTTTTCATGCATTTTGTGTTCATTTTGTAGATTATATGCTTGGGAGATGTGCGAGGGACTATTGGTATGAAAACGCAAGAAAAATGCGACTATTGGCATGAAGAAGCAAGGGGAAGCAATTCTACATCTTTTGGACTAAAATACATGATCAAATGCAAGAAGGGAAGATTGAAGGACTTTTAACACCATGTTGGATGCATGTTCTTGGCTTGAAATTTGGATTTTATTGTAGATCTACTTCTTAGCTTTTCGAAACATCTTGAATCGTCCCAAACGGAGTTCAGATGCGAGAGTTATGGCCTTTTATCATCAAAGATCAAAGCTAAGAGTTGTCAGGCTTGCCATTTACATAGCATCTACTTCAAGCCCGATTTCCACCTTGATCCAATCCGAATATGTCAATTCTCAAAGAATTAAAGTTGTAGATCTCGATATCTTTGATTTGATAGGTGGCAGGCCCCGTAACTCCTCCTAGATCAAAGGTTATGGCCATTTGACCAGATGACACTGCAGCAGAAAAGGACCCCCGCCGGGGTGGGCTTTTTGTGAAGGAAACCCCCACCGGGGCGGGGGTACTGTAGACACTCGAAATTTTCTGTACCACTGTCACTAACATTGCAGGAAGATAGATTCGTCTTTTAAGAGAGAACCCTAAAAGACAATCCAAATCCATACCGGATACTACCGGAAGTTCAGCATCAACCCCAGATCACACTCTGGGAGTAACAGTTCCAAACTCGGATGTAACCCCGAGGCATGTAGATCCAATACCGGAACACACACCGGAGAAGACCGATTAATCTCAGAGATAACCCCGAGGTATCCAGTCTCAGTCCTAACCATGGGAATAGCCACCAACCTTGGTGATAACCCCAAGGAATGCAGTTTCGGCGATAACCCCAGAAATGCTTTTTTTAAATACGACCAGCTTCAATCTCGGCGCTCATAACGAGATACACTGCACCAACCCGACAATAACATCGGGAAGACAGACACACTTCAAAGGTGACAATGAGGACCTTCAACAATTTCAGCAGTCCAATCTCAGAGAAGCCTGAGCAACGTCTGCTTTATCAGCCCAATCCGCTGATAACACCGGTGAAGGGCAACATCGTCATCTCGTCAAACACAATGCCACGTCACATCTCTATGCAACGATGTCCCACAAGGCTAACCAATCCCGAGTGACTATTGTGCTGGGTAACGGATGAAAGTTGAAGCTTGAAGACCGGAGGGCATCGTCCCATCTTCAATGACTTCGTACAAACTCTAATCCCATGCCATCGTACAACTCTCGACAACGGCGGTCCGAAATAGGTCCTGTATACCTCAAACGGATGCCCGGATTGCACTTCTCAAAATCCGAGTGGACATTACAATGCCTGAGTGCACGTACTTCGAGATGACCCAACCTGACAAACCCGGGCCGACCCGGGTTGCCTCTGTTACACTTGCGGCTCAGCCGCAGGTACACCTGCGGCTCATATGCCTATAAATAGAGGGCTTGGGGTGCTGATTTTTCAAGAGACAAAGACGGGGAAACCCTGCACAATTCGCTCTGCACTTGCCCATACAGAGTATTTTCCCACTTTTAAACACCTGTGAGCTCATATATAGCCTATTTTGTATACACAAAAGCCAGTGTTTACCCACTCTAAAGATATAGAAACCTTTTTTAGCAGTCAGATGTAAGCCTTCTCACACACTTTAAGGTCTTTCTCTTCATCTTTGCACACACCCTTCTACACGTTGAGAGTCGTGTTGCTTGCTTTTGCCCGGACTTCGGTCCGTGGTTTCATTCCAGCTCTCTATATATATATATATTATATATACATATATTTATATATATATTAACTAACATTATCGAGTTATGCCTCGATTGAGCCTAGACTTCGGCCTGAAGCGTTTATTGGCTTTTATATATATATATATATATATATATATATATATATATATATATATATATATAACCGTGTGTCGGACTTTGTTCGATGAGCCTGAACTTCGGTTTGAGTGTTTATTTGCTTTAATATATATATATATATATATATAACTATGTGTCGAACTCGCATTCGATGAGCCCAGATTTTATATCCTGTGCATTTATTCGCTTTTATATATATATATATATATATATATATATATATATATATGTATTTAACTGTGGTCGAACTCGCTCGATGAGCCCAGGTTTTACATCCTATATGCATTTCTTTTATTTTATATATATATATATATATATATATATATATATATATATATATATATATATATATATATTTATATTTATTTTAAATCTGCTCGAGTTTCCTTCATGGCGGATGCTTCTTCTGACTTTATTTACATTTCGATCCCCCATGGAGGTGCTTATGGTATATGATCATGTCCATATATATATATATATATATACTTTTTATATATATACCGCTTATTGCTTTCATACAAATTGCGGCGATTCGTGGAGCCTAGGAATCATGTGATCACAGATTCATCCCATTGATCTAGATTCGGTTCCGTGATGGACATTTTTCAAATTATGGCGACTTTGTAAATTATTCTGCGGTATCGAACTTTCTCGATGGTTTCCATACCCACGAGGAAGTCGGCATTATTTTCATATATTATTTCACACGGATGCCTCGCATCCGTCAAATAAAATCAATCAAGCCGACCACTTAATAAAAATGGGAGTGTAAAAGGTCTCAATTCCTATTGAGCATCAGGGTTTGAAAAACATCTTTTATAAAACATCACTGCCATATCTTGCTAAAAACTGAATTTTTACATAAATTCAAACCCTGTGTATATAGGTTCGAACGAGGCCTCGCACAACTTCCATATAATAGCACATTGACCCACACACACACACACACACACACACACAGATAATAGTTTCTTGAAAAGAGACGGTCACCGTGGTAACACGGATGTCGGGGGGTGCCTAACACCTTCCCCCCACATAACCAAGTCCCCGGACCTTAAACGAATCTCGGTTTCACCGACACAGATATCGTTGTCACATCATTTGGGTCAATGTGCAAACCTTTTCTCGGTTGTGTTGGTACAACCATTTAAAAAACCAACCGACGACTCTTAATAGTCCCATCGTCGACATCATACATGTCGGACCTTTTTCACTTGTTTTTTCAAACAAATCTCACCTAAAAATGAGAACACCAAAGAACAAGTAACGAAAAGGGACACCCAAAATCCCGACGTCGACAGGTGGCGACTCTGTTGGGAATCCAAAGAAGAGGACTTAAGCCGCTACTACAATCTTTTCAAAACTATTATCTCGCTTGTGTGTGGATGTTACATTTACATTGGATAAATGTGTACGAATGCATGCCTCGATTGCACTTAGTACTTCGCATCATATATGTGTGTGATTTTAGTGCTTCGCAGTATAAACTGCTTATGATATTAGTGCTTCGCACATGTCATCATTTCATACGGTGAGACGCGATGTATGTTATGTGGTCCCTCCAGGAGGCTATCCCATCGGTGTTTGATTACTGGACTCGTGAGAAGACTAATTCTCCAAGGCTCAGGAAAGGCACCACCCAAATTCGCTCCAGTTGAAAGACCGGATTAACTTCCCGTCAAGTAGATTGCGATGATTTAGGAACCTTCATGCCAAAAAACCGCGAGAGTAACCTAAGATAGGTCAGCCTCTGATAAACCCAAAACGGAGGAAAGTCTCTTCATGCTCTCATTTCAATTACTTGTAAACATAATTACTTGTAATTTTATTCCATATCTATGTCCATGTAATGAGAAATATGAAGCAATGTGTCCATGTACATGTTACAAACAGTTGACACCCGTTTTGCAGGATAAAATTCCTAAAACGAACACATCACATAACATGTTATTAACCACCCCTAAAGACTAAACTATGCAAGTCTTTCGCAAGGAATCAATTGGACCTACCACCCGATCAAAGTCCAAAAAGGCAAAAGGCCTACAGTCAATCATGTCGTCATCCGACCAGACTGAACTTAATCCAGTTTCTTGCAAAGAATTCGATGGATTAAGCAAGTAGATTACAGATTTGGCTGTTCTATTAAAAGAATTACACCAGTCTACACAGGGTCAGAAAATACCCGTACATACTGAATCCTTCACACAAGGAGGAATCCTGGTCATTACCATATCTGAACTACAGTTGGATACAACCAACAAAATTCATGATGCTACCCATCCCACTGGAGATCCAGACACTGGTGACATCAAAAAGAAAGTCCTCCAAATGGAAGAGACCCTTCGTGCTATCAAAGGAATTGGAACCCACAGGAGTGTTTCATATGCTGATCTGTGTATTTTTCCTGGTGTTCATTACCCAAAAAAATTTAAAACTCCTGACTTTGAAAAATATGACGGGTTAGGAGATCCTTATACACATTTAAAAGTATTTATTGGAGAACTTGGATCCTATGCAGAGGATGAAAAACTCAGAATGCAATTGTTCCAAAAGATTCCAACAGGAGAAGCCCGTTCATGGTACAAAAGATTAGACAACTCCAAAATCCACAGTTGGGAAGAGCTAGCACATGCCTTCCTCACTCAATACAGTTTTCAAACTCAGATGGCTCCTGATCGGTATCAAATTACCAAGATCAAGAAACAGTCTAACGAGTCTTTCAGAGAGTATGCTCAAAGGTGGAGATGTCTGGTTGCCCAAGTTAGTCCTGCCACGACGGAATCAGAAATGGTCATGACTTTCATAGATATACAAGAAGCTCCCTTCTATGAGAGAGTTTTAGCCGGCATCGGCAAACCATTTTCTGAAATGGTCAAGCATGGGGAGATGGCTGAGATAGGATTGAAGTCAGGAAAGATTCAAGACCTAGCTACACTCAAAGCTATTGCTGATCACATCCGGTCTGGAAATTATGGGAACAACCCCCGGAGGGTCCATAAAAAGAAAGAAGAAGATGTTTCCCTGATACTACAGGGGCAAAAGGGCAATCAAAACATGCCCATTCAAAGGAGAAACTACACTCCCTTTCCAACACAGTCTACAAACCCTCCAATACCAAAAGGTGGAGAAGTCCGACGCCCTCGAGTGTTTACACCCTTAGGGGATACCCTCGAGAACATTCTCAATCTTCTGACAACACAGAAGAAAATTACGCATCTTCTTCCACCAGCCAGCCCTAATGGATGGGGTTTCAATGCTGCTAGGAAATGTGCTTATCATGCCGGGGCACCTGGACATGATACTCAGGATTGTTGGGCCTTGAAACACAAGATCCAGGACCTGATAGACAACGGTGAGATCGTAGTCACCAAACCCGATCAGCCTCATGTTCAAGACAACCCTCTTCCTCAACATAAAGAAGAAGAGGTCAACATGATCAATTGGAGCAATGGACAGAGTTTCAACTTCAGCTGTGAATCTTCCCAGACCCTCAAAGATGGTGATGACAAATGGGATCATGCCAAGTTCCAATTCACAATGGAACGAAAGATCAAAGCTCTCGGCAAACAAAATGAGCAATTGGCAGAATTGGTGACTTATCAGCATCAAGTGACTCGGCAGTTAATCAGCCAGGAGCATGCCAGTCTCCTACCTATTGTCATGAATATTCCCTCGACACTTTCAGAAAATGAAATGCTAGAAGATAAAGTGACGAAGAGGGCAAATGCCAAAGCCCGTCGGGATTTTGCCAATAAAAGGAAATTCACCTATTTGGGCCAACCCATGGAGGAAATTCTTCATATGTTAATCAATGAAGGAAGGATCAGTTCCCTTCTACCTCCAATCAACCCCCGTTCAGGATGGTACAACTCTAATGGAGTATGTCAATATCACTCCCAGTCTCGTGGCCATAGCACAGAAGAATACTGGGCACTTCGCCACCTTATTCAAAATCTAATCCACAGTGGTGTACTGCGCTTGGCAGATAACGACACTGTGTTGCGTGCAAGTGAGAATGCAGGCCCTACTAAGTGGAAAAGTGTGGTAGCAGTCATATCCACTGAAGCTGAGGGGTTTAATACCTTACTCATAACACCGACAATTCAACTCAAGGGAGGCAACAATCCTTTAAAAGTGGCCGCTCCCGAGCCAATCAATTTGCCATGCAGAGCACAATATCCTATTGTTAGCTTGCGCAAGGTTCCATGGAATTATGGAGAAGGTGAAGGATCCACCTCACATACAACTGCTATAGTGTCGAAGAAAAATCCACTGTATCTCCCCCATCGGGTGATGAAGCCCACCACTAAATCAAAGGGGAAAATACCCATGGAGAAGATTAAAAAATTCCTTCGAGCTTTGGGTCATAATGAAGCTACGGTTGTTTTAAGCTTGAAAGAAGCTCCACAACAAATATCGATCTTGGACTTGGTCCTAACTTCCGAGAATCACCGGAAGGTCTTGTTAAAGGTTTTGGAAGAAGCCTATCTCCCGACATCAGTGGATACAGAAAAGTTTCAACACATGGTTGATCACATTTTCAACAACAATGTGATATCCTTCACTGATGATGACATACCGCCCGAAGGGACCGGTCATTGCATACCGTTGGACATTACGGTCTTGTCCTCCAGATATATGGTGACTGGAGTCTTAATAGATGGAGGTTCCTCTTTCAATATCTGCCCATACGCTACCTTGGTGAAGATGAACATCAATCTCAATCGAATTCGGAGTAGCCATACCATCATCAAAGCTTTTAATGGAGCCCGACGAAATTCGGTCGGAGTAATTGAGTTGTCAATCAAAATTGGACCTCACACATTCTGCGTATCTTTCCATGTGCTCAAGATAGATTCGGGATACAACCTGTTATTGGGACGACCATGGATTTATATGGCTGGGGCAGTCCCCTCCACTCTTCACCAACAGTTGAAATACATCATAAATAATAGCTCAGTCACAATAACGCCGAACCGAGATTCCTCGAAGACGGAGACATGCCATTCATCAATGCCAATGTCGATGTGGAACCCGATCGATTTTCATGCTTTGAAATAAGCAACACCCAATACCATGCTATTGGAGCACCATTGCACGAACCTCAAGATTTCTGCCGAGGTAATGCTATACCACTCAAGAAATGATGTCGTTGGGTCATAAGTCGGGCAAGGGTTGGGTAAAGATGGCCAAAGCTATCAATTACCCAATTAAACAACTGTGCAAAAACCCGGAACAAATTTGGCAAGGCTATTCGCAAAGTTCTAGTCACAGGAATCCTCATAAGCATCAGCAGATTCCTTCAGATTCAACCACGTGGCGTTTAGCAGTTTATTTTGCCAGTACATGCTAACACTGTGTATGATCAACGCATTTCATATATACTAAGTGAAAGCATATTTTGTTTCGAGGACTCACGAATTTAGATGTGCTGTATTTGCGGATCGATGCCTCTCTACACAAGGATTGTACCTTTGATGTAGAGATGAATTTAGCCTTGATGGATATACAGGATGACATTTAGGTGCCTCCAAAAATTCAAGAATGGGTCAAAGACAAACCTGAACCCAACCTTGATCAAACCACTTCTTTCAATCTTGGAATCTCAGAAAGCCCTAAGTTAATCTAGATTGGTTTAGACCTTACCCCAAACCAACGGAATGACATGGTTACGCTACTAACCCAATTCCAGGATGTTTTTGCGTGGTCTCATGAAGACATGGTGGGTTTGTCCACTGACATTGTCCTTCATCGCCTTCCCATTAAAGAGGGATTTAAGCCAGTCAAGTAGAAACTCAGGCGATTGAAACCTGAGTGGAGTTTAAAGGTAAAAGAAGAAATTGTGAAACAATTTCAAGATGACATCATCATGGTGTCTACATATCCTGAGTGGATATCCAACATCGTGCCCGTACCTAAACCTGGAGGGAAAGTGCGAGTTTGCGTGGATTATTGGGACTTGAACAAAGCTTGCTTAAAAGACAGCTTTCCCGTGTCATTTATCCACATTCTCATTGACAATACTGCGTAATACGACATGTACTCCTTTGCTGATTGCTTTGCGGGGTACCATCAGATCATGGTTGCCGAGGAAGATTGTGAGAAGACTACTTTCATCACTCCTTGGGGAACGTTTTGCTATAGACGGTTGTCATTTGGCCTCATCAATGCCGGAGCTACCTATCAACGAGCTATGATGGCTCTTTTCTACGACTTAATGCATAAAGAGATTGAGATCTACGTGGATGACATCATTGTCAAGTCCTGGAAGGAGGGTGACCATATAGACCAACTTAGAAAGTTGTTCAACAGGTTGCGTAAGTACAACCTGAAGTTAAATCCAACTAAGTGCGCCTTTGGCGTTAAGTCGGGCAAGTTGTTAGGATTTCTAGTAAGCCGCAAAGGGATTGAGCTAGATCCTGCCAAAATCCAGGCCATCACTGAAATGCCCATTCCTCAAACAGAGAAGGAAATACGGGGATTTTTGGGAAGGATCAACTTCATCAACAGGTTTATCTCCCAACTCACAACAACCTGTGAGCCAATCTTCAAGCTATTAAGGAAAAACTCCTCCATAAAATGGAATGATGAGTGCCAGAATGCATTCCTTACAATCAAGAAATAGCTAGTCAAAGCTCCCGCTTGGTACCACCCAAGGACGATATTCCCTGCTCATGTATTTGTCCGTAAGTGACAATGCCATGGGCTGCATGCTGGGACAGAAAAAGACGATAGAGGCCAAGAACGAGCTATCTATTACCTCAGTAAAAGGTTAAGCAGCAGTGAACACAAATATACTCTGATCGAAAAGACGTGTTGTGCTTTAGCATGGGCTTCCATGAGGTTACAGCATTACCTCCATGGCCACACAACCCATCTCATATCCCACGTGGATCCTCTCAAGTACGTGATCAACAAACCCATGTTAAATTGCCGGCTGTCCAGATGGCAGTTGATCCTACAATAATTTGACCTCGTATATGTGACTCAAAAGTCCATCAAAGGTCAAGGAATCGCGGATCAATCGTCACCCGCACCTTTCGTGAGGAGGATTTCAAACCCTTGGAAACATATTTTCCCGATAAAGGAGTAATGACAGTACAACAACACCATCAGTACGATACGCACCAATCATGGAAGATGTATTTTGATGGAGTTGTTAATATGGAAGGCTCTGGAGTTGGAGCAGTTCTAGTATCTTGCACGGGGGAGCGGTATCCGTTGTCGTCAAATTATAGTTTGTTAGCACCAACAATACGGCTGAGTATGAAGGCCGTCTCATGGGGCTAAAACTTGCCCGTTCAATGGGCATCAAGCGGTTAACTGTCCTTATAGATTTGTAGTTGGTAATCGACATGATCCACGAATCTATCAAACCAAGGAACTACACTTCTTTGCCTTACCATCCAGTAGGTTGTAAAGATGGCTTTGGAGTTCGAAGAAATCTCCTTTCTACACATTCCTCGTAATAGGAATGACTTTGCAGTTGCATTAGCAACTTTGGCCTCCTTGATTCGCATATCAGACAAGGAACACTTGCCAAACGTCATAATTTCCCTGAACAAGGCCCCAGCCTATGGGAATTACGTTGGAGAAGTATCGGATGAGCTACCTCCCATCCAACATCCTTGGTATCAGCATATCAAGGAATATCTAAGAGATGGATCTACACCCGCTGAGGCGAGCCCGACTGAGAAAAGGTGGATCCATCGACTTGCTATAAAATTCTACCTGAGTGGAGACGCGCTCTACAAAAGAGATGCAGGACTAGGGCTCCTCAGGTGTTTAGACAAAGATCAAGCCCAAAGGCTTATGGATGAAATCCATGGCGGAGTCTGTGGCCCCCACATGAGTGGCTCCCTCCTTGTCAAGAAAGTCCTCAGGATGGGACATTATTGGCTATCTCTCAAAGCTGATTGCAACGACCACGTCAAAAGATGCTATCAGTGCCAGATTCATGGGAATGCTATACACGCCCCTCCACGAGAACTCCACCAAGAGGGTAGAAGCAGCCTCCTTCCCCAGGGTTACTAAAGAAGTCATCATTGCATTCATTAGAAACAATGTTGTTTGTCGATATGGACAACCAGAGGTGATTGTGTTAGACAATGCCAAAAACCTCAACAACAAAATGATGGAGGAATTATGTTGTAAATTCCACATCAAACATCTTAACTCTGTCATCTATCGTCTGAAGATGAACGGTGTTGTTGAAGTGGCTAACAAAAATATCAAGAAGATTATGCAAAAGATGTCCGCCAACCACAAAGATTGGCCTGACCTATTGCCTCTGACTCTGTTAGCCTACAGAACCTCAATGCGTACTTTAACTGGGGCAACCCCCTACGCATTAACCTATGGGATGGAAGCAGTGCTCCCCATAGAAGTTGAGATGGAATCTCTCAGAGTGTTGATCGACGCTCAGCTGGATGAACACCAATGGGTACAAGACAGGTATCACCAATTATCTCTAATAGACGAAATGCGAACCGCGGCTATCTTCCATGGTCAGTTATATCAGCAAAGGATCGCCAGATCCTACAACAAAAAAGTCCGACTATGGCAGTTCAAACAACATGACTTGGTTTTGAAGAAGATTCTTGACAACCAAGATCAGGCTAAAGGAAAATTCGCTCCTAACTGGGAAGGCCCATTTATTATCAGGGAAGTATTGACAGGAGGCGCTCTCAAATTGCAAGAAATGGACGGCGATGAATTTCCACAACTCATCAACTCAGACACCGTGAAACGGTATTATGTCTGAAGTAACCAGCAAACACTCTGGTGCACAATCATCAGGTCACCAGTCATTCCGGTTCTTTAACCCTTTACCACCCACAACTTTTCTACACTTTGACCCTCAGGGAAACCTACATTTCAAGCCAGCAGCCTGGCTCTCCTTTGCGTTCCTACTACTTAGGTCATCCCACCGCAGATTGAACCTCTTGCACTTACAGTTTGGCTACCCATTCCTGGGATCGAACTTTTCACCTACAGTTTATCCTCAACCTAGGATTAAACTTTCTCTTCCTCGCACTCTGACCTGCATGTGGGATCACACTTTTCCACTCGCCCTGAGGGGCGAACTACGTCGACCTGATCTCCTCTTCAATAGGAGTACGTATGCAACCATTTCATATGGCCCGGTCGCAATAAAACAAAAACAACAAAAACATTTCTACCCTCTTCCCCTTACAAAAACAAAAATAACAAAAACATTTCTATCCTCTTCCCCTTACAAAAATAAAAATAACCAAAAACATTCCTACACCATTTCTGTCGTATACAACGTTGAACCTCTTACACCAGGTTCAAACTATGCAAATCTGATCTCCTCTTCAATAGGAGTACATAGGCAGCCATTCATGGTGCGGTATCACCCCCTACCAAAACACAAACCATTGTCAACTGGTACTGGGATTCTCTTTCAATCCACTACATTTCATTTGGCTTCAGACCAAAGGGATGGAATTACCTGAACTCCTCCTAAATAGGAAATTCGACGACCATCTAAGTTGCGGTCATACCTCGAAGAGCAACACCAAACCATAACAGGTGGAATTAACTAGGCTTCACCTAAATAGAAGTACTGGCGACCATCTGTGGTGCGGTCAATCTCAGAGAGGAAAACCACACTCCTCTCCACATTTCCATCTAGAAATAAGTCCTAAGACACCAAAGATGGTAGGGATACATAGATCGATGATCCATTCTGAACTATCCAGAGACAACTCAATGTCCATACACCCAGGAGGAATTCAAAATACATCAAGACAACAAGCCCTGAAGCAGCAGGCAAAATATCAAACAAATAGCAAGGCATATCTAAAAGGGAAGTGATCCAAAAATATATTTCCCTGTCATATATAATGTTGTTTAATATATATACAATGTAAACTGTACATGAAAAAATGGTTAAGCTAGTCTGTGCAGGTAAATACAAGCTCATCTACAAGTTAGGGTATATGCGAGCTAACAAGCCCAACATGGCGTCCCTCTCAGAAGACGGAGGCGAAGCTGTGGTCTCCTATATGAGAATATCAGCACAACCCAAAAGATCTGTAGCCATCTGCATGGTGACCATATGATCATCAATATATGTGCTCATCTCTGCAATCATGGTAGTGGTATGGGACCTCACTATAGTGCTACCTGTGATGGCTGCATCCCAGGCAGATATAGCACTATCCCGCTCAACTATCACTGCATCTCTGCCTGATATAGCCTCATCCCGCTCAACAACAGCGGCATCTTTGCGATCTAATGCCTCGTCTCTCTCCAATAGAGCGGCGTCCCTCACGTTAAGAGCAGTCGACATCATAGATCGAATATGATCTCCCTCAAAGGTCATCAAATGAAGACTCTGTTCTAAGTACTGTGCCGAGTGATGAATCGCAAAAGTACTGGCACTAGGAGAATCTGGAAGAAATGCTGGCAACCCAGCAGCGGGCTCCTTCTCGATGTAGGCATCAATGTCCTCCATGGGCTCTACATCGTATAACTCGCTCTTCGGTACTGCAAATACTGCTACAGCTGATAAAACCTCTGTCTCCATCCATGCGGAGTACTCTGCGGAATAACCGGGACGACTGATAGAAAAAGCAGCTAGCTCACGCTGATCCCAACAAGCGTATACATGAGATCGGTCCTCTGCTGAGAGGTATCGAGAAGCTGAATGCTGACCTGTCGCCCCCTCGAAAGGATGAAAATCCTGGAACTGGTCAAATTGCGACATCACGGCCAATGGGTGATAAGTAGTCACGCCCCTTAAGCCAGCCAGAGGGAGGAAATCCATGCCCGGAGCATGAGTAATGAAGCTGTATGGTGAGCAAAGCCCCGAGCACAACAATATGCTAAATGGATCTCTGATATCTGCCAAAAATGCGGACCAGGACTGAGCATCTGTACACTCCGATGGCTGAAAGGAGTATGACATAGCCACATCATGGGAAAAGCAATACCCATGTCGTCTAAGGGTACCAACCGGTCGCAAGTGGGACATAAACCACACATACAGCATGACCAAACTCCCAGTGAACACTCCTGATGGGTAAGTACTGCAATAGGATGTTGATCACAGGGTCTCTACCACGATCATAGGTACAATGGTACGACCCTCCCTGAGAGCTCTCACGGCCGTGATAACTCCTATATCTATCTCATCCATATACCGCGACATATACACGTATGACAGTACACATAGCATCAGTACATCAACTCAGGCCAAGCGCCAATGATCCTTCGACACTGTGAAATCCTCGAAATGTCGTGAGTAGCCATCCTCCACGCCAAATCTGAAAACAAAAAGCGCTAAGATATCACGTGGCCAGATGTCAGCTCATCCTGCACTACTCTGCGCCGCAATCCTGTGAGAGTCATGAACCGTCTGCTCATGTCTCCCAAAGCCATGTGCACGCAAGGTCTGTCTAAGGGCAGCATCACCAATCGTGCATACTCCTCTAGGGTAGGAGTCAACTCATGGGTGCCAAATCGGAATACCTGCCTATCTGGTAGCCAATGCTCTATCATCCCGTCCACGAATCTTGCAGGAACCTGAAATGCCAAAAGGGTCATGGTATGCTGCAGCAACAGATCTATAGTCACCCTGTCTGGTGGTGACATGCTATCATACCACGATCGCATACCCAATGCCACCACTGACGGTGGGGTATGATCTATACGGCTAACTATCAAAGAGGACATCTGTGCGGGCCATGTCATAAGACCATCCAGGGGTCAATGCCAAATATCTCTGGACATACATACATATGCATAACATGATACATGCATAACAGATAATGGATGGCAATATGATATAGGGAATGAAAAAACGGTGCATACATTCCTAAATATATCATCATCTAATACATCAGCTCTGTACAGCTACAAATATATGAAAATGGGGCACAGACGCCCCACTACTAACAGAGGCCTATTAAAAGATATAGCGGAAATGGGGAACAACCACCCAATATCTAACAGAGGCCTATCAAAAGATTAATGAGAATATACATCAGAAGAAAACCAGGGTCTCGATGTCCACGTCCTCAATCCTGTCCACCTGATGTAACTCCTCCTGAGTCACTGGATCTCTATCAACAGGGATGTCAGGCCTATAAAGAAGAGGATCTGCGGCGGCAAAACCAAGTGGGTCGTCTGAAGGGCCAGCACCTGAGCTGGAAGGAATAAATGACTTCGCCTCTGCTGGATCTCTGCCCAAATGCCGAATAAATACATGTGCCTGTCCTACTGCCAGGTCAAACTATCAATCTGGGTCATATGATTCGGAGCTCAGACGCAAGCTACCCAATCCATCATCATCAAAGATCCTAGAACCATGTCCCCCATAAACTGTGTGGCACGGGACTGGGTCCCAATAGTGCGAGGGAGCCACCAACGCTGGAATATCTCCTGAGTACATGGACCCTCGGATAAATCAAAACTGTCAACTCCCAACAATGGAATATTAGTTACGAATTATACGTGATATGGGCCAATGACGCTTGGCGTAACGCTTGAAGATCGGTATCTGGATCTCCCCAAGTGGTGCTCCTAATAAAGACGCTCTCTAAATAGATCTCCCAGCCTCCATCAGTGAAGAGTGGAACTCTCCTGGTAGAGATCAAATACTTGACTCTGGTCGGATGTCCATCCTCAAAGCCGATGGTTAAATGCTCCGCTGAATAGGGAATCCATGTAATGGTACCACCGTCAAAGAACTCCAACAGATCTGAGAGTGAGCGAATCCCTTAGATACAGGGACCTCCGATAAAATAGAATGGTGCCATCGTCGTCCTCGTGGATAGGTATCTAAGCCTAACACACTCATGGGACGCAAACATGGGAACCTCTCATAGGCCCAAAACTGCCAACATAATGGCAAAACATCTGTTATCAGTAAACACTCTTAACCTATAAATGGGAAAAGACAAAAGAAATAATCACTAGCAGAAACTGGTAAAATCTTAGCCAAGCCTCAGTCAAACCCTATGAGCGCAGACGCATGCCCCGGAGGAAATAGGCAAAGGTGTAAGAGCCCCAGTCATACTCTCCTATACGGTCCGCATCGCGTGTGGTGCTGACCAGATCGAAGGATACCGTGGAAGAGTTATCTGCTATGAAGCAGCCTCGAATGATCATCAGGAACAATCGCCACAGAATTCGATCCCTGACCTCGACATCATCAGGAATGGGCTCACTCAATAGCCCGCTCATAACATCTACTCTCAAAGGACCTGAACGGACAGTCCTACCTTTGAGCGCCTTCGCCGGAACTCCTAATAAGGACCTGACGGCAGTAGGGGTAATATTCGCCATGCAAGGCACTGGCTTCCCTCCAAACTCCATACCTGTGATAAATCACCAATCCATAGGCGACATCATCACCTCGCAATCCAGCAGGTGGAGTGATGGAGTCTGATGAAACCATCGCTCAGACAATGCCCTGAGGTAACCCCAGGGACAACGACGGGGAAGGATGGAGAAAAATGCCCCAAATCCCCACTCATGCACTACTGCTCTATAGTCAGGATGAAACGCCTGGTACATGGAGTGGATGTTAAACCAGTTCCCTCGAGGCTGTGTAAAACTTGGAACCTGCATGAAATACAGATCAACATCAGAACCCTTTAATCCTCATCAATAGGAAAGAAGGAAGATCAAAAGTCTAACGTCATACCTCGTTAGCATACAAGTACATCGATGGATGTCTACCCAAATCACCCAGCAACTCTGGGTTCACCACCTGAATACATCGATGGATGCTCGGAGCGGGATCCTCAATATCCGCCTCCTCGTCCTTGACGTCTGGAACATCTACCTGGACAGGACATATCACAGCCTCCACCAATCGACGAGGCTGTCTGACAGAATGAAGACGAGGCACTTCAGAAGCCCACCTCCGTACACCAGAAGCGATCCTGTAAGAGCTGCTCGGCTGATCCGGATCCATAATATCTGGACAACAAGTCTCCAAATCACCTCAGAAAGGGTGTGGTATTTTGTTACCTGGAGCTTTTTAAATGCATTTATGACTATATGCATGCATGCATTTACTATAACATATAATAGAGTTAAAATGCATGACTACCCAATGCCTACATTTGGAAAATTTTTGCCATAGTCCCCTTTGAAAATAGGACTATCCACATGCACATAGGCATGTCTAGGGTGGCCATTCAAGAAGACACCTTTGCTCAAAGTCATATACATAATATATGCATTAAAATTAAAATCATCATGTATAAGGCCAACCTCAATGCTAGGAGTATTTTGCCTTTCAACCTTTTGCTCATTGGACCTCAAATAGACAAAAAATAGCGAGAAAAGGTGCCAATTGACCGCCTCAAAAGTTAATTTTTTCACATCATTATGTTCAAGATGGTTTAATTCTAACATTTACTATGTTGAATATTTTTATCAAGTCATTTGTGCATACATAATCACTACTATGTGTTTAGATGCATTTCATGCGGTAACTCACAATCCAACGGACAGAAACTGGAAAACAATACATGCATACGTTACCAGGATAGTGTAGAACACTTGTACAAAGGGCGTAATTTGCGAAAATAGCGAACTCAAATATATCCGAAGAAGGTCATGGTTTTTCTAAGCGAAGTGAGTTGAAATGAACTTACAAAGGCAAATTCAGCATGATTTATGATCCACGCCGTGGCATGAAGTTAACCTACTACCGCAGCGGTGCACCTACTCTCGGCTCCTCTATGTGGGTCCCACCCCTCCGGCTCGGTCCAGTTTGAGTTGAAACGGAGTTCTCAAGGACTAGAAAGGTCAAATCGAGAATAAAAACACCACGCGATTGAGCAAAACAACATACAATCCTGGTTTTCTCGGATGAGACTTTGAATCGGTACATCGCCCATTGGTAGTCACCCGAACACGAGGTATACCCTGCCAATAATCTCATTTGTCACAAATCACATCCGACAATACCTCATACAGGTCCGATGCCGCCAACTCCGGGTCGTTACCCTAAATAGGTCCCCGACGGGGGTTACAACGTAGATCCCCCGGGGGGGGGGGGGAGTTACAACAAGTTCATCCGTTGACATGTCCATCAACGAAGGTCAAGCGGCCTTGACGTTATTTCAGCTGATGGCAAGTAAACCCATCAAAGCATTGAGGACTGTTCGATAGTTGCGTACATACTCATGAATCCCCAGTAGATCCCCGACGGGGGTTACAACGTATATCTCCGGCGGGATTAGCAACGCATGCTCAGTCGTTGACACACACATCAACGAAGGTCAAGCAACCTTGACGTCATTTCAGCTGATAGCGTTTAAACCTATCAGAGCTATAGAGCTATTTGAGGTTCTCATACCCAACTGTTCATATTCCCCAGCGGATCCTCGGCGGGGGTCACAACGCAATGCTCCGTTGATCTACACGACAGCGAAGGTCAAGCAACCTTGACAATCTACGAATCTCGGTAGTTGATTCACATCGTCGCCAAAGAAAGTCAAGCGACCTTGACAATATATCCCACAGGATGTTTCAGCTGTTGATTCACACATCAACGAAGGTCAAGCATCCCTGACAGCATTTGTTTTTGGCAGTAAATCCAATAGATTCGCGACATATTTTGGCGACACTGACAGGGAGAGGTCAACATTATCAAGAGGATAGATGATGGAATATGTTATACACATCCTCAAACAGATCAAGCTTTATCCCCATAGATCTCTTACACATAAGAGGTACATCTTCAGGATCAAGTCATTATCAAGAACACAAGAATTTGGTGATAACTCCAACATCAACATCCTAACAAATTCGGTTTACACATCAAATCTGATCATCATTGTCACTCCCCAGTTAAAGCAACTGAGAGCCAACAATCATCCCCAGCATGTTGGGCTACAACCCCGTACACATGCATCATACATTTGCATCATGTTCATATCCATAGTACCATGTTTATCTTATTGTGTTTCAAGTGTCTAGGATTCTTTATCCTACCCATGCATCGCCATGCATGAGTATGATAAAGAGGGGCATCTGTAGACACTCGAAATTTTCTCTGTACTGCTTATCGCTAACAACATTGCAAGAGGACAGATTTGTCTTTTAAGAGAGAACCCTGAAAGACAATCCAAATCCATACCGGATACTATCGAAAGTTTAGCATCAACCCCAGATCACACTCTGGGAGCAACAGTTCCAACCTCGGATATAACCCCGAGACCTGCAGATACAATACCAAAACACACACCAGAGAAGACTGATTAATCTCGGAGATAACCCCGAGGTATCCAGTCCTCGGTCCCAACCATGGAATAGCCACCAACCTTGGTGATAACCCCAAGGAATGCGCTTTGGCGATAACCCCGAAATGCTTGTTTCAAATCTGCGACCAGCTTTCAATCTCGGTAACTCAACGAGATACACTGCACCAACCTGGCAATAACATCAGGAAGACAAACACACTTCAAAGGTGACAATGAGGACCTTCAACAATTGCAGCAGTCTAATCTCAGCGAAGTCTGAGCAACGTCTGCTTTATCAGCCTAATCCGGCGATAACACTGGTGAGGGGCAACATCGTCATCTCGTCCAACACGATGCCACGTCACGTCTCTATGCAACGATGTCCCACAAGGCTAACCAATCCCGAGTGACTATTGTGCGGGGTAACGGATGAAAGTTGAAGCTTGAAGACCAGAGGGCATCGTCCCATCTTCAATGACTTCGTACAAACTCTAATCTCATGCCATCGTACAACTCTCGACAACGGCGGTCCGAAATAGGTCTTGTATACCTCAAATGAATGCCCGGATTGCACTTTTCAAAATCCGAGTGGACATTACAATGCATGAGTGCACGTACTTCGAGACAACCCGACCCGACCAACCTGGGCTGACTCGGGTTGCCTCTGGTACACCTGCGGCTCAGCCGTAGGTACACCTGCGGCTCATATGCCTATAAATAGAGGGCTTGGGGTGCTGATTTTTTAAGAGAAAAAGACAGGGAAACCCTGCACAATTCACCCTGCACTCGCCCATACAGTGTATTTTCCCACTTTTAAACACCCGTGAGCTCATATATAGCTTCTTTTGTATACACAAAAACTAGTGTTTACCCACTTTAAAGATATTGAAGCCTTTTTGAGCAGTCAGCTGTAAGCCTTCTCACACACTTTAGGGTCTTTATCTTCATCTTTGCACACACCCTTCTACACGTTGAGAGTCGTGTTGCTTGCTTTTGCGGACTTCAAATCTGTGGTTTTCATTCCGATCATATATATATATATATATATATATATATATATATATATATATATTAACTAACATTATCGAGTTATGCATCGATTGAGCCTGAACTTGATGCAGGCGTTTATCGCTTTTATTGGCATATATATATATATATATATATATATATATATATAAAAGCGAATAAATGCACTGGATATAAAATCCAGGCTAAAGAGTTCGACTTATATATATATATATATATTCGGTGCGTTTACTGCTTTTATATATATATATACATATATATTTATTAATTTTCGCTTACTTTCTCGAGTTTCTGCGTGGCGATTGATACTTCTACGACTTTATTTACATTTCGATCCTCCGTGGAGGTGCTTCGTGGTTAGTGATCATGTCCGTATATATATATATATATATATATATATATATATATATATATATATATATATATATATATATACTTCTACGCTTTCATACAAATTGCAACATTCTGTGAACCTAGGAATCATGTGATCACAGATTCATCCCGTTGGATCTAGATTCGGTTCCCGTGATGGACATTTTTCAAATTGTGGCGACTTTGAAATTATTCTCGGTGTGCGAACTTCCTCAGATGGTTTCCATACCCACGAGGAAGTCGGCATTATTTTCATATATTACTTTCACACGGATGCCTCACATCCGTCAAGTAAACTCAATCAAGCCGATCACTTAATAAAAATGGGAGTGTAAAAGGTCTCAATTCCTATTGAGCATTAGGGTTTGAAAAACCTCTTTTATAAAACATCACTACCATATCTTGCTAAAAACTGAATTTTTACATAAATTCAAACCCTGTGTATATAGGTTCGAGCGAGGCCTCGCACAATTTCCATATAATAGTACATTGACCCACACACACACACACTCAAATAATAGTTTCTTGAAAAGAGGAGGTCACCGTGGTAACACGGATGTCGGGGGGTGCCTAACACCTTCCCCCCGCATAACCAAGTCCCCGGACCCTAAACGAATCTCGATTTTACCGACCCGTATATCAGTGTCACATCATTGGGTCAATGTGCTAACCTTTTCTCGGTTGTGTTGGTACAACCATTTAAAAAAACTAACTGGCGACTCTTAAAAATCCCATCATCGAAATCATACATGTCAGACCTTTTTCACTTGTTTTTTCAAATAAATCACACCTAAAATGAGAACACCAAAGAACAAGTAACGAAAGGGACACCCAAAATCCCGAAGTCGATAGGTACAAGCTGCAAAACAGTAGCATAGCCAGCTGGGGTAGTCTTTTTGTGAAGAAAACCCTCGTCGGGGGTACGGACCAGAATAAGTTTTTGACGCATTTTGGGTCAAATTTTGATACCTTTTTGACTCTAAATTGGATTGGGTTTGCTCTTAAGCTAAAAATTAGACTTGTAACCTATAAATACATGATGGGAGGCATAAAAGAGATGATATAGGATTCCATTAGATTAAATTAGAGTAGATTAGATCAAAACCTTAGTTCTTATTTGATTTGGAGATTGAAGCAACTTGGAGACAATTGAAGATTCAAAGTAGGAGCAAGGATGGAGCATCAAATCTGCAAACAACGGATTCTATCTTTCTTTCTTCTTCTATTTTTATCTTTTAATGTGTATTCAAGTGTGGATTCTTAATTTTAATTCAATGAACTAATTCTTTGTTTGAGATTACAATGGATCTTATTGTGTAGTTTATTTTAATATGATTTGCTATCAATTATTATATTCTATTGCGAGGATTGTCTATTGCGATTTAGACTTAATTGTTTAATTGATTGGTCATCAATTACCGTGATAATCTATATGAACTCGAGAGATGAAGTATCGGTTTAGATCTGATCATGATAGCACGTGTTTGTGATTTTTGCATAGATGAAATTCATGATTTGTGTTTAGGATAGAGATATGCCTTTACGCCATATGTAATCTTATAGAGAACGTGTGCTTTAAATCCCTTTTAATTATAATTCACATAGAGATATAGTGGATTAGTTAATTAGGGTGTCTTGCTTTATTCTATCATTTGTGGATTTAAGTGAGTATGGATATTATGCATCGAGAGGTGGTTTTATCTGCTTTAGTATTGTTGATTAACAATTCAGGATATAAAATAATTGATGAGGAGTGTGTTAACTTAAATGAAGTAATAAGTGAAGTTGTGTGACACCCCCAAATTTGGGTACTTCAATTCCCACGTGATTCGGTGTTCACTATACAAACATCAAGTGTCTATCTACCCATAATAAATGAAAACCATAAAATAGATAGAAATAAATCCTCTCATTAAGGAGTTATATCATCTGAATAAAATACATTAATCCCAGGTCATACTAACCTTAAATCTCAAATGCGGAAACATACACAAATATTAAGTCTTACAAAATATTGTCATAAGTCTAAAACATAACATAACAAATAAACAAGTCTTCATCACTTGTTAATCTTGCCCTTGCCTTTGCTAGTAGAAGGCTCGTCGGACCTTTCGTTCTTAACTGTAATGTTATTATTACGCAAGAGTGAGCACGATTGCCCACAACTATAATAATATAACAACAATATAATAACATGCGAGTGAATCAAGGGCATCTGAGATAAGAAACTTGACTTTTGAATCAAGAATGAATAACAAGAATCAAAAGTACTTTTGAGGGTCATAAGACCTTGAATGATGTCCTAGGTTGTAAAGGATTATACTTGGAACCTTTAACAGTCATAATACTATGGACTCTTCTACTCGTACTTAGGGGGATCAGCCCTTAGTACCATACTGTGCATAATATCTTAACGCTAAAGCATAAGTAATCACCTATAACATGGTTGTTCATCTCAGTTTGACATTAGAGTCCGCACCAAAGGAAGTTTGGTTTGGATAAACTCAACAAGGATTCTAAAATTTATAACGTTCATCAACTATCAACTAGTAAAATCATTAAGGGTTCGCTAGTCTTACAAGGTTCAACAATAACTGATATTCAAATTGAATAATAAACTCAAGAGGTATACACTGGAATAAGCATTGTATAACAGAAATCATACTTTAAAAGGATTAATAACCTTTAATATAACATATTGAACTTGATCAATAAATAACAAGAACTTGCTCGATATAGAATATAAGTCTAGAAATTGCTCAATGTAAAGAGGTAAGGTTTATAAACTTGTATAACGATAACAAGTAGGGTTAGGAAACTTTCCTCGTGCGTAGGTTATACGTTAATTATACACGTTCCTCAATTTAATCCTATATACCATTTATATTCACAATACCAGTCAGTTATAACATAACTAGAATCACAAGTTCATTCTCTTTGTCTAAATTTTGATTATGATTATACTAATCAAATTATAACACTTGTTTTCACATAATATTAACCTTCACGGACGCTAACCTAACTACACGTTTAACAATTTAATCAAACATGTAATTACTTTATTGATATGTTAAAGATCTATTTTAACATCACATTATATGTCTAACAGATTTTTTAGGTTTATTAGATTAGGTTACAATTACAGTCCCTGAAATAAAATAACTAAAATGCTCATTCTTGGACAAACTGCATAGTGGCGTTGCGGCGCCACAGTATAGCCCATCCTTGGCGCTGCAGCTCGGTCTATGACGTTGCGGCGCTAATGGCGCTGCGACGCGGGACTTAGGCCTAGAGTCGACGTTGCGGCGCGACATACTAGTTTGTGATTCTGAGTTTCACGAGGAACACAAATTTACATCTAATTATTTAAAATTAAGTCTACCCAAACAC
Source organism: Panax quinquefolius (assembly GCA_020205615.1). Classification (NCBI taxonomy): domain Eukaryota; kingdom Viridiplantae; phylum Streptophyta; class Magnoliopsida; order Apiales; family Araliaceae; genus Panax; species Panax quinquefolius. Next base: position 114,232,204 of record CM035172.1, read on the forward strand.
TATCATACATATATAACCATTAACCAACCCTTCTAGTATGATTTTAACAAGTTAAAACATATAATTACTTGAATCAAATCATGTAATTTCACCGTTCTTGGTGATTTTGCAAGTTATTGAAGATAAACATGGAATTTGACATTGTAGGTTCGTTATAATTCCAAATTTAACCATTCAACATTTGTTTTCTTCGTTTTAACATTTACTATCACAATCTACAATTAAACTTCAAGTTAAACAACAATTCATGACACACTGTAGCCCAAAAGGTCATGTTTATACAACTTTTGTACTATATACTCTCAAAAATTTGGTTTACGATATATTTATATGAATTTGATGTTATGAAAGCATAAGTATATGGTAACAAACATATTATGATAATATATTATCACATATATACACATAATAAATACTCTTTTCAATTATAGAGACTTACAGTAATTTTTTATAGAAAGTATAAACAACATAAATTTGTAGTTGGGCTGAAGAGATTACCCAACAGTGTAGATTAATAGGAGATGAAATCCTTCTCAGATACTTCTTCAATCACACAAGTCACAATTTATTTCTCAATGTTTCTCTCTAAACTCTCTCTAAAATTCTCCAAGTTAAGACTAACAATGAAATACGTAAAAGAAAAACTGATTTAGGCACACATATAATCGGTAGCGTTGACGTCAGTTAATCTATACGTGGTTAACTGCTCTCAACTCCTCTTAAGGCCATGTTTGGTTAGCCAATAAGAGGTTATTTCCCATTTAATTTAATTAACCTCTTATAATATAGTTTAATAATGTCACACCCAATTAAATAATAAATCAAATATCTTATTTAATTTAAATATGATAATTTCTCATTAATTCATAGAGTCACATAATTAATTTTCTCATTTATTACTTATGTCAAATTATTAAATCTCTAATTAATTATTAAATTAATTAAAATAACATTTATGCTTATTAAATAATTCATTTAAGTCAATCTTAAATACATACTTTGAATAATAAAATTCCCCACATTAATTTAATCAATATAACACATATAATTAAATTAATCTACTACAAATTCATCAATTATTTATTTAATCGAATAATTAAATCATCAAAAAATATTTATTTAATTCAATAAATATTCAAATTAGATTACAAAATCTCGTTTGTCACATCTTTCCCCCCTTAAAAGGATTCTGTCTCTAGAATCACGAGTCAATCAATTCGTCCCGTTACATTATCCTCCTCTTACAAAGATTCTGTCCCCAGAATCGCTTACACATAATTTAAGTAAATAAATGAGGATAATTATTCATCATATGTTCTTCGAGTTCCCACGTTGCTTCTTCAGCGTTGTGGTTCCTCCAGATTACCTTAATAAAAGGTATTACCTTATTTCTGAGAACTTGTTCGTTCCTGTCGACAATATGAACATGAATTTCTTCGTAAGATAAATCTTTCTCAAAATGTAGGGGTTCATATTTAATCACATGCTTGTAATCGGGTTTGTAGGGTCATAAAACTTAAACATGGAAGACGTTGTGGACATTCTTGAGCGCCGGAGGTAAGGCTACCTCATACGTGTTAGGTTTGTAATATTCATGAACGTAATCAAATTGCAAAAATAAGCAGAAGCGTGTAAAAATCAGAGTTTTAAAATTTTACAAACCATATACCCGGATCACCCTTTATGCACAATTATTAATTAAACGAAAATATGAAGGACAAGAATCATACCCTTGAAGATCCGAGCTTCCTCAGGTACAAGTTCACCTCCAATCCTTTTCGCGTTCAACTTGAATCCACCGGGTTTGGTTCCTTCCTTTGATCAACATTAGCCACCCAAGTGTTTGGCCTCTAGAGGTGATCCACCAAGGAAAAAGAATTTTCAAGAAGAAGGGGTATTGGCTCAAACCCTAGTTTTCCTCCTATCTCAGATAAAAAAAGGCGTACTCTCCAACAAATTGGAATTATGTCGTATATTATTAATATCTGATATAAGACTCCTCTTATAAAGATATCAAGTAACCCTATTAAAAATAAGGTATTATTTAATTAAACTCTTTTAATTAAATGGGCTCCCTAATCTTATTAGGGATAATTAATTAAACTCTTTTAACTAATTTTCCTCCTAATCCTATTAGAAATTAATGAGAGTACTTATATTAAATTAATTTCTAAACTCTTTTAGAAATTAAAATAATAATAATTGTAATAATATTAATAAGACTCCTCTTATTAATTTATATTTAATATTTCTAAAATATTAAATAATAAATATTAAGCTATTTAACTTATTCTATCACCATAGATTAAATTAAATATACATAACATATTATTACGATTATGCCATTAACTTCTTAAATAATTATTCTTCCTTTTATGGTGTGACCCTTTAGGTTCTCCATATTAAACCTAGGTTGTGAATAAATCAATTAGAACAATTCTAATCTTATTTAAATAAATAAATTAAACAATTAATTTATTTAAATAAATAATATTTATTCTACATAGAGATAAGCCTCCCTAGCGATTAACGACTTTCCGGATAATATAGATTTCAACATTAATCATAAAAGAACCTTTGAGTAAATAGTTATCGTACAATTCAATCCTTCCACCATCTGAATGTCCCAATTAAATATAAGACATGGAATTACTTGTCAAGTCTTATTTTATTTAATTATATGTATTTCGACTCTTAAATGCACAACACCAAATTAATGCAAATTAGAAACTCCTTTCTAATTTCACTCTGCCTTGGCCAAGGACTACTGGGTTGTCATTTATCGAATCACATAGGACATTTCTCTTCTTTTATTAGAAGTGGTAGATTCATTATTGATCATATATTATCTCTGTAACAACCCCAAAATAGGTCCATTCCATCCAACCTATTCGAATTCAAATCAAATACATGGTACGAAAAACAACTACAACTTTATTACAACAATTGTCGTGCAAAATACAACAACACATATCTTTGTGAGTTTGGATACAAATATATACCAACTCAGAAGTACGTCACAATGACACCTTACATAAAGGTATAGTCAAAAAACCTGCTTTTAGAAATTAGAATCTTTGGGAAGTGCTCAAGGAAAACTTCATACATGGGAGGCCATGCTTTTAGGTTATGATAGATATCTTATGGCCACAGAATTATCCTTGGTTGACCCAATAGACCCCAAAGAAAAATGAGAAGATTACTATCATATTCTTCCCAATGGTGAGTCTTTTCTTGATATATCATTATCTCCACTCGTCTCTAATTGGGTATTATACTCCAAACAAACACCAAGATTATATAGGTAGTGCTTGTAAATATACTCGAGCAAGTGGATGAGCACAACCATGTCTTATGATAACACGAGGTTGTATGTCATTAGACATCTTGTATGATAGTGACAAAACACCTTCCAAGTTAAATTCACCTCACCCTCAACATCTATAGACCTCCACTCTATTCCTCGCTATCCCCCTTTCGACCCAAATTACACTTTTATTACACGAAAGGAATTGTGAAACAAAAGGGTGAGCACAACTAGCTCGATAAAGAATATTATGACTAAAGATAAATAAATTATCAATAGTCTTCATCAAGAATAAATCGAGATTTAGAACATATGGTAGATGATAAAACTTTTCAACCATAGTTGCAGTGGAATGAGCGATCCATTAGAAGAGTCAAATAGACTATAAAGTCTATTGTCTTCTCCCATATTAAAAATCCACCAACAATGTTTTATCCTCGTAACATCAATCAACAATTCCTCATCCACAATCACGCAGTATAACTCATAATCGTAATTGTAGTTCTAAATTCCTTTCCTCATCCAAGACAAAGATAATTTTCATCACTTGTCTTTACCTCAAACATCAAAGATCATGGTTATACCAAATCACAGCCTCTGCTCATAATCATACTAATAAATTCATCTTTTTTGCTACACGGGCCAAAGATATTCATCAACAGCATCTTTACACTACAAAGCTAAAGATATTCAACAACGGGTCATCTTTGCATTACAAGCCAAAGATATTCATCAATAATTCATCTTTGCACTACTGAAGCTAAAGATATTCAACAACAGTCATCTTTGCATTACGAGCAAAAGATATTCATCAATAATTCATCTTTGCACTAATGGCTAAAGATATTCAACAACAGTCATCTTTGCATTACGAGCAAAAGATATTCATCAATAATTCATCTTTGCACTCTCGGCTAAAGATATTCATCAGTTAGTCATGTTCATTTAAACACTGCTCATCTTTTGCACTACGGTGCCAAAGATATTTTTCGTAAATCATTCATCTTTGCATTGGTTTTATCCACGCCCAAAAATACCTCAAAAATAATCATAGTGGTGTAAAATTCAAGAATGATCAAAACATGGATACAATCAAAGCTAGTATCCGAATAGATATTTTAGACGAAAAGAAAAATTTTCATTTTTCTATGAATAGTCTTCAGATATCGTGAATAGTCTTGTATACGTGAATAGAGAACTCAGACACCCAAAGATAGAAATTCCACAAAAAAACATCTTCACGCTTCATGAATAGTACTTTCGTGAATAGTAACTCGTGAATAGTAACCCATGAATAGTAACTCGTGAATAGTAACTCATGAATAGTAACCCGAGCATGAAAAAGTTCCAAATTTGATAAAAAGTTCCAACCAATATTTCAAAGATAATGATATTGAAGAAATAATATCATCTAAGAAGAAAATAACATCCTTACCTCGAAAGACAAGATTTCTAGTTGAAACACCCTGGATATAGTCTTTGAAGGAACTTGCACCGCCTAACAATACTCAAAGTATACTCAAAATACTCACAAGAATACGCTCGATAATATAGAGAGAAAGAGAAAAACTTGTTTCGGTGTGATTTTCAATTCTAACTTAGCCCTCTATTTATAGGAAAATGTTAGCACGCCAAGGCACTTAACTCCGTGAACCCGATGGCTTTACTCGCTACTATTCCCACCCACCACATTTGAAATAAAATTCAGCACATTTCTTCACCAACCACAAGTGGGGCCCACTCAATTCTAGAATTTTCCACCAAAATCAATTATAAACCTAATTTCCGAATCACCACCTCTTAAAATTCATAACAAATCATTCGCTTCATTTTAACGGTTCAAAATTTGTGGACATATACTCAACTTATGTATGTATAACATATCCAAAAATTACAACGATCCAACGGTTGAATTAAAAATTATAACTCACGCAATATATCGTAAAAATCTTGATTTGATTTTTAATACCTCCATTCCGACAAAATTACCGATAAAACACCTCAACATTAAATCATTCAATTATAACCACATAAAACAAATAAATCCATCATTTATAAAATATTTTCTTATCATATAAATCAATAATTAATTATTCACAAATAATATTACGTAATCACAATTATGACAACCAGTAGTTCCTCAGAAAGAGGGGCTTTCCAATAAGAATTTCTCCTCTTCTTGGCGCAATTAGGTGACCAAACCTCTCCTTGATGTAACTTTCTAGACATTGCCAATAATGTTATCTAATAATATTATTCAAATAATATGAATTATTGATCCGATAATGGAGATAATGTGCGTTGACAATTATTGAACAACAATAATATAAAATATCAACGCAAAGAATTATTGAATCAATAAAATAAAATATTGAGCGAAGAACTCACCGTGAAAATTATTGAGTAGTGCCTTCTTACGTAAGGATCAATAATTCAACAATATTGTGCAATACCGTCAGCAATGCGCTCTTTATGCGACCCAGACATTCGTATTTTAACCACCGGGTATTCCAATGATCTTAACGGTAACAACTACGCCGTTATTTTTAACCAACTTATATTTGTCATTTTCTTCATCCAATCGCTTTTCACATGGGGCCCACACATGGTCGCTACTGTCAGCATTTAATATTCCCAAAGCGGAAAGAATATTCCACGACCAAACGAATATTCCCGAACAATAATGAATACTTTATACCCCTTGCGTATTTTGAAAAAAAAAAATTCATATATCACCCTTAACTTTAACTTTTATCAATTTAACCAATTCTTGAATAGAAAAATTGAATACTTTTATTTCATAAAATTCGGGGTCTTACAATCTCCCTCCTTATGAAATTTCGTCCCAAAATTTACGTACACTGTATTTCAAAGAGTTAAGAATACCTTGTTTTCATTTCAGATTCTATCTCCCCGTCATCATGATTTCTCCATTGCTCATCTCTCCGTATTTCAGATATCATTCTAGAATACAGCTTCAAAACAAAGGTTAATTGAGCAAATTAACATATCACATAATATCTCGATATTATGACTGACCAACAAATAAGCTTAGGTAGGACACACTAGCGAAGGATTTACTCATCTCTCCCCTCCTAGTTCTATTCCCCGATCTCCGCCAGAGATCATATCCCTAAGCTCTGATACCAAATGTAACAACCCCAAAATAGGTCCATTCCATCCAACCTATTCTTAGTCGTCAAATACATGGTACAGAAAACAACTACAACTTTATTACAACAATTGTCGTGCAAAATACAACAACACATATGCTGTGAGTTTGGATACAAATATATACCAACTGTAGCACGTCACAATGACACCTTACATAAAGGTATAGTCAAAAACTGTTTTAGAAATTAGAATCTTTGGGAAGTGCTCAAGGAAAACTTCATACATGGGAGGCCATGCTTTTAGGTTATGATAGATATCATATGGCCACAGAATTATCCTTGGTTGACCCAATAGACCCCAAAGAAAAACGAGAAGATTACTATCATATTCTTCCCAATGGTGAGTCTTTTCTTGACATATCATTATCTCCACTGTCTCTAATTGGGTATTATACTCCAAACAAACACCAAGATTATATAGGTAGTGCTTGTAAATATACTCAGCAAGTGGATGAGCACAACCATGTCTTATGATAACACGAGGTTGTATGTCATTAGACATCTTGTATGATAGTGACAAAACACCCTTCCAAGTTAAATTCACTCACCCTCAACATCTATAGACCTCCACTCTATTCCTCGCTATCCCCCCGCTCGACCCAAATTACACTTTTATTACGAAAGGAATTATGAAACAAAAGGGTGAGCACAACTAGCTCGATAAAGAATATTATGACTAAAGATAAATAAATTATCAATAGTCTTCATCAAGAATAAATCATAGATTTAGAACATATGGTAGATGATAAAACTTTTCAACCATAGTTGCAGCGGAATGAGCAATCCATTAGAAGAGTCAAATAGACTATAAAGTCTATTATCTTCTCCATGTTAAAAATCCACCAACAATGTTTTATCCTCAGTAACATCAATCAACAATTCCACGCCCACAATCACGTGTATAACTTCATAATCGTAATTGTAGTTCTAAATTCCTTTCCACATCCAAGACAAAGATAATTTTCATCACTTGTCTTTACCTGAAACATCAAAGATCATGGTTATACCAAATCACAGTTCCTGTTCATAATCATACTAATAAATTCATCTTTTGCACCACGGGCCAAAGATATTCATCAACAGCTTCATCTTTACACTACAAAGCAAAGATATTCAACAACGGGTCATCTTTGCATTACAAGCCAAAGATATTCATCAATAATTCATCTTTGCACTACAGGCTAAAGATATTCAACAACAGGTCATCTTTGCATTACGAGCAAAAGATATTCATCAATAATTCATCTTTGCACTACCGGCTAAAGATATTCAACAACAGTCATCTTTGCATTACGAGTAAAAGATATTCATCAATAATTCATCTTTGCACTTCTTCACAAAGATATTTATCAGTTAATCATGTTCATTTAAACACTGCTCATCTTTGCTACTGAATGAAGATATTCTTCGAAAATCATTCATCTTTGCATTGGTTTTATCCACGTCCAAAAATACCTCAAAAAAATAATCATAGTGGTGTAAAATTCAAGAATGATCAAAACATGGATACAATCAAAGCTAGTATCCGAATAGATATTTTAGACGAAAAGAAAATTTTCATTTTTCTATGAATAGTCCGATTCGTGAATAGTCTCAGATATCGTGAATAAAGGTCAGATACGTGAATAGTAACTCAAACACCAAAAGATAGAAATTTCACAAAAAACATCTTCACGCTTCATGAATAGTACTCGTGAATAGTAACTCATGAATAGTAACTCATGAATAGTAACTCGTGAATAGTAACTCATGAATAGTAACCCCGACATGAAAAAGTTCCAAATTTGATAAAAAGTTCCAACCAATATTTCAGCATAATGATATTGAAGAAATAATATCATCTAAGAAGAAAATAACATCCCTTACCTCGAAAGACAGTACTTCTAGTTGAAACACCGGATATAGTGCTGAAGGGAACTTGCACCGTCTAACAATACTCAAAGTATACTCAAAATACTCACAAGAATACGCTCGATAATATAGAGAGAGAAAGAGAGAAAACTTGTTTCTGGTGTGATTTTCAATTCTAACTTAGCCCTCTATTTATAGGAAAATATTAGCACGCCGAAGCAGACTTAACCTATAACCTGATGGCTTTACCTGCTACTATTCCCACCCACCACATTTGAAATAAAATTCAGCACATTTCTTCACCAACCACAAGTGGGGCCCACTCAATTCTAGAATTTTCTACCAAAATCAATTATAAACCTAATTTCCAAATCAGTCACCTCTTAAAATTCATAACAAATCATTCGTTCATTTTTAACGGTTCAAAATTTGTTGACATATACTCAACTTATGTATGTATAACATATCCAAAAATTACAACGATCCAACTATCGGATTAAAAATTATAACTCACGCAATATATTGTAAAAATCTTGATTTGATTTTTAATACCTCCATTCCGACAAAATTACTTGATAAAACACCTCAACATTAAATCATTCAATTATAACCACATAAAACAAATAAATCCATCATTTATAAATATTTTCTTATCATATAAATCAATAATTAATTATTTACAAATAATATTACGAATCACAATTATGACAACCAGTAGCTCCTGGAAAGAGGGGCTTTCCAATAAAATTTCTCTCCTTCTTGGCAAGCAATTAGGTGACCAAACCTCTCATTGTGAACTTTCTAGACATTGCCAATAATGTTATCTAATAATATTATTCAAATAATATGAATTATTGATCCGATAATGGAGATAATGTGCGTGATAATTATTGAACAACAATAATATAAAATATCAACGCAAAGAATTATTGAATCAATAAAATAAAATATTGAATAAAGAATCATCGTGAAAATTATTGAGTAGTGCCTTCTTACGTAAGGATCAATAATTCAACAATATTGTGCAATACCGAATGCTTCGCGTGCAACCACGCCAGCGTATTCAGTATTTTAACCACCGGGTATTCCAATGATCTTAATTGGTAACAACTACGCCAATTATTTTTAACCAACTTATATTTGTCGTTTTCTTCATCCAATCGCTTTTATGGGGCCCACATACGGTCGCTACTTCGTCAATGCATTTAATATTCCCCGGACGAAAAAGAATATTCCACGACCAAACAAATATTCCCCGACAATAATGAATACTTTATACCCCCCTTAGTATTTTGAAAAAAAAATTTCATATATCACCCTTAACTTTAACTTTTATCAATTTAACCAATTACTGAATAGAAAAATTGAATACTTTTATTTCATAAAATTCGGGGTCTTACAATCTCCATGTACAACTTATTATACCCAAGCATACCCTTTGATATACCCTAAGGGTCTTATGGAATAAGTCAAAGTATAACTCATCATACACAAGATACTATGATGATCTCAAGTCCAAGGATCACTTGTACTACTATCACTACAGGAATTCCTATTGACAGGCAAGTAAAACTCCATTAGGTATTCCTTAGCGAGCCACGTTCAGTGAACTTATTCTCTAATAAGCACCTACATACTTGCTTTAGTGTCTTCACACAAATGATCATGAGATCAATCATCCTCATCCAATGAGCAAGCAACGTATGTACCAATCTATCCGGATTCACTAATCCCCAATTTAGTAATCCAACGATTGGGAACTATTTTAGTTTTAAGCTTTCTAAGAATTTAGATCTCATTAGAATGATCATCATCATTATTCTAAAAGCATTGCTTAAAACTATGGGTTTATCACATATAATAAAACAGCATCACGTAAATAATTAAAAGCCTTTAATAAATTAATACTTTTTATTAATAAATGAATAAGATTGTTACAAAGTATATTCTTTATCATCAAACATGATTGGCTTGTGTGCATATTACTTTCAATCTCCCACTTGCACTAAAGCCAATCGCCATTGTATCTTATACTCTTCTTCTCTAAGTGACGATTATCCTGTTTTGTTGGATAAGCTTTAGTTAATGGATATGTAATGTTGTTCTTGAGAGTCCACCATCTCTATAGTGATTTCCCATCTTTCAATGATTCTTATAATCAAATGAAAGTGCCACAACACATGTTTAGATCCAAGATGAGACTTAGAACTATTCCTAGTTACAGTAATGAACTTTTAATCCAAACAATCAACTTGCGACTTCATTTATAGCTATATACTTTGTCTTTATCACTAAACCAAACAACTCTTTCTTTGTTTGGAACCTTTCCAATTCACCGCACCTTGTTCAAGGTAACACTTTACCTTAAAGTGGATTTTCGGTCGTCTTGGTCTGTCTGAAAAACTTGAGTCTGTAAAGCCCTCTAGTTTTAATTCAGACCCACCATGTATGCTCACATCTTTAGTACCGGTTAAGCACTTTAAGATATTTTTCATTGACTCATAGTGAACTTCTCCATAATATGACTGATCAACATCAGGTCTCGTACATTTCATTACATACATGATTGTCACTCATGCGACCTCTCTTTTCAGGAGTCTGTGGGGACTATTAAGAGAGATACACTCCATAGCTCATCGACATGAGACATCTCTTGGAGTTTGCCATGCTAAACAACTTTAGCATCAAATGAATATACGTTCTTTGGGTTAAGTCGAGCATCCTTTTAAATCTATCTATATAGATTTATATCCCCAATTAAGATACTCTTCCGAATCATTCATGGAGGAATGTTTAGACAACTTTATCTTTACTGATTGTAGCATTGGTATGTCATTCCTTATCCGTAGTATATCAGTACTAGGAATGTCATGATGCTCCCACTGACCCTTTTGTACACACTAGGTTCATTCTTATTTTGATAAAATCAAACTCTTTTGATTGCCTCATCAAAACGAATGTTCCATATTTGAGAAACTTGCTTCAATCCATTTCTATGAGTGTCTACAACACTTACCTCATCGTATGTAACTGGATCATCATCTTCTATGATGTGTACCTCATCATCATCAACTATGATGAATCCATACCTCCCAGATATCTTCGGTACTATTCTAGATTTACGATTCAGTTGTGGTATAATAGGTCTATCTACAGGTTCCTCTTATTTGACTTATAGTATTTTGTGGTTCTTGAACTCTTCAAGATCTATTATCCTCCCACTAGCCCTTTTAATGATAAACACCTTTATCTTAGAAGGCAGCGTGTTTCGCAACAAACACCTTTTGCTAAGTATGATTATAGAACATATACCCTAAACTTACTTTAGGATGTCCCACAAATCGACACTTATAAAATCTTATCCCAAGCTTATCCTTTGAAACCTTTTCACATAAGTTGGACAACCCCTTATCTTAACATACTTAAGATTAGGAATCCTCCCTGTCCATAACTTTTATGGAGTCTTGGGGCTGGATTTTAAGGTTACCATTTTGTAGATATACAGCCATTTCTAGGACATGACCCTAGAGGGATACTGAAATGTCGGTAAAATCATTATGGACCGCACCATGTCTAACAAGGTACGATTTTTCCATTCAAATACATCAATCAATTATTGCGTATCAGGAGGCGTCCATTATGAGAAAACCATTTAAGATGATCTAGAAACTTATTTCACAAGTATTTATTCCTTGATCTAATCAAAGAATCTTAATACATTGTCAATTTGTTTCACTTCAAATTCTTTGAACCTTTCAAATAATTCATACTTGTATTTTCAAAGAAATACACACATTCAACTCTTTGAATGATCATCTCCTTTTTATACTAATTTGTTCAATATGCAAAATTATTTTCATGTAAGTCAAGTATACAAAATTTATTAAGTAATATTCGATTTACATACAAAACATTATTATTATAAATAGAACAACAATTGTTCTTAATTATAATACCAAAGATTTCATTGTCCAACAATAAAATGGAAATAATATTTTTTAACAAGAATGGAATACAATAACAACTTATTGACTTAATAGATTTGCCAGACATTGCTAAACTATAAGTTTCTATGGCTAATATGGCAACCTTTGCTACATTTCCATTTATGGGATTACTTATATTTGTTTAGCTTTCCACTTCCTTGGTCCTTCATAAATCTATATTTATGATAACCAAAGTCGGTATCCAATACCCAAGTAGAACCTTGACTTAAAAAAAATATTTTAAATTATGAACAAAATTGTATTTGTAACTTAAACTTCACTAAGCTTCTTTTGGTTAGCTCTGCAAGATGCTTCTCGCAGTTTCTTTCCAGTGTCCAGGCTTATTGCAGTGAAGCAAGCTTCTTTGCTATCCGTATCAGTTTTGTTCTTATTATCCTTTGTTTACGCCTTTCTTTTTACCTTCTTTGAATCGTTCTTCTTTTCAGAAGATCCTTTGGCCCCTACCAGTAAGACATGGTCTTTCTTGGTTGAAAGTGACTCTCAACATTTTTCAACATGTTAAGCAAATCGGAAAAGTCGATATCTAGCTTGTTCATATGAAAAATTCACAACAATTGTGAAAGGAGTCCGGAGTGAGTGCAAGATCAAATCTTGGCTCAACTCTCCATCCATGACAAAACCAATTGTCCTAATTGATCAATCAAATTGATTATGTTAAGAACTTTTTATACTGCATACTATAGTGCCATTGGCCATTCTAGATCGGAAGAGCTCCTTAGATATTTGATATCTATCGGTCATACTTTCCTCACCATCAACTACTTGATGTGCGGGGAATATAGTAGAGCATCCATAGTTTCATCTTGTGACGTGAAGCTCGTTACTCGTGGATGCGAGCATGATGCATCGAGCCGGTACATGTGCATCATCTTGCCACTTTCTAAAAGTAGCAATCTCTTCCTCAGAGGCATTGTCTGCAACCATTGCAGGGATAGGCATATTAAGGATATAAGATAGCTTTTTAGCCGTGAGAACTATTCTCAATTTCCTTAATCAATCCGTTTAATTCAGTCCGATTAAATAACATCTAATATGCTTCGCAGTGATAGTAATTTAGACATTGTAAAATTCTGTAAATGAATTTGTAATTAACAACATTTTAACATACATTCTTTTATTAATTACCAAAATAAGTTAGGTCTTGTTTTAAATTGGTATCTCCCACTATTTTCTTCAAACTATATTACCCTCAATATATATAGTTCGGCAAAATCTAATTAAAGATTTGCTAGTGAGAATAAGGATCCCATTTCAAATGTATATAGCCTTGTGGTGACACAACAAACTATATATAAATAAATAGGTAGACAACTTTTGTCAATTACATCAACTATGCAACTCCTTTTCTTTTGCCTCTTAGATTATTTTGATCAAGTGGTGGCACATCCAGAATCAAAATTATCCAAGTTAAGTCCGACCTAGCACTATATATATTCAAAAGAGAAAATATCATCCTTGTGGTGACACAACAAAACAATATTGTTCAATTTTCTTTATAAGCATCAAATGTGATAAATTAACATCTTAAATACTTAATACTTGCCTTGTGGTGACACAACAAACTCATATTAAATATTTAATACTCTATTAATTTTATCATGCTAGAAGGCGACGTTCGATATTCCAATTATCTTTGAACGCTTAGGACTTAATATAAAAAAAATTGAGGGGTTTGTTATTAATTTGTCTCATCTTGTTTAGCGCGTATGCACATATATATATAAAATACGCGTCATATTAATTAACATGCGAAGCATGTTTGCATAATATATAATATATATAGAATAAGCATGCACATATAGAATACTATATTCTACCCGAATTGATTATGGACTTTTATTCTAGTTTGGTTCACTAGAGCCACCAAGTGAACCAAAAGGTCAAACCCTAGGGGTGCAAGAAATGATATTTAAATATAACTATTACATTTAAACTCGGGCTCCATTACAAACGGGTCTTCAAGCGCTATTTGCTCCTTGATCTCCAATTTTTCAAAATAATTTTAACTATTCCTATTACAAAACAATTTAAAATAAATAGAAACCTTGATCGTGATCGAGGGAAATAAGTACATATGAGGAGAGATAGAATTTACATTAAGAAAAATTAGAGAAGGCGAGTAGGTACGCAGACCCCATTTAATAAAACTCATACATTCATGCATCCAACTAAAATAAAATCCAATCATATTAGTCAATAGTCCATAATCAATCCTATTTATTATCATACACATCACCATATGCATCAATAAATAACATTCATCTTATGAATAATAAACATTTAATATATATATTGATATCATTTAATGGGCTTAATTTAGTTAGTATAAAATCTATTTTGAATAAAAAAATAAACTCCTTTATTTAAATCCAAATTTAAATCAAAATAAAACTATTTTATTTTAATTTATCCAATTTTGAATAAAATAAACTATTTTATTTTAATCAAAATCTTTAATCAAAATAAACTCATTTATTTTAATTAATTATGGAATCCAATTCCATGTAAAAAAAATTATTAAAGGAAACACGGATTATCTTTCCTATTCACAAATAAACTCCTTTATTTTGAATAATATGAAATCTTATTTCATATTTAAATAAACTCCTTTATTTAAGAAAACACGGATTTTCTTTCCTATTCACAAATAAACTCCTTTATTTTGAATAATATGAAATCTTATTTCATATCTAAATAAACTCCTTTATTTAAGGAAATTAGGATTCTTTTTCCTATTCACAAATAAACTCTTTTATTTTGAATAATATAAAATCTTATTTCATATCTAAATAAATTTCTTTATTTAAGGAAACATGAAATCCAATTTCAACTCTAATTAGTTATCATGGAATCCAATTCCAACTCTAATTAGTTAGCATGAAATTTAATTTTAAAATTAAAATAAACCTATTATTTTAAAATTAAAATAAACCTTTTATTTTAATTATATAATTATTGAGAATAATATATTATATATATATATATATATATATATATAAAATAACCGAATATTCCACGTTGTGGCCGTGGAGACCTTGGCTCGGATCCCATTTAATTAACCCACGTGAATAAGCTTACAGTCATGCAAAATAAAAAACCGTGGCTTTTTAAAAATGACCAAGTCATTCGGCCATATATAAAAATCATCCTGAGACATCCCTTGATTACCACGAATCAGCAGCTTGTTTTGTAATTTCGCGATTTTTTTTTTTAATAAATTTTATACAATAAAATTATGCCCAATTAAATTATTCTAAATACATATCAATATACATATCAAATCAACAAATTAATAATTAGTATAAAGGTTTGGCTCGATATACCAATCAAGTTAGGTTTGTAATATTCACGAACGCAATCAAATTGCAAAAATAAGCGAGCGTGTAAAAATCGAGTTTTAAAATTTTACAAACCATATACGGATCACCCTTTATGCACAATTATTAATTAAACGAAAATATGAAGGACAAGAATCATACCCTTGAAGATCCGAAGCTTCCTCGTGTGAAGTTCACCTCCAATCCTTTTCGCGTTGAACTTGAATCCACCGGGTTTAGTTCCTTCCTTTGATCAACATTAGCCACCCAAGTGTTTGGCCTCTAGAGGTGATCCACCAAGAAAAAAGAATTTTCAAGAAGAAGGGGTATTGGCTCAAACCCTAGTTTTTTCCTATCTGTATAGAAAAAGGCGTACTCTCCAACAAATTGGAATTATATGTCGATATTATTAATATCCGATATAAGACTCTCTTATAAAGATATCAAGTAACCCTATTAAAAATAAGGTATTATTTAATTAAACTCTTTTAATTAAATGGGCTCCTAATCTTATTAGAGATAATTAATTAAACTCTTTTAACTAATTGTCCCTCCTAATCCTATTAGGAATTAATGAGAGTACTTATATTAAATTTATTTCTAAACTCTTTTAGAAATTAAAATAATAATAATCGTAATAATATTAATAAGACTCCTCTTATTAATTTATATTTAATATATCTAAAATATTAAATAATAAATATTAAGCTATTTAACTTATTCTATCACCATAGATTAAATTAAATATACATAACATATTATTACGATTATGCCATTAACTTCTTAAATAATTATTCTTCCTTTTATGGTGTGACCCTTTAGGTTCTCCATATTAAACCAGTTGTGAATAAATCAATTAGAACAATTCTAATCTTATTTAAATAAATAAATTAAATAATTTATTTATTTAAATAAATAATATTTATTCTACAATAGGGATAAGCCTCTTTAGCGATTAACGACTTTCCAGATAATATAGATTTCAACATTAATCATAAAAGAACCTTTGAGTAAATAGTTACCGTACAATTCAATCCTTCCACCATACAATGTCCCAATTAAATATAAAACATGGAATTATTGTCAAGTCTTATTTTATTTAATTATATGTATTTCGACTCTTAAATGCACAACACCAAATTAATGCAAATTAGAAACTCCTTTCTAATTTTACTCTGCCTTGGCCAAGGACTACTGGGTTGTCATTTATCGAATCACATAGGACATTTCTCTTCTTTTATTAGAAGTGGTAGATTCTTTATTGATCATACATTATCTCCATGTACAACTTATTATACCCAAGCATACCCTTTGATATACCCTAAGGGTCTTAAGGAATAAGTCAAAGTATAACTCATCATACACAAGATACTATGATGATCTCAAGTCCAAGGATAACTTGTACAACTATCACTACAGGAATTCCTATTGACAGGCAAGTAAAACTCCATTAGGTATTCCTTAGCGAGCCACGTTCAGTGAACTTATTCTCTAATAAGCACCAACATACTTTCTTTAGTGTCTCCACACAAATGATCATGAGATCAATCATCCTCATCCAATGAGCAAGCAACGTATGTACCAATCTATCCGGATTCACTAATCCCCAATTTAGTAATCCAACGATTGGGAACTATTTTAGTTTTAAGCTTTCTAAGAATTTAGATCTCATTAGAATGATCATCATCATTATTCTAAAAGCATTGCTTAAAACTATGGGTTTATCACATATAATAAAACAGCATCATGTAAATAATTAAAAGCCTTTAATAAATTAATACTTTTTATTAATAAATGAATAAGATTGTTACAAAGTATATGCTTTATCATCAAACATGATTGGCTTGTGTGCATATTACTTTCAATACGCATCCTCTCCTATCCTTCACAATACCTCAAAGGGTCCAATGAATCTTGGGCTTAATTTTCCTTTCTTTCCGAACCTGATCTTTCCTTTCCAGAGAGAGAATTTCAAAAACATATAATTACCTGATTCAAACTTAACATTTCTACTGTGTGGATCGGTGTATTTCTTCTGCCTATCTTATTCGGATCACTTTGACTATCTATGTTGTCTGTTGTACCAGTTCTGGACCTAGTAATTGTCTCTCGCCAACTTCATCCCAATATAGCGGAGTTTTGCACTTTCTGTCGTATAACGCTTCATAAGGTGGTATGCCAATACTAGCGTGGTAACTGTTGTTGTAGTCGAACTTTACGAGCGGTAGATGATCATCCCAATTTCCTTTAAAGTCCATTATACAATCTCTTAACATGTCTTCTAATGTTTGAATCGGTCTTTCACTCTGCCCGTCTGTCTGAGGGTGATATGATGTACTCATTCTCAACTGCGTACCCATCCATTCCTGTAGTCGTTTCCAAAAGTTTGATGTAAAGCGCGGATCCCTATCGAAAACAATTGACACCGAAACTCTGTGTCTCAAAACAATCTCTTTTATATATAATTTTGCCAACTGGTCTAAGTTAAATTTGATTATGATTGGAAGGAAGTGTGCGGATTTCGTCAATCGGTCAACGGTAACCCATATAGCGTCATAGCCTTTTTGAGTTGTCGGAAGGACAACCACAAAATCTATCGTAATATGTTCTCATTTCCATTTTGGGATCTCCAACGATTGTAGCAACCCACTCGGCCTCTGATGTTCTGCTTTCACTTTCTGACATGTCAGACATTTGGCAACACACTCTGCAACATCTCGTTTCAAATTTGGCCACCAGAAATGTTATCGAAGATCTTGGTACATCTTGGTACTACCAGGGTGAATCGAATATCGTGAACTATGAGCCTCGCTCAAAATATCTTCCTTAATCTCTAGTACTGGCGGTACCCAAATTTTTCTCTTAAATCTCAGTATTCCTTCATTGTCCATCTTGAATCTCGGTTCAGTTCCTTCGGATATCTTCTTCTTCAGCTTTTCACATTCTTCGTTCTGAAGTTGAGCCTCCTTAACTTTATCCGGTAAGGTTGTACTAGATTGCATCTGGAACAGCTTCTCATCAATTTCCATAGGATACTTCACTTCCAATTCCAGCTTCTCCATTGCTGAAATTAGCTCTTCCTGAGCGGTCAACATCATTAATTTCTCCCGCCCTTTTCTACTTAAGGCATCGGCAACCACATTTTCTTTACCTGGATGATATTAAATTTCACAATCATAATCCTTAATTAACTCCAACCACCTTCTCTAGCGCATATTCAAGTCCTTTTGTGTAAAAATATATTTCGGACTCTTGTGATCTGTATATATTTCACACTTCTCCCCGTAGAGATAGTGTCACCAAATTTTTAAAGCAAAAACCACGGACAGCTAACTCCAAATCATGGGTCGGATACCCCTTCTCATAATCCTTCAATTGTCGTGGCGCATACGCAATGACTCTGCCGTTTTTCATAAGCACATAGCCAAGTCCTTTATGCGATGCATCACTATAAATCACAAAATTTCCTGTGTCATTCGGAAGAGATAACACAGGTGATGTACTCAACCTCTTATTAAGTTCTTGAAAGCTTTCCTCACACTTCTCCGTCCAAACGAATTTCAAAGATTTCCTAGTTAAATTCGTCAACGGAGTTATAATCTTGGAATAGTCTTGAATGAATCTTCTGTAATATCCTACCAATCCAAGAAAACTTCGTTCTTTTGACGAAATTCTCGGCAGATCCCAGTTTATCATGGCTTCGACATTGGATGGATCTATCGAAATTCCGTCTTTATCAATCACATGTTCGAGAAATTGTACCCGCTCAATCCAAAATTCGCATTTTGAAAACTTGGCATATAACTTCTCTCTTCTCAACGCCTCTAACGTTACCTTCAAATGCTCTACATGTTCTTCCTTGGTCTTTGAGTATTCCAAAATATCATCGATAAATACCACCATGAATTTGTCCAAAAATGGCTTGAACACTCCATTCATTAAGCCCATAAATGCTACAGGAGCATTCGTTAGACCAAATGACATCACTAAAAATTCATAATGACCATATTGTGTTCTGAACGCTGTCTTCGGTACATCCTCTGGCCTCACCTTCAGTTGATGATAACCATTCCTCAAGTCTATCTTTGAAAAGTATATCGCTCCCTTCAATTGATCAAATAGGTCATCAATCCTTGGTAATGGATATCTA
This sequence comes from Panax quinquefolius, assembly GCA_020205615.1. NCBI lineage: Eukaryota > Viridiplantae > Streptophyta > Magnoliopsida > Apiales > Araliaceae > Panax > Panax quinquefolius. Next base: position 114,252,009 of record CM035172.1, read on the forward strand.
TTCTTAATCGTGACATTATTCAGTTCTCTATAGTCGATGCAGAGACGCATCATCCCGTTCTTCTTCTTCACAAATAACACCGGCGCTCCCCACGGTGATACGCACGGTTGAATGTACTTCTTGTCCAGTAATTCTTGTAGGTGTACCATCAATTCTTTCACCTCTACCGGTGCCATTCGGTACGGTGCCTTTGATATTGGAGCTATTTCTGGCGCCAAATCGATCACAAATTCAACCTCTATATCTGGCCAAAGTCCTAGCGGATCGTCCGAAAATATGTTTGTGAAGACCCCCACTACTGGTATCTCCTCTATTTTTGGGTTCTCTTTACGACTGTCGACTATGTAAGCTAGATATCCGACACAGCCTTGTCTTAACAAATTCCTGACCTGCATCATCATCAGATAACTCGCTTGTCTAGGCGACTTACTGCCATAGAATACAACCTTTGACAGAGTCATAAGGTTAATACCTTCTTCTGGCAATCAATTACAACCCCGTAATTGAATAACCAGTCCATTCCCAAGACAACGTCAAATTCCCCAAGTCTGATAGGGATAAGATCTACATTCATGATATTACCCTTAATATCCACCCTATAGTTTTTATGTACGTACTTAACAGGGATTATTTCTCTATTCGCAATTTCTATATTCATGGGGTATTCTAACTCATCCTTAGGCAATTCTAAGTTCTTAGCAAAGTCATCGGATATAAATGAACAAGTAGCACCCGAATCAAATAATATATAAGAATTAACTTTATTTATTAGAAGGATACCTGACACCACATCACGAGACTGCACAACATCATTCACTGTCATGTTGAAAGTCCTAGCGGTTGGTCTGTTGGTTGCGGTTGGTCCCGTGATAGTTAGAGCACTTCCACCATTGTTTCCCCTATTCTCTCCTGATCCTACCCCTCTAGATCCCTTCTTCGAACAGTCCCTTGTCAGATGGTCCTTTGAGCTGCAAGTGAAGCAGATGCCCTTTTTTGGGTTAGGACAGTTATGTGCTATGTGGCCTTCCTAACCACAATTATAGCACACTCGTTTTCCTTTCATGAAAACTCCCAGATGAGCTTTCCTGTAGGTCGGGCATGCTTCAATCCTCTTCTTCTGACCTCCTTGCTGATTTCCAATTGATGAGTTGTCAGACCAACTTCTCTTCTAATTATTACTTCCTCCCGTGTTACTTCCATTGACTTTATTAATTCTGTCATTTTCACTCTTCTTCTTCTTCTTCTGATCCTGATTATACTTTATCACAGCATCACTTCCACCTTCAGCAAGTATGGCCTTCTCTAGTACTCCAACAAAAGTCTTCAACTGAAACATCGACACTTTACTATACAACAAGGGCTTCAGTCCTTGTTCAAACCTTCTTGTTTTTCTCTCAACCGTATGCACTTGATATGTGGTGAACCTAGCCAACTCATTAAATTTTGCTACATAATCTGGCACAGACATATTTCCTTGCTTTAACTCCAAAAATTGTACCTCCATTTAGTTCTGCGAGCTTGTTGAAAAGTATGTCTCGAAGAACATCTCCTTAAACCTCTTCCAAGTAATCATACATTTTCCTCCATGGACCTTATTTGCTTACCACCAATAACTGGCTTTGGATTTTAGCATGAACGTTGCGTTGGCGGTTTTTTGGTCCTCTCTGACTCTGGCGACATCAAAAACTTTTTCCATCTCCATAACCCAAGTTTGAGCTTCAATTGGGTTCATGGAGCCTTTAAACTCTGGCGGTCCCACCACCTTGTAGTCCTTGAACGTCATATTGGCTGGAGCTTGAGGTTGATTATTAATCGCTCCAGCTAATAAGTTCACCAATTGCTGAACAGGGTTAGCATTGGCATTTTTGTTGTTGTTCGTCGATTCTTCTTAAGCTGGTTGACGGTTTGATCTTCTTCTCGGTGGCATATTTCTGTTAAAATATATGTTTATTATATCTTTATCCAATTCTATAAATATTTAAGGCTTAACTCAAACAATTTAACATAATCACTTAACACATTTTCTCAAAAAATTTGATATATTTATTTAATCAAAAGTTTTTAGCAAACTACGATATCATCACTGCTATTTACATCAATTATCCCGAGATAAAGAATCTACAGGATTTAAAACATTAAAATATTCCTTTGTTTATAAACACATCGGAATTTACATTTTTAACTACCAGGTAGGTTTTCACATAATTAAATTATTCCTATCAGTGCCTGCTAAGGCGTTGAATAGCCTTGCTACGCTCTTCTTCCATAATGTAGGACATCGTCCTGCGATCTAGCATGTACGATGGTAGTCCTTCGAACTTAATTGGGTATCTCATAACTCGATCTTAGGCCTCATTCATCGCATTTTGAAGCGTAGAGTACATCTCCTCAAGTTAAGCCTTCTTCGCCCGACAATTCTCTTCTGCAAGATCAGTATGATGTGATTCCCTTACCAAGGCCTCCTCTGCTATGGTCAGCCTTGCTGAGTTCTCTTTCAATTCATTCTTTAACCTATCTATTTCCTCGGACTTCTCCTCGGTTTGACCCTTCTCGTGAACCAAATCCCACTCTATGTTTCCTAAACGTGTGTAAAGAGTCACCACCTCCCTATCCCTCTGCTCGATGGTAAGCTATTGAATAATTGTCCGCTCATTCAGCTCCTGAACAGTATCTCGTAACTCTATGTTGCGGTCATATAACTCATCGTACATCTCAGCACTAATAGAGTTCGGTGGGAACTCATCTTCCTCCTCTTCTTCCTCAGGATCCTCCTCTGGATCAGTTTCAGGCTCATCCTCCTGACCAACAACGGTGATCAACGGAGATGGCTCTCTCTGTACCAACTGGTCCCTGACGACATGAATGTCTCGAGGGTCCTCCTCTGTAGGTACTCGGGGTTCCTCCTCCCCAGCTCGACTAGCTCCTCCAACATCCGACATCCTGACAACATGGTTTTAAGGTTTAGTTACTAATCTGTACTAGCGAGCACATAAATTTATCACATAAACACATAAATACTTTTATTATCTTCAATGAATTAAGGAATTCATTTCTTAGAACTCAATAAGAGTTTACCACCACTATGTTCTCGATCTCCTATAAGGCTACTACCTAAGATTGTTCCCCCACCTAAGGTTCATAACCTACAGCTTTGATACCAACATGTGACACCCCCAAATCTGGGTTTTTCCATTCCCACGTGATTCGGTGTTCACTATACAAACATCAAGTGTCTATCTACCTATAATAAATTAAAACCATAAAATAGATAGAAATAAATCCTCTCCTTAAGGAGTTACATCATCTGAATAAAATACATTAATACCTTAAATCTCAACTGCGGAAACGTATATACACAAATATTAAGTCTTACACAATATTGTCACAAGTCTAAAACATAACATAAAAAATAAACAACAAGTCTTCATCACTTGTTAATCTTGTCCTTGCCTTTGCTAGTAGAAGGGTCGTCGAAAATTTCGTTCTTAACTGCAATGTTATTATTACGCAAGAGTGAACACGATTGCCCATAAGTATAATAATATAACAACAATATAATAACATGCGAGTGAATAAAGGACTTCTGCGATAAGAAACTTGACTTTTGAATCAAGAATGAATAACAAGAATCAAAAGTACTTCTGAGGGTCATAAGACCTTAAACGATGTCCTAGTTTGTCAAGGATTATACTTGAAACCTTTAACAGCCATAAGACTATGGACTCTTCTACTCGTACTTGGGGGATCAACCCTTAGTACCATACTGTGCACAATATCTTAACGCTAAAGAATAAGTAATCCCCTATAACAGGGTTGTTCATCTCAATTTGACATTAGAGTCCGCACCGAAGGAAGTTTGTTTGGATAAACTCAACAAGGGTTCTGAAATTTAGAACGTTCATCAACTATGGACTAGTCGAATTATTAAGGGTTTGCTAGTCTTACAAGGTTCAACAATAACTGATATTCAAATTGAATAATAAACTCAAGAGGTATACAATGGAATAAGCATTGTATAACAGAAATCATACTTTGAAAAGATTAATAACCTTTAATATAACATATTGAACTTGATCAATAAATAACAAGAACTTGCTCGATATAGAATATAAGTCTAACAATTGCTCAATGTAAAGAGGTGAGGTTTATAAACTTGCATAACGATAACAAGTAGGGTTAGGAAACTTGCCTCGTGCATAGGTTATACGTTAATTATACACGTTCCTCGATTTAATCCTACATACCATTTACATTCATAATACCAGTCAATTATAACATAATTAGCATCACAAGTTCATTCTCTTTGTCTAAATTCTGATTATGATTATACTAATCAAATTACAACACTTGTTTTCACATAATATTAACCTTCACGAACGCTAACTGTGATGCCCCCAAAATAGGTCCATTCCATCCAACCCATTCTGAGTCGCCAAATACATGGTACAGAAATAACTACAACTTTATTATTACAACATATAAACTTTGAGTTCAAATACAGATATTGCCATCTAGACAATATCCACACCCAAATAAATCCCCATCATAATTATTGATACATTATTTTATAAAAATGGTGAGGACTACTAAACAACTCTCTCTAGAACCTTCATTCCATACCCCGACTAGTACTCGCTACATTCTCGCTTCATGAGAAGAAAAATGGAACAAAAAGGAAAAGGGTGAGCTCAACTAGCCCAAGAAGAATATTACGACTAAGATAATATACAACAAATTATCGTTAGTCTCCAACAGAAAAAATCTAATAGAATACAATAGACAACCAGCTTTTAAATCAACAACTGCAATGAAAAACAACAATTCATTAGAAGAGTTAAGTAGAGAATGCAAACTACTATCTTCTATATATGAATTTAAAAGTTCATCGTCGATATTTTATCCCCTCAGAACATCAATCAATATATATCTCGAATCAAATATTCATCTTTGCACTACAGTGCCAAAGATATTCATCACTTAGGTCATGTTCATCTAAACACTGCTCATCTTTGCACTACGGGCCAAAGATATTAATCGATCAATCATGTTCATCTCAACACTGCTCATCTTTGCACTTCACGGGCCAAAGATATTCATCAAGAAATCATTCATCTTTGCACTCTACAGCCAAAGATATTCAAAGAATATCATCATTTAGGACTTAGGATGATGAAAAATATTTTAAAGAAAACAAATCCAAAGAAACAAAAGAACAAATATTAAGGATAATGATTTTAAACAATCCAAGTTCAAAAATACTTCATAAGTAATCGAGTGGAGTAAAATTCAAGAATGATCAAAACATGGATACAATCAAAGCTAGTATCCATAATAGATATTTTGACAAAAAGAAGAAATTTTATTTTTCTATGAATAGTGCTTGCGATTCGTGAATAGTGTCAGATATGTGAATAAAGTGTCATCACGTGAATAGTGCCGTATCGTGAATAGAAACTCACACCAAAAGATAGAAATTTCACAAAAAACATCTCCACGCTTAAATGAATAGTACTCGTGAATAAGAACTCGTGAATAGTAACCCATGAATAGTAACTCGTGAATAGTAACTCATGAATAGTAACCCCGCTCATGAAAAAGTTCCAAATTTGATAAAATTTTCAACCAATATTTTGCCATAATGATATTGAAGAAATAATATCATTTTCAAATAAAATAACATCCCTTACCTCGAAAGACATTACTTCTAGTTGAAACACCTGATATAAAGCTATGACTTGAACTTGCAATCAGATAGCAATACTCAAAGTATACTCAAAATACTCACAAGAATACGCTTCGATAATATAGAGAGAGAAACTTGAGCTTACGGTGTGATTTTCAATTCTAACCTAAGCACCTATTTATAGAAAATGCTTAGAACACCAAAGCGTAAAATTTAATATAATATATTATTAATAATAAATTTTCCTACGCCTCTTTGGAAATCAGATCCTAACATTTCCCACATGCCAACCTTCTAGAAAAAGTAATAAAAAAACGTTTTTCATAAAATAAATAATTAAAACTTAAAAAAATTAATTATTTCAGAGCTTCGGAACTTCAATAATTCATAATAAATAGCCCTTTTATCAGAAAATTCGAATCTCACGTCTTTATATAGGAAATTCAATTCTCTACAACTTTGCAGAAGAAAGTTTTTCCAAATTCCAAACAGAAATTGACCGAAATCCACAAACGGGAGATTTTACAAAGCTATAATCAAATTTCTATCAATAATTGTGTCCACCAACACACAAAAAATATGTGTTAAACATTTAATGCCACAAAATACTCTTCCTCCTCATATACTCATATATCCCACATTCATTATAAAAATATCACCAATTAATATATTATTAAAATAATATATTTAAATTAATTATTTTATCGTAAAAGATAAAATATTAATTTTCAACAATTGTCACATTAAAAATTTTCTCCATCTATATCCACATAAAATCAATATTTTCCTCATCATATAATTCAATAATTAATTATTCACAAATAATATTACGAATCACAAGATCGCAAACCAGTGCCATTCCTGTGAAAGAGGGGCTTTCCAATAAGAATTTCTCCTCATCGCACGCAATTAGGTGACCAAACCTCTCCTTAGATGTAAACTTTCTAGACATTGCCAATAATGTTATCTAATAATATTATTCAGATAATATGAATTATTGCTTCGATAATGAAAATACTATGTAATGACAATTATTGAAACAACAACAATATAAAATATCAACTCAAAGAATTATTAAATCAATAAAATATTGAATAAGAATTATTGTAACCATTATTGAGTAGTGCCTTCTTACGTAAGAATCAATAATTGGTGCAATATCGTGTGTCTACTGCTCAACAACGCCGTATTAGTGTGTTTTAACCAACGGGTATTCCAACAAGATAATCAGAATAACTACGCCTGCTTATTTATAAACAACTTATATTTGTCATTTTCTTCATCTAATCGCTTTCCGTTATGGGGACCCACAAAAGATCAATGGTTTAAATTCCCTTTAATATTCCACGACCAAACGAATATTCCCTAATTTAATGAATATTTTATAACCACTTGCTTATTCAAATATTTGCGATTTTACCCATAACTATCCACATTAATCAAATCAACCCTTACTATTTCAAAATAATAAATAGAGGAAAATAAATTTCATTTATTAATAATTTGGGGTCTTACAACTTCCCCTCCTTATGAAATTTCGTCCTCGAAATTGACGTACGTACCTGGTGTTTTGAAAAGATGAGAATACCTCGCTTTCATTTCCATTTCAAACTCCCAAGTCATTTCCTCAATAGCATGGTTTCTCCACAAAACTTTAACTTGTGGTATAACCCCAGACATAGACATGTTCTTTCCTCTACAAGATCTTGACAGGTACCTCCTCGTACGTTAAGTCTTCAGCTATCTCGTCCTGTTCTAACTCAATGACGTGGTTCGGGTCGTCCACATATTTACGTAACATCGATACGTGAAAAACGCGTTATGAACACGCCATACGTACTTGGCGGTAAAAAGCGAGTCTATAGGCCACAGCTCCTATTCGATCGAGAATTTCAAATGGATTAATAAATCGAAGGTTTGAGCTTTCCTCACCTCACCGATTCTCGCTTTTGAAATAACAACTTCTTGCACCTCCTTCTTCAAATTCATCACCTCGGTGTGTAGCTTGAATAACTTTAACTTTATCGATTAAAGTCGATTATACTCAGATATCATCACGCGGGTAACTAGAGTTTTCATCTCCATCTCTATTATTTGTAAATTATACTGAAATGAGTCTTTGACAATATCGTATCAGATTTGTATACGATCTTCTACTCAACACGTCAGCTACCACGTTCGCTTTTCCAAGATGGCATGGTCAGAACATGTGCTAAAATGAGTCTCCTCTTGAGTTCTTCGAAGCTCTTCCCACATTTCTTGCTCCATTCGAATTTTGTATCTCTACGAGTCAGCTGCGTTAATGGAATAATGATTCGAGAATATCCTTCAACGAATCTCCGATAATAACCAACTAAGCCTAGAAAGCTACGATTTCGATTATCAACTTAGGTTGTTCTCAACTATGACTCATATCCCAACCTTGATAAGACGTTACAATGACACCTATCAGTTTACTATCGCACGAATATGGTGTCCCCTACGGAGAGTCTGGCTTCGGTGCATTCCACAAAGGAAGTCACCAGATAAAGGCTCAGGTACCAAATTCTATAGTTGAATTTTTAACTCCTGAAGTTCAATAAGAGCCATTCGATATGAGATTTTAGAAATGAGTTTTGTACCGGGTTCAAAGTCGATACAATATTTAATATCAGTCTTTGGGATTAAGCCAAGAAATTCTTCAGGAAATACGTCAGGAAAAATCAATAACAAAAGGAATATTATTCAAATCTGACGTGTCTTTATCCAAATCCATAACATGGACTAAGAAAACTTAACATCCGTAATAAACGAATGACTTCATGGCTTTATATGAAAATGTTTGACTACAATGGTTTGATTGCTTGAATTCGAATAACAGGTTGCTTAGGAATATGAAAACTAACAACCTTACGAAAAGTAATCAATTTCTAGCATGATGAGTAGTTAACCTTAAAATCACATCAAAAGCAAATATCTCTATAGAAATAAGGTTAATGGTAATGTGACAAAGCCAACCTCGAATCAAGCAAGATTTCTAAACAACGGATGTAATGAAAGTTTCTCCCAACTGAGTCTCCATAAATAGTCAAAGTCTAATTTCTCCGTAGTCAAGTTCAAACGCTGAGCGCAAGCAAGAGAGATAAAAGAATGGGTAGAACCGGTATCTAGTAAGGTATAAACTTCGCAAGAATTTATAATTAACTAACTCGTGCTAACTTCGTCGGGTTCCTCGCATTTTGACCCCATTACGACAAAACGCTCTTCCAGAACCGCTGACTTTGACATTTTGTATCCGCTCTCTGGTGCCAACGTCTCAATCGGACTTGATTTTGCTATAGGATAAAATCGAGCTATGTGACCATCTTTTCCACAACTAAAACATACCTTGAAGGCTTTGAACAGTTTGACCTTATATGTCCCTCCTCTCCGCATCTCTAGCATCTAACCGGGGATCGCTCTCTTCCCTAGAATTTGTTGATGGTGCCGATCTTTACCGAAGCGCCTCTTCCGTCATCGTTAAATCTTCTTTTTAGATTGGACATCTCTTTCCATAATATCAACGCGTCAGCGGCTTTTACCCATGCATCACTCATTCTCACTGCTCGCTTATTTCTTCTTTCAAATTCGATTCCACTTTATCATCTTATACTCGCCAAAGAGTGCTTCGCTCAAGCATCACATATCGGGTAACACAAGCTTGAATCGTTGCATCCTTTTGCTCCACGATCGCCTCGCAATTCTTCAAATTTCGCTTCTTCTAACTCATGAATATGATTTTGCAATTCTACATTTTGATCATAAAATACCTCTAATAAACTCTCTTCGTGTACCTCTTCTTCCTCTTCTTCCTCACTCTCAAATTTATTACCTCTGCGACTATCTCTCTAAAAAGCAACTATCAATTCTTCACTCACCACACGGATATCTCTAATTCCTTCTTCACTTTGACATCACATTATCCTCGGTTTGGCGATTAGAGGTGTCTCCACGATCTCATTCACTCCATTGTTAACGCTTCTCAAAGAAATATTCTTAAAAACTATCATAAAACAAGGGTTAATTAAATAAATAAACAAATCACATAATACCCCTATATTATGACCAACCAACAAATAAGCTTAGGTAGGACACACTAACGAAGGATTTACTCGTCTCTCCCCTCCTAGTTCTATTCCCCGATCTCCGCCAGAGATCATATCCCTAAGCTCTGATACCAACTGTGACGCCCCCAAAATATGTCCATTCCATCCAACCCATTCTGAGTCGCCAAATACATGGTACAGAAATAACTACAACTTTATTATTACAACATATAAACTGTGAATTCAAATACAGATATTGCCATCTAGACAATATCCACACGCAAATAAATCCCCATCATAATTATTGATACATTATTTTATAAAAATGGTGAGGACTACTAAACAACTCTCTCTAGAACCTTCATTCCATACCCCGACTAGTACTCGCTACATTCTCGCTTCATGAGAAGAAAATTGGAACAAAAAGGAAAAGGGTGAGCTCAACTAGCCCAGTAAAGAATATTATGACTAAGATAATATACAACAAATTATCGTTAGTCTCCAACAGAAAAATCTAATAGAATAAAATAGACAACCAGCTTTTAAATCAACAATCAGCAATGAAAAACAACAATTCATTAGAAGAGTTAAGTAGAGAATGCAAACTACTATCTTCTATATATGAATTTAAAAGTTCATCGTCGATATTTTATCCTCAGAACATCAATCAATATATATCCGAATCAAATATTCATCTTTGCACTACTGTGCCAAAGATATTCATCATTAGTCATGTTCATCTAAACACTGCTCATCTTTGCACTACGGGCAAAGATATTAATCGACCGGTCATGTTTCATCTCAACACTGCTCATCTTTGCACTACGCCAAAGATATTCATCAAGAAATCATTCATCTTTGCACTACAGGCCAAAGATATTCAGTAATATCATCATTTAGGACTTAGGATGATGAAAAATATTTTAAAGAAAACAAATCCAGTGAAACAAAAGAACAAATATTAAGGATACGTATTTTAAACAATCCAAGTTCAAAAATACTTCATAAGTAATCAGAGTGGAGTAAAATTCAAGAATGATCAAAACATGGATACAATCAAAGCTAGTATCCATAATAGATATTTTGGACAAAAAGAAGAAATTTTATTTTTCGGTGAATAGTGCCGTATTCGTGAATAGTGCCGTATATGTGAATAGTGCCGTATACGTGAATAGTGCCGTATACGTGAATAGAAACTCCGACACCAAAAGATAGAAATTTCACAAAAAAACATCTCCACGCTTCGTGAATAGTACTCGTGAATAGTAACTCGTGAATAGTAACCCATGAATAGTAACTCGTGAATAGTAACTCATGAATAGTAACCCCGTCATGAAAAAGTTCCAAATTTGATAAAAATTTTCAACCAATATTTCGGCATAATGATATTGAAGAAATAATATCATTTTCAAATAAAATAACATCCCTTACCTCGAAAGACATTACTTCTAGTTGAAACACCGGATATAGGCTATGACTTGAACTTGCACCGTATAGCAATACTCAAAGTATACTCAAAATACTCACAAGAATACGCTCGATAATATAGAGAGAAAAACTTCAGCTTTACGGTGTGATTTTCAATTCTAACCTAAGCACCCTATTTATAGAAAAATGCTTAGAACACCAAAGCAGAAAATTTAATATAATATATTATTAATAATAAATTTTCCTACGCCTCTTTGGAAATCAGATCCTAACATTTCCCACATGCCAACCTTCTAGAAAAAAATAATAAAAAACGTTTTTCATAAAATAAATAATTAAAACTTACAAAAAATCAATTATTTCGGAGCTTCAGAACTTCAATAATTCATAATAAATAGCCCTTTATCGTCGAAAATTGAATCTCATGTCTTTATATAGGAAATTCAATTCTCTACAACTTTGCGTAAGAAAGTTTTTCCAAATTCCAAATGAAATTGACCAAATCCACAAACGGGAGATTTTACAGTGCTATAATCAAATTTCTATCAATAATTGTGTCCACCAACACACAAAATATGTGTTAAACATTTAATGCCACAAAATACTCTTCCTCCTCATATACTCATATATCCCACATTCATTATAAAAATATCACCATTAATATATTATTAAAATAATATATTTAAATTAATTATTTTATCGTAAAAGATAAAATATTAATTTTCAACAATTGTCACATTAAAATTTTCTCCATCTATATCCACATAAAATCAATATTTTCCTCATCATATAATTCAATAATTAATTATTCACAAATAATATTACGTAATCACAAAGATCGCAACCGTGCCATTCCTGTGAAAGAGGGGCTTTCCAATAAGAATTTCTCCTCATCGCACGCAATTAGGTGACCAAACCTCTCCTTAGATGTAACTTTCTAGACATTGCCAATAATGTTATCTAATAATATTATTCAGATAATATGAATTATTGCTTCGATAATGAAAATACCGTAATGACAATTATCAAAACAACAACAATATAAAATATCAACGCAAAGAATTATTAAATCAATAAAATATCGAATAAGAATTATCAGAACCATTATTGAGTAGTGCCTTCTTACGTAAGAATCAATAATTGGTGCAATACTTGTGCTACTTTGTCAACAACGCATTAGTGTGTTTTAACCACCGGGTATTCCAACAAGATAATCTGTGAATAACTACGCCGCTATTTATAAACAACTTATATTTGTCGCTTTCTTCATCTAATCGCTTTCATGGGGCCCATAAAAGATCGCTACCGTCAGTATTTAATATTCCCCGACAAAGACGAATATTCCACGACCAAACGAATATTCTCCGACGATAATGAATATTTTATAACCACTTGCTTATTCAAATATTTATGATTTTACCCATAACTATCCACATTAATCAAATCAACCCTTACTATTTCAAAATAATAAATAGAGGAAAATAAATTTCATTTATTAATAATTTGGGGTCTTACAACCTCCCTCCTTATGAAATTTCGTCCTCGAAATTGACGTGACGACTCGTGTTTTGAAAAGATGAGAATACCTCGCTTTCATTTCCATTTCCAACTCCTGTGTCATTTCCTCAATAAGCATGGTTTCTCCACAAAACTTTAACTTGTGGTATAACCTCTAAGACATAGGACATGTTCTTTCCTCTACAAGATCTTGACAGGTACATCCTTGACGTTAAGTCTTCAGCTATCTCGTCCTGTTCTAACTCAATGACGTGGTTCGGGTCATCCACATATTTACGTAACATCGATACGTGAAAAACGTTATGAACACGCCGTTATACTTGGCGAAAAAACGAGTCTATAGGCCACGCTTCCTATTCGATCGAGAATTTCAAATGGATTAATAAATCGAAGGTTTGAGCTTTCCTCACCTCACCGATTCTCGCTTTTGAAATAACAACTTCTTGCACCTCCTTCTTCAAATTCATCATTTCCCAGGTGTGTAGCTTGAACAACTTTAACTTTATCGATTAAAGTCGATTATACTCAGATATCATCACGTGGGTAACTAGAGTTTTCATCTCCATCTCTATTATTTGTAAATTATAATGAAATGAGTCTTTGACAATATCGCACTCGTTTCTTGTATACGATCTTCTACTCAACACGCCACCTACCACGCTCGCTTTTCCAAGATGGCATGGTCGTAACACGTGTTTAAATGAGTCTCCTCTTGAGTTCTTCAAGCTCTTCCCACATTTCTTGCTCCATTCAATTTTGTATCTCTACGAGTCACCAAGCATTAATGGAATAGTGATTCGAGAATATCCTTCAACGAATCTCTCGATAATAACCAACTAAGCTTCAGAAAGCTACGATTTCGATTACCGACTTAGGTTGTTCTCAACTCGTGACTCATATCCCAACCTTGGATAAAGACGCTACAATGACACCTATCAGCTTTACTATCGCATCTAATATGGTGTCCCCTACGGAGAGTCTCGGCTTCGCATTCCACAAAGGAAGTCACTAGATAAAGGCTCAGCTACCAAATTCTATAGTTTAATTTTTAACTCCTGAAGTTCAATAAGAGCCATTCGATATGAGATTTTAGAAATGAGTTTTGTACCGGGTTCAAAGTCGATAAAATATTTAATATCAGTCTTTGGGAGTAAGCCAAGAAATTCTTCAGGAAATACGTCAGGAAAAATCAATAACAAAAGGAATATTATTCAAATCTGACGTGTCTTTATTCAAATCCATAACATGGACTAAGAAAACTTAACATCCGTAATAAACGAATGACTTCATGGCTTTATATGAAAATGTTTGACTACAATGGTTTGATTGCTTGAATTGAATAATAACGAGTTGCTTAGAATATGAAAACTAACAACCTTACGAAAAGTAATCAATTTTGGCATGATGAGTAGTTAACCTTAAAATCACATCAAAAGCAAATATCTCTATAGAAATAAGGTTAATGGTAATGTGATAAAGGCCAACTCAATCAAGCAAGATTTCTAAACAACGGATGTAATGAAAGTTTCTCCTAACGGAGTCTCCATAAATAGGTCAAAGTCTAATTTCTCCGTAGTCAAGTTCAAACGTTGAGCGCAAGCAAGAGAGATAAAAGAATGGGTAGAACTGGTATCTAGTAAGGTATAAACTTCGCAAGAATTTATAATTAACTAACTCGTGCTAACTTCGTTCGGGTTCCTCGCATTTTGACCGGTCACGACAAACGCTCTTCCAGGAACCGTTGACTTTGACTTTTTTGTATCCGCCTCTGGTGCCAACGTCTCAACTGGACTTGATTTTGCTATAGGACAAAATCGAGCTATGTGACCATCTTTTCCACAACTAAAACATACCTTGGAAGGCTTTGAACAGTTTGACCTTATATGTCCCTCCTCTCCGCATCTCTAGCATCTAACTGGCGATCGTTCTCTTCCCCTAGAATTTGTTGATGGTGCCGATGTCACCGACGCGCTTCCCCGTCATCGTTAAATCTTCTCTTTTAGATTGACATCTCTTTCCATAATATCAACGTCGTCGTATGCTTTTACCCATGCATCACTCATTCTCACTCGCTCGCTTATTTCTTCTTTCACCAGATTCCAAATTTATCATCTTATACTCGCCAAAGAGTGCTTCATTCAAGCATCACATATCGGGTAACACAAGCTTGAATCGTTGCATCCTTTTGCTCCACGATCGCCGCAATTCTTCACCGCTTCTTCTAACTCATGAATATGATTTTGCAATTCTACATTTTGATCATAAAATACCTCTAATAAACTCTCTTCGTGTACCTCTTCTTCCTCTTCTTCCTCACTCTCACCGTTACCTCACTGACTATCTCGGTGCAACTATCAATTCTTCACTCACCACATGGATATCTCTAATTCCTTCTTCACCGACATCACATTATCCTCGGTCAAGCGATTAGAGGTGTCTCCACGATCTCATTCACTCCATTGTTAACGCTTCTCAAAGTAGCCTATTCTTAAAACTATCATAAAACAAGGGTTAATTAAATAAATAAACAAATCACATAATACCCCTATATTATGACCAACCAACAAATAAGCTTAGGTAGACACACACTAACGAAGGATTTACTCGCCTCTCCCTCCTAGTTCTATTCCCCGATCTCCGCCGGAGATCATATCCCTAAGCTCGATACCAACCGTGACGCCCCAAAATATGTCCATTCCATCCAACCCATTCTCGAGTCGCCAAATACATGGTACGTAAATAACTACAACTTTATTATTACAACATATAAACTGTGAGTTCAAATACGATATTGCCATCTAGACAATATCCACACGCAAATAAATCCCCATCATAATTATTGATACATTATTTTATAAAAATGGTGAGGACTACTAAACAACTCTCTCTAGAACCTTCATTCCATACCCCCACTAAGACTTCGCTACATTCTCGCTTCATGAGAAGAAAAATGGAACAAAAAGGAAAAGGGTGAGCTCAACTAGCCCAAGAAAGAATATTATGACTAAGATAATATACAACAAATTATCGTTAGTCTCCAACAGAAAAAATCTAATAGAATAAAATAGACAACCGCTTTTAAATCAACAATCTGCAATTGAAATAACAATTCATTAGAAGAGTTAAGTAGAGAATGCAAACTACTATCTTCTATATATGAATTTAAAAGTTCATCGTCGATATTTTATCCCCGTAACATCAATCAATATATATCCGAATCAAATATTCATCTTTGCACTACAGTGCCAAAGATATTCATCAGTTAGTCATGTTCATCTAAACACTGCTCATCTTTTGCTACGGGCCAAAGATATTAATCATCACGTATGTTCATCTCAACACTGCTCATCTTTGCACTACGCCAAAGATATTCATCAAGAAATCATTCATCTTTGCACTACAGCCAAAGATATTCAAAGAATATCATCATTTAGGACTTAGGATGATGAAAATATTTTAAAGAAAACAAATCCAAAGAAACAAAAGAACAAATATTAAGGATTCGTATTTTAAACAATCCAAGTTCAAAATACTTCTTAAAGTAATCGAGTGGAGTAAAATTCAAGAATGATCAAAACATGGATACAATCAAAGCTAGTATCCATAATAGATATTTTGGACAAAAAGAAGAAATTTTTTTTTCTATGAATAGTGCCGTGATTCGTGAATAGTGTCAGATATATGAATAGTGTCAGATACGTGAATAGTGCCAATAATGTGAATAGAAACTCCGACACCAAAAAAGATAGAAATTTCACAAAAAACATCTCCACGCTTCGTGAATAGTACTCGTGAATAAGAACTCGTGAATAGTAACCCATGAATAGTAACTCGTGAATAAGAACTCATGAATAGTAACCTGGCCATGAAAAAGTTCCAAATTTGATAAAAATTTCAAACCAATATTTCTAAAGATAATGATATTGAAGAAATAATATCATTTTCAAATAAAATAACATCCCTTACCTCGAAAGACATTACTTAGTTGAAACACCGGATATAAAGCATGACTTGAACTTGCACCGTATAGCAATACTCAAAGTATACTCAAAATACTCACAAGAATACGCTCGATAATATAGAGAGAGAAAACTTCAGTTTCTGGTGTGATTTTCAATTCTAACCTAAGCACCCTATTTATAGAAAAATGCTTAGAACACCAAAGCAGAAAATTTAATATAATATATTATTAATAATAAATTTTCCTACGCCTCTTTGGAAATCAGATCCTAACATTTCCCACATGCCAACCTTCTAGAAAAAGTAATAAAAAAACGTTTTTCATAAAATAAATAATTAAAACTTAAAAAAATTAATTATTTCAGAGCTTCAGAACTTCAATAATTCATAATAAATAGCCCTTTTATCAGAAAATTCGAATCTCATGTCTTTATATAGGAAATTCAATTCTCTACAACTTTGCGAAGAAAGTTTTTCCAAATTCCAAATGTAAATTGACCGAAATCCACAAACGGAGATTTTACAAAGCTATAATCAAATTTCTACAATAATTGTGTCCACCAACACACAAAATATGTGTTAAACATTTAATGCCACAAAATACTCTTCCTCCTCATATACTCATATATCCCACATTCATTATAAAATATCACCGTTAATATATTATTAAAATAATATATTTAAATTAATTATTTTATCGTAAAAGATAAAATATTAATTTTCAACAATTGTCACATTAAAAATTTTCTCCATCTATATCCACATAAAATCAATATTTTCCTCATCATATAATTCAATAATTAATTATTCACAAATAATATTACGTAATCACAATCTCGGCAACTGTGCCATTCCTCAGAAAGAGGGGCTTTCAATAAGAATTTCTCCTTATCGGCACGCAATTAGGTGACCAAACCTCTCCTTAGATGTAACTTTCTAGACATTGCCAATAATGTTATCTAATAATATTATTCAGATAATATGAATTATTGCTTCGATAATGAAAAATACCGTAAATGACAATTATCAAAACAACAACAATATAAAATATCAACGCAAAGAATTATTAAATCAATAAAATAAAATATGAATAAGAATTATCAGTAACCATTATCGAGTAGTGCCTTCTTACGTAAGAATCAATAATTGGTGCAATCATGCTACTACTGCTCAACAACGCCAGATTAGTGTGTTTTAACCACCGGGTATTCCAACAAGATTAATTCTGTAATAACTACGCCAAGTTATTTATAAACAACTTATATTTGTCGCTTTCTTCATCTAATCGCTTTCTGCTATGGGGCCCACAAAAGATCGCTACCGTCAGATTTAATATTCCCCAACACAAGATTTAATATTCCACGACCAAACGAATATTCTCCTCATAATAATGAATATTTTATAACCACTTGCTTATTCAAAATATTTGCATGTATTTTACCCATAACTATCCACATTAATCAAATCAACCCTTACTATTTCAAAATAATAAATAGAGGAAAATAAATTTCATTTATTAATAATTTAGGGTCTTACAACCTCCCTCCTTATGAAATTTCGTCTCGAAATTGACGTACGACGACAGTGTGTTTTGAAAAGATGAGAATACCTCGCTTTCATTTCCATTTCCAACTCCCGTGTCATTTCCTCAATAGCATGGTTTCTCCACAAAACTTTAACTTGTGGTATAACCTCTGTACATAGGACATGTTCTTTCCTCTACAAGATCTTGACAGTACCATCCTCGACGTTAAGTCTTCACTATCTCGTCTCTGTTCTAACTCAATGACGTGGTTCGGTCATCCACATATTTACGTAACATCGATACGTGAAAAACGTTATGAACACGCCACATACTTGGCGATAAAACGAGTCTATAGGCCACAGCCCTATTCGATCGAGAATTTCAAATGGATTAATAAATCAAGGTTTGAGCTTTCCTCACCTCACCGATTCTCGCTTTTGAAATAACAACTTCGCACCTCCTTCTTCAAATTCATCACCCGGTAGCTGTAGCTTGAACAACTTTAACTTTATCGATTAAAGTCGATTATACTCAGATATCATCACGTGGGTAACTAGAGTTTTCATCTCCATCTCTATTATTTGTAAATTATACTGAAATGAGTCTTTGACAATATCGTACTCAGACTTGTATACGATCTTCTACTCAACACGCCGCCTACCACGCTCGCTTTTCCAAGATGGCATGGTCGTAACATGTCTTTGAAATGAGTCTCCTCTTGAGTTCTTCAAGCTCTTCCCACATTTCTTGCTCCATTCGAATTTTGTATCTCTACGAGTCACCGTTAATGGAATAGTGATTCGAGAATATCCTTCAACGAATCTCCGATAATAACCAACTAAGCCTCAGAAAGCTACGATTTCGATTACCGATTTAGGTTGTTCTCAATCGTGACTCATATCCCAACCTTGATAAGACGTTACAATGACACCTATCGCTTTTACTATCGCATCGAATATGGTGTCCCCACGGAGAGTCCGCTTGCATTCCACAAAGGAAGTCACTAGATAAAGGCTCAAAATTACCAAATTCTATAGTTTAATTTTTAACTCCTGAAGTTCAATAAGAGCCATTCGATATGAGATTTTAGAAATGAGTTTTGTACCGGGTTCAAAGTCGATAAAATATTTAATATCAGTCTTTGGGAGTAAGCCAAGAAATTCTTCAGAAATACGCCGAAAAAATCAATAACAAAAGGAATATTATTCAAATCGACGATGTCTTTATTCAAATCCATAACATGGACTAAGAAAACTTAACATCCGTAATAAACGAATGACTTCATGGCTTTATATGAAAATGTTTGACTACAATGGTTTGATTACTTGAATTCAATAACAAAGTTGCTTAGAATATGAAAACTAACAACCTTACGAAAGTAATCAATTTCGGCGATGATGAGTAGTTAACCTTAAAATCACATCAAAAGCAAATATCTCTATAGAAATAAGGTTAACAGTAATGTGATAGTGCCAACTCTGAATCAAGCAAGATTTCTAAACAACGGATGTAATGAAAGTTTCACCTAACGGAGTCTCCATAAATAGGTCAAAGTCTAATTTCTCCGTAGTCAAGTTCAAACGTTGAGCGCAAGCAAGAGAGATAAAAGAATGGGTAGAACCGGTATCTAGTAAGGTATAAACTTCGCAAGAATTTATAATTAACTAACTCGTGCTAACTTCGTCGGGTCCTCGATTTTGACCGGCCACGACAAACGCTCTTTCAGAACCGCTGACTTTCGACTTTTTATATCCGCCTCGTGCCAACGTCCTAATCGGACTTGATTTTGCTATAGACAAAATCGAGCTATGTGACCATCTTTTCCACAACTAAACATACCTTGGAAGGCTTTGAACAGCTTGACCTTATATGTCCCTCCTCTCGCATCTCTAGCATCTAACCGGCGATCGTTCTCTTCCCTAGAATTTGTTGATGGTGCTTGATCTCACCGCCGACGCCTTCCCGTCCATCGTTAAATCTTCTCTTTTAGATTGACATCTCTTCCATAATATCAACGCGTCGCAATGCTTTTTACCCATGCATCACTCATTCTCACTGCTCGCTTATTTCTTCTTTCACTCAAATTCTAGCTTTATCATCTTATACTCGCCAAAGAGTGCTTCGCTTCAAGCATCACATATCGGGTAACACAAGCTTGAATCGTTGCAGATCCTTTTGCTCCACGATTGCCTCGCAATTCTTCAAACCGCTTCTTCTAACTCATGAATATGATTTTGCAATTCTACATTTTGATCATAAAATACCTCTAATAAACTCTCTTCAGTACCTCTTCTTCCTCTTCTTCCTCACTCTCACCAAGCTACCTCTCAACGATCTCTCTAAAAAGCAACTATCAATTCTTCACTCACCACACGGATATCTCTAATTCCTTCTTCGTCTGCGACATCACATTATCCCGTTGGCGATTAGAGGTGTCTCCACGATCTCATTCACTCCATTGTTAACGTTCTCAAATGCCATTCTTAAAACTATCATAAAACAAGGGTTAATTAAATAAATAAACAAATCACATAATACCCCTATATTATGACCAACCAACAAATAAGCTTAGGTAGGACACACTAGCGAAGGATTTACTCGTCTCTCCCCTCCTAGTTCTATTCCCCGATCTCCGCCAGAGATCATATCCCTAAGCTCTGATACCAACTGTGACGCCCCCAAAACATGTCCATTCCATCCAACCCATTCTGAGTCGCCAAATACATGGTACAGAAATAACTACAACTTTATTATTACAACATATAAACTGTGAGTTCAAATACAGATATTGCCATCTAGACAATATCCACACGCAAATAAATTCCCATCATAATTATTGATACATTATTTTATAAAAATGGTGAGGACTACTAAACAACGCTCTCTAGAACCTTCATTCCATACCCCGACTAGTACTGCTACATTCTCGCCTCCCCGAGAAGAAAAATGGAACAAAAGGAAAAGGGTGAGCTCAACTAGCCCAAGAAAGAATATTATGACTAAGATAATATACAACAAATTATCGTTAGTCTCCAACAGAAAAAAATCTAATAGAATACAATAGACAACCAGCTTTTAAATCAACAATCTGCAATGAAACAACAATTCATTAGAAGAGTTAAGTAGAGAATGCAAACTACTATCTTCTATATATGAATTTAAAAGTTCATCGTCGATATTTTATCCTCAGAACATCAATCAATATATATCCGAATCAAATATTCATCTTTTACACTATGTGCCAAAGATATTCATCACCGGTCATGTTCATCTAAACACTGCTCATCTTTGCACTACTGGCCAAAGATATTAAGCGATCAGTCATGTTCATCTCAACACTGCTCATCTTTGCACTACGGGCCAAAGATATTCATCAAGAAATCATTCATCTTTGCACTACAAAAGCAAAGATATTCAAGAATATCATCATTTAGGACCGAGGATGATGAAAAATATTTTAAAGAAAACAAATCAAGTGAAACAAAAGAACAATATTAAGGATTCAGATTTTAAACAATCCAAGTTCAAAAATACTTCATAAGTAATCGTAGTGGAGTAAAATTCAAGAATGATCAAAACATGGATACAATCAAAGCTAGTATTCATAATAGATATTTTGGACAAAAAGAAGAAATTTTATTTTTATTGAATAGTCTTTGTATTCGTGAATAAAGGTCTTATACGTGAATAGTGCCGTATAATGTGAATAGTAACTCCGACACCAAAAGATAGAAATTTCACAAAAAACATCTCCACGCTTCGTGAATAGTACTCGTGAATAGTAACTCGTGAATAAGAACTCATAAATAAGAACTCTGAATATTATAATAGTAACTCTGAATAGTAACTCACGAATAGTAACTCATGAATTGTAACCCCGCCATGAAAAAGTTCCAAATTTGATAAAAATTTCCAACCAATATTTTGGCATAATGATATTGAAGAAATAATATCATTTTCAAATAAAATAACATCCCTTACCTCGAAAAAGACAAGATTTAGTCAAACACCTGGATATAGGCTATGACTTGAACTTGCACCGTATAGCAATACTCAAAGTATACTCAAAATACTCACAAGAATACGCCTATAATATAGAGAGAAAACTTCAGCCTTAAATTGTGATTTTCAATTCTAACCTAAGCACCCTATTTATAGAAAATGCTTAGAACACCAAAGCGTAAAATTTAATATAATATATTATTAATAATAAATTTTCCTACGCCTCTTGGAAATCGATCCTAACATTTCCCACATGCCAACCTTCTAGAAAAAGTAATAAAAAATGTTTTTCATAAAATAAATAATTAAAACTTACAAAAATAAATTATTTCGAGCTTCTAACTTCAATAATTCATAATAAATAGCCCTTTATCGTAAAATTCAATCTCGCAATTTTTGTATAGGAAATTCAATTCTCTACAACTTTGCGTAAGAAATTTTTCCAAATTCCAAATGTAAATCGACCAAATCCACAAACTGGAGATTTTACAAAAGCTATAATCAAATTTTGGTCAATAATTGTGTCCACCAACACACAAAATATGTGTTAAACATTTAATGCCACAAAAATACTCTTCCTCCTCATATACTCATATATCCCACATTCATTATAAAATATCACCGTTAATATATTATTAAAATAATATATTTAAATTAATTATTTTATCAGAAAAAGATAAAATATTAATTTTCAACAATTGTCACATTAAAAATTTTCTCCATCTATATCCACATAAAATCAATATTTTCCTCATCATATAATTCAATAATTAATTATTCACAAATAATATTACAGAATCACAAGATCGCAACTAGTAGCTCCTCAGAAAGAGGGGGCTTTCCAATAAGAATTTCTCCTTACTGGCACGCAATTAGGTGACCAAACCTCTCCTTAGACAGAACTTTTTAGACATTGCCAATAATGTTATCTAATAATATTATTCAGATAATATGAATTATTGCTTCGATAATGAAAAATACCGTAAACGACAATTATCAAACAACAACAATATAAAATATCAATGCAAAGAATTATTAAATCAATAAAATATCAAGAGTAATTATCAGAACCATTATCGAGTAAAGGCCTTCTTACGTAAGAATCAATAATTGGTGCACATCGTG
The DNA here is from genome assembly GCA_020205615.1 of Panax quinquefolius. Taxonomy (NCBI): domain Eukaryota; kingdom Viridiplantae; phylum Streptophyta; class Magnoliopsida; order Apiales; family Araliaceae; genus Panax; species Panax quinquefolius. The sequence goes on from CM035172.1 coordinate 114,275,314, forward strand.
TCCTACCGCTCAACAACGCGTATAGTGTGTTTTAACCACCGGGTATTCCAACAAAGATAATTCTGTAAATAACTACGCCAAGCTATTTATAAACAACTTATATTTGTCATTTTCTTCATCCAATCGCTTTCAAGCTATGGGGCCCACAAAAGATCAACATGCCGTCAGCATTTAATATTCCCCAACAAGACGAATATTCCACACCAAACGAATATTCCCCGATTTATAATGAATATTTTATAACCACTTGCTTATTCAAAATATTTGCGATTTTACCCATAACTATCCACATTAATCAAATCAACCCTTACTATTTCAAAATAATAAATAGAGGAAAAAAAATTTCATTTATTAATAATTTGGGGTCTTACACTAACCTAACTACGCGTTTAACAATTTAATCAAACATGTAATTACTTTATTGATATGTTAAGGATCTATTTTAACATCACATTATATGTCTAACACATTTTTATGTTTATTAGATTAGGTTACAATTACAGTCCCTGAAATAAAACAATTAAAATGTTCATTCTTGATTAAATCGTGATAGTAGGCGTCAAGCGACGCCACCATATAGCCCATCTTGCTTGGCGGCATGCATGGATGGCTCTGCAATTTCGATGCGACGCTTACTGGCACAGATGGTGTCGCTCATGCGTGACTTAGGCTCGGAGTCGCTGACTGCAAGACGACATAATAGTTCGTGATTCTGAGTTTCACAAGGAACACAGATTTACATCTAATTACATAAAATTAAATCTACCCAAACACTATCATACACATATAACCATTAACCAACCCTTCTAGTGTGATTTTAACAAGTTAAAACATACAATTACTTGAATCAAATCATGTAATTTCACTGTTCTTCACGATTTTGCAAGTTATTGAAGATAAACATGGAATTTGACATTATAGGTTCGTTATTGTTCCAAATTTAACCATTCAACGTTTGTTTTCTTCGTTTTAACATATTCTATCACAAGCTTCAATTAAACTTCAAGTTAAACAACAATTAATGACACACTGTAGCCCAAAAGGTCATGTTTATGCAACTTTTGTACTATGTACTTTCAAAAATCTAGTTTACGATATATTTATATGAATTTGATGTGATGAAAGCATAAGTATATGGTAACAAACATATTATTATAATATATTATCACCTATATACACAAAATCAATACTCTTTTCAATTACAGAGACTTACAATAATTTTTCATAGAAAGTATAAACAACGTAAATTTGAAGCTGGGTTGAAGAGATTACCCAGCAGTGTAGATTAATAGGAGATGACATCTTTCTCAGATACTTCTTCAATCACACAACTCACAATTTTTTTCTCAATGTTTCTCTCTAAACTCTCTCTGAAATTCTCCAAGTTAAGACTAACAATGAAATACGTAAAAGAAAAACTGATGAAGGCGCACATATAACTGGTAGCGTTGAGGTCAGTTAATCCATACGTGGTTAATTGCTCTGAACTCCTCTTAAGGCCATGTTTGGTTAGCCAATAAGAGGTTATTTCCCATTTAATTTAATTAAACTCTTATAATATAGTTTAATAATGTCACACCCAATTAAACAATAAATCAAATATCTTATTTAATTTAAAAATGATAATTTCTCATTAATTCATATAGTCACAAAATTAATTTTCTCATTTATTACTTATGTCAAATTATTAAATCTCTAATTAATTAAAATAACATTTATGCTAATTAAATAATTCATTTAATTCAATAAGATCACTTAAATACATACTTTGAATAATAAAATTCCTCATATTAATTTAATCAATATAACACATATAATTAAATTAATCACCACAAATTCATCAATTAATTATTTAATCCAATAATTAAATCATCAAAAAATATTTATTTAATTCAATAAATATTCAAATTAGATTACAAAATCTCGTTCGTCACAAGTTGTGATCTTAAATCTCCGTAATTTGATTTTTAATTAGTGGTAACTAGAATTAGTGTAATTAAATAATTTAATTCATAATCTTAAATTGATTGTTTAAATAAAATTAGTTTGGTTAAGAGTTAATATTTGGTAATTTATATTAACAATTCCTCGTGGGAACAATACTCTCCTTTCACTTTATTACTTGTTGACCATGTATACTTGCGTGTTGTGCGTAATTAGATTTTACCCAACAAGTTTTTGGCGTCGTTGCTAGGGAATTAATTAAATAATATTTGCCAATATTAATTTTTATCAAATTAGTTTTAATTTAAACATTTTTATTATTATTCTTGTCTTATTTAATTCTCTTTCTATTATTTTTATTTCTTTTCAGGTACCATGGCGGAATTTAATTATCAATGGCCGTATACGAGAATGACTCAGCCAAGGGGAGCAGAGATTGTTGGACTCACAACACTTTCTTCATTGTCAGCACAGATTGAGACACTTTCGAGGAGGATAGACGCTTTTGCATCACAACGCCGTTAAAGTGTGGCGGTTACTTGTGATTATTGTGCTAGAAATCATCCGAGTCATCAACGCACCACCAGTTTCGAGCCAGTACCGTATGGTGGTGATTACCCCAATAATTATGTCTATCCCAACAACTATTATTAGGATTGGGGGTATCACCCGAATTTTTCATGGAGCCATACTCATCAAGATTAATTTTATTCTCCAAGTCCAACATACCCACCGGATTTCTCGTGTCCACCTCCACTATATACAACAAGAAGAACATTCAAATTTGGAGGAAATTATGTCCAAGTTCATAGCTTTAAGTGAGGAGAGGAGAATTAATCAAGAGATATCGAGTCAAAATTTTGAAAACCAAATGGAATAACTAATCAATGCCACGAACATTTTTCCTCAATACACTTGGCCCTACGACATGGATTCTGAGACTGATGGTGAGCCCGAACCAAATCTGCAACCGGATGTGCCAAATGATAAAGATGTTGAAAGAGATGAGAGACTTGGGGACCAAGAAAAGGAGATCTGCGAAGATCTAACTTTGAGTACCAACGAAGATGAGCCGATTTTGATAATGTCTCATGTACATTTTCCACCAAAGTTCAAGGATTCGAGAAATTTTTCAAGACCGTGTCCAATTGGTAGTCATGGCATTGGCAAGGCTATATGTGATATGAGAGCTAGGACAACTTTAGAGCCATGAAGGGATTAGAAAGAGAAGATAGAAGAAGACCCTATTGTGTTTGACAAGCTTCCATGCCATAATTTGATCACAGACATAATGGGGAAAGCACCTAGTGGTTTGTCGTACTTAATAGGGATCCTATCTAAAAAGATCATGCTAGGTGACTTAAATGCATTGGTGATGTGGGAACCTCCAAAAGGACAATTTTTTACTGATGGATGGATTTCCTCAACTTCCGAAGAGAAATTGGATAGCGTTTACCAGGAAAAGTCTTGTTGAAGGACTATAATTCAAGTGTTTATTGGGAGGCAACCCAAGTTTAATTTTTTTTTTAGTTTTTTTTTCAGGTTTCATATTAGTTGATAGATTTTTTTTCATTTTTTATAGGATCTAACAAGTTTGCTTCTATCATATTCACAGGTTAGTTAAGTCCAAATCAAGTGTGGTGCCCAATTCATTCCAATGTGCCTAGCGTATTCTTCAGACTTCACAGACAAGGAGATAAATTGTTATATGTCAGGGAAGTCCTCTCTTTTAATTATTCGTATCTTAGCCATTGAGGACAATGTTTGTTTTAAGTTTGGGGGTATTTATCATGTTTATTATTTATTTGGGCAATGTTTTGATAGAATTTGATTTTGGCCAATGATAAGTTGGTGGTTGATATTGTTAACTCTTAGAGAATTGATGAGCATGCTTAGTCTATATTTTAACTCATTAGTTGGTTTTCACATTACTTGCGAATTTTTTGAAATTTTTTACATATATCCATTTGTTTAGCCAGTTGGGATTGAAATTTTTGGCTAAATGCTTATGAAAGATACCATTGCAACTTGAGAAATCTTATTTGAGAATCATTCGAAGTGAAAATTAGGCACTCACATAAGTTTGGGGAAAATCTTGGGGTATTTATGAATAATAATAATAATAATAATAATAATAATAATAATAATAATAATAATAATAATTTATTGGAACCTTCTTGAGTTGAATAATTGAAGCATGTGGTGGGTCGAGATGGAGCGCAAAATGCACTTCCCAGAAACACATGCACGAGATGGAGCGTAAAACGCACTCGTTCAATGAAAAGTGGAAAACGAGATGGAGCGTAAAACGCACTCGTTCAATGAAAAGTGGAAAATGAGATGGAGCGTAAAACGCACTCGTTCAATGAAAAGTGGAAAGTGAGATGAAGCGTAAAACGCACTCACTAAATAGAGAAAACAAAATATGTGTGTTTAAAATACTTGGGAAGGGTTCATATGTGCTTAATGTTTAAATATCGGGTTGATCCTCAAGAAAAATTTGTGTTATGTTTATATTAGCGGTGATTGATGTGATAAGAAGTTTTGAAAGTCATTTTTGAAAATCTTTTATGAGTATTGGTTGATCTAATCTAAATCATGATTGGTTTGAACATATGAATGAACACACACACTTAAAGGATCAAGAGTAGATGTGAAACTAATGAAAGTTTTTGAAATTTTAGACATGACATTGTTTTGAAATTTTCTACGGGTCATTATTTAAGGTAACCTTTGAGGTCATTGTTCAAATTCATATTGATTCATTGTTTAAGTGGATCATTGTTAAAGAATGAATTTGTCTAATTTGTCTTTTTGCTTGAGGACAAGCAAATGTTTAAGTTTCGGGAATTTGATAAGTAGGTTTTATACCTAGTTATCTGGTATCTATTACTTGAATTAGTTGCTCAAACTCATGTTTCTTAGTTACTTTTCATGTATTTTGTGTTCATTTTGTAGATAATATGATTGGGAGCTGTGTGAGCGACTATTGGTATGAAAACGCAAGAAAAAGCACACTATTGCCATGAAGAAGCAAGGGAAAGCAATTCGGACATCTTTTGGACTAAAAAACACAAGCAAATACAAGAAGGGAAGGTTGAAGAAATTTTAACACCACGTTGGATGTATGTTCTTGGCTTGGAACTTGGATTTTATTGTAGATCTACTTCTTAGCTTTCCGGAACATCTTGAATCGTCCCAATCATAGTTCGGATGCGAGAGTTATGGCCTTTTTATCAACAAAGATCAAAGCTTAAGAGTTGTCATGCTTGCCATTTACATAGGATCTAATTCAATCCCGATTTCCACCTTGATACAATCCGAATCTGTCAATTCTCAAAGAATAAAAGTTGTAGATCTCGGCGATATCTTCGATTTGATAGGTGGCAGGCTCTGTAACTCCTTTCGGATCAAAAGTTATGGCCATTTGACCAGATGACACTGCAACAGAAAAAGGACAACGGCTGAGACGGGCTTTTTGTGAAGGAAACAATCGTCGGGGCGGGGGTACAAGCTGCAAAACAGTAGCATAGCCAGCCGGGGTGGGCTTTTTATGAAGAAAACCCCTGCCGGGGCGTGGGCAAGGGCCAGAACAAGTTTTTGACGCATTTGGGGTCGAATTTTGATACATTTTTGACTCCAAATTGGATTGGATTTGTTCTTAAGCAAAAAATTAGACTTATAACCTATAAATACATGATGGGAGGCATAAAAGAGATGAGATAGGATTCCATTAGATTAGAGTAGAGTAGATTAGATCAAAACCCTAGTTTTTTTTAGATTCGGAGATTGAAGTAACTTGGAGACCATTAAAGATTCAAAGTAGAAGCAAGGATGGAGCATCAAATCTGCAAACAACGGTGTCGACGTCGGGATTTTTAGTTGTCCCTTTTTGTTACTTGTTCTTTGGTGTTCTCATGTTAGGTGAGATTTATTTGAAAAAACAAGTAAAAAAGGTTCGACGTGTATAATGTCGACGATGGACTGTTAAGAGTCGCCAGTTAGTTTTTTAAATGGTTGTACCAACACAACCGAGAAAAGGTTTGCACATTGACCCAGCGATGTGACACTATTAAACGGGTCGGTGAAACCGAGATTCATTAGGGTCTGGGGACTTGATTATTCGGAGGGAAAGTGTTAGGCACCCCCTGACATCCGTGTTACCACGATGACCGCCATTTTTCAAGTAACTATTATCTATATGTGTGTGTGTGGGTCAATGTGCTGTATTTGGAAGTAGTGTGAGGCCTCGTTCGCACTTATATACACAAGGTTTGAATTTATGTAAAAATTTAATTTTTAGCAAGATATGGCAGTGATGTTTTATAAAAGAGGTTTTTCAAACACTGATGCTCAATAGTAATTAAGACCTTTTACACTTCCATTTTATTAAGTGTTCGGCTGGATTGCTTTTAATTTTTGAGATGTGAAGCATCTATAAAAAAATAATGTACAAAATAATGTCGACTTCCTCGTGGGTATGAAAACCATCTGAGGAAATTCAGACACCACAGATAAATTTACAAGCTGCTTACAGCTGAAAATGTTCATCACGGAAACTAAATCTAGATCCAATAGAATGAATCTGTTATCACATGATTTTGGCTCACATGATGCTGCAATTTGTATAAAAGTAGTAAGTATGTATATGTATATAAAAGCTGTAAATATATATATACAGACATGAACACCAACCACGAAGCACCTCCACGGGGGATCAGAAATGTAAATAAAGCTGTAAAAGCTATCAACCACCACGGAGGAAACTCCAAAGCGATTTAAACGCAAAGAAAGCTGTAAGCGATCAACCACCACGAAGTAAACTCCAGGGGACAAAATATAAATATATATATATATATATAAGCAATAAATGCACCGGATATAAAATCCAGGCTCATCGAACAGAGTTCGACACACAGTTCATATATATTATAAATATATATATATATTAAAGCGACGCCCGCATGTAAAATCCGTGGCTCATCGTAATATATATATATATATATATATATATATATATATAAGCGAAAATGCTCCTGCATCAAGTCTAGGCTCATCGAACAAAGTTCGACACACGATTAATATATATATATATATATATATATATATATATTAAAGCAAATAAATGGTCCGCATGTAAGTCTAGGCTTAATCGAGGCATAAATCGATAATGTTAGTCCATATATATAAATATATATGTATATACAAGCTGAAATAAAACCACGGACCGAAGTCCGGGCAAACACACGCAACACGACTCTCAACAGGAAGAAGGGTGTGTGCAAAGATGAAGAGAAAAGCTTTAAAGTGTGTGAGAAGGCTTACAGTGGGATGCCAAAGAAGACTTCTATATCCTTAAAGGGGATGAAACTCGGCTCCCGCCGGTATAAAAGTAGCTATATGTGAACTCACAAGTGTTTAAAATGAGAAATCACTTAGTATATTGCAAGTACAGAGCAAATTTGACATGGCTTTCTCGCCTTTTCTCTTTAAAATGGCCACCCGAAGTCCTCTATTTATAGAGGGGGGAGCCGCAGTGTACTGAGGTTTGCCCGGGTTGCCTGGTTTCTCCGGCTAAGGTCGTCTCAGAAGACGCGTGCACGGAGGCACCTTCTTATGTCCGATCGAACTTTCAGAATTGCAATCCGAGCATCCGACTGAGGTATATATGTGAGACCCCGAATTTTATGAAATAAAAGTGTTCAATTTTTTTTTCTATTTTGGTAAATAGCATGGTATTGATTATTGATGCTTATGTGATAAGTCACTTAGTTTTGTTTTATTGGTATTATTAATGTAATAAAACAGAAAAGCTTTTTATATAAAAAATGTAATACTTTTATAAAGTTATTCTATAAATGTAATATATTATATTCTATTGTGCATAGTGTTTTGCATAGTAAAATCTTTTTATATAAAATGTAATACTTTTATAAAGTTATCTCGCTTTATTAGACAATAATTAGAATATATTATATTTTATTATGCATAGTATTTGCATAAGGTCTCAGATATAGTGTTTGCATAGTAAAATCTTTTATAAAGTTATTTGTTTTATTAGATTATAAATAGAATATATTATATTTTATTTAAAAGATTTTGCTTTCAATATGGACCGTCAGATTAAAGTAAATCAATCTGGACCGTTCATGAGTTAGTTACTATGTAGTCCATTTTTCTATAAATAGAAGCTCATTCCTTCATTATTTCTTACGAATTCACTGAAACTCTAGAGAGAAATTATAGATGTAGTTCTTCTTCTATAATCTTGAGCGTATTTCTTTAGAGTTTAAGAAATCTTTGAGCGTAGTGCAAGTTTTCTTCAAGTATATTCCCGCCCTACCACTCGGAATACTTTGCTTTTTAAGGTAGGGGATATAATTGTCGTACTCGTAAAGGATATTATTATTATTTATTATTCTGTTGGAATAACCTGTATATGCAGACAACCCTATACTTGGTGAAATTCTTCTTTTATTCCATTCTTTATTATTATGTTGGAATAACATGTTTATGCGACGTACCGCATACATGGTGAAATTTTTTTAATATTCCGTTCTTTATTATCTTGTCAGAATATCCATCATGCGCGCTTATGCTGGGACTGGTTCCATTATTTATTATTCGGAATATCATGTCTGTAAGCGCTACGCCGCACTCGGGTTCCATTATTTATTATTCGTCGCTTAATATCCTGCTTGTTCGCTTACGTACTGGTTCCATTATTTATTATTCAGTTGGGAATAACTTGTCTATGCAGTCTATCGCACGCATGGTAAATCCTTCTGTTATTACATTCTTTATTATTCTATTGGAATAACCTATCTATGTGGATTACCACATGCATGGTGAATGATCCTTCATATTCATACGAATAATATTTTCATTAAAAAGGGTTTTACGCTGTAAGCGCTTTAAATTTTCCGACCTCAAAAATTCTGGAAACATTTGAAATGATAATTTGATGAGTTTTCTAGATTGTGTCCAAAAATGGCGATTTTTGGATGCATATATATTAAGAGTTATGGATTTTATGGGAAAAGACTATTTTAAAAGTAAACCCTTATAACTCCTCAGGTTAACTCCAAAATTGGTAAAATTTTATTGGGAGTACATGTATATAACAGAGGTATACCTCAGAAATTTTGGAATTTTTGGACAAAAGTACAATTTATGATAAATGTCTAAATATTCGCAGCTTTTAGCCATATAAAAAATAGTAAATGAATTTTAAAATTCGAGAAAAATATATGTTCAAGATGGGACTATATTCTTAAATCCCGTAAAAGAAATATTTTGGGATGATTTGGTATTTTCATAAAATGAACTAGTTATGAGTAAATGAATTAAATATGTTATGTGAAGTAATAAAATTGGAAAATAGGATTTTATGGCTTGAGAATCCTATATAGGGTATATGCAGATTTTGATGAGGAATTTGATCATTGATTATGAAATCTTATGAGTATGGCATTTTTGAATGATTAAATGCTTTATTTGATAAAGTGTAAACAATTGAAATAAATTGTTTATAAGTTTAAGAAATGATTAAAATATTGTTATAATATTAATGATATTAGATTATGAGATTATTAAGTGATTGATAACATTTGGTTATTATTAAACGATGGATAAATTGTATTATAAATGTTTAATATTTATCCTTTATCTCATTTGATTGATTCTTATATCATTGTCATCATCCTCATGCTTATATTGTGTTGAAAGTTATCTGTGGCCTGTAGTGCATAGATGGACTTGGTATGATTATGACCAAGGATTATTCGGTATAATCATGACCGTAATGTTACAAATTATGTGGAAAAAGTCCTCATTGGCTCGTAGTGCATTGATGGACAGTTTTTGGTATGATTATGGCTATGGATTCTCTTCGGCCAAGAGTGCAAAGATGAATTGTTTTATGGTATGATCAGGACCGTTGATGAAAACACGATTATCTTTGGCCCATAGTGCATGGATAATTCGTGGTCGTGATACTAATGAATATCTTTGGCATGTAGTGCAGGGATGATTCGATGATGTGGATTAATTATTGAGCTGAGTCTCAACGATGAAATATTAATTCATGGATGTGATAATAATGAATATTTTTGGCTGTAATGCATGGATAATTCAGTGATATGGATTGATTATCGAGCTGAGTCTCTGTGATGAAATATAAATTCATGGATGTGATATTAACGAATATCCTCGGCCGTAGTGTGGGGGTGATTCGATGATGTGGATTATTTATTGTCGAGTCTCAAATGATAAAATATTTATTATACACTTTTAAATGCGTAGAAGATACTAGATATCATGTTCTCACATGACTCTTCTAAAATACAACAGATGTCTTTGGCATGTAGTGCAAAGATGAATTGTTAATGAATATCTTTGGTAGTGGTGCAAAGATGAATTTATTAGTATGATTATTAGCGAGAATTACGATTTGGTATAACCATGATTTTTGATGTTTCGGTGAAGATAGGTGAAGAGAATTATCTTACGTCCCTAGTTGCAAAGAGGAATTTAGAACCACAATTATTATTATGAGTTATTCATATGATTGTGATGAGAACTGCTGATTTATTTTACATGGATAAAACATTATTGGTGGACTTTTAACATAGAAAGATAATAGACCTTATATGGTCTATTTGACTCTTCTAATGGATTGCTTTCGTTCATTGCAACTATGGTTGAAAAGTTTTATCATCTACCATATGTTCTAAATCTCTAATTTATTATTGATGAAAGCTATTGATAATTTAATTATCTTTAATCATGATATTCCTTCTTTGGGCTAGTTGTTGCTCACCCTTTCTCGCTTCACAATTCCTTTCGTGTAATAAGAGTGTTGTCGTAAGAGTGTTGCTTACGTCGAGCCAGGGATAACAGGGGAATAGAACAAAGCTTTCTAGTCATGGAGGTTCTCCTTAAACAAGATAGAAAAGTGTGTTGTATTCTATACAACATTTAGTAGTTATATTTGGTGAATCAAATAGGGTGAGGTGAACCCAACATTGAAAGGTGTTTTGCCACTATCATACAAGATGTCTAATGACATACAACCTCGTGTTATCATAAGATGTTGTGCCCATCCACTTCTTTGAGTATATCTACTGCACTACCTATATGATCTTGAGTTGATTTAAAATATAATATTCACTTGGAGACAGTGGAGATAGTTATATGTCCAGAGAAGACTCACCATTGGAAAGAAGATGATAGTAATCTTCTCGTTTTTCTTTGGGGTCTATTGGGTCAACCAAGGATAATTCTGTGGCCATATGATATCAATTATAACCTAGACGCATGGCCTTCCATGTACGAAGGTTTCCTTGAGCACTTCCCAAAGATTTTAGTTTCTAAAATAGTCTTTGACTATACTTTTATGTAAAGTACCATGTAAGGTTGTGGTTGAGGCACCATGAGAGTTACATACATTTGTATTAAAACTCACAGTTAACTGTGGTCGTATTCTATACTGACACTTCAACAAATATTATAAAATGAAGTTGTATTTAAATTTTGTACCATGTATTTGGCGACTCAGAATGGGTGATGTATACCTAATTTTGGGGGCGTCATAATATAGGACCTATTTCGGACCGCCGTTGTTGAGAGTTATACAATGGCATGGGATTAGAGGTTGTACGAAGTCATGAAGATGGGAAGGTGCCTTCTGGTCTTCAAGCTTCAAATTCTATCTGTTACCCTGCATAATAGTCACTCGGGATTGGTTTTCCTTGATTCTTATGGGACATTGTTGTGTAGAAATGCGTGTATGAAATTTTGAGATGGCATGATGTGGCTCTAAAGTAGCGAGATGATGACTTTGCCCCTCACCGGAGTTATCGCCGATTTGGGCTGATAAAGTAGACGTTGCACAGGGTTATCGCTGAGATTGGACTGCTGCTTATGTTGAAGGTCCTCAGTATCATCACTGAGGTGCGCCTGTATTCTCGGTGTTATCTCTGGGCTTTATACTGAATACCTCGGTGTGAGTGCCAAGGTTGAATCTGATCGCATGCATTTGAAACAAGCATTTTCGGGGTTATCGTCGGAACTGCATTCCTTGGGGTTGTCACCTAGGTTGGTAGCTGCTACTCCCATTGTTGGGACTGAGACTGGATACCTCGTTGTTATCTTTGAGATTAATCGGTCTTCTCCGGTGGAATTTCTGGTATTGGAACAGCGTGCCTCGGGGTTATCTCCGAGGTTGGAATTATTACTCCGGTGTGTGTTCTGGGGTTAAGATTGAACTTCCGGTAGTATCCGGACTTGACGTGAACTGTCCTCCGGGGTTACCTCTGAAAGACGAATTTTCGCTCCTGCAATGTCAGTGACAGGTGTACAGAAAATTTCGAATGTCTACAGATGCCCCTCTTTATCATACTCATGCAATGACATCCATGGGTAGGATAAAGAATCCGAGACACTAGAAATGCAACATGATGCAAATGTATGATGCATGTGTGCGGGGTTGTTGCCCAACATGTTGGGGATGTTGTCGGCTCCATATTGCTTTTACTGGGATTAACAATGATGACTAGATTGGAGATGTGATCATAGTCTTTTAGGATGTTGACGTTGGGGCTATCACCAAGGTCCTTAATCCTTGATATAGACTTGATTCCGAAGAGATGCATCTCATGTGTAAGAGATATCTGGGGATATAGCTTTGTCTATTTTGAAGATGTGTATAACATATTCCATCATCGATCCTCTTTGATGATGTTGACCTTTCCTAGTTTGTATCACTAGGATATGTCAAGGTTTTGCTGGATTTACTGCCAACAACATATATTATCAGGGCTGCCTGACTTTTGTTTATGTGTACTTCACCAACGTGTGAATCAACGGATGAAAACCCTTTGGGGTAGACTGTCAAGGCTGCTTGACCTTCGCTGACGTGTGAATCAACGGCTGAAAACCCTGTGGGGCAGATTGTCAAGGCTGATTGAGCCTTGCTGACTTGTGAATCAACGGTAGAAAACCTTGTCGAGCAGATTGTCAAGGCTACTTGACCTTCAACGATGTGTGTCGATAGAATATCAGATCGCGACTTCACCGGGATCCACCGGGAACTATGAATACCAATGCATCGAAATCATCGAATAGCTTTCGATGCATCGATGGGTTTACTTGCCATCAGCTGAAATAACGTCAAGGTTGCTTGACCTTCATTGATACGTATACCCATGGATGACAACGCGTGGTGACCCCCGACGAGGAATGGGTTGTAACCCCCGCCGGGGTATGCGTTGTAACTTAGGGTTACGACCATGATTTGGCGGTATTGGACCTTCGTCAGGTATTGCCGAGCATGACTTGCAACATCTGAGATCATCGGCATAGTATACCACGTGTTTGGGTGAATACCAATGAGTGATGTACAGACCCAAGGTTCAATCTGAGAGGACCAGGATTATAAGCTATTCTGCTCATTCACGTAGCGTTTTTATTCCCGATTTGACCTTTTCAGTCTGTGAGAACTCTTTTGCAACTCAAACTGGACCGAGACGAAGGGGTGGGGCCCATATAGGGGTGCTGCAGGTACACCTGCTCCAGTCGCAGATGGACCTGCGGCCAACCGTAGATGTTATAATCCTGCAGGTTGCTTTCATAAGTCATTTTCAAGTTGCGTCGCGAAGGAAATCCGAGAGCGCTTCTTCAGATCTGCTGAGTTCGGGCAACTTTCTACAAATTATGTCACTATACAAGTGTTCTACACTATCCTGGTAACGTATGGATGTATTTTTTTCCAGTTTTTATTCGTTGGAAAATGAATTATCACATAAAATGCATCTAAACACATAGTAGTGATTATGTATGCTCAAATAACTTGATAAAAAATATTCAACATAGTAAATGTTAGTATTAAACCATGTTGAACATAATGATGTGAAACAAATTTGACTTTTGAGACAGTATTCACACCTTTTTCTGTTATTTCTTATCCTATTTGAGGACAAATGAGCAAAAGGTAAAAGGCAAAGTACTCTTGGTATTGAGGTTAACCTTATGGATTGATATTTTTGATTTTTAATGCATATATTATGTATATGAGTTTGGGGTAGGTGTGCTACTGAATGGCCACCTAGGCATGCCTATGTGCATATGGATAGTCCAATTTACAAAGGGGACTATGGCAAAAAAATTTCAAAATGTAGGCATTTGATCATGCATTTTTAACTTTATTGTAGATGTATGTTAAAGTAATGCATGCATAAAATGCATTTTGAAAAGCTCCAGGCTAGAAAATACCACACCCTTTCTGAGGTAATTTGGAGAGTATTGTCTAGATATTATGGATTCGAATCATCCGAGCAATTTGTGCAGGACCACTTCTGGTGTACGGAGGAGGGCTTCTGAAGTGCCTCGACCCCGTTCTGTTAGATAGCCACGTCGGTTGGTGGAGGCGGTGATACGTCCAGTCTGGGCTGATGTGCCGGACGTTGAGGACGAAGAGGAGGATGTTCTGGTTGCGGACCCTGCTCCTACTGCACATGTTCCCCGTAGGGAGCTCCCTTGCATTCAGGTGGCAAACCAAGAGCTTCTGGGTGATTTGAGCAGACATCCCTCGATGTATTTGCACACTAACGAGGTATGATGTTAGATCTTGATCTTCCTTCTTTCCTATTGATGAGGATTAAAGGGTTTTGATGTTGATCTGCATTTCATACAGGTTCCATGCTTTACACAGCCTCGAGGTAATTGGTTTAGCATACATTCTATGTATCAGGCTCTTCATCCTGACTATAGAGTGGTAGTGCATGACTGGGGATTTGGAGCATTCTTTTCCATCCTTCCCCGTCGTTGTCCTTGGGGTTACCTCAGGGCATTGTCTGAGCGATGGTTTCATCAGACTCAGTCACTCCATTTGTTGGACTGTGAGGTGATAATGACGCTGATGGATTGGCGATTTATCACGTGTATGGAGTTTGGAGGGCACCATTGCCTTGCTGGCGGATATTACCCCACCGTCGCCGATCCCTTGTTAGGAGTTCGGCGTGAGGCGCTTCAAGGCGGGGACGTAAAGTCGCGCAGGTCCTTTTGAGCGTAGATGCTATGAGAGTGGTCATTGAGTGAGCCCATGCCCGGCGATGTTAGAGTCGGGGATCGCATTCTTCTGGTGATTGTTCTCGATGATCATTAGGGGCTTGCCATACAGAGATAACTCTTTTACGATTTCCTTCGCTTTGATCAGCGCCACGCGTCATGTGGACCATATTGGAGAGTATGATTGGGGTTCCTACACCTTTGCCTATTTCCTCAAGGGCATGCGTATGCGCTCACAAGATTTGAATGAGGCTTAGCTAGGATTTTACCCATTTCTGCTGGTGAGTATTTCTCTTATCATTTCCCATTTATAGGTTAAGTGTGTTTACTGGCCACAGATGTTTTGCCATTGTGTTGGCAATTTTGGGCCTATGAGAGACTCCCATGCTTGCGTCCTATGAGTGTGTTAGGTTTAGATACCTATCTACGAGGACGACGATGGCATCATTCCATATTGGTGGAGGTCCCTGTAGCTGAGGGTTTCACTCACTGCCACCTGCAGCTGGAGTTGTTGACAACTGATATTATCATATGGATTCCCTATTCTGGGGAACCTTTGGCCATCAGTTTTGAGGATGGGTACCAGACTGGCATCGAGTATGTGATTTCCACCCGGAGAGTTCTTATCTTTACAGATGGAGGATGGGAGCTCTATTTAGGAAAGCATGCTATTAGGTGCACCACAGGGGAGATTGGCATGCCGATCTTGCCTCCTGCCAGGCGTCACTGGCCTGTATCACAGTCACCCGTCACTGATATCCCATTGTTGGGGGTTGACGACTTTGCATTATCAGAGGGTCCTTGCACTCAAGAGATATTCCAGCGTTGGTGGTTCCCTCGTACTATTGGAGCCCATTCCCGCGCCACTCAATTCATGGGGGATATGGTTCCAGGATCCGTGATGATGACTGATTGGATAGCTTGTGTCCGAGATCCGACTCATGTGACACAGATTGACAGTTTGACCCGACGACTTGACCAGGCACATTCCTTTATCCGGCATTTAGGCAGAGATCCGGCAGAGGCAGATTCATTTGATCCTTCCAACTCAGGCGTTGGCCCCTCAGATGACCCATTTGGTTTTTCCGGTGCAAGATCCTCCTTTATATAGGCCTAACATCCCTGTTGATAGAGATCCAGTGACTCAGGAGGAGTTACATCAGGTGGACAGGATTGATGATGTAGACATTGACACCATTGTCTTCTTCTGATGTGTATTCTCGTTATCTCTTTTGATAGGCCTCTGTTAGCTATTTGGTGGTTGTGCCCCATTCTCGCTATATCTTTTGATAAGCCATTGTTAGTAGTAGGGCGTCTGTGTCCCATTTCACTATATTTGTAGATGTACAAAGATGTTGTATTAGATGTTGATATACTTAGGAATGTATACACAGTTTTTCATTCCCTATATCATATTACCATCTATTATCTGCAATGCATGTATCATGTTATGCATATGTATGTATGTTCAGAGATATTCAGCTTTGACCCTTGGATGGTCTTATGACACGGCCTGTACAGATGTCTTCTTCGACAGTTAGCCGTATTGATCATAACCCACCATCATTGGTGGCATCTGGTATGCGATCGTGGTATGATAACATGTCACCATCAGACAGGGTGACCGTAGATCATTTGTTGCAGCATACTATGACCATGTTGATGTTTCAAGTTCCCACATGATTCGTGGATGGCATGCTAGAGCACTGGTTGTCGGAGAGGCAGGTTTTTCGATTTGAGACCCAAGAATTAACTCCCACTCTGAGGAGTATGCACAATTGACGATGCTGCTGCTGGATAGACCTTGCGTGCATATGGCTTTGGGGGACATGAGTCGACGGTTCATGACCCTCACTGGATTGAGGCGTAGGGTGGTACAGGATGAGCTTACATCTAACCACGTTATATCCCAGCATTTTCTGTTTGATAGATTTAGCTCTAAGGATAGTTATACACGACATTTTGGGGATTTCACCACACCGAAGGATCATTGGCGTCTAGCCAGGGTGGATGTACTACTATTATGCTTATTATCGTATGTCTATATGCCACGGTACATGAATGAGATAGACATTGGATTCATCATGGCAGTGAGAGCTCTCAGAGAGGGTCGTACCATCATACCAATGATTTTAGTAGAGACTCTGAGGTCAGCTACATACTACTGCACTTATCCGACAAGAGTATTTACGGGCAGCTCGGTCATGCTATACGTGTGGTTTATGTCACACTTGTGATCGATTGGCACTTTCAGATGGCATGGGTATTATTTCACCCATGATATAGCCATGTCGTACTCCTTTCAGCCATCGGAGTGTACGGACGCTATGTCTTGGTCTATGTTCTTGGCGGATATCAGTGATCCGTTTAGCATATTACCGTGTTCGGGGCTCAGCTCACCTTACATCTTTATTACTCATGCTACGGGCATGGATTACCTCCCTCTGGCTATTTTTGAGGGGCATGACTACCTACCACCCGCTGGCCGTGATGTCGCATTTTGACTAGTTCTAGAATTTTCATTCTTTTGAGGGGGCGTTAGGACAGCGTTTAGCTTCTCGCTATCTTTCACCAAAGGACCGATCCCGTATGTATGCATGTTGGGATCAGCGTGAGATAACTGCTTTTTTTGTTAGTCATCCAGGTTGTTCATCATAGTATTTTGTGTGGATGGAGATGATATTTCATCTACGCATATGACAGATCCACGATGATCGATATAGTGATTCGAGTATTACGTATTGTGTAACAACTCGATATTTTCTATATAAATAAATTAGAAATTTTGCGTATAAATATATTTTTTTATTTTAAAGATGAGGACTTGTACAAGATAATATGTATATGTATTTATGTGGTAAAAAAAAATATTTATTACATGAATGTTTACAATAATTTTATTTTAGAATTATTGCACATTATAAACTATATTCTTATAATAATTAATTTTGTAGTAGAAATATTTTTATTATTTATTTTCCATGAAAATATAATTATATATTATTTAAATAATATATGAAATGATTATTAGAATTATTATAATAATTAATCTATTTTAATATATGATTTTATGCTAATTTAATTAAGTTAATTATTTTAACTTAATTAATAATATTATATAGGAAGAATAAATCGGATATGGAATCCAAACCCTAATTTTGGATTTTGATCAAAGAATGAGAATAATAATATAATATTAATTATATTTCAGTGTTATAAGCATGTATGTTATGTGTGTAAGGATAATGTGTAAAACAGTTTTAAGGTAGCATGAAAAACCCAAGTATTATTTTAATAAACCTTAATTCGATAGTCAAATAAGACTGTAAGATTTCAAGTAATTACGTTATGTTATGAATATCCCGTGTTATGTGGTATATGATTTGTATTCTAAGTGTTAATGAAAACCCTAATTAGTAATTAAAACCCTAATTTTGAAAAAAAAATCCTAAATAATATTTATAAACCCTAATTTTCTATACTAACCCTAATTGTCAAGTGGGAAAACCCTAATTTGAAACTCAATTATGAGTTAGAAACGGTTATGTAGTTGTGCTAAATGAAGTATGTTACGTATTATAGAATTTAATGTTAATTAGAGAAACCCTAATTAATATTTAGGAATTCTATTTTCTAGAAACCCTAATTTCTAAATTAGTAAACCTAATTTCTAAATTAGTAACCTTAATTTTCTAAAATGAAACCCTAATTGCTAGTTGTAATCCTTAATGCTAATTAGTGGACTTTAAACCCTAATGATCATGTATAAAGTAATTAGAAAACTAATCTAATTTAGAAAACCCTAATTACAAATTTTAGAAACTAATTTTTTTTTTTTTTTTTTATTTATTTATTTTTATTTTTTTTTTTGTACAAACCCTAGTTGGAAAATCTTACAATTTGTGCTAAACCCTAAGGGTTTGTCAAGATTACAAGTTTGCCCTTAATTGTAAAAGCCAAAAGACATTTGTCGGCGTCGGGATTTTTGGGTGTCCCTTTCCGTTACTTGTTCTTTGGTGTTCTCATTTTAGGTGAGATTTGTTTAAAAAAGCAAGTGAAAAAGGTCCGACATGTACAATGTCGACGATGGGACTGTTAAAAGTCGTCAGTTGGTTTTTTAAATGGTTGTACCAACACAACAGATAAAAGGTTTTCACATTGACCCAGTGATGTGACACTGATATACGGGTCGGCAAAACCGAGATTCATTTAGGGTCCAGGGACTTGGTTATGCGGGGGGAAGGTGTTAGGCACCCCCAACATCCGTATTACCACGGTGACCGCCTCTTTTCAAGAAGCTATTATCTAAGTGTGTGTGTGTGTGTGTGTGGGTCAATGTGCTGTTATATGGAAGCTGTGCGAGGCCTCGTTCGAACCTATATACACAGGGTTTGAATTTATGTAAAAATTCAGTTTTTAGCAAGATATGGCAATGATGTTTTATATTAGAGGTTTTTCAAACCCTGGTGCTCAATAGGAATTGAGACCTTTTACACTCCCATTTTTATTAAGTGATCGGCTGGATTGATTTTATTTTGACGAATGCGAGGCATCCGTACAAAAATAATATACAAAATTAATGCCGACTTCCTCATGGGTATGGAAACCATCTGAGTAAATTAGGACATCATCGAGAATAATTTACAAGCTACTTACAAATTGAAAAATGTCCATCACGGAACCTAATCTAGATCCAATGGGATGAATCAGTGATCACATGATTCCTAAAGCATGTAATGTTGCAATTTCTATAAAAGCAATAAATGTATATATATAAAAGCGGTATATATATATATATATATATATATATATATATATATATATATATATATATATATATATATATACGGACATGATCACCAACCACGAAAGCACCTCCATGGGGATCGAAATGTAAATAAAGTCAAAAAGCTATCAACCGCCACGGAGGAAACTCTAAAGCGAACAAAACATAAATAAAGTCAGTAAAGTGATCAACGACCACTTACTAAGAAAACTCGAGCGGGATAATATATATATATATATATATATATATATATATATATATATATATATATAGCGAGAAATACATCTGATGTAAAATCTGTGCTCATCGAATGAGTTCGACCACAGTTCTTATATATAAGTATATATATATATAAAAGCGAGTAAACGCATTCGGATATAAAATCCAGGCTCATCGAACAAAGTTCGACACACGCTTAATATATATATATATATAAATGTAGATATATATGAAAGTAATATGCACACAAGCCAATAATGTTTGATGATAAAGCATATACTTTGTAACAATCTTATTTTATTTATTAATAAAAAGTATTAATTTATTAAAGGCTTTTAATTATCTACATGATGTTGTTTTATAATATGTGATAAACCCATAGTTTTAAGCAAATAATGATTGATCATTCTAATGAGATAAATTCTTAGAAAGATTAAAACAAAATTTCTAATCAGATTACTAAATTTAGTGAATCTTATAGATTGGCGTAATATGCTTAAAACTATTGAATAGTGATCCCAATCATTTGTATGGTACTAAAGCAAGTATGGGTATTATTAGAGAATAAGTTCAATTGAACGTGGCTCGCTAAGGAATACTAATGGAGTTTTATAAGGAATGTAGTAATCAATAAAGAATCTACTTGAGATCATCATAGTATCTTAATATGAATACTTTGAATTCCTTAGAAATGTCAAAGGGTATGTGATAATAAGATAAGA
Source organism: Panax quinquefolius (assembly GCA_020205615.1). NCBI lineage: Eukaryota > Viridiplantae > Streptophyta > Magnoliopsida > Apiales > Araliaceae > Panax > Panax quinquefolius. Next base: position 114,296,053 of record CM035172.1, read on the forward strand.
TAATGATAATCAAAAAGAATCTACCACTTCTATAAAAGAAGAGAATCCTTGTGATTCGATAAATGACAACCCAAAGAGTCCTTGGCGATGCGGAAAATGAAATTAGAAAGGAGTTTCTAATTTGCATTATTTGAAGTTGTGCATTTAAGGATCGAAATACATATAATTAAATAAAATAAGACTTGTGAAATTCCATATCTTATATTTAATTGGGACATCAGTATGGTGGAAGGATTGAATTGATTTCAGTAACTATTTACTCAAAGGTTCTTTTATGATTAATGTTGAAATCTATATTATCCGGAAAGTCGCTGATCGCTAGGGAGGCTTATCCCTATTGTAGAATAAATATTATTTATTTAAATAAATTAATTGTTTAATTTATTTATTTAAATAAGATTAGAATTGTTCTAATTGATTTATTCACAACCTAGGTTTAATATGGAGAACCTAAAGGGTCACACCATAAAAGGAAGAATAATTATTTAAGAAGTTAATGGCATAATCGTAATAATATGTTAAGTATATTTAATTTAATCTATGGTTTTAGAATAAATTAAATAGCTTAATATTTATTATTTAATATTTTAGAAATATTAAATATAAATTAATAAGAGGAGTCTTATTAATATTATTACAATTATTATTATTTTAATTTCTAAAAGAGTTTAGGAATTAATTTAATATAAGTACTCTCATTTATTCCTAATTGGATTAGGAAGGAAAATTAGTTAAAGGAGTTTAATTAATTATCCCTAATAAGATTAGGGAGCTTAATTAATTAAAAGAATTTAATTAATTAAATAAAACCCAATTCCTTAATTGTTAAGATGGGTTGCCCACATCTATAAATAAGAGGAGTCTTATTATGGGTGTTGTGGGTTGTTGACTTTTTCAACATACTGACATAATTCCAATTGTTGGGAGAGTACACCTTTCTATAGAGATAGAAAAACTAGGGTTTAGCCAACCACCCTTTTCTTGAATCATTATTATTCCTTGGTGGATCACCTCTGAGAGGCCAAACATATGGGTGGCTAACGTTGATCAAAGGAAGGAACAAAACCCGTGGATTCAAGTTGAACGCGAAAAGGATTTGGAGGTGAACTTGTACACGAGGAAGCTCGATCTTCAAAGGTATGATTTTATTCTTTATCTTTTCGTTTAATTAATAATTGTGCATAAAGGGTGATCCGGGTTTATGGTTTGTAAATTTTTTTAAACTCTGATTTTTCCACGTTTCCGCATTTTTATGCAATTTGATTGCGCACATGAATATTACAAACCTAATAGTGGCATCAGAGCCAAACCTTTATGCGAATTATTAATTGTTTGATTTAATATGTATGTTGATATGTGTTTAGAACAATTTAATTGGGCATTATTTTGTTGTATAAAATTTATAAAAAAAAAAAAAAAAAAATCCGACCCGTTTTTTTTATTTCGTGTGAATGCTTACTTTGATTCATGCCAGGAGTTAATTTTTTAAGAAGGCAACATCACAGAAGTCTCAAGGATTCTTAAATGGGTCACATTAATATTAAGGCCACGCGGATTCACATAAGAAAAGGGAATCTAATTTTTATTTTTTTTTCAAAGAATGGAAACCTCGTGCTTTGGTAGTATATATATGAAAAAAAACCGGAAAGGTGTTATCCTTAAATACGTGGCTACTTTTTTCAATATATATATATATATATATATATATATATATATATATATATATATATATATAATAGTTAAATAGTTAAAAAGTTAACTATTATTCCTACGTGGCATGATTCCTTGGTATCACGGATCACATGAAGTTTGATAATATATATTACATTTTGGAGGGGATTTATCCCACACGGATTTTGTAATATTATTAACTATTTTAATATTAAAATAAATAGTTTATTTTAATTTTAAAATTAAATTTCATACTAACTAATTGGAGTTCAAATTGGATTCTATTTTTTCTTAAATAAAGAGTTTATTTAGATATGAAATAAGATTTAATATTATTCAAAATAAAAGAGTTTATTTGTGAATAGGAAAGAGAATCCTAATTTCCTTAAATAAAGGAGTTTATTTATATATGAAATAAGATTTCATATTATTCAAAATAAAGGAGTTTATTTGTGAATAGGAAAAGAAATCATGTTTCCCTAAATAAAGGAGTTTATTTTTTTTTTACATGGAATTGGATTCCATAATTAATTAAAATAAAGGAGTTTATTTTGATTAAGATTTTGATTAAAATAAAATAGTTTATTTTATTCAAAATAGGATAAATTAAAATAAAATAGTTTTATTTTGATTTAAATTTGGATTAAAATAAAGGAGTTTATTTTGATTCAAAAATAGATTTTATACTAACTAAATTTGCCCATTAAATGATATCAATATATATATTAAATGTTTATTATTCATAAGATGAATGTTATTTATTGATGCATATGGTGATGTGTATGATAATAAATGGGATTGATTATGGACTATTGACCAATGCGATTGGATTTTATTTTAGTTGGATGCATGAATGTATGGGTTTTATTAAATGGGGTCTACGTACCTCGTCTTCTCTAATTTTTCTTAATGTAAATTCTGTCTCCCTCCTATGTACTTCCCCTTGACTGCTGATCAAGGCTTCTATTTATTTTAAATAGTTTTGTAATAGGAATAGTTAGAATTAATTTTGAAGAATTAGAGATCAAGGAACAAGGAGCGCTTGAAGACCCGTTTGTAATGGAGCCCGGGTTTAAATGTAATAGTTATATTTAAATATTATTTCTTGCACCCTAGGGTTTGACCTTTTGGTTCACTTGGTGGCTCTAGTGAACCAAACTAGAATAAAAGTCCATAATCAATTCGGGTAGAATATAGTATTCTATATGTGCATGCTTATACTATATATATTATATATTATGCAAACATGCTTCGCATGTTCATTAATATATTACGCGTATTTTATATATATATGTAATGCGCGCTAAACAAGATGAGACAAATTAATAACAAACCCCTCAATTTTTATATTAAGTCCTAAGCGCTCAAAGATATTTGGAATATCGAACGTCAAGCTTTCTAGCATGATAAAATTAATAGAGTATTAAATATTTAATATGAGTTTGTTGTGTCACCACAAGGCAAGTATTAAGTATTTAAGATGTTAATTTATCACATTTGATGCTTATAAAGAAAATTGAACAATATTGTTTTGTTGTGTCACCACAAGGATGATATTTTTTTTTTTTGAATATATGGAGTGCTAGGTTGACTTAACTTGGATAATTTTGATTCTGGATGTGCCACCACTTGATCAAAATAATCTAAGAGGCAAAAGAAAAGGAGTTGCATAGTTGATGTAATTGACAAAAGTTGCCTACCTATTTATTTATATATAGTTTGTTGTGTCACCACAAGGCTATATACATTTGAAATGGGATCCTTATTCTCACTAGCAAATCTTTAATTAGATTTTGCCCAACTATATAAGTGAGGTAATATAGTTTGAAGAAAATAGTGGGAGATACCAATTTAAAACAAGACCTAAATTATTTTGGTAATTAATAAAAGAATGTATGTTAAAATGTTGTTAATTACAAATTCATTTACGTAATTTTACAATGTCTAAAATTACTATCATCACGAAGCATATTAGATGCTAAATTAATCGAACCAATTACATTACTGGATTGGTTAAGGAATTTGAGAATAGTTCTCATAGGTGAAAAGCTATCTTATGTCCTTAATACGCCTATCCTCAAGAATGGTTGCGCATAATGCCTCGAGGAAGACATTGCTACTTTTAGAAAGTGGCAAGATGATGCACAGATTGGCTCATCGCATCATGCTCGCATCCACGAGTAACGAGCTTCAGCCACGGCATGAAACTATGGATGCTTCTAGTATATTCCCGCACATCAAGTAGTTGATGGTGAGGAAAGTAGGACCGATAGATATCGATATCTAAGGAGCTCTTCCGATCTAGAATGGCCAATGGCACTATAAGATGCATAAAAAGTTCTTAACATAATCAATTTGATTGATCAATTAGGACAACAGTTTTGTCATGGATGGAGAGTTGAGCCAAGATTTGATCTTGCCCTCACTCCCTACTCCTTTCACAATTGTTGTGAATTTTTCATATGAACAAGCTAGATATCGCCTTCACCGATTTGCTTAACATGTTGAAAAATGTTGAGAGTCACTTTCCAACCAAGAAAGATCAAGTCTTACTGGTAGGGGCCAAAGGATCTTCTGAAAAGAAGAACGATCCTAGAAGGTATATAGAAAGGCATAAATAAAGGATAATAAGAACAAAACTGATACGGATAGCAAAGGAGTTTGCTTCCACTGCAATAAGCCTGGACACTGGAAGAAAACTGCGAGAAGCATCTTGCAGAGGCTAACCAAAGAAGTTTAGTGAATTTTCGATTATATACGCTTTTGTTCATGATTGAAATAAATTTTTCTTTAAGTCAAGGTTCTACTTGGGTATTGATACCGACTTTTGGTTATCATAAATATAGATTTATGAAGGGACCAAGCGTAAGTAGAAAGTTAAACAAAGATAAGTAATCCTATGTGTGGAAAATGAAGCAAAGGTTGCTTTGCATTAGCTATAGAAACTTATAGTTTAGCATTGCCTACGGCAAATCTATTAAGTCAATAAGTTGTTATTGTATTCCAGCCTCTTGTTAAAAATATTATTTCCATTTTATTGTTGGACAATGAAATCTTTGGTATTATAATTAAGAACAATTGTTGTTCTATTTATAATAATAATGTTTTGTATAGAACTGTAATATTACTTAATGGATTTTGTATACTGACTTACGTGAAAAAATATATTTTGCAAATTGAACAAACTAGTATAAGAAAAGGAGATGATCATTCAAAGAGTTGAATGTGTGTATTTGCTGAAATACAAGTGTGAATTATTTGAAAGGTTCAAAGAATTCAAAAGTGAAACAAATTGACAAAGTATTAAGATTCTTTGATTAGATCAAGGAATAAATACTTGAGCAATAAGTTTCTAGATCATCTCAAATGGTTTTCTCACAATGGACGCCTCCAGATACGCAATAATTGATTGATGTATCTGAAAGGAAAAATCGTACCTTGTTGGACATGGTGCGGTCCATAATAATTTTACCGACATTCCAGTATCCTTCTAGGATCATGTCCTAGAAATGGCTACATATCTACAAAAAGGTAACCTCAAAATCCATTTAAAACTCCATAAAAGTTATGGATAGGGAGGATTCCTAATCTTAAGTATGTTAAGATAAGGGGTTGTCTAACTTATGTGAAAAGGTTTCAAAGGATAAGCTTGAGACAAGATTTGACAAGTGTCGATTTGTGGGACATCCTAAAGTAAGTTTAGGGTATATGTTCTATAATTCTACTTAGCAAAAGGTGTTTGTTGCGAAACACGTTGCCTTCTAAGATAAAGGTGTTTATCATTGAAAGGGCTAGTGGGAGGATAATAGATCTTGAAGAGTTCAAGAACCACAAAATACTATAAGTCAAATAAGAGGAACCTGTAGATAGACCTATTATACCACAACCAAATCGTAAATCGAATAGTACCAAGATACACGGGAGGTATGGATTCATCATAGATGATGATGATGAGGTACACATCATAGAAGATGATGATCCAGTTACATATGATGAGGTAAGTGTTGTAGACACTCAGAGAAATGGATTGAAGCAAGTTTCTCAAATATGGAACATTCATTTTGATGAGGCAATCAAAAGAGTTTGATTTTATCAAAAATAAGAATGAACCTAGTGTGTATAAAAGGGTCAGTGGGAGCATCGTGACATTCCTAGTACTATATATTGATATACTACGGATAAGGAATGACATACCAATGCTACAATCAGTAAAGATAAAGTTGTTTAAACATTCCTCCATGAATGATTTGGAAGAGTATCTTAATTGGGGATATAAATTTATATAGATAGATTCAAGAGGATGCTCGACTTAACCCAAGGAATGTATATTCATTTGATGCTAAAGTCGTTTAGCATGGCAAGCTCCAAGAGATGTTTCATGTTGATGAGCTATGGGGTGTATCTCTCTTAATAGTCCCCACAGACTCCTGAAAAGAGATGTCGCATGAGTGACAATCATGTACGCAATGAAATATACGAGACCTGATGTTGATCAACATATATCCCGGAGAAGTTCACTATGAGTCGCTGAAAACATCTTAAAGTGCTTAACCCAAGACTAAGGATGTGATCATATTCATGGTGGGTCTTAATTAAAACTAGAGGGCTTAATGACTCAAGTTTTTCGTACGCACCAAGATGACGTAAAAATCCACTTTAAGGTAAAGCGTTATCTTGAACAAAGGGTGCGATGAATTGAAAGGTTCCAAACAAAGAAAAAGAGTTCTTTGGTATAGTGATAAAGACAAAGTATATAGCTATAAATGAAGTCGCAAGTTGATTGTTTGGATTAAAAGTTCATTACAGAACTAGGAATAGTTCCTAAGTCTCATCTTGGATCTAAACATGTGTTGTGGCACTTTCATTTGATTATTAGAATAATTGAAAGATGGGAAATCACTATAGAGATAGTGGACTCTCATGAACAACATTACATATCCATTAACTAAAGCTTATCCAACAACAGGATAATCGTCACTTAGAGAAGAAGAGTATGGCGATTGGCTTTAGTGCAAGTGGGAGATTGAAAGTAATATGCACACAAGCCAATCATGTTTGATGATAAAGCATATACTTTGTAACAATCTTATCTTATTTATTAATAAAAAGTATTAATTTATTAAAGGCTTTTAATTATCTACATGATGTTGTTTTATAATATGTGATAAACCCATAGTTTTAAGCAATGCTTTTAGAATAATGATGATGATCATTCTAATGAGATCTAAATTCTTAGAAAGCTTAAAACTAAAATAGTTCCCAATCATTGGATTACTAAATTGGGGATTAGTGAATCCGGATAGATTGGTACATACGTTGCTTGCTCATTGGATGAGGATGATTGATCTCATGATCATTTGTGTGGAGTCACTAAAGCAAGTATGTAGGTGCTTATTAGAGAATAAGTTCATCGAACGTGGCTCGCTAAGGAATACCTAATGGAGTTTTATTTGCTGTCAATAGGAATTCTCAGTAGTGATAGTAGTACAAGTAATCCTTGGACTTGAGATCATCATAGTATCTTATGTATGATGAGTTATACTTTGACTTATTCCTTAAGACCCTTAGGGTATATCAAAGGGTATGCTTGGGTATAATAAGTTGTACGTGGAGATAATGTATAATCAATAAAGAATCTACCACTTCTAATAAAAGAAGAGAAATGTCCTATGTGATTCGATAAATAACAACCCAACCCGTAGTCCTTGGTTAAGGCAAAATGAAATTAGAAAGGAGTTTCTAATTTGCATTATTTGAGTCAGGCATTTAAGGATCGAAATACATATAATTAAATAAAATAAGACTTGACAGAAATTCCATGTCTTATATTTAATTGGGACATTGTATGGTGGAAGGATTGAATTGTACAGTAACTATTTACTCAAAGGTTCTTTTATGATTAATGTTGAAATCTATATTATCTGGAAAGTCGTTGATCGCTAGGGAGGCTTATCCCTATCAGAATAAATATTATTTATTTAAATAAATTAATTGTTTAATTTATTTATTTAAATAAGATTAGAATTGTTCTAATTGATTTATTCACAACCGGTTTAATATGGAGAACCTAAAGGGTCACACCATAAAAGGAAGAATAATTATTTAAGAAGTTAATGGCATAATCGTAATAATATGTTAAGTATATTTAATTTAATCTATGGTGATAGAATAAATTAAATAGCTTAATATTTATTATTTAATATTTTAGAAATATTAAATATAAATTAATAAGAGGAGTCTTATTAATATTATTACAATTATTATTATTTTAATTTCTAAAAGAGTTTAGGAATTAATTTAATATAAGTACTCTCATTTATTCCTAATTGGATTAGGAAGGAAAATTAGTTAAAGGAGTTTAATTAATTATCCCTAATAAGATTAGGGAGCTTAATTAATTAAAAGAATTTAATTAATTAAATAAAACCCAATTCCTTAATTGTTAAGATGGGTTGCCCACATCTATAAATAAGAGGAGTCTTATTATGGGTGTTGTGGGTTGTTGACTTTTTCAACATACGACATAATTCCAATTGTTGGGAGAGTACACCCTTTCTATAGAGATAGAAAAACTAGGGTTTAGCCAACCACCCTTTTTCTTGAATCATTATTATTCCTTGGTGGATCACCTCTAGAGGCCAAACATGGGATGGCTAACGCCGATCAAAGGAAGGAACAAAACCCGGTGGATTCAAGTTGAACGCGAAAGGATTTGGAGGTGAACTTGTACCGAGGAAGCTCGATCTTCAAGGGTATGATTTTATTCTTTATCTTTTCGTTTAATTAATAATTGTGCATAAAGGGTGATCCGGGTTTATGGTTTGTAAATTTTTTAAACTCGATTTTCCACGCTTCCGCATTTTTATTTGATTCAATTTGATTATTACAAACCTATATATATATATATATATATATATATATATATATATATATATATATATATATATATATATATATATATATATATATATATATATATAACCCATTTATTTGCCAATGCCAACAAGCTCTACTTAAGCTTATAAAAAAAAAAAATTATCCAAGGCTAGGAGATCGCTAGAGCAACCGACAATGGGTTTGATACATATATATATATATATATATATATATATATATATATATATATATATATATAAAAGCAATAAACGCTTCGTATCATCTAGTTTAGGCTTATCGAGATAAAGTTGACACAGTTTATATATATATATATATATATATATATATATATATATATATATATATAAAGCAAGTAAATGCTCCAGCTCGTGAAATTTAGTATAGGGGATCATATATATATATATATATATATAATATATATTACAAGAAATGCTCCAGAGTAGGAAAGCTCAATCCACGATTTATTGGTCCATTTCAAATTCTTGATTTAGTAGGAAATGTAGCCTATAGACTCGCGTTACCTCCGAGTATGTCTCGTGTTTATAATGTGTTTCACATATCCGTATTTCAGTAAATATGTGAAAGACCCGAATCACGCTATAGAGTTAGAACCTAAGAGATAGCCAAAGACTTAACGTATGAGGAGGTACCATCAAGATCTTGGATAGGAAGGAGCATGTCCCTACGCCAAAAAAAAGTCATACCACAAGTTAAAGTTTTGTGGAGGAATCATGCTTTATAGAGAATGACACGAGAATTGAAACGGAAATGAAATCGAGGTATCCTCACCTTTTCAAACACTGTATGTACGTCCAATTTCGAGGATGAAATTTCATAAGGAGGGAGGTTGTAAGACCCCAACTTATTATTAATGAAATTTAATTTTCTATTTTTATTATTTTGAAATAGTAAGGGTTGATTTGATTAATGTGGATAGTTATGGGTAAAATACGCAAATATTTCAAAATAAGCAAGTGGTTATAAAATATTCATTGTTGTTTGGGAATATTCGTTTGGTCGTGGAATATTCTTCACGTCGGGAATATTCGCATGCACGATGCAGCGATCTTTTGTGGGCCCCATAACTAAAAAAGCGATTGGATGAAGAAAACGACAAATATAAGTTGTTTAAAAATAAAGGCGTAGTTGTTATCGTTAATCTTGTTAAAATACTTGGTGGTTAAAAATACGAGATGACTACGCGTATTGCACCAATTATTGATTCTTACGTAAGAAGGCACTACTCAATAATGGTTACGATAATTACTGCTCAAAGATTTTATTGATTTAATAATTGTCATGCGTTGATATTTTATATTGTTGTTGTTTCAATAATTATCATTACACAAGATTTTTCATTATCGAAACAATAATTCATATTATTTGAATAATATTATTAGATAACATTATTGGCAATGTCTAGAAAGTTCTGTCTAAGAGAGGTTTGGTCACCTAATCAAGCCAAAGAAGGAGAAATTCTTATCGAAAGCCCCTCTTTCCTGGAACCGCCTCGTCACAATATTGTGATTCAGTAATATTATTTGTGAATAATTAATTATTGATTCATATGATGAGGAAAATATTGATTTTATGTGGATATAGATGGAGAAAATTTTAATGTGACAATTGTTGAAAATTAAAAATTTTATCTTTTTTCCGATAAAATAATTCATTTAAATATATTATTATATTTTAATAATATAATAATGGTGATATTTTTACAACGAATGTGGGATATATGAGTATACAAGGAGGAAGAGTATTTTTGTTGCAATAAATGTTTAAAACATGTTAAACATGTTTGGTGGACCCCATTAATCGATCCGAAATTTTATTATAAATTTGTAAAATCGCCCATTTGTGGATTTCTTTGCCAATTTCTATTTTGGAATTTGGGAAAACTTTCTTCCGCAAAGTTGTAGAGAATTGAATTTCCTATAAAAGTTGAGAGATTCAATTTTCTGATAAAAGGGCTATTTATTATGAATTATTGAAGTTTGAAGTTCAAATAATTGATTTTTGGAAGTTTTAATTATTTATTTTATGAAAAACGTTTTTTTTTTTACTTTTCTAGAAGGTGGCATGTGGGAAATGCTAGGAGCTGAATTCTAAAGTGGGCGATGAATTTGATATATATATATATATATATATATATTAATTTATTAAATTTTCTGCTTTTTGGTGTTCTAAGCATTTTCTATAAATAGGTGCTTAGGTTAGAATTGAAAATCACACCGTAAACTCAAGTTTTCTCTCTCTATATTATCGAGCGTATTCTTGTGAGTATTTTGAGTATATTTTGAGTATTGCTATATACTGCAAGTTCAAGTTCAAGTCATAGCCTTTATATCCGTGTTTCAACTAAAAGACTGTCTTTGTGAGGTAAGGGATATTATTATTTTTTCAGAATGATATTATTTCTTCAATATCATTATGTTTGAATATCGATCTCAAGTTTTTATCAAATTTGGAACTTTTGGTGTCTGAGAGTTACTTGCTCACGATACGACCACTATTCACGATATCTTTACACTATTCACGAATATTTACACTATTCATCGAAAAATGAAAATTTTCCTTTTCGTCCCAAAATATCTATTGTGGATACTAGCTTTCATTGTATCCATGTTTTGATCATTCTTGAATTTTACACCACTATGATTATTTTTGAGGTATTTTTGGACATGGATAAAACAAAGTACGAATCCTTAATCCTTAATCCTTGTCATTTTGTTTCAATGGATTCGCTTTTTAAAAATATGTTTCATCATCCTCGCCTTAAATGATGATATTATTGAATATCTTTGGCTCAGAGTGCAAAGATGAATGATTTCGATGAATATCTTTGGCCCGTAGTGCAAAGATGAACAGTGTTTAGATGAATACATGACTAATCGATGAATATCTTTGGCCTGTAGTGCAAGATGAATATTTGATTCCGTATGTATATTGATTGATGTTATAGGGATAAAAGATAGACGATGAACTTTTAAATTCATACATAGAAGATAGTAGTTTGCATTCTCTACTTAACTCTTCTAATGAATTATTATTTCCGCTGCGAATATTGATTTAAAACTTGTTGTCTATTTTATTCTATTAGATTGTTTCCCTATTGAAGACTAACGATAATTTATTGTATATTATCTTAGTCATAATATTCTTTACTGGGCTAGTTGAGCTCACCCTTTTCCTTGTTGTTCCATTTTTCTTCTCAGGAGGCGAGAATGTAGCTAGTACTAGTTGGGGTATGGAATGAAGGTTCTAGAGAGAGTTGTTTAGTAGTCCTCACCATTTTTGTAAAATAATGTATCAATAATTATGATGGGGATTTATTTGCGTGTGGATATTGTCTAGATGGCAATATCTGTATTTAAACTCACAATTTATATGTTGTAATAATAAAGTTGTAGTTTTTTTTGTACCATGTATTGACAACTCAGAATGGGTGATGTATACCTATTTTGGGGGCGCCACAATTGGTATCGAGCTTAGGGATATGATCTCCGGCGGAGATCGGGAATAGAACTAGGAGGGGAGAGACGAGTAAATCCTTCGCTAGTGTGTCCTACTTAAGCTTATTTGTTAGTTGGTCAGTATATAGGGATATTATGTAATATATTGATTTCCTTAATTAACCCTTGTTTTATGATAGTATTTGAGAATGTTGACTGAGAATATTAACAATGGAAATGAGACTGTGGAGATGCCTGTACTCACCAATGAGGAGAAACGTGCAACAGTCGGGCAATGTTCCTCCCGTGAACAACACCACCGAAAGCGATGATGAACGAGGGGATGTTTAGAAGCTTTTTGCGCTTCATACAAAATCGCATTTAGGAGACTCGTGTTCAAAATACTGAGGAGGAAATGATAGCAATTCACGGGTTGTCACACAATGCAGCGCTTCAAAGAGTTGGGACCACCGTAATTTAAGGGAAAGCCGATCCGATCATGGCGGGAAATATGGGTCAAGCAAATTACCAAGATATTCGATGTCTTGGGATGCACGGAGGAACAGAAGGTTCCATTTGCCACCTTTATGTTCCGTGGCGGCGAGGCGACTACTAGTGGGAGTCTGTGAAGCGTACTCCATCCGGCCGCAGACTCAAATGTGTCTTGGGAGACATTTCAGAATTATTTAATGACAAATACTTTCCCGAAAGTGTTCGTCATATATGAAGGAAGTGGAGTTCATCGATTAGAACAAAACAACATGATGATGTGTCTCAATGACGAAGCAAAGTTTATAGAGTTATCCGTGTTTGCACCTCATTTGGTGGAGAATGAGGAACGATGACGGCGGATGTTTCTTAGAGGTTTGAATTCCTAGATACGCCAAGATCTCATTTCTCATAAATTTTCTCTCTATTCGAGATGTTGTAAAATAGAGCTCAATTATTAGAGCGAGATAACGAGTACTACTCAACCGAGGACCACAACCAAGATCATACCGAGATAGCGGTCAACGTAATAATGATAACCAAATGGAGAAAGAAACAGACGGACAAAAATGGTAACCACTCTGGTGGTAATCATGGCCATGAAAATCCAAGAAGCGAGTCGGAGGAGATTTTAAAAGAGGAGATTTAACAACGACCATGTGAAGACGAGCGGTTTGCAAGAAGAATCGGTTCTAAGGGAGGAGAACGACCACCCCATTATATGCTATAAATGCGGAAAGAGGGACATATCACCAAAACTACCTAACAATTTCAAGGTATGCTATAATTGTGGAAATGAAGGACATATCGCCGAGATTATGCGATGAGCGAAACCTAGTTCAATGGGGACGGTGACTCAAAAGATCGTCCCGTAAAAGTCAAAGTCAATCAGTTCTCTGAAAGCGCTTTGTTATGACCGTCAAAATGCGAGGAACCCAAACGAGTTGATCACGGGTAAGCTATTTATAAATTCTTGCGAAGTTTATACCTTACTTGATACTGGGTGCTACCCATTCATTTATCTCTCTCTGCTTGTGCTCAACGCTTAAACTTGACTCGGGAAAAATTAGACTTTGACCTATCTCAGGAAACTCCGTTAGAGAAACTTTCATCACATCCACTGCTTATAAATCTTGTTTGATTCAAGTTGGCACCATCACCTTACCGTTGACCTTATCTCTTTAAAGATACTTGCTTTTGATGTGATTTTAGGGATTGATTGGTTAACTACTCATCATGCCAAAATTGATTGTTTTCGTAAGGTTGTTAGTTTTCATATTCCTAACCAACCATTATGCAAATTCAAGCAACTAAACCATTAAAATCAATCACTATCATATCTAATCATAAAGCTATTCGCTTATTGAAAAACGGATGTCAAGATTTCTTAGCCCATGTTATGGATTTGAATAAAGACACGCCAAATTTGAATAATATTTCATTGTTATTGACTTTCCCGACGTATTTCAAGAAGAACTTCCCGATCTACCCCGAGCGTGAAGTTGAATTCTTTATTGATCTTGAACTCGTACAAAGCCCATTTCTAAAACCCCATATCGAATGGCTCCTATTGAACTTCAGAGTTAAAGGTCCAACTACAGAAATTGTTGGACATCGGCTTCATTCGCCCTAAGTACATCTCCTCGGGGTGCTCTGCTTTTATTCAGAAAGAAGAAAGACGGGAGTATGCGACTTTGTATTGACTATCGGAATTGAACCATGTCACCATCAAGAATAGGTATCCTCTACCTCAGTATTAATGACTTGTTTGACTAGTTGCAAGGTACAATTTTTTCAAAGATCGATCTTCGCTCGGATATCATCACCAAGATTAGAATCGAGGATATTCCAAAGACCGCTTTAGAACTCATGCGGGCATTATGAATTCTTAGTCATGTCTTTCTTGATTGACTAATGCTCCTGCGGCTTTCATGGATATGATGAATCGAGTATTCAAGGAATATTTGGATCAATTCGTTGTTGTCTTTATTGATGACATCCTCATATATTCCAAAAGCCGTGAAGATCATGAGCACCATTTGAAGCTGGTACTCCAAAGGCTTCGTGAAAACCAACTATATGCCAAATTGAAGAAATGCGAGTTCTGGCTTGAGGAAGTAGCATTCCTTGGGCACGTGGTGTCGAAACATGGAGTATCTGTTGATCCGTGAAGATTGAAGCAATACAAAGTTGGAGCAACCAAAGTCGGTGGATCAAGTACGTAGCTTTTTGGACTTAGTCGGTTATTATCGGAGATTCGTGGAAGGTTTTCTCGATCGCTACTCCATTAACCCAAATAACTCGGAAGGATACAAAATTCGTTTGGAGCGAAGAATGCGAGAAGAGTTTCCAAGAGCTTAAGAGGAGACTTATTTCGGACTGTTCTAACAATACCATCCGGGTTCGGATGGATTTTTTATCTACAAACGATGCTTCGAGCAAAGGGTTAGGATGTGTTCTCATGCAACGGGAAAGTCATAGCTTTATGCCTCGCGACAACTTAAAGAATATGAGAGGAATTATCCTACTCATGATCCGAGTCAGCAGCATGATCGTTTCGCGCTAAAGATATGGAGGCACTATCTATATGGGGAGAAAGTGGAGATATATTCGCACCATAAAAGCCTCAAATATTTCTTCACTCAAAAAGAACTCAACACGCGCCAATGACGTTGGCTCGAGCTATTGAAAGACTACGACCAAACTATTCAATACCATCCCGAAAAGTGAACGTGGTAGCCGACGCGCCGAGTAGAAGATCATATGCGGGAATGAGTGCGATGATGTCAAGTATACGACAGAGCCAACTTTAATAGAAAAAGTTAAGGTTGCTCAAGCCACCGACACGAGCCGATGCGTATGAAGAAGAAAGTACAAGAAGGAGCTATTCGGAAGCGAGAATTGATGAAGAAGGAATACTTGAGTCCACTCTAGACTTTGTGTTCCTAACGACTCGATTTGAAGTACAAGAAAATGATTGAGGCATACAATACACCATTTGCAATCCATCCTCGAAGTACTAAAATGTATCGTGATCTTCGACATACATTTTGGTGGAACAATATGAAGAGAGAGATTGCAAAGTTTATCTCAATGTGTTTAACTTGTCAACGTAAAGGCGAGCATCTAGTACCTAAGGGTCCGTTGCAACCACTTGAGATTCCGAAATGGAAGTGGGAACACATTACCATGGATTTTGTTACGGTCTTCCTACGGTTTCTCAAGGCATCAATGCTATTTGGGTTATTGTTGATAGATTAACCAAGTCCGCTTCATTTCTTGCCGATACGGAGACTTATTCCTTGAACGCCTTGCTAGTATGTACATGAATGAGATTGTGAGGTTGCATGGCATGCCCAGATCCATAGTTTCGGATCGTGACCCAAGATTCACTTCAAGATTTTGGGTTAGCTTGCAAAAGCTATGGGCACGGATTTACGATTGATTCGCATACCATCCTCAAACGGACGGACAATCGAGAGGACTATTCAAACTCTTGAAGATCTATTAAGACTCGTGTCCTAGACTTCAAGGGGCGCTTGGGATAAGTATTTACCATTGGTGGAATTCTCCTACAACAACAGCTTATCGTGCAAGTATAGGTGTGGCTCCATTCAAGCATTATATGGACGAAAAATGTCGCTCTCCAAAGATGTTGGGATGAGGTGGGTGAAGCAACATTGTTGGGACCCGAGTTGGTACGTATGACTACGGAAAAGATCCAAATGATTCGACAACGATATACAAAGCGGCACAAGATCGACAAAAGAGTTATGCGGATCTTCATCGAAAGGACGTGGAATTTAGTATAGGGATCATGTATTGTTGTGAGTTGCTCTATGGAAGGGAGTTTACAAGATTTGGGAAGAGAGAAAAGCTCAATCCACGATTTATCGGTCCATTTCAAATTCTTGATCGAGTAGGAAATGTAGCCTATAGACTCGCGTTACCTCCGAGTATGTCTCGTGTTCATAATGTGTTTCACATATCCGTATTTCAGAAATATGTGAAAGACCCGAATCACGTTATAGAGTTAGAACCGAAAGAGATAGCCAAGACTTAACGTATGAGGAGGTACCACCAAGATCTTGGATAGGAAGGAGCATGTCCCCACGCCAAGAAAGGTCATACCACAAGTTAAAGTTTTGTGGAGGAATCATGCTATAGAGGAAATGACCTGAAATTGAAATGAAATGAAAGCGAGGTATCCTCACTTTTTCAAACAATGTGTATGTACGTCCAATTTCGAGGACGAAATTTCATAAGGAGGGGAGGTTGTAAGACCCCAACTTATTATTAATGAAATTTAATTTTCTATTTATTATTTTGAAATAGTAAGGGTTGATTTGATTAATGTGGATAGTTATGGGTAAAATACGTAAATATTTCAAAATAAGCAAGTGGTTATAAAATATTCATTGTTGTCGGGAATATTCGTTTGGTCGTGGAATATTCTTCATTGTTGGGAATATTCGTGCGACGGCCAGCAGCTTTTTTGTGGGCCCCATAACGGAAAAAGCGATTGGATGAAGAAAACGACAAATATAAGTTGTTTAAAAATAAAGGCGTAGTTGTTATCGTTAATACTGTTAAAATACTCGGTGGTTAAAATACAGTAGCATACGGTATTGCACCAATTATTGATTCTTATTTAAGAAGGCACTACTCAATAATGGTTACATGAGAATTATCGCTCAAAGATTTTATTGATTTAATAATTGTTGCGTTGATATTTTATATTGTTGTTGTTTCAATAATTGTCATTACACAGTATTTTTCATTATCGAAGCAATAATTCATATTATTTGAATAATATTATTAGATAACATTATTGGCAATGTCTAGAAAGTTCATCTAAGGAGAGGTTTGGTCACCTAATCAAGGCCGCTTAGAAGGAGAAATTCTTATTGAAAGCCCCTCTTCCTCGAAAGGCGCTCAGTTGTCAATATTGTGATTCTCATAATATTATTTGTGAATAATTAATTATTGATTCATATGATGAGGAAAATATTGATTTTATGTGGATATAGATGGAGAAAATTTTTAATGTGACAATTGTTCAAAATTGAAATTTTATCTTTTTCCGATAAAATAATTATTTAAATATATTATTATATTTTAATAATATAATAATGGTGATATTTTTACAAATCGAATGTGGGATATATGAGTATACGAGGAGGAAGAGTATTTTTGTTGCAATAAATGTTTAAAACATGTTAAACATGCTCAATGGACCCCATTTATCGATCAAATTTTATTATAGCCTGTAAAATCGTCCATTTGTGGATTTCAATCAATTTCTATTTGGAATTTGGGAAAACTTTCTTCTGCAAAGTTGTAGAGAATTTAATTTCCTATAACAAGTCGAGAGATTCGAATTTTCTGATAAAAGGGCTATTTATTATGAATTATTGAAGTTCCGAAGCTTCGAAATAATTGATTTTTGGACGTTTTAATTATTTATTTTATGAAAAACGTTTTTTTCTTACTTTTCTAGAAGGTGGCATGTGGGAAATGCTAGGAGCCTGAATTCTAAAGTATGGCGTATGAATTTGATATATATATATATATATATATATATATATATATATTAATTTATTAAATTTTCTCGCTTTGGTGTTCTAAGCATTTTTCTATAAATAGGGTGCTTAGGTTAGAATTGAAAATCACACCGTAAATCAAGTTTTCTCTCTATATTATCGAGCGTATTCTTGTGAGTATTTTGAGTATATTTTGAGTATTGCTATACTGGTGCAAGTTCAAGTCATAGCCTTTATATCCGGTGTTTCAACTAAAATCACTCTTTTTGAGGTAAGGGATATTATTATTTTTTCAGAATGATATTATTTCTTCAATATCATTATGTTTGATATTGATCCAAGTTTTATCAAATTTGGAACTTTTGGTGTCTGAGTTCATTGCTCACGATACTACACTATTCACGATATAATGATACTATTCACTTATACTTAACACTATTCATCGAAAAATGAAAATTTTCCTTTTCGTCCCAAAATATCTATTGTGGATACTAGCTTTGATTGTATCCATGTTTTGATCATTCTTGAATTTTACACCACTATGATTATTTTTGAGGTATTTTTGGACATGGATAAAACAAAGTACTAATCCTTAATCCTTAATCCTTGTTATTTTGTTTCACCGGATTCGCTTTCTTTAAAAATATGTTTCATCATCCTCGCCTTAAATGATGATATTATTGAATATCTTTGGCTCAGAGTGCAAAGATGAATGATTTCGATGAATATCTTTGGCCCGTAGTGCAAAGATGAACAGTGTTTAGATGAACACGATTAATCGATGAATATCTTTGGCCAGTAGTGCAAAGATGAATATTTGATTCCGTATGCATATTGATTGATGTTACAGGATAAAAGATAGACGTTGAACTTTTAAATTCATACATAGAAGATAGTAGTTTGCGTTCTCTACTTAACTCTTCTAATGAATTATTATTTCAGCTGCGAATATTGATTTAAAACTTGTTGTCTATTTTATTCTATTAGATTGTTTCCCTATTGAAGACTAACGATAATTTATTGTATATTATCTTAGTCATAATATTCTTTTTCGGGCTAGTTGAGCTCACCCTTTTCCTTGTTGTTCCATTTTTCTTCTCGTGAGGCGAGAATGTAGCTAGTACTAGTCTGGGGTATGGAATGAAGGTTCTAGAGAGAGCTGTTTAGTAGTCCTCACCATTTTTGTAAAATAATGTATCAATAATTATGATGGGGATTTATTTGCGTGTGGATATTGTCTAGATGGCAATATCTGTATTTAAACTCACAGTTTATATGTTGTAATAATAAAGTTGTAGTTGTTTCTGTACCATATATTGACAACTCAGAATGGGTGATGTATACCTATTTTGGAGGCGTCACATCCATCGATGTACTTGCATCCTAACGAGGTATGGCGTTAGACTTTATCTTCCTTCTTTCCTATTGATGAGGATTAAAGGGTTCTGATGTTGATCTGCATTTCATGCAGGTTCCAGGTTTTACACAGCCTCGAGGGAACTGGTTTAGCATCCACTCCATTTACCAGGTGCTTCATCCTGATTATAGAGCAGTAGTGCATGAGTGGGGATTTGGGGCATTCTTCTCCATCCTTCCCCGTCGTTGTCCCTGGGATTACCTCAGGGAATTGTCTGGGCGATGGTTTCATCAGACTCAGTCACTCCACATGCTGGATTGCGAGGTGATGATGACACCTGTGGATTGGCGATTTATCACAAGTATGGAGTTTGGAGGTGAGCCAGTGCCTTGCATGGCGAATATTACCCCTATTGTCGTCAGATCCTTATTAGGAGTTCCACGAGGCGCTTCAAATGCGGGGATCGTCGCTTCGTGTCCTTTGAGCGTAGATGTTATGAGCGGACTATTGAGTGAGCCCAAGCCTGATGATGTCAGGATCAGGGATCGCATTTTGCGGCGATTATTCCTGATGATCATTCGAGGCTGCTTCATAGCAGATAACTCTTCCACGGTATCTTTCGCTTTGGTCAGCGCCACACGCGATGAGGACCGTATAGGAGAGTATGACTGGGGCTCTTACACCTTTGCCTATTTCCTCCGGGGAATGCGTCTCAAGCGCTCATGTGGTTTTGGCGAGGCTTGGCTAGATTTTACCCGCTTTCTTGGGTGAGTATTTCTCTTGTCTTTTTCCATTCATAGGTTAAGAGTGTTTATGATAGCGATGTTTTGCCATTGTGTTGGCGCTTTTGCGCTATGAGAGGCTTCCATGTTTCGTCCCCATTAGTGTGTTAGGCTTAGATACCTATCTACGAGGACGACGATGGCACCATTCTATTTTTCCGTAGGTCCCTCAGACGAGGGTTCACTCACCGCCAGTGTGCAAATTGGAGTTCTTGATGGTCGACGCCATCACATGGCTTCCATACTAATGGGATCATTTGACCATTGGTTTTGAGGATGGACACCTTACTGGAGATTTCCTCTCTTCACAGATGGAGGCTGGGAGCTCTATTTAGGAGAGCGTGCTATTAGGAGCACCATGAGGAGATTCAGATACCGATCTTGCCTCCCGTCAGCGCCATCGGGCTCAGATCATAGTCACTATCACGGATATTCCATTATTGGGAGTTGATGATTTTGATTTATCCGAGGGTCCATGTACTCAGGAGATATTCCAGCGTTGGTGGCTCCTCAAGAAGATAGGGGCCCAAATCCGTACACACACAGCTTTATGGGGACATGGTTCCAGGATCTTTGATGATGACGGATTGGGTGGCTTGTGTCCGAGCTCTGACTCATCTGACCCAGATTGATAGTTTGACCCGGTAGTTGGACCAGGCACATGTATTTATTCGGCATTTGGGCAGAGATCCAGCAGAGGCAGAGTCATTTGTTCCTTCCAGCTCAGGTACAGGCCCCTCAGACGACCCATTTGGTTTTGCCGGCGCAGATCCTCCTCTTTATAGGTTTGACATCCCTATTGATAAAGATCTAGTGACTCAGGAATAGTTACATCAGGTGGACAGGATTGAGGATGTGGACATCGATACCCTAGTCTTCTTATGATGTATATTCTCGTTATATCTTTTGATAGGCCTCTGTTACATATTGGGTGGCTATTCCCCATTCTCGCTATATCTTTTTATAGGCCTCTGTTAGTAGTAGGGCGTCTGTGCCCCATTTTCATGTATTTTTAGCTGTACAGAACTGATGTATTAGATGATGATATATTTAGGAATGTATGCACTATTTTTTCATTCCCTATATCATATTTCCATCCATTATCTGTTATGCATGTATCATGTTATGCATATGTATGTATGTCCAGAGATATTTGGCATTGACCCCTGGATGGTCTTATGATACGGCCCATACGGATGTCCTCTTGACGGTGTAGTATAGATAGATCGTACCCAGCACCGCCATGGTGGCATTAGGTATCGCGATCGGTGGTGCGATAACATGTCACCACCGCATGGGGTGACTATAGATCTGTTCTTTAACACGCAAAGATACCATGACCCTTTTGGCATTTCAGGTTTCTGTAGGATTCATGGACGGGATGATAGAGCATTGGCTACCAGATAGGCAGGTATTCCGTTTTGGCATCCATGAGTTGACTCCTACTCTGGAGGAGTATGCACGTTTGACGATGGTGCCCTTAGACAGACCTTGCGTGCACATGGCTTTAGGAGACATGAGTAGACGATTCATAACTCTCACAGGATTGAGGCGCAGAGTAGTGCATGATGAACTGACATCTGGCCACGTGATCTCTCAGCGTTTTTGTATGACAGATTTGACGCGGAGGATAGCTACTCACGACATTTTGGGGATTTCACCGTGTCGGAAGATCATTGGCGTTTGGCCAGAGTTGATGTACTGATGCTATGTGTACTGTCATACGTGTATATGTCGTAGTATATGGATGAGATAGATATAAGAGTTGTCATGGCAGTGAGAGCTCTCAGGGAGGGTCGTACCATTGTACCTATGATCGTGGCAGAGACCCTGCGATCAGAATCTTACTGCAGTACTTACCCGTCAGGAGTGTTCACTGGTAGTTCGGTCATGTTGTATGTGTGGTTTATGTCTCACTTGCGACCGGTTGGTACCCTTTGACGGCATGGGTATTGTTTTCCCATGATGTGGCTATGTCATACTCCTTTCAGCCATCGGAGTGTACAGATGCTCAGTCCTGGTCCGCATTTTTGGCAGATATCAGAGATCCATTTAGCATATTGCTGTGCTCGGGGCTTTGCTAACCATACAGGTTCATTACTCACGCTTGGGCATGGATTTCCTCCCTCTGGCTGGCTTGAGGGGAGTGACTACTTATCACCCATTGGTCGTGATGTCGCAGTTCGACTAGTTCTAGGATTTTCATCCTTTCGAGGGGGCGATAGGTCAGCGTCTAGCTTCTCGATACCTCTCAGCAGAGGACCGATCTCGTGTATACGCTTGCTGGGATCAGCGTGAGCTAGCTACTTTTCCTGTCAGTCATCAAGGTTATTCTGCAGAGTACTCCGCATGGATGGAGACGGAGGTTTTATCGGCTGCAGCAGTATTTACAGTACCGGAGGGCGAGTTATACGATGTAGAGCCTATGGAGGACATTGATGCCTATATCGAGGAGGAGCCCGCTGCTGGGTTGCCAACATTTCTTTCGGATTCTCCTAGTACCAAGATTTTTTTGTGATTCAAGATTTCTAAGACAATGTTTAAAGCAGAGTCTTCATCTGATGACCTTTGAGAGAGACCAGATTCGATCTATGATGTCGACTACTCTTGACGTGAGGGACGCCGTTCTATTGGAGAGAGACGAGGCATTAGATCGCAGAGATGCCACTGTTGTTGAGCGGGATGAGGCTATCTCAGCCAGAAATGTAGTGATAGTTGAGCGGGATAGTGCTATATCTGCCTGGGATGCAGCCGTCACAGAGAGCACTGCAGTGAAGTCCCTTACCACTGGCATGATCGCAGAGATGAGCGCTTATATTGATGATCATATAGTCTCCATGCAGATGGCTACAGATCTTTTGGGTCGTGTGGATATTCTCATACAGGAGACCACAGCTTCGCCTCCGTCTTCTGAGAGGGACGCCATGTTGGGCTTGTTAGCTCGCATATACCCTGACTTGTAGATGAGCTTGTATTTAGTCATTGCACTACTAGCTTAGCCATTTTGTCATGCACGCTTTATATCAGATATATATCAAAACAAAGATTATATATGACATGGAAATATATTTTTGGATCACTTCCCTTTTAGATATGTCCTACTATTTGTTTGATATTTTGCCTGCTGCTTCAGGGCTTGTGATCTTGATGTATTCTGAATTCCTCCTAGGTGGATGGACATTGATTTGTCTCTGGATAGTTTAGGATGGATCATCGATCTATGTATCCCTACCATCTTTGGTGTCTTGGGACTTGTTTTTGAATGGAGAATGTGGAGATGGGTGTGGCTTTCCTCTCTGGGATTGACCACACCACAGATGGTCGCCAGAACTTCTATTCAGGAGAAGCCTAGTTGATTCCATCTCTTATGGGTTGGTGTTGCTCTTCAGGAAGAGTTCAGTTAATTCCATCCCTTTGTTCTGAAGCCGAATGTAGTGGATTGAAAGAGGATCCCAGTACCAGTTGACAATGGTTTGTGTTTTGGTAGGGGGTGAGACTGAACCATAAATGGCTTCCTACGTACTCCTATTAACGAGGAGATCAGGTCTGCAAGTAGTTCAACTCAGTGTAAGAGGTTCAACGTCATCTGGCAAGAAATGGTGTAGGAATTTTTTTGGTTGGTTTTGTTTTTGTAAGGGGAAGAGATGTTTTTGTTGTTTTTGTTTTATTGTGACCGGGCCATACGAAATGGTTGCCTACGTACTCCTATTGCAGAGGAGATCAGGTCGACGTAGTTCGCCCCTCAAGGCGAGAAGAAAAGCGTAATCCCACGTGCAGGTCAGAGTGCGAGGAGGAGAAAGTTTAATCCTTGGTTGAAGATAAACTGTAGTTGAAAAGTTTTATCCCAGGAATGGGTAGCCAAACTATAAATGCAAGAGGTTCAATCCGCGGGGGGATGACCTGAATTGTATGAGCGCGAAGGAGAAAGCCAGGCTGCTGGCTTGAAGAGTATGTTTCCCTGAGGGGCAAAGTGTAGATAAGTTGTATGTGATAAAGGGTTAAAGAATCAGAATAATTGGTGACTTGATGATTATGCATCAGGGTGTTTGCTGGTTACTTCAGACATAATACCGTTTCACGGTGTCTGAGTTGATGAGTTGTGGAAATTCATCGCCGTCCATTTCTTGCAATCTGAGAGCGCCTCCTGTCAATACTTCCTTAACAATAAATGGGCCTTCTCAGTTATGAGCGAATTTTCCTTTAGTTTGATCTTGGTTGTCAAGAATCTTCTTCAAAACCAAGTCATGTTGTTTAAACTGCCGTAGCCGGACTTTTTTGTTGAAGGATCTGGCGATCCTTTGTTGATATAACTGACCATGGAAGATAGTCGTTGTTCGCCTTTCGTCTATTAGAGACAATTGGTGATACATGTCTTGTACCCATTGGTCTTCATCTAGCTGAGCGTCGATCAACACTCTGAGAGATTCCATCTCAACTTCTATGGGGAGCACTGCTTCCATCCCATAGGTTAAAGCGTAGGGGGTTGCCCCAGTGGAAGTATGCATGGAGGTTCTATAGGCTAACAGAGTCAGAGGCAATAGGTCAGGCCAATCTTTGTGGTTGGCGGACATCTTTTGCATAATCTTCTTGATATTTTTATTAGCCGCTTCAACAGCACCATTCATCTTTGGACGATAGATGACAGAGTTGAGATGTTTGATATGGAATTTACTGCATAATTCCTACATCATTTTGTTGTTGAGGTTCTTGGCATTGTCTGACACAATCACATCTGGTTGTCCATATCGACAAACGACATTGTTTTTGATGAAAGCAATGATTACTTCTTTAGTAACCCTGGGGAAGGAGGCTGCTTCTACCCACTTGGTAAAGTAGTCGATCATGGTAAAGATAAATCGGTGACCATTACTGGCTTTAGGCTCAATGGTCCCGATAACGCCCATTCCCACATTGAGAAGGGCCAGGAGAACTCATATCGTGGAGTTCCTCGAGGGGCGTATATAGCA
This sequence comes from Panax quinquefolius, assembly GCA_020205615.1. Lineage (NCBI taxonomy): Eukaryota > Viridiplantae > Streptophyta > Magnoliopsida > Apiales > Araliaceae > Panax > Panax quinquefolius. The sequence continues at coordinate 114,321,214 of CM035172.1, forward strand.
TTCCCATGAATCTGCAATCGATAACATTTTTTGACGTGGTCGTTGTAATCGACTTTGAGAGATAGCCAATAATGTCCTCGGCCCCGAGGACTTTCGACAAGGAGGGGGCACTCATGTGGGGGCAAAGATTCCACCATGGATTTCATCCATAAGCCTTTGGGGCTTGGTCTTTGTCTAGACACCGAGGAGACCTAGTCCAAGATCTCTTTTGTAGAGCGCATCTCCACTCAGGTAGAACTTCATAGCAAGTCGATAGATCTGCCTTTTCTCGGTCAAATTTCGCCTCGTGGGTGTAGATCCATCTCGCAGATATTCCTTAATATGCTGATACCATGGAGGTTGGATGGGAGGTAGCTCATCCGATACTTCTCCAACATAATTCCCATAGGGTGGGGCCTTGTTCAGGGCAATTGTGACGCTTGGCAAGTGTTCCTTGTCTGATATGCGAATCAAGGAGGCCAAAGTTGCTAATACGTCCGCAAAGTCATTCCTATTACGAGGAATGTGTAGAAAGGAGATTTCTTCAAACTCCAAAGCCATCTTCAAAACTCCGCCATGGTAAGGCAAAGAAATGTAGTTCCTTGGTTTGATAGATTCTAGTGGATTGTCTGATTACCAACTCCGAATCTCCAAGGACGATTAATCACTGATGCCCATTGAACGGCAAGTTTTAGCCCCATGAGACAGCTCTTCATACATCACCAGATTGTTGGTGCCGATAAACCGTAATTTGACTTAATGGGATATCGCTCCCCATACCGTATACTAGAATCGCTTCAGCTCCGTAACCTTCCATATTAATACTCCATCAAAATACATCCTCCATGATTGGCGTGTATCGTCATCGATGGTGTTGCACCTTATCATTACTCCTTCATTAGGGAAATATGTTTCCAAGGGTTTGAAATCCCCTGAAGGTGCGGCGGCCAGTTGATCTGCGATTCCTTGACCTTTGATGGACTTTTGAGTCACATATACGATGTCAAATTGTTGTAGGATCAATTGCCATCTGGACAGCCGGCAATTTAAAATGGGTTTGTTGAACACGTACTTGAGAGGATCCACGCGGGATATGAGATGGGTTGTGTGGCCATGGAGGTAATGATGTAACCTCATGGAAGCCCATGCTAAAGCACAACACGTCTTTTCGATCAAAGTGTACTTGTGTTCACTGCTGCTGAACTTTTACTGAGGTAATAGATAGCTTGTTCTTGGCCTCTATCATCTTTCTCCGTCTCCAAAGACGTGTAGCCCATGGCATTGTCACTACTTTACAAATACATGAATAGGGAATATCGTCCCCGGTGGTACCAAGACGGAGCTTTGACTAGTCGCTTCTTGATTGTAAGGAAGGCATTCTAGCACTCATCATTCCATTTCATGGAGGAGTTCTTCCTTAATAGCTTGAAGATTAGCTCACGAAATGTCACGTGAGTTGGGAGATAAACCTGCTGATGAAGTTGATCCTTCCCAAAAATCCCCGTATTTCCTTCTCTGTTTGAGGAATGGGCATTTCAGTGATGGCTTGGATTTTAGCAAGATCCATCTCTATCCCTTTGTGACTGACTAGAAATCCTAGCAATTTGCCTGATCTAACGCCAAAGGCGCACTTAGCTGGATTCAACTTCAAGTTGTACTTACGCAATCTGTTGAACAACTTTCTGAGATGGTCTATATGGTCATCCTCCTTCCAGGATTTGACAATGATGTCATCCACGTAGATCTCAATCTCTTTATGCATTAAGTCGTGGAAAAGAGCCATCATAGCTCGTTGATAGGTAGCTCCGGCATTGATGAGGCCGAATGACAAACGTCTATAGCAAAAAGTTCCCCAAGGAGTGATGAAAGCAGTCTTCTCACGATCTTCCTCGGCAACCATGATCTGATGGTACCCCTCAAAGCAATCAGCAAAGGAGTACATATCGTACTGTGCAGTATTGTCAATGAGAATGTGGATAAATGGCACGGGAAAGATGTCTTTTAAGCAAGCTTTATTCAAGTCCCCGTAATCCACGTAAACTCGCACCTTCCCTCCAGGTTTAGGTACGGCACGATGTTGGATATCCATTCAGGATATGTAGACACCATGATGATGCTTTATTGAAATTGTTTCACAATTTCTTCTTTCACCTTTAAACTCCACTCGTGTTTCAATCGCCGAGCTTTTGCTTGACCGCTTAAATCCTCGCTTTAAAGGGAAGGTGATGAAGAACAATGTCAGTGGACAAACTCACCATGTCTTCATGAGACCATGCAAACACATCCTGGAATTGGGTTAATAGCGTAACCATATCGTTCCGTTGGTTTGGGGTAAGGTCCGAACCAATCTGGATTAACCTAGTGCTTTCTAAGGTTCCAGATCGAAAGAAGTGGTTTGATCAAGGTTGGGTTTGGGTTTGTCTTTGACCCATTCTTGAATTTCTGAGGCACCTCAATGTCATCCTCAGATATCCATCATGGTCAATTCATCTCTACATCAAAGGTACAATCCTTATGTAGGAGAGGCATCGTGTCCGCAAGTACAGTGCACATCTAAATTTAGAGTCCCTGAAACAAAATATGCTTTCGCTAGTATATATGAAATGTGTTGATCATACACGCAAGTTAGCATGTATCGGCAAAATAAACCGCTAATACTGCATGTAAAATAAGCGCTTATTATATCTACAGGCGTAAAGAGTTTACGCGCTTTACCCTCGCCGACCAATCCAAAGGAATGTCATTCCCCAATTGGGCGAGGTAAAGTTCGGTGGACCGCAGTGATGGATGGATTGTCATCATCCTTCTGTCCCGAATGATGGCCATTACATCCGGGCAATCATCGTCTGGGTGTATCTGTTGTATGTTCATCATGAACGATGATGCGATATCTTCGGACATCATCCGTATGACGTCTTGCTTGATTCTTTGTTCCTCTTCTTCCACTACGGATTTGGAACAAAGATTTCTTTCTCCTTCACCGATGCTGGCTTCGAAATAACATAGCCATTACATTAGCCGCACCTTTACGGGAGGTTGTGCGGACTCATAATTTGAAGCGCGGTTAAACGCCACATGGTTGAAGTCAAGGAATCACCGATGCTTATTAGGATTCCTGTGACTAGAACTGGCAGAATAGCCTAGTCCAGCTATTCCAGCTTGCTTGGTTAATCGAATGGGGTACTTGATACCCTGACAATCTTTACCCAACCCTTGTCCCAGTTTATGACCTAACGACATCATTTCTTGAGTAGCCGACATTACCTCGGCAGAAATTTTAGGTTCGGGCAATGGTGCTGCAATAGCATGGTATTGGGTGTTGCTTATTTCCAAAACATGAAAACTGACTGGTTCAACGTCTGCATTGGCATTGATGAACGGCATATCCCTGTGCTGAGGAATCTCCGGTTCAGCGTTGATTGTGACCAGGCTATTATTGATGATGTATTTCAACTGTTGGTGAAGAGTAGAGGGGACTGCCCCAGCCATATGAATCCATGGTCGTCCCAATAGCAGGTTGTATCTCGAATCTATCTTGAGCACATGGAAAGATACGCAGAATGTGTGAGGACCAATTTCAATTGGCAGCTCAATTACTCCGACCGAATTTCGCCGGGCTCCATCAAAAGCTTTGATGATAGTATGGCTACTTTGAATTCTGTTGAGATTGATGTTCATCTTCACCAAGGTAGCGTATGGGCAAATATTCAGAGAGGAACCTCCATCTATTAAGACTCCAGCCACCAAATATTCGGAGGACAAGACCGCAATGTGCAACGATTTGCAATGATTTGTCCTTCAAGCCAGTATGTCATCATCAGTGAAGGATATCACATTGTTGTTGAAAATGTGATCAACCATATGTTGAAATTTTTCCGTATCCACTGATGCCGGGAGATAGGCTTCTTCCAAAACCTTTAATAAGACCTTCCGGTGATTCTCGGAATTTAGGACCAAGTCCAAAATTGATATTTGTTGTGGAGCTTCTTTCAAGCTTAAAACCATCGCAGCTTCGTTATGACCCACAGCGCGGAGGAATTTCTCAATCTTCTCCATGGGTATTTTCCCCTTTGATTTGGTGGTAGACTTCATCACCCGATGGGGGAGATACAACGGGTTTTCCTTTGACACTGTAGCAGTTGTATGTGAGGTGGATCCTTCACCCTCTCCATAATTCCATGGAACTTTGCGCAAGCTAACAATAGGATATTGTGCTCTACACGGCAAGTTGATTGGCTCAGGAGCGGCCACTTTCAAAGGATTGTTTCCTCCTTTGAGTTGAATTGTTGGCGTTGTGAGTAAGGCATTAATTCCCATCATCTTCAATGGATATGACTGCTACCACACTTTTCCACTTAGTAGGGCCTGCATTCTTACTTGCACGTAACACGCTTTCGTTTATCGCCAAGCCAGATGACACCACCGCTGATTAGATTTTGAATAAGGTGGCGGAGTGCCCAGCATTCTTCTGTGCTGTGACCACGAGACTGGGAGTGATATTAACATAGTACATCAGAGTTGTACCGTCCCGAATGGGAGTTGATTGGAGGTAGAAGGGAACTGATCCTTCCTTCATTGATTAACATATGAGGAATTTCCTCCATGGGTTGGCCCAAATAGGTGAATTCCCTTTTGTTGGCTAAATCCCGACAGGCTTTGGCATTTGCTCTCTTCGTCACTTTGTCTTCCAACATTTCATTTTCTGAAAGTGACGAAGGAATATTCATGACAATAGTTAGGAGACTGGTATGCTCCTGGCTGATTAATTGCCGAGTCACTTGATGTTGATAAGTCACCAGTTCCGCCAATTGCTCAATTTGTTTGCCGAGAGCTTTGATCTTTCGTTCCATTGTGAATTGAAACTTGGCATAATCCCATCTGTCATCACCATCTTTGATGGTCTGGGAAGAATCACAGCTGAAGTTTGAACTCTGTCCACTGCTCCAATTAATCATGTTGACCTCTTCTTCTTTGTGTTGAGGAAGAGGGTTGTCTTGTACATGAGGCTGATCGGGTTTGGTGACTACGATCTCCTCGTTGTCTATCAGGTCCTGGATCTTTTGTTTCAAGGCCCAACAATCCTGAGTATCATGTCCAGGTGCCCCGGCATGATAAGCACATTTCCTAGCAGCATTGAAACCCCCATCCATTAGGGCTGGTTGGTGGAAGAAGATGCGTGATTTTCTTCTGTGTTGTTAGAAGATTTAAAATGTTCTCGAGGGTATCCCCTAAGGGTGTAAACACTCGATGGCGTTTGACTTCTCCACCTTTTGGTCTTTGGAGGGTTTCTGCAGATCGTCTTTGGAAAGGGAATGTAGTTTCTCCTTTGAATGGGCATATTTTGATTGCCTTTTTGCCCCTGTAGTATCAGGGAAACATCTTCTTCTTTCTTTTTATGGACCCTCCGGGGGTTGTTCCCATAATTTCCAGATTGGATGTGGTCTGCAACAGCTTTGAGTGCAGCTAGGTCTTGAATATTTCCTGACTTCAATCCCATCTCAGCCATCTCCCCATGTTTAACCATGTTAAATATTTCCTGACACTCGATGGCGTTTGTAGCATGTTAAATATGTATATGTACACACTTCTTCATATTTCTCATTACATGGAGATAGATATGGAATGAAATTACAAGTAATTGTGTTTACAAGTAATTGAAATGAGAGCATGAAGAGACTTTCCTGCTTTTGGGTTTATCGTAGGTCACCTATCTTAGGTTACTCTCGTGGCTTTTTGGCATGAAGGTTCCCAAATCATCGCAATCTACTAGACGGGAAATTAATCCGGTCTTTTAACTGGAGCGAATTTGGGTGGTGCCTTTCCTGAGCCTTAGAGAATTAGTCTTTTCACGAGTTCAATAATCAAACACCGACGGGATAGCCTCCTGGTGGAGGGACCACACAACATACATTCACATACATCGCGTCTCACCGCATGAAAATGATGACATGTGCGAAGCACTAATATCACAAGCAGATATGGTGCGAAGCACTAATATCACAAGCAGTTATGGTGCAAAGCACTAGCATCACAAGTAGTTATGGTGCGAAGCACTAAGTGCAATAAGGAAATGCATTCATACACATTCATTAAATGTAAATGCAACATCCACACACAAGCAGATAATAGTTTTGAAAAGATTGTAATAGCGGCTTAAGTCCTCTTACTGGAGTCCCCAGCAGAGTCGCCACTGTCAACGCCGGGATTTTTGGGTGTCCTTTCCGCATTTTGTTCTTTGGTGTTCTCATTTTAGGTGAGATTTGTTTGAAAAAATAAGTGAAAAAGGTCCGACATGTATAATGTCAACGATGGGACTGTTAAGAGTCGCCAGTTGGTTTTTTAAATGGTTGTACCAACACAACCGATAAAAGGTTTACACATTAACCCAGTGATGTGACACTGATATACGGGTCAGCGAAACCAAGATTCGTTTAGGGTCCGGGGACTTGGCTATGCGAGGGGAAGGTGTTAGGCACCCCCCGACATCCGTGTTACCACGGTGACCGCCTCTTTTCAAGAAACTATTATCTAAGTGTGTGTGTGTGTGTGTGTGTGGGTCAATGTGCTGTTATATGGAAGTTGTGCGAGACCTCGTTCAAACCTATATACATAGGGTTTGAATTTATATAAAAATTCAGTTTTTAGCAAGATATGGCAGTGATGTTTTATAAAAGAGGTTTTTCAAACCCTGATGCTCAATAGGAATTGAGACCTTTTACACTCCCATTTTTATTAAGTGATCGGCTGGATTGATTTTATTTTGACGAATGCGAGGCATCCGTATGAAAATAATATACAAAAATAATGCCGACTTCCTCGTGGGCATAATTTACAAGCTGCTTGCGGCTGAAAAATGTCCATCACGGGAACCGAATCTAGATCCAATGGGATGAATCTGTGATCACATGATTCCTAGGCGCACAGAATGTTGCAATTTGTATAAAAGAAATAAGCAGGTGTATATATATAAAAGCGGTAAATATATATATACGGACATGATCACCAAACACGAAGCACCTCCATGGGGGATCAGAAATGTAAATAAAGTCATTAAAGCTATCAACCGCCACAGAGGAAACTCCAAAGGACAAAACATAAATAAAGTCAGAAGTTTATCAACCGCCATGAAGAAAAAACACGTGTGGTAGATTTATATATATATATATATATATATATATATATATATAAAAGCAAGAAATGCACCGGATGTAAAATCCGTGCTCATCGTAATGCGAGTTCGACCATGTTCATATATATATATATATATATATATATATATATATATATATATATATACGCATAAAGCATATAAAATCGCCTCATCGCATCGTAGTCCAGTTCATCGAACAAAGTTAATATATATATATATATATATATATATATATATATATATATATATATATATATATATATTAAAGCAATAAACGCCTGCATCAAGTTCAGGCTCAGTCGAGGCATAACTCGATAATGTTAGTCAATATATATATATATATAATTATAATATAATATATATATATATACAGACTTGAATGAAACCACGGACCGAAGTCCGGGCAAAAGCAAACAACACGACTCTTAACGTGTAGAAGGGTGTGTGCAAAGATGAAGAGAAAAACTCTAAAGTGTGTGAGAAGGCTTACAGCTGACTGATAAAAAGGCTTTTATATCTTTAGAGTGGGTAAACACTGGCTTTTCTGGGCACAAAAGAGGTTATATATGAGCTCACAGGTGTTTGAAAGTGGGAAATACGCTGTATGGTGAGTGCAGAGCAAATTATGTAGGGTTTCCCCGTCTTTTTTCTCTTAAAAATCAGCACCCCAAGCCCCCTATTTATAGGCAATATGAGCCGCAGTGTACTGCTGGTGGCCGAGGTGTACCAGGCGGGCGTGCCGGCTTTCGGGTTTGTCTGGTTGGCCGTCTTTTTGAAGTACGTGCACTCGTGCAATCGTAATGTCCACTTAGATTTTCGTGGTGCAATCCGAGCATCCGTTTGAGGTATACAGGACCTATTTCGGACCACCGTTGTCGAGAGTTGTATGATGGCATGGGATTAGAGTTTGTACGAAGTCATTGAAGATGGGACGATGCTCTCTGGTCTTCAAGCTTCAACTGTCATTCGTTACCCCGCACAATAGTCACTCGGGATTGGTTAGCCTTGTGGGACATCGTTGCATAGAGACGTGACGTGGCATCTTGTTGGACGAGATGACGATGTTGCCCATCACCCGTGTTATCGCCGGATTGGGCTGATAAAGCAGACGTTGCTCAGACTTCGCTGAGATTGGACTGCTGTAATTGTTGAAGGTCCTCGTTGTCACCTTTGAAGTGTGCTTGTCTTCCCGATGTTATTGCCCAGGTTGGTGCAGTGTATCTCGTTGTGAGCGTCGAGATTGAAGCTGGTCGCATTTGAAACAAGCATTTCCGGGATTATCGCCGAAACTGTATTCCTTGGGGTTATCACCAAGGTTGGTGGCTATTCCCATGGTTGGGACTGAGACTGGATACCTCGGGGTTATCTCCAAGATTAATCGGTCTTTTCCGGTGTGTGTTCCGGCATTGTATCTGCAGGTCTCGGGGTTATATCCGAGGTTGGAACTTTTGCTCCCGTGAGTGTGATCTCGGGGTTGATCTTTGAACTCCGGTAGTATCCCATGGATTTGGATTGTCTTCGTGGTTCTCTTAAAAGACGAATCATCCTCCTATGATGTTAGTGATAATGATGACAGAAAATTTCGAGTGTCTACAACATTTTTGCCCTTGTGTGCATTTTTGAAGCTAGCATGTGACAACCCGAGAATTTTGAATATTTTTAAAAAAAATTATTAATTAATTTAAGGTTCAAAATTAGAATCTAGACTGAAAATTAGTGTATGCATTTGATATTTTTAAGATGGAATTTTGAGGATTTCAAAATTCTGTGAAGGATTTAGGTGAATTATTCAGGATTAAGGGAATAAGCGTTTATGTTATGTGTATATGTGTGCATGATGTGGTTAACAGTCAGGGGTTGACCATATAAACGATATCTGTAACAAACCCTAAGTATATATTAAGAACGTCAACGTTCAGTTAGAAAACCCTAGCGAATTACAAGAAACCCTAGAAACCGGTTCTGGAAACCCTAATTTCAGTTCCGAGAATTTGAAACCCTAAATCGGTGCAAGAAACCCTAAATCAGAACTTAATGGCGTAAGTATAAATAATTATAGGATTAATAAGGGTTAATCTTAACAAATTGGTTACAAAACCCTAATTCTAAATTTGAAACCCTAATTATGGATTTGAAACCCTAATTTGTAAATATGGAAAAACCTAAGTGTTAATTTAATAATTGTAATGTTAATTAGGAAACCCTAATCCTAATTTTCAAGTTATAGTAATTAGGAAACCCTAATCTAATTACGAAATATAATTTCTAAATTAGAAAATTAATTTTTCTATTAGAAACCCTAATTCGTGGGTTATAAACCCTAATGACCATTTTGACCCTAATTGTTAAATTAGTAATTTTAATTAGGAATTATTAATCCCAATTAGCAATATTTAATTTATGATTATGAAATTTTTATATAATTAGAAAATTCTAATTATAATTTAGAAATATTAATTTTCTGTTTTTGAAAATCTAAATTTGGAAATTTTAAAAAATTAAATTGCAAGTTAAGGGTTAAACCCTAAACCCTAAAATGATCGAAACCCTAAACCCAAACCCAAACCCTAAACTCTAAGGGTTTGGTCAAATGTCCAAAATGCCATTAAAATTAAATGTGAAAAGACAAAAATGCCCCTTGTGCATTATTATTATGTTGCTTGTAGATCTAAACCTAAGGTGGTTGCTCACTAACCCTAAACCCTAGAACTTGACTAATATCTCAGCAACCTAGCCTTTTGACAGCCAATATACATTAAATCATGCCATTTATATAGATTTAGAAAGAGAAAGGGTCACTTTATTTTTCATTTCTCCCAAGACTTTCTCTCACTAACATTTCGAGATTTGAGAGTGATTATGAGTATTAAGTTAAGACTTTATCAGCCCATAGCTTTCCAATAATAGATCATGAAGTCAGAAATCAAGAATCAAAGCTCTAAAGGTATAAAACCCCAAACCTAGAAATCTTTTGATTTGAAGTTTAATGTTGTTGTTTGTTGGTTAAAGTTATGTTAGAGGGTGTCATTTGATGATCTAGGTTGTCAAAACCTAGATCCATATCATCTAGATGCTCGAATTTAAAGATTTATCAAATCTGTAAAAGTTGGAAAAATTCGTCTGACAACCATATGTCAGACCTCATAGATCTCTCTATGTTAGGTGTTAGTGGTGTTTGATATTATAGAAATGGTCTTTGTAGTAAGGGCTTTAATCTAGGACTTGTAGAAATTCTATATCATGTTTATATTGCAAGATATGATCGGTCAAAGTACATTGACCAAGCACAAAATTTTGAATCTGGGCAACCCATAACTTTTCCAGGTGGTCTGACAAGCTTTTTGAAGCCCCTGATCTTGCTTCTTTTAAGTGTTTTAGTCATTTTGTTGCTTGATCCTAGTAGCATGACATGTCGGCTGCATATTAAAGTCAGTATCTAACTTAGATCCATAACAAAATTGAATCTGTGACCAGTCAAACAACCGTTGACGAAATGACCGGATGAAGATTCTGGGAAAACCCAGAACTTCAAGAACAACTTCTGACCCCTACTTTGACCGGCTTTAATCTTGTAGATCTGTTGTTGTTAGGATGATATAATGTTATTATAGTGTACACTGACATTCGTGTTACATGTTTAGACCTTAAGAACACTTATTTAATGCCCAAAACGTATATACAATCGAGCTTGAAAATAGGCACTCGAGACTGCCTGGGTTTCTGGGTTACCCAGAAAACCCAGGACGCTCTGATAGCTAGTTTGGATGAACAGATCTTCGTGTTGTAGAATGATATGACCAAGCTGATGATTTAGTATTGTAGTGATACATCTCTACTATAATATCACGGTCTTGGGTATCCCAGACTCATTAAGATCAAAACACTATAAGTGGTCAAACATAGTACCCTACACTGTGACTATGAAGCTCAAGAACACTCAAGAACAAAGTTAAGAAACACTTATAGCGGCAGTTACATGCAGCGCTATAGGCCCTTTAGTGACAATTATTTTCAAAAATAGAATAATTAATTAAATAAATAGATAAAATGGTTTTAATTATTAAAATACATAATAAATTCTAAAAATTATTTTAAAGTCCTAAAAAATAGTTTTTAATTATTTAGAGTATATTTCATAAATATTTAATATTTTTGGAATATAAATGGTATTTAATTTTATTAATTATAATATTAAATAAATAATTTAAAAATGATTTTAATTCATGAAAAATTATATTATGATATTAGAAAATATTTTAAGTTATTTTTGATGAATTTTAATATTTTGTGATGAAATTCATTAATTAATGAATATTAATGATAATTAGTTTATTTAATAAATATATTAAATAAATTAAGAAAAATAGAATTAATGTTTTATAAATCATATAAAAATGATTTAAGTGTTATAAAATATTTTAAGTTATAAAATATAACTTTAGATATTTTTCATTAAAATATTAATATTTTAATATTAATAGCAATTATCTGATAATGAATTTAATTGTTTAAAAATCATATAAAGGTGATTTTAAGGTATTAAAATACTTTGTGATATTATAAATATATTATAATATTATGATATGTATTTCTTTAATATTTGATAATTAATAAATATTAATGATAAAGTAATTATGTGGTATTTAATTCATATAAATATGATATTAAGGATTGAAAAATTAAGATAAATGATATTAATTATCTGAAAATTGTTATGAGACTTAGAAAAATATTTTGACTGATATTAAAATTATCTAAGATAATTGTTAAGTGTTAGACAGAGTTTAATTGAACTTAGACTCGAATTTTTGTCCAACTAGACCGTCGGGATGTTAGATTTGTGTTGGGTTCAGCTCAGGCTACAATAGTTTGACTTGATACCGAGTCTTATGTGTGTTATAGACTGATAGGGTTATGTGTTATGTGTTAAGGTTATTCTATGTGTGTGTGTGTATATATATATATATATATAAATATAATAGTATTATATTGTGATGATATTATTCTAATATTGGAGATCTACATTACTAATATTAGGTCTTCGGTTAAAGCGTTATAAATTGCGTAGCGGTAATCAACAGTTCAGGCAAGTTTGTTTTTACTTAACTGTACTAAGAGTGTTTCATTCGGATAAGCTTATGGTTAATCATTGATGGTTTCCATGAATTGTACTCTGTACATATTGCATGTATAAGTCAGGTATGAAAGGCTGATCACCTTCATTACCAGTTGGTTCAGATATATTTTTTCATGTATAATACTTGTTCAGTCATAAATTTGTTCCTGCTAGTTCACAATTATATTGTTGAATTATAGCCAACTTATTATTCAGACTCTTTCAATCATGATATATCGTTATATTATTAAATTTAAACTTGCTGGACAATCCTTATGCTCACCCTTGCTATATCATGATAAAACATTGCAGATAAGGTGAATGCGTTTGGATACAGGAAAAGAATAATGCCAAGTTCAGCTTGAGATAAAATGTGCAGCTAATTTGTAATAGTATTGTTTGATAATAATGTATTATGTTAAATAGTTATGATTTGTGTATTATGTTAAGGTTACTCGACCTTAGGGAATAGTGTGTAAAGTTATTGTATAAACAATTTATGTTTATATCTTCCGCAAATATAGTAATAGTGTTAGAATGATCGAACTGGATCCGCAGTGATTCGGGACCTCGGATTCGGGGCTCTCACATAGCAAGTAGGGTTTGACATTAGGTGAAGTTGGTGACCAAATCCAACCACCCCATGTGACTTAAATTGACACATATCAGCCTCTATGCTCAGCCCACTTCATTATATATCATTATATATATAGATCAAGAGAGAGAGAAGCCACTTTATTTTTTTCATTCTTGCCTAAGCTCTTCTCTCTCTAAATCCAAAAATTTAGAGTGAGATATATATATATATATATATATATATATATATATATAAAAGCTAATATCATATCTTAACTCTACATGATCAGCAACAAAGGATCAGATTCAAGAAATCAAAGCATAAAGGTATAAACCCTAGAATTTAAAAATTTTATGATCTGATGTTAGATCTTGCTATTTGTTGTTTAAAGTTATGTCATAAGATGTTATTTAGTGATCTGGGTTGTTAGATCCCAGATCCATAACATCAAAGTGCTCGAAATTGATGTTTTTCAAATTCTGGGAAAAGTTTAAAAATGAAGTCTAACAACGAATGTCAGACCTTATATCTCTGTCCTCTTTAGTTATTTTTGTGATTTGAAAGTTTGAAGTTGTAGTCTATAATGTTGTGAGTAATCTGCAAGTGGGTGCATGATCATTGAATGCGTAGATCGGAAGTTATTCACGGTCAAAGTTCGTTGACCGAACACGAATTTAGTTTTCTAGGTAACCCAAAAAACTGAAGAACGTGTTCGGGTATTGACTTTGACCGGCTTTGCTTTTGTTTCTGTAAAGTTGTTTGGATCAATATTTGTATCTACATTATAGTATGTCATGAGTTCTACAAGTTCATAGTACTTTCGAACCTTAACAATTAACAGATCGATCGTGGTAATCGGTCAAAAGTCATTGACCGTTAAGTCTTACTGCCTGGGTAACCCAAAAATGTTGAGGCAGTGGTCTGATAGGTACTTTAGAGACTTAGATCTTATAATGTAATGATATCTGGACACTATAAATGGATTTCACAATCAAAGCAAACGTTCAAGTATACACGGTCAACAAGTAATAAAGTGAAAGTAGAGTATCATTCCCACAAAGATTTATTTAATAAAAATTACCAAGTACTAACTCTTAACCAAATCAATTTTATCTAAACAATTGCAAAGTGTGATTTTTCTAATTAAGAAAACTAAATTAACTAATTAAACTGAATTGCTTTATAAATGAATTCAAATAAATAAAGATTAAGACTTCAATATCCCCAATTATGAACTATAAATCAATTATCCAATTATCTCAATTATTATGTCTACTGAATTGTTAACAGGAATTCTCAAATGTCAAAAGTCCTTTTCCAAGTGATCAATTGCCTTCTATTTAATCCAGATTAATCTTGCTATATTCCTATGCAAAACAATTGAATTAAACTCCTTCTAATCCCAATTCCTTATGTGTTACATGCGATGAACAGATATTTCCATTCAATTCACAAACCTAATTATTCACTTTGCAAATAACTAAGTCACATGATATCATGCCCAGTTCTAACCCTAGAATTCCTCTTTCAATTCCTTCTAGAGTAACAAGGTAATTACTAATCAAATAATTAAGTAATAAGCACAAGACAAGATAAACAATTCACCTTGACATAAATAATTGGAATAAATCAAATAATTAATTCATAGACATAAAAGGTTCAATTGAAATCTTAATAAAAGAGTTAGTTCATAATTAATGAATTAAAACCAAGAATCCACAACTGAATAGACATTAAAAGATAAAAGTATGATAAGAGAAATAGAATAGAATCATTGTGTCGAGAAATCTCGATGCTCCCCTCTTGCTCTTGCTCTTGCTCTTGATCTTGATGTTCTTCAAGTTACTTCAATCTCCAAAACTAATTAAGAACTAGGGTTTATATTCTAATCTAATGGAGTGTTATATCTAATCTAATCTATGTAATTCTCCCTTTATTTTATGCCTTACATCAAGTATTTATAGATTACAAGTCCAATTTTGAGCTTAGAACAAACCCAATCCAATTTGAGTCAAAAGGTGTCAAAATTACCCCAAAACGTCCAAGCCAAAATCAACCTCTTCCCTCAGCGCCCAAGCGCTGGGCTTGACGCTCAGACATTGCTTCCTCCCAATGTCCGGGCTGGGCATATGCCTATTTTGGGCGCCCCGACGCTGGCCCCAAGTTCTGACATTTTCTACTCCGACTTCCTTTGGGAAAACGGCCATAACCTTTGATCCGGGTGGAGTTACGGGGCCTGCCACCCATCAAATCGAAGATATCGACGAGATCTACAACTTTTATTCTTTGAGGATTGAGAAATTCTGGGCAGATGAAGGTCCAAATTGAGCTGGAAGTAACTGCTATGCAAATGACCACCCAAAACCATGACGTTCGACGTCCGTTGGTACAACGATCATAACTCTTGCATCCGAACTCCGATTGGAATGATTCAAAATGTTCTGGAAAGCTAAGACGATGCTCTTCAATGTAAGCTAAGTCCCAAACCAAGAACATAAAGTAAACATGAAAGCCCAAATGATGTCCGGTTTGCTTTTCTTTGCGTTTTCTTTGCTTTTCCTTACCAATAGTCGCTCACACCGCTCCCAAACGTATAACCTACAAAATGAACACAAAATGCATGAAAAGTAACTAAGACACATAAATATAATAACTAAACTAAGTAAAGATATCGGATAAGTGTATATAAAATCCACTTATCAAATACCCCCAAACTTAAACTATTTGCTTGTCCCCAAGTAACACAAATAATGCAATGCAATGCAATGCAATGAAATGCAACTAATCTATATGCCTACGAATCCAGCAGTATTTGATAGAATCAAATCTATTCACTCGGCCTTAGAGCAATCAAGCAAACACGACAATACTTCATATCAAAACCAATCAACAATTTCCTAGTCAATCATCAAGTCTTAAACTGTTATTACTGGTATAGTGCGTGTGTGTGCTCAACAACCATGCTAACTGATATAAAATCAAATTTAACACATAACAAGTCTCTTCGAAGGCATCATACAGTGTAAACTCAAGAAATCTCAAAGATAGGCACGATTCAACTAAAATTAAACTCAACCAAATTCAAGGGTACATGCAGGATACTTATACTTTCTTTTCTTCCTTCTCTTTTTTTTTTTTTTACACGGGGGCTTTTTGCTCTTTTCCCGTGATTATTTCCCTTTTCTTTTTCTTTTGATAGATGGTTGGTGAGTGCGTTTTACGCTCCATCTCACGCTTGTGTTTATGGGGAGTGTTTCTCCTCAACCCACCACAAGACTCAACATGTTTTCTTTTTTTTTTTTTTTTAAAGCTTATATACCTCACATATATTCCCCAAAACTTAGGTTCTTGTCTAACTTTAGTCATCACTACTTATTCTTGTCATTCTTTCATTCAAACTAGCATTATCCTTTAGAGTCCCATTATGTATCAATTTAAACTCAATCAATCAACAAGTTATTTTTTCTTGTCTATCATCATTATTATACTAGTTTCAAACAGAAAAAGATTCAATTCATAACAAGAAATCACATCAAAGCTCTAATAGTCAGTATTATACTTGTCTACCCAATTCCAATTTCATCATTGGCCAAAATAAACTTAACTATAACAAACCGCTGGACTTATGCAAAATGAACATAAGAACTAACTATTATTTTTTTTTTTTTTTTTTTTATTTTTTTATAATGAACCTAAACTATATTAACAACATATGCAAAATAACATAACATAAACATGAAACTAAACATGCAATAACGAACTAAACTAAACTCCCCCAAACTTAGCAATTACAATGTCCTCATTGTAAGAATATAGCGATAAGTAGAAGAGAACTTCCACAGAATCGCCTAAGCGTGAGGTCTTTGGTGGCGATGGTAGCGACGATCATTTTCCTATATCCATTGAACCTCCAATACCTGCAATGAAGAGAGACACAACATGTATTAGATTATAAGAGAACTTACTAAGCAAATTAATTCCTATCTACTAAATAAACTAGTAAAGCATATAAATATAAAAATTCCTGGGTTGCCTCCCAGTCAGCGCTTGATTTATAGTCTTTCAGCCTGACTTTGTCTGGTCAATGCTATCCAATTCCTCTTCGAAAGTTGAGGAACCCTCCATCCATCGGAAATAATATAGCTTTTGGTAGGTTCCCATTTACGATAGCCATTGTATTAAAGTCACCTAGCATGCTTTGTTTAGATAAGATCACATTAAAGAACGTCCAACATCTAGGTGTTTTTTCCATTGTGTCTGCGAATAGATTCTGGCATTGAGGCTTGTCAGACACAACAATCTCTTCTTCTATCTTCTCCAACTCATTGAACCATGGCTTCGAAGTTGTACTCGCTTTTACGTCACAAGGAGTATTGCCGACGACATGACTACCTAGCGGACATGGTTTTGCAAATCTAACCGGATTCTTGAACTTTGGCGGAGAAGGAACTTGGGGCACTAATAACATCGGCTCCTCCTCGTTGGTAATCATAGTTAGTTCTTCACCGACCTTATTTTCATTATCCCTACTTGTCTCCTCTTTTCAACATCTCGTGTCTCATCCAGTTGTAGATTTGGCTCGGCACTTCATCAATTTCGTCATCCATGTCATAAAGCCAAGTGTTTGGAGGAAGGTTGTTTATGACTTTGGTCATTTGCTCTATCGATCCATAAGATTTAGAATTGACCTGCGTTTGATTAATCCTCTCTCCTCGAACTTGGACCACAATTCCTCCAACCTTGAATTTTCTTCTTTTAATAGAGGTTGATATGAGAATTCCTATGTATGTTGGATTTGGAGTAGAGTATTGGTCTTGATAGTTGTAGCTCCATGAAAAATCGGGTGATACCCCAAACTTGTTCATAATTATCATATGCATCTTGATTGAGGTAGTTACCACCATCTTTCTGCATTGCCCAAGATTGATGGTGCATTGATTACTTGGGTGATTGCCAGCACAATAGTCACACATAACTGCCATCCTTCGACTCTGTTGGGATGCGATAACGTCCAACTTCCTCGAAAGTTCTTTAATTTGTCTTGACATTGCGGAAAAGTGTCGTGAAGTCATCAATCTCCATCCCCTTGTTTGAGTCACGTTCATGTATGGCCATTGATACTCAAAGTCATCCATGGTACCTAAAATGAGAGAAATATAAGAAGAGAATTAAAATAAAAATAAAAAATGTTTAAATTAAGACTAATTTGATTGAAATTAATATTGGTAAAAAAATATTAAACTAATTCCCCGGCGCGGCGCCAAAAACTTGTTGATCGATTTCACAATCAATGAATACGTGCAAGTATACACGGTCAACAAGTAATAAAGTGATAAGAAAAGTATCGTTCCCACGAGGAATTATTTAATAAAAATTACCAAGTACTAACTCTTAACCAAATCAATTTTATTTAAACAATTTCAAATTGTGATTTTTCTAATTAAGAAAACTAAATTAACTAATTAAAACTAGATTACTTTATAAATGAATTCAAATAAATAAAGATTAAGACTTGATATCCCCAATTATGAACTATAAATCAATTATCCAATTATCCCAATTATTATGTCTACTGAATTGTTAACAGAAATTCTCAAATGCAAAAGTCCTTTTCCAAGTGATCAATTGCCTTCTATTTAATCCAGATTAATCTTGCTATATTCCTATGCAAAACAATTGAATTAAACTCCTTCTAATCCCAATTCCTTATGTGTTACATGCGGTGAACAGATATTTCCATTCAATTCACAAACCTAATTATTCACTTTGCAAATAACTAAGTCACATGATATCATGCCCAGTTCTAACCCTAGAATTCCTCTTTCAATTCCTTCTAGAGTAACAAGGTAATTACTGATCAAATAATTAAGTAATAAGCACAAGACAAGATAAACAATTCACCTTGACATAAATAATTGGAATAAATCAAATAATTAATTCATAGACATAAAAGGTTCAATTGAAATCTTAATAAAAGAGTTAGTTCATAATTAATGAATTAAAACCAAGAATCCACAACTGAATAGACATTAAAAGATAAAAGTATGATAAGAGAAGAGAATAGAATACATTGTCATTGTCGATGGAATCGATGCCTCTTTCTTGCTTTGCTTGCTCTTTTCTTGATGTTCTCAAATTTGCTTCAATCTCCAAAACTAATAAAGAACTAGGGTTTATATTCTAATCTAATGGAGTGTTATATCTAATCTAATCTATGTAATCTCCCCTTTATTTTATGCCTTACATCAAGTATTTATAGATTACAAGTCCAATTTTGAGCTTAGGAACAAACCCAATCCAATTTGGAGTCAAAAAGGTGTCAAAATTCGCCCAAAACGCGTCCAAGCCGCAACCAACCTCTTCCCCAGCGCCCCAGCGCTGGGCTTGACGCTCAGACACTGCTCCCCAGCGCCCCGGCGCTGGGCATAGGCCTATTTTGGGCGCCCCGGCGCTGGCCCCAAGTTCTGACATTTTCTACTCCGACGTCCTTTGGGAAAACGGCCATAACTTTTGATCCGGGAGGAGTTACGGGGCCTGCCACCTATCAAATCGAAGATATCGACGAGATCTACAACTTTCATTCTTTGAGGATTGAGAAATTCTGGGCGGATGAAGGCTGAAATTGAGCTGGAAGTAACTGTTATGCAAATGACCACCCAAAACCATGACGTTCGACGTCCGTTGGTACAACGATCATAACTCTTGCATCCGAACTCCGATTGGAATGATTCAAAATGTTCCGAAAAGCTAAGACGATGCTCTTCAATGTAAGCTAAGTTCCAAACCAAGAACATGAAGTAAACATGAAAGCCCAAATGATGTCCGGTTTGCTTTTCTTTGCGTTTTCTTTGCTTTTCCTTACCAATAGTCGCTCTGCACGCTCCCAAAACGTATAACCTACAAAATGAACACAAAATGCATGAAAAGTAACTAAGACACATAAATATAAGCAACTAAAAAGATATCGGATAAGTGTATATAAAATCCACTTATCAAATACCCCCAAACTTAAACTGTTGCTTGTCCCCAAGTAACACAAACATAATGCAATGCAATGCAATGAAATGCAACTAATCTATATGCCTACGAATCCAGCAGTATTTGATAGAATCAAATCTATTCACTCGGCCTTAGAGCAGTCAAGCAAACACAACAATACTTCATATCAAAACCAATCAACAATTTCCTAGTCAATCATCAAGTCTTAAACTGTTATTAGTGGTATAGTGCGTGTGTGTGCTCAACAACCATGCTAACTGATATAAAATCAAATTTAACACATAACAAGTCTCTTCGAAGGCATCATACGATTATAAACTCAAGAAATCTCAAAGATAGGCACGATTCAACTAAAATTAAACTCAACCAAATTCAAGGGTACATGCGGGATACTTATACTTTCTTTTCTTCCTTCTCTTTTTTTTTTTACACGGGGCTTTTTGCTCTTTTCCGTGATTATTTCCCTTTTCTTTTCTTTTTTGATAGATGGTTGGTGAGTCGTTTCGCTCTCCATCTCACGCTTGTGTTTATGGGGAGTGTTTCTCCTCGACCCACCACAAGACTCAACATGTTTTCTTTTTTTTTTTTTTTTAAAGCTTATATACCCCACATATATTCCCCCAAACTTAGGTTCTTGTCTAACTTTAGTCATCACTACTTATTCTTGTCATTCTTTCATTCAAACTAGCATTATCCTTTAGAGTCCCATTATGTATCAATTTAAACTCAATCAATCAACAAGTTGTTTTTTCTTTGTCTTATCATTATTATACTAGTTTCAAACAGAAAAAGATTCAATTCATAACAAGAAATCACATCAAAGCTCTAATAGTCAGTATTATACTTGTCTACCCAATTCCAATCTCATCATTGGCCAAAATAAACTTAACTATAACAAACCGCTGGACTTATGCAAAATGAACATAGTAACTAACTATTATTTTTTTTGATTTTTTTTTTTTTTATAATGAACCTAAACTATATTAACAACATATGCAAAATAACATAACATAAACATGAAACTAAACATGCAATAACGAACTAAACTAAACTCCCCAAACTTAGCAATTACAATGTCCTCATTGTAAGAATATAGCGATAAGTAGAAGAACTTCTTCCTGTAATCGACTAAGCGTGAGGTCTTTGGTGGCGATGGTAGCGACGATCATTTTCCTATCCATTGAACCTCCAATACCTGCAATGAAGAGAGACAACATGTATTAGATTATAAGAGAACTTACTAAGCAAATTAATTCCTATCTACTAAATAAACTAGTAAAGCATATAAATATAAAAATTCCTGGGTTGCCTCCCAGTCAGCGCTTGATTTATAGTCTTTCACCTTGACTTTATCAGTCAATGCTATCCAATTCCTCTTGAAAGTTGAGAACCCTCCATCCATCGGAAATAATATAGCTTTTGGTAGGTTCCCATTTACGATAGCCATTGTATTAAAGTCACCTAGCATGCTTTGTTTAGATAAGATCACATTAAAGAACGTCCAACATCTAGGTGTTTTTTCCATTGTGTCTGCGAATAGATTCTGGCATTGAGGCTTGTCAGACACAACAATCTCTTCTTCTATCTTCTCCAACTCATTGAACCATGGCTTGAAGTTGTACTCGCTTTTACGTCACAAGGAGTATTGCCGAACGACATGACTACCTAGCGGACATGGTTTTGCAAATCTAACTGGATTCTTGAACTTTGGCGGAGAAGGAACTTGGGGCACTAATAACATCGGCTCCTCCTCGTTGGTAATCATAGTTAGTTCTTCACCAGACCTTATTTTCATTATCCCCACTTGTCTCCTCTTTTTCAACATCTAAGTGTCTCATCCGATTGTAGATTTGGCTCGGGCACTTCATCAATTTAAATCATCCATGTCATAAAGCCAAGTGTTTGGAGGAAGGTTGTTTATGACTTTGGTCATTTGCTCTATCGATCCATGAATTTAGAATTGACCCGTTTGATTAATCCCTCTCTCCTCGAACTTGGACCACAATTCCTCCAACCTTGAATTTTCTTCTTTTAATAGAGGTTGATATGAGAATTCTAGCGTGTATGTTGGATTTGGAGTAGAGTATTGGTCTTGATAGTTGTAGCTCCATGAAAAATCCGGGTGATACCCCAAACTTGTTCATAATTATCATATGCATCTTGATTGAGGTAGTTACCACCATCTTTGTCTTAGGCCCAAGATTGATGGTGCATTGATTACTCGGGTGATTGCCAGCATAATTGTCACACATAACTGCCATCCTTCGACTCTGTTGGGATACGATAACGTCCAACTTCCTCGAAAGTTCTTTAATTTGTCTTTGACATTGCGGAAAGTGTCAGCGAGTCATCAATCTCCATCCCCTTGGTTGAGTCACGTTATGTATGGCCATTGATACTCAAAGTCATCCATGGTACCTAAAATAGAGAAATATAAGAAGAAAATTAAAATAAAAAATAAAATGTTTAAATTAAGACTAATTTGATTGAAATTAATATTGGTAAAAAATATTAAACTAATTCCCCGGCAACGGCGCCAAAAACTTGTTGATCGATTTCGTAATCAATGAATACGTGCAAGTATACACGGTTAACAAGTAATAAAGTGATAAGAAAAGTATCGTTCCCACGAGGAATTATTTAATAAAAATTACCAAGTACTAACTCTTAACCAAATCAATTTTATTTAAACAACTGCAAATTGTGATTTTTCTAATTAAGAAAACTAAATTAACTAATTAAAACTAGATTACTTTATAAATGAATTCAAATAAATAAAGATTAAGACTTGAATATCCCCAATTATGAACTATAAATCAATTATCCAATTATCCCAATTATTATGTCTCTTGAATTGTTA
The DNA here is from genome assembly GCA_020205615.1 of Panax quinquefolius. Classification (NCBI taxonomy): domain Eukaryota; kingdom Viridiplantae; phylum Streptophyta; class Magnoliopsida; order Apiales; family Araliaceae; genus Panax; species Panax quinquefolius. The sequence continues at coordinate 114,343,895 of CM035172.1, forward strand.
ACGAGAATTCTCAAATGTCAAAAGTCCTTTTCAAGTGATCAATTGCCTTCTATTTAATCCAGATTAATCTTGCTATATTCTATGCAAAACAATTGAATTAAACTCCTTCTAATCCCAATTCCTTATGTATTACATGCGGTGAACAGATATTTCCATTCAATTCACAAACCTAATTATTCACTTTGCAAATAACTAAGTCACATGATATCATGCCCGATTCTAACCCTAGAATTCCTCTTTCAATTCCTTCTAGAGTAACAAGGTAATTACTTGATCAAATAATTAAGTAATAAGCACAAGACAAGATAAACAATTCACTTGACACATAAATAATTGGAATAAATCAAATAATTAATTCATAGACATAAAAGGTTCAATTGAAATCTTAATAAAAGAGTTAGTTCATAATTAATGAATTAAAACCAAGAATCCACAACCCGAATAGACATTAAAAGATAAAAAAGTATGATAAGAGAAATAGAATAGAATCATTGTCAACCAAATCGGATGTTCCCCTCTCTTGCTCTTGCTCTTGATCTTCAATGTTCTCTCATTTTGCTTCAATCTCCAAAACTAATAAGAACTAGGGTTTATGATCTAATCTAATGGAGTGTTATCTCTAATCTAATCTATGTAATCTCCCTTTATTTTATGCCTTACATCAAGTATTTATAGATTACTGAAGTCCAATTTTGAGCTTAGGAACAAACCCAATCCATTTGGAGTCAAAAAGTGTCAAAATTACCCAAAAAGCGTCCAAGCCGCAAACCAACCTCTTCCCAGCGCCCCGGTAGCTGGGCTTGACGCTCAGACACTTTTCTCCCAGCTTACCGCGCTGGCATAGGCCTATTTTGGGCGCCCGGGCGCTGGCCCCAAGTTCTGACATTTTCTGCTCCGACATCTTTTGGGAAAATGGCCATAACGTTTGATCCAGGAGGAGTTATGTGGCCTGCCACCTATCAAATTGAAGATATCGACGAGATCTACAACTTTTATTCTTTGAGGATTGAGAAATTCGATGTTGATGAAGGCTGAAATTGAGCTGGAAGTAACTGATATGCAAATGACCACCCAAAACCATGACGTTCGACGTCCGTTGGTACAACGATCATAACTCTTGCATCCGAACTCCGATTGGAATGATTCAAAATGTTCCAGAAAGCTAAGACGATGCTCTTCAATGTAAGCTAAGTTCCAAACCAAGAATATGAAGTAAACATGAAAGCCCAAATGATGTCCGGTTTGCTTTTCTTTGCGTTTTCTTTGCTTTTCCTTACCAATAATCGCTCACTCCCAAGCAACCTACAAAATGAACACAAAATGCATGAAAAGTAACTAAGACACAAAATATAAGAGACTAAAGATCTTAGGATAAGTGTATATAACCTACAAAATGAACACAAAATGCATGAAAAGTAACTAAGACACATAAATATAAGCAACTAATTAAGTAAAAGATCGACCATATAGGAGTGTATATAAAATCCACTTATTTTAATGTTATAAAAATCATTTTAAATAAGAATAAAGTGTTTTAAAGTATTTTTAAGTTATAAATGTAAATTTTAATATTTTGTGATGAATTTAATTAATTAATTAATATTAATGGTAATTAAAGTTATTTAATAAATGTATTAAATAAAATATGAAAATAGAATTAATGATTTAAAGATTATAAAAATATTTTAAGTTATAAAATATAACTTTTGATATTTTGTCATGAAAATATTAATATTTTAATATTAATGATATTAGATTTATTTAATAATTATATTAAATAAATTATTTTAAAATGATTTTAATATTAGAAAAATCATTTTAAATGAAAATAAATAGTTTAAAAATATTTGAACTTATAAAATATAACTTTCAATATTTAAAGGTAAATTTCATTAATTATTTACTATTAATGATAATATAATTATTTAATAATTATATTAAATAAATTAGTTTAAAAATGATTTTAATATTATAAAAATCATTCTAAATGAAAATAAAGTGTTTAAAGATATTTTAAGTTATAAATTATAACTTTTGATATTTAAAGGAAAATTTTATTAATAATTTAATATTAAATGATATTAAGTTTATTTAATAATTATATTAAATAAATAGTTTTAAAATGGTTTAATCTATTTCAAAATCATTTAATAAGGATATTAAGGAATTAAAATATTTTAAGTTATAAATCTTTTGACTTTTAATATTTTGATAAATAATGCGTTAATACTTTAATATTAATGATAATTATTTAAAATGATTTTAATTCTTTTAAAAATCATTTAAGTGTAATATTAATACTTTAAAAGTATTTTGAGTTATTATAAATAACTTTAACATTTTGGAAATGATTTCATTAATAGTTTAATATTAATTAAATATTGATGATAATAGAATTATTTAATATTTAAATCATGTAATAATGATTCCGGTAATTTGAAAATTCATGATTAATTATAATAAATGTTTAAAAATTATTAGAAGTCGTTTAAGAATAATATGACTGATACTTACAGATATTGAACTACAAGATAGAGTCTTAGACTCGATAATTACCCGATAAAGCCGCTTTTTACAATCGGCGTGTTTTTAAATTGATCTGGACTTAGATAATTTGATTAGATATGTGTTTATTTGTGATTCAATGACTGTTTAATGTGTGATAATGTGATTAGGTTACGTGCTCACTGCAATAAGCAGTGCTATATGTTAGAGTATGTTATTCTAATCAATCAAATGATCTTATTAATGATAGGTTTTGATATAAAAGATAAAACTAAGTTGCGTACTGTAAGTAGTAGACCAGGCAAGTATCTTACCTTTGCATTCCTTTATGCAATGGACATGAGTAAGAAGTTTCAGAATTATATTACTATTATGCTATATTATTAACCCTATTGTGATATATTCTATATCCGATAATTGTTTATCAACATGTTAGTATATGGTAATTCAGATATATATTCTGTTCGTTAATTTCTAAACATGGTTACTCAAGTGACCCCACTTGGATAATCATTGTATTTAATCACATGTTGATATATATATATATATATATATATATATATATATAAGTCGTCTAAGCTATTTGACCCAACTAGACACAAATTCAGAAATATCGTTGAATAAGTTAAAATCTTTTTGTATCCAATCAAATTGTTTTGGTTCGGATTCCAGACTAAGTATGAACATCCCGATCACAGGAAAACTTTTATGCGCCCAAGGCGGACAGAGTGAACGGTCCTATCGTTCTTGTAATGTAGTATTGATCAATGCAGGGCCCATGGGAAGTACAACCTAACGCCCGTAAGTTATGACGGTTTGCAGTTGAAGTTCTGTTAAACCTTAGCGAAAACTAAAAACAATGTTCATAGTATGTCAACTACCCTATATATATAGTCAATACGTAGTTTCAAAAATTTGAGATAAAATTGTTATGTTATTATTATCGGTTCAGTTTACTTCACAACTATAAATTCGTTGTAGAAGTGATGTACAAAGAAAACATTTAATTCTTTCAGCTAATTATATTTCTAATTGTTATTACTTGTTGGGCACCCTAATGCTCATTCTTGCTTAAATTTAAAAGTTTTCAGCTAGGCATGTTCAATCTGAAGGTTCAGACAAGAACAAGTGAAAAGGAAAGCAAACAGAACATATTTAATGGTATCTTTTGTAATAGTTAGACTATATTAAGATAATGATATGTATTATATATCATGTAAAGAATTATAGTAAAGGTTGCGTAATTGGGATTAGACTCTGATAAATATAAATTAAGTTGGATTTTTATATTATTGTTATTATTATCAGTATTATTCCGCTCATAGAAATGGTATCGTGAAGCACCGAGTTTGGGTTTCAAGTACCCGAGTTTGGGGGCTTTACAAGTTGGTATCAGAGCTTTAGGGTTAAAAACCTTAGGTGGGCTAGACCTTAGGCTATAACCTTGGAGCAGAGGGAAACGTTGAAAATACAAATAACTCATATAGAGTTTAAAAGGGGAGATGAATTGAATAAGTTCATCGTCAAATCAAATAAAAGATAACTTATATAAAACTATTAATTGTTGTGTGTATATATTAAGTGATAATCAAGATAGTTTGTGTGTAGATGTCAGATAGAAAAGGATTAGGATACCCTCAGGTAGTAAAGAAGGATCAAACCCATACCCCCGAGCCAATATCAAAGCCAATAGCTGAAATAGAGGCTCACATTGAAAGCTACCTCAATGAGGTGGTTGTTTTGAAAAGTATAGCACTGGACCCTGAAACGATAGTATGACTGATAGGTAAAGTATAGTTAAAGAATATGTGGTCAATGTCGAGTTCTTAAACTCATATATTTGTGGTGAGTTCTTAAACTCATAATGTGTTGTAAGTCGGACGAACTAGGTGTAGTTATGTGTGAATAGATTATTGAGGATAATGGGAATAGACAGATTTCTAAGCAATTAATCCTTAATGGAGGCGTAAGAAATAAGTAGTACTAGTATTACTTGAATAGGTATGATTCTATGTTATGTATATGATAGGTATGTTTGTATAAGGTAATATTTTTCAAATTTTGTATAAGTTGTGTTAGCGATTCCCGACTTTTGAGTCACAAAGGGATAGCGGATGATTAAAGCAATATGTGTTATGGTGTATGTCAAGTGTTATGAGTATGAATCTATGTTGAAATAATGAAATAAGTTGGTATAAAGATAGTAGATATTTATCTAAATACTGGTTAATACAGTAAACTGAGTTTTCGAAATCTAAAATTTTGAGTACATGACTATTTGAATAGGAAATTTCGCGTTATATGTTAAGCGTATATGATAAGGCTTAGAAGGTAAGTTAATAAAGAATAATTTATGATAATGCCACCAAGAAGAAAACGAAATACACGGATAGAAGAACCTGTCAACAAAGCTGGAAGATAACCAGACCCGATACAAAATTTCTCGAATGTGATCGTTCAAGCTATGCAGAACGGAATACCAGCCGCGGGAATATCAACCAGATAATCGATCGACGAACGTCAAAGACTTCAAGGCGGTCGTACTTCCAGGATTTATAGGATCAACTGACCCTGTAGCAACGTTTGTGATAGCTAAGATAACGAAGGGGCGAAAGATAGTTTTGTCACCTATACGATAAAAGGAAAGGAGATAAAGGGAAAGTTTGTGTGTTTTAAGTGTGAATCAATGGAGTATAAGGTGGAAGACTGTTCAAGAAGGAGAAAGGAAGAAAGGAATGCGAATACGGGAAAAAGGCAGCAGGACATTGGCGACAACAGGACCAAAATCAACAATCAAACTAACGAAATCAACCGCAAACGTCTTCTACATGACCGTTCAAGAAACTGTAGCAGCCGGGGATGCAACTCCAGGTATTACTCAAACCAATTTTATTTCTTATATATTATTTTCTTATATATAGTAAATTATTTTATAAATTATTTTGAAGGAGGAAATTGAGTTATATTAGAAATCAATTTTCCGTATAAGCAGAGAGATAAGCATTATGCTGAATAGTTAAAGATCAGTTCGATCAATTTTGATCGAGATCTACTCGCAATGATTGTGTATGCTATGTACCCTAGTATGTATAGGTTTTAAAACGGTGATTCCGGGGACAGAATCTTTATAAGGGAGTGTGAATGTAACAACTTGATATTTTCTATATAAATAAATTAGAAATTTTGCGTATAAATTTTTTATTTTATTTTAAAGATGAGGATTTGTACAAGATAATATGTATATGTATTTATGTAGTAAATAAAAATATATTTATTACATGAATGTTTACAAATAATTTTATTTTAGAATTATTGCACATTATAAACTATATTCTTATAATAATTAATTTTGTAGTAGAAATGTTTTTATTATTTATTTTCCATGAAAATATAATTATATATTATTTAAATAATATATGAAATGATTATTAGAATTATTATAATAATTAATCTATTTTAATATATAATTTTATGCTAGTTTAATTAAGTTAATTATTTTAACTTAATTAATAATGTTATATAGGAAGAATAAATCGGATATGGAATCCAAACCCTAACTTAAGGAATTAAAAATATTTTAAGTTATAAATAATTGACTTTTAATATTTTTGATAAATAAGCGTTAATACTTTAATATTAATGATAATTATTTAAAAATGATTTTAATTCTTTTAAAATCATTTAAGTGTAATATTAATACTTTAAAAGTATTTTGAGTTATTATAAATATCTTTAACATTTTGAAAATGATTTCATTAATAGTTTAATATTAATTAAATATTAATGATAATAGAATTATTTAATATTTAAATCATTTAATAATGATTCCGGTGTTTGAAAATTCATGATTAATTATAATAAATGTTTAAAAATTATTATAAGTCGTTTAAGAATAATATGACTAATACTTACAGATATTGAACTACAGGATAGAGTCTTAGACTCGATAATTACCCGATAAAGCCGCTTCGGAAATTTTGCAAGCGTGTTTGAAAATTGATCTGGACTTAGATAATTTGATTAGATATGTGTTTATTTGTGATTCAATGACTGTTTAAAATGTGTGATAATGTGATTAGGTTACGTGCTCACTGCAATAAGCAGTGCTATATGTTAGAGTATGTTATTCTAATCGATCAAATGATCTTATTAATGATAGGTTTTGATATAAAAGATAAAATTAAGTTGCGTACTGTAAGCAGCAAACCAGGCAAGTATCTTACCTTTGCATTTCCTTTTTGCAATGGACATGAGTAAGAAGTTTCAGAATTATATTATTATTATGCTATATTATTAACCATATTTTGATATATTCTATATCCGATAATTGTTTATCAACATGTTAGTATATAGTAATTCAGATATATATTATGTTCGTTAATTTCTAAACATGGTTACACAAGTGACCCCACTTGGATAATTATTGTATTTAATCGCATTTGATATATATATATATATATATATATAATGCCGTCAATGCTATTTGACCTAGCTAGACACAAATTCAGAAATATCGTTGAATAAGTTAAATTCTTTTTGTATCCAATCAAATTGTTTTGGTTCGGATTCCAGACTAAGTATGAACATCCCGATCACGGGAAAACTTTTTTGCGCCCAAGGCGGAAAGAGTGAACGATCCTATTGTTCTTGTAATGTAGTATTGATCAATACAGGGCCAATGGGAAGTGCAACCTAACGTCCGTAAGTTATGATGGTTTATGAAGTTCTGCTAAACCTTAGTGAAAACTAAAAACAAAGTTCATAGTATGTCAACTACCCTATATATATAGTCAATACGTAGTTTCAAAAATTTGAGATAAAATTTTTATGTTATTATTATCGGTTCAGTTTACTTCACAATTATAAATTCGTTGTAGAAGTGATGTACAAAGAAAACATTTATTTTTTTCAGCTAATTATATTTCTAATTGTTATTATTTGTTGGGCACCCAAATGCTCATTCTTGCTTAAATTTAAATGTTTTCAGCTAGGCATGATCAATCCGAAGGTTCAGACAAGAATAAGTGAAAAGGAAAGCAAACAGAACATGTTTAATGGTATCTTTTGTAATAATTAGACTGTATTAAGATAATGATATGTATTATATATCATGTAAAGAATTATAGTAAAGGTTGCGTAATTGGGATTAGACTACGATAAATATAAATTAAGTTGGATTTTATATTCTTTATTATTATTATTATTAGTATTCCTCTCTCTCTAAAAAATGGTATAAGTTGAAGCACCGAGTTCGGGTTTCAAGTACCCGAGTTTGGGGGCTTTACAGATAGACGCAACTCTATTAGAGAGAGACGATGCATTAGCTTGCAGAGATGTCGCTATCGTTGAGCGGGATAGTGCTATATCTGCCCGGGATGTAGCCGTCATAGATAGTACTGCAGTGAGGTCCCTTACCACTGGCATGATTGCAGAGATGAACACTTACATTGATGAGCATATGGTCACCATGCAGATTGTGACAACTCGAGAATTTAGAAAAATTTTAAAATTTTAATTTATTGATTTAAGGTTCAATATTAGAACCTAGACATAAAATAAGTGTATGCGTTTGATATTTTTAAGAAGGAATTTTGAGGATTTCAAAATTCTGTGAAGGATTTAGGTGAATTATTCAGGATTAAGGGTATACGTGAATACGTTATGTGTATATGTGTTCAGAATGTGGTTCAGGGTCAAGGGTTGACCAGATAAACGATATATGTAACAAACCCTAGTTATATATTAAGAACGTTAGCGTTCGGTTAGAAAATTCTTACGATTAACAAGAAAATCTAGAAACAGGTTCTAAAACCCTAATTTATGTTCCGGGTATTCGAAACCCTAATTCAGAAGTTAGAAACCCTAAATTAGGAACTTAATGGCGTAAGTGTAAATAATTTTAAGATTAATTAGGGTTAATCTTAACAAATTGGTTAGAAAATCCTAATTTCAAATTTTAAACCCTAATCTGGGAACTTAAAAGATAATTATAATGCTCAAGTGCTATTAATTATAATATTAATTAGGGTAAAGCTTAATTATTTAGAAAACCCTAATTTTAAATTTTTAAACCCTAATTTATGGATTAGAAACCCTAATTTATAATTAGGGAAAATCTAAGTGTTAATTTAATAATTTTAATGTTAATTAGAAAAATATTAATCCTAATTTTAAAGTTATAAGTAATTAGAAAATTCTAATATAATTACGAAATCTAATTTCTAAATTAGAAAATTATTTTACCCTAATTTTTGGGTTATAAACCCTAATGACCAATTTTGACCCTAATTGCTAAATTAGCAATTTTAATTAGGAATTATTAATCCTAATTAGCAAGATTTAAATTATGATTAAGAAATTTTAATATAATTAGAAAATTATAATTATAATTTAGAAATATTATTTTCTATTTTTAAAACCGAAATTCGAAAATCTTAGAAATTAAATTGCAAAGTTGAGGGTTAAACCTTACACCCTAAGGGTTCAAACCCTAAACCCTAAAGGGTTGGATCAAAGACCAAATTGTTATTAAAATGTGGGACAAAAAGACTATTTTACCCTTTTGTGCATTATTGGAAATAACTTGTAAATCTAGCAATATTTGAGTTGCCACCAACTCTAACCACTCCATATGCTCTATATCAAACACAACCATCTAGAATTGCTAGATACATTACATACAATAATTATATAGATTAAAAGTAAGAGAAGCCTTACTTTATTTCTCATTCTATCCAAGTCCCTTCTCTCTCTAACTTTTCGAAATCTATTGTGAGAGGGAGTGAAAAGTTGAGCCAAGGTCAGTTCATACCAATCCAAAGATAGAATTCAAGGACAGAAATCAAAAATCAAAGTTAGAAAGGTATAAAACCCTAATTTTGTAAATCTATGTTTGTTATGTTAGAGGTTGTTAGTTGTTGTTTAAAAGTGTGTTAAGAGATGTTATTTAGTGATCCAAGATGTAATATCAAGGATCCATAACATCTAGATGTTGGAAATCAAGTTTTAAAAACTGGTCAAGAACCCTAATTTTGTTGTCTGGCAAGCCAATGTAAGGGCTCTTAGATTCTTGTGTATTAACGATTTATGGTGTTTGAAGTTATAGATTTGTAGTATGCCATGTTTTCTGTGATCTGGAACTGGAAACAGGGCCAGGTCATGTGTAGATTTCAAGATATAAGCCGTCAAAGGTCATTGATCGACCATGACCAACTGGAATCTGGGCAGCCCAGAATTTCCCAGATTGTCTGACAGTCATTTTCAAGGCTTTAGATCATGCTGTTGTTTGCTAGTTTGGTCAGGTTGTTGTTGTTATGTTGTAGTATGGTATAAGGACTACTTAATTAAGCTTTTATCTCACCCAGAAAGTGCGTAGAATCAAAGATAATCACGGTCAAAATAGCGTTGACCGACTGCTTTTTCAATCTGATAGTTGTTTGACCAGCCTTAATCTTTCTTGTGTAAAGATATTATGATGTTATGATGATATAGAATTGTAGCAGGACATGTATACTACATGTGTGAACTTGTAGATCATACAAATAGAACACATAACTCAACCTATAATGACCCAAAGTAGGTACCTCGAATCTGGAAAACCCAGAAAGTTAAGAACAGTGTCTAACATGAACTTCAAAAGCTTATATCTTGCATATTTAATATGTTTTGGCTATGAAACTTGATAGAGATTATAGTATTACATCAATACTACAATCATATTACATTATACTACCCAAAAACCTTATGATCAAGAAATTAATGATGGTCAAACCAAGCCCATCGGCCTCTAACAAGAATTTCTGGGTTTTCCTCAAGAACACCAAGAACACATATAGCGACGGTTCTGTCGCTATAGGGCCTTTTTAGCGACGGTTTATTTAAGAAATTAATTATTATAATTAATAAATAGAAAAAATGGTTTTTAATTAGTAAAAATACATAATAAATTTCAAAAAATTATTTTAAAGTCTGAAAAATAGTTTTTAATTATTTTGAGTATATTTCATAAATATTTAATATTTTTGGAATATAATTGGTATTTAATTTATTTAATTATAATATTAAATAAATTATTTAAAAATGATTTTAATACATGAAAAATTATGAAAAATAATATTATGGTATAATAAAATATTTTAAGTGACTTTTAATATTTTAGGATGAATTTCATTAATTAATCAATATTAATGATAATTAGTTTATTTAATAAATATATTAAATAAATTATAGGAAAATGGAATTAATGTTTTATAAATCATATAAAAATGATTTAAGTGTTATAAAAATATTTTAAGTTATAAAATATAACTTTTGATATTTTGTCATAAAAATATTAATATTTTAATATTAAAAGTAATTATCGGATAATGGATTTAATTGTTTAAAAATCATATAAAGGTGATTTTAAAGTATTAATTGTAACGACCCCAAAATTCATACAATTTAATTCTCGACTTCGGTCGTTAATAACACATCTACCTTCTAATTTTACATCATTATTCGATGTTAAACTTTATACAATACGGAATAATTTAAACTTTTATTTCCCTGAATCAAAACCTTTATTAACTATATGTCTTTGAATCAATCTTATTTTATGATTCGATTTATCACTGTTATCATATAAAATTTTATATTTCAATCCGATAACCTTTACATATCAGATAACTCTAACTCTAGCTTTACAACTCAATATAAAACTATACATCAAAAAATTTAATACATCTCATGAGTCTAAATCATGTTTTAAAGAAATAGCAACTTTAACTAAAATATACATCTTCGTATAATAATTCTGAACCACTTCATTCAAGTAGCACATAGTGACATCTTCAATCTATAATCTGCAAAAATGGTTATTTGCAAGGTTAAGCTCGACAGCCCAGCAAAATCTAACAGTTTTCATGCATCACGTAACACATAATAACATGCTCAACATATATCTCTTAAACATTGAACTAACATAACATACATGCTGATGTTCAAATATCAAATATAAAGATTGAGTTCCTTACTCAATCAGCATTCATTACTCAATCAACGTAGTCAGATGTTGACTTTAACGTTCCATATTTTCAACATATATATAACACATCATACCATTTACAATACAGAATTAAAATAGTTCATCATCAAGTTCACATAGCAAATAGGAACTGAAAGACTTGCCTTGATCGTTGTTTACCAATAACAGTTTAACAGCTTACAGATATCTGCACATCACGTGCCCTACACAATTATATAATCATACACATCAACTATTAGTCACATAGCAACTCATAGTAGTTGTAATGTAAACTTTAATCTACGCCTCATAACCCTTCCTATCATAAATACACAATGTTCAATTTGATTGTGTTAACTTTCGACTTATATCTCACTATATTTCATATTTGAAGTTCATTCAAGTGTTTAAGTCTTGCTAGGACTACTTATTGCTTTTATATTAACACTATTCAATATCTTATAATATTCATTTCATTTGATTTAAAACACTTTTTATGTGACGCCCCCAAAATTAGGTATTCATCACCCAATTTTGAGTCGCCAAATACATGGTACAAATACAAATAAAAACTTAATTATGCAGCTGTCGTATAGAATACGACACACTATTTAACAGAATAGTGAGGACTACTAGCGAACACTATCATCCGGACCATCACTCCGTTCCCCAACTCATCCCAGCTATATTCTCTTATTACCTGAAAGGAATTGTGAAGCAAAAGGGTGAGCACAATTAGCCCAGTAAAGAATATCATAACTAAAGATAACTACATTATCAATAGCTTTCATCAATAATAAATCAGAGATTTAGAACATATAGTAAATGATAAAACTTTAATTTCAACCATAGTTGCAGCGGAACCAACAATCCATTAGAAGAGTCAAGTAGAACATAACGTCTACTGTCTCCTCCAAATTAGAAGTCAATCGTCAGTATTTCATTCATGTAACTTTCAACACTTGTCTTCACCTGAACCACTAAAGATGTTAGTTAAATTCACAATTCATATTTATAATAATGTGAATCAACAGTTCCTTCTTGCCACAAAGATTAATAGGATGTTTACTCAATATCCTTATCCCAAGGCTAAAGATATTCCAATGTAATAACAATGATCATAACAATCAGTTGTCTACCTTTGCACTACGTGCAAAGATATTCAACTATAAAACCAATCGCGAGACTCATTAAATAAATAGTTCCCATCATCGAATCATCCCTCGCATTATGGCGAGGATATTCGTTAGTATCACCAGTGGTCATGATCATGTCATACACCTGTCCATCTTTGCACTACGGGTCAAGGCTATCAATTAACAATTCATCTTTGCACGTAAGCCAAAGATAGTCAGCCACATATCATCTTTTCACTATAGGTCAAAAACATACAACTGTAAAACCAATAACCAACAGTATAATAAAGAATATATGAAACTGCAAATGGATTTCCACCGCCATGCGGTAATCCACTTTAGACAGATTATTTTCACAATTTAATAAGGAATGAATATAAAGGATCATTCACCATGCATGTGGTAATCCACATAGACAGGTTATTCCAACAGAATAAATAAAGAATGGAATAACAGAAGGGTTCACCATGCATGCGATAGAAACCGCACAGACAGGTTATTCTCAACAGAATAATAAATACAGAATAACAAAGATTTTAACCAGTCCTTGTAGAACACACAGACAGAGGATGTTCCAAACGGAATCGTATATCTGGAATAATAAGTAATGGAACCAATTCGGTGAAATTCACACCAAGCGAGATATTCGACGAGAATATTAAATGCGACGTAATAAGTAATGGAACTTTGGTCGGTGAAATTCACCAAACGAGATATTAAAATGTAATAATAAAGAACGGAATAATAAAAGAATTTTACCATGTATGCAAAGATTGCTTGATAAACAAAGTTATTATTTCTACCGTAAAAATAATATCCTCTTACCTTAGAAGAAAGCGTATATAGTATATATATATATATATATATATGTATATATATCATTAATTTATATTATATATATATATATATATATATATATAATCCTCGACTCCTTTATGTCCTTGATTTCCGTGAATAAACTAACATGCTTATTCATGTATATATATAAAGTTAATCCTGTTAACTTTGCATGTTCAGGAACATATTGCAGTATTATATATATAATATATAACTTATCATATATAATATATGTAATATGATAAGTAATCACTAAATCCTCCTGTTTCTTACTACGGTTATCTCACTGAATCCTCCTGATAACTCATACAACCTGCATGATAGTATATAATATAATACTTACTTTCGATGATTCACCGATTTTATATACAACCAAGCGAGAATCACGGATTTTCTCCATTATCCACTGGGCGTGGCGACGGCTGCGATTAACAAAAGTCGGTGAGCCTCGGGTGTTTTACTGGCGATCATGCGGTGGATTATTGTGCTCATTTCGGCATAAGAAAAAGCGAAACTTATAAAGATTAAGCGATTCGTCTATCCAAGCCAATTTGAAATGGTGGTGATGAAATGAGATCACCTTTGGGGTCTCTCTTCGCTTACCCATCCTTATCGCGACTCAGAGATAAGAAGAAACAAACCGGCTACTGCAGCTCATCCTCAATAATACTGTATAAAGCTTGAAAGCTGTTGGGAGACTTCTCTGCTTAATAACCCACCCATTACTACCCCAGGCTTATATTTCAACTTAGAACCAGTTTCGTTGATTTCGACTTTACAGTCATCGGAGATAGTTTCGAGAAGGCGGAGGAAGGAGACCTCGTGGGAACGGAGGCCGGGCCACGTGGCATCGGCACGAATGTCTTTAATAAGAACGGGTGTATAAGAGAGCTCGGCCGTGTTGCTCGTTGACGGTGACATAGCCGGAGAACTGGGAGAATGTAACCGGCGGTCGGCCCGGAAGTGATGTTATTCTATCCAGCTCTTGTTGTTTGGTTAAGGCAACAACAAGGGTAGTGTGGATCATTGAAGAGAAGACTAGTTGTAATGAGAAGAAAAAGAGCAAAGAAGATTGGGTTTCCATTGCACCCAAGCTACAATGGAAAAATGAAATCAGTGGTCGGCCGGGTTTCCCTCCCTCTCTCTCTCTAAAAAAAAACTAATGGATGGAGTCTATCTATAAAGGTTGTGATGGAGTATGTATTAATAGAGGGAATTAAGCTGAGCTAGTGAGTATCCTATGTAGTGGGCTTACCATGTCTATAAAAGTTTATTATTTTTTTTTCTTTTCTTTTTTTTCCCACATGCACATGCATTAGTCTATTCTTCTCTTTTATTATTCCACCCATGACTGAAATTAGTAATCGCATGCTACTTTAATAACAATTGATTGAAACACGTTTTAGCAACTTGAACGTAATTTATGCAAATTATAACCCCATATGATTTGATATATAAATATAACTCTTTATGAACATATCTCAAAGCAATAAATAAATAATTTCAAATATACCTTTAAATTTAAACCTTTATCAATTTAATTATTCACAAAAATAGAAAATTGAATAATTTTTATTTCATAAAAATTTGGGGTCTCACATTTTACGTTCATTATCACTTATCACGGTGTTTTGATGTTTATTCATCACACGCCCAATTTGCCTCTCTTGTGTGTGCTTAGTATGCGTATACAACTTATCTAATATATCATTTATTAATGTTAAACATCATTATACTTTATAATATTCATGTTTTATAACTTAGAACAACATCTTTTATCTTCAAGAGCACTACACTTGCATACGTACATGCCCGACGCCCTCCGATTGTCCCCGAAAACACAACTATCCCACAAATGACCATTTGGACACCTGTTCTAGACATCAAATTGAAAACCTTAAAGAATAAAAGTTGTAGGTCTATTCGTCCTCGTTCCGGATCATCTTGAATCACCTCAATCGGAGTTCGTATGAAATGGTTATGCCTATTTTACTAAAGCAGGTCAAAGTAGTCACATCTGGCATACTTTGGACGCAGTTGCACCCAATTAAGCCTTGGACACGGAGCAGCTACGCCCTAGAGAGCAGCTGTACCCCAAATGACTTAGGGCATAGCGGCAATTTGGCCTGATTAAGCGTAAAACGGACACAAGCTACTGTTCTTCGCGATTTTTGACCCTTTTTCTCCTACTAATCTTCATAACTTAAGTTATACGCATCCAAATTAGTTAATTTTCGATTCTATGGATTCGTAATTCATAGAAATACAACATACTTGAATTTTAACAATTTATAAAAACATCAAACAACCTAAAATTTTACCCAAAACACATGTTCATACTCTATTTTCATGTTTTAACACATTTAGCGAATTCGATCGCCACGACTTCGTTTCTTAACCAATTAACACGATTTAAACTACGCCGCTTTCGTTTCTTAACATACTAACATATTCTAACATCAAATAACAGATTATAGCCCATATTAAGAATGAAAGTTTGTACTTTCTAAACCATTTTCTATAACATAAACACTATTATTTGAAATCTTCTACTAACCACTTTTCCATGAATTTGATTACTCAATACAATTTCTATATAACAATTATCAACACCCCAAACCTAAGAGAATACAAATTAAAACCTAAGTTAACAACTTCCATTATCAATTTATAGAGAACTTAAGAGAATAAAATTAAAACCTAAGGTTAGATTATTACCTCTTGATTCCTTCCTTAGTTTAGATGAAGATTACTTGATTACTCTTCTTCACCTTCTTTGATCCTCAGATTTTTGCTCTCAACTTCATAGAGAATTCTCTTTTCTCTTAATTTCTCTCTAAGTTCCTCTCTTTCTCTCTATTTTGCTAAACCACGTAAAAAAATAACTGATGGCTTAATGTGGGTGTTACAAATGCAAAAGGTCACAAAGGCCATGTTTGGCTAGAACCCTTAATTTCCTTTTAATTTATTTTAATAATTCTCCTTATCATATAGTATATCTTCTTTTCTCTAAATGTCACACTCTGTTTAATTAAATTCTAATATTTTAAATTGAATTAAATTAAACTTAAATCCTTAAGAATAATATTTATCTTCTTAGTCAAATTATAAGTTCTATTCACCCATTATAATTATGACTTTGTTTAACAAATTCTCACTTCTCTAATTTAATTATTTAATTAAATTAGAATATCACCATTATACTAAGCGTAATAAAATACACATAAATCCCATCAATTTTATCACACTTTAATACCATAAATATTCCAACTAAAATATTTATTTTATTTGATAAATATTTTAACTATTTACAATATTGACAATCGTATTACTTTAACATATTACACTCGTATGTAATATTCTACTTCCTCATTTATTAAAACAAATATGCTTACACTAATTCACTATTTAAATTAAGTGAATTACTTGCTTTATTAATGAGATTTAATTCATAATAATTTCATTACCAACAAGGCATACCAAATAAATTATATTATTCCATAATATAATTTTCCATCTTAATTAACTAATATTATTCGGTTAATTACCTTTTTATAACAATTGAATTTAATTTCTTCAATAATTTAATTAACTATTAAACCTCTTTTTCCCAATACATGTATATATATAATTCTCTTCGCACCAAATTACATATTTCAAAATATATACATCTCATAATTGAATTTCAATTATTAAATTCTTATTTTAATGACTTATGAAAATTCAGGTTGATACATCCTTCCCCCTTTATAAGGATTCCGTCCTCGGAATCACCGAAACCTCTCTTACTCGGTTATCACCAAATCTCTTTTTAACATTTATCGTTGAATATCTTCAATGCATTACCTTAATATAGGTTTTATTTATTACCACTCCAACCATTCTTCATAATAAATTCTTATAAGTTTTATTTCATAACATTTACTTATACTCAATTATATATTTGAGTATTACATATTCTTTGACATGTTCATTACCTTTCTCTAAGGATCATTATCATATACTAGATTCTCAAACTCTCAGGACATTACATTCACCCCTTCTTCTAAGAATTTCGTCCTCAAAATTTTGACTTACTAATATTCGTTCATTCCATTTATCAAAATAGATTTTATGTTAATATATATTTATTCATTAGGTTCTACAACCAAATTCTTTCTCGAAGGATCTTTCTAAGATCATCATATTCCTCACCTCTTCATCTTCTAATAGTTTTCACATTTTCTCTTCTTTTGGAATTTCATTTCTTTCTTGAAATTATTATATTTTGCTTAATTTTTCTCATCCTTTCCACTTTCACCTTTCAGAATAATAAGAATCTTCCATAATTTCTCAATAATTGGGAAGCGATATGAATAATAGGAATTCAAAATATTCTAAATCATGCTAAGGGTCATAAGACCTTAAACGACGTCCCTAGGTTATCAAGTATCTCGACTTAAACCTTTAACAGTCATAAGACTATATGGACCTTGAACTCTTCCCCAGGTTTAACAGTGCATCACCACCAGAAAACATCTTTTACAGAATGTTTAGTAATCGCACAGACTGAAAACACTCTCTGCAAGTACTCTAGGTGATCAGCCTATCGTACTCCTACGTCGTGCACAACGTATTGCATCTTAACTTCGTAATGACTATATGCATTACTTTCGGAAGCATTATCTCCGATAACATGTCCCCTTTTACAGGGTTGTTCACCTCAGCTTTTCAACATCTGAATTCGCACCAAAACAATTTGGTTTGGCATAATTTTTCAATAAACGCTTGAATTTCATGAACATCTTTCAATAATCGTCTAGCTGAATCAAATAGCATAGACTTTTACAACAATTCGAACATCAATCAAAATATACATATACATATATATATATATTCTCGTATCTTAAAGAAATCTCAAAAATCATTTTATGACGTCATGATACCGCACTGTATTTACAGTCCGTTTGAGGATTCCGTCATTTTGTGACTTTGTCATACTACATCATAACATAGTGGGTTGACGATCCTTAGATCACATCCAACACTAAGAAAATCTGCATTAATAACTCCATCATTTTTATCATCTTTGCACCAGGTTCCATAATGCGTTAATGATATAAAATACATTTTGATATTTTCAAATCATTTTCGTCTAGCCGAAACAATTAGCATAGACTATTCTTTAAACAGTTCAAAAATCTTTGAAAATCAGTGTTAGTGATATAATATCTCAACAGGTAACGATGTGTCAGTGTCCCAAAGTCCACACATACACATTTGTCACCATGTGTTGAGAGTAAAAATTCATTTTATAAAGGCACATAGTGCAAATTTAGCTTGATGTCAAAAATTTGAAGTCTAGCATTGCTAGAAAATTTGGAAAAAACTTATGTCTCCATTTTCTTTACTGATCCATTGCTTAATAATTCTATATATTCCCATAATCCTCAATTCTTCATTCATAACTTAATTATACCCTAGTTCATCAAACTTACCGCACATTGGAAGTTCAGGACTTGCCACAATAATATGAGTTTAAGAAATAATCCTAGTCAGACCATTGGCGTCCATTCGCTGAGGGGTTCAAAACATACCATATTATTATGAGTCACGAACTTACCATATGCATTAGTTTTAAGAACCGCGCCTAATCTTAATAATATCTGTCTAATCTTAATAGTTTCTAACTATCAAACATACACATGAGAAAAGAATTACCTTTTCGCCACATATACATTGATAGCACGACACCAACATTCCAATGATTATCAATATGATAAACTGAGTGCAAGCACAAAACCCTCGCCCATACAAAGATTTGTTGTAAAAACCCAAAACCGTAATAAGACTCGTATGTATAAATCTCGTTATATAAATAAAATTTCTCTGTTCTGAATATGTTACGTGTTATTATATACTTGGTTTGACAAAATTGACCGAATAAATTTTTATCCGAAAAACGTCGTGCTTGACACCTCCTGCTTAAATTTTTTCCATAATCGGACTTTTCGGTAAAATTATTTTGACAAGTTGCTTTGTCGTGCTTACACTGACAAAACGCTTTGTCGTGCTTATCAGGATTAGTGAACTAACCCTAATTAGCAAAACCTTAACCTTAATTTGCAAAAACCTAACCCTAATAAACCCTAATTAGCTAATCTAACTCAAATTAGCTTATGTTAACACTTAATCATGGTTAGTAAACTTCTATTAGGTACTAATTAACGTTACTTAACATTCCTAATCATTAGAAACAAAACCCTAATCAAGATTAGTGAAGATTTAAGCCAAATTAAGCTACTAACTTAATCAACTAGCTCACGAGTAGGTTGGGAGTCACCATTACAAGTTTCAAAACATCACATGACATGCTTCCAAACTCCCAAGCATCAGAAGAGTCACATATCAGATCTTTATGGAGGCAAGTATGTGAAAAAATGACCAAAAAGCCAAGTTGGAAAATTCTATAAATAGGAACCTTAGGGCTGAGCAAACCTATGAATTCTCAAAGCCTAGACACACTTATAAACCTACCATATCAAGCCTAGTTGTTATCAGCAACAAGATCAGAAGCTAGAATCACAAATTTCTCAAGAAAAGGTGCAAACCCTAGTTCATAAATTTCTCTTTGATCTTATGTTAGATTTGTTGTTTAGATGTTTAGAATATTGTATTAGGATGTTAGAAAGTATGCTAAAGTGGTAGAACACGTTTTCATAACATCTAGATGCCTTAATTAAGCATTTTATGAAATCTGAGAATTTTGAAAAAAATGGTCTGACAGCCGAATGTCAGGGCTTTTTGATTTATGTTTGTTTATGTTTTGGTCTGTTAATCGATTGATATTTGTAGCCTGTAAGTAGGTCTTTAATCTAGAAAAGAAAACAGGTTCAGATGAACCATAGATTCCAAGATATAATCAGTCAAAGTGGGTTGACCGTTCACGGAAGCTGATTTTTTGGGTTACCCAGAAAGCTCAAGAACAGCTGAACCGGCTACTTTGACCGGCCTGTTTAATCATCTTCTGATTGTTAATTGTTTATGTTTTTGTTATAAATTGGTACTCTAGTATACATACTACATATCTATGATCTTCAATCGAACAAACAACTCATAGGATTACTGGAATTATTGGTCAAAAGTAGTTGACCGAGCATGACCAAGTTTTCTGGGTTTTCCAGAAAACTGAAGAACACGAAGAACAATTGTTAGTTGTACTTTGACCGACATAAATAGAGATCTTAGAATTACGATTTGTTCATGTTAATGTTATATATATGTACCCTGGTATATAGACTACATGTTACAACAAACACAACATACATCTAATACACCGAATCAAAGTTATTCAAGCCACAAAACCGTTGACCGGCCTTGACCACTGTTCTGGGTTTCCCAGAAACCCAAGAACAGCTCTGAAAGTAACTTTAAATCTTTATAATTTCTTGTTAGATGTAGATTAAAGCCTGATTATTGCTTGATCTTGTACTATTACATGAGTACTACAACACCAATACTTGCTTCCGTATAAAAAAATCATTACCAAAAGCGAAGTTATTTAATGGTCAAACTAGCCACTTTCGACCACGAGCAATTACGCCCGAAACTTAAGAACACCTACTGACGACACTTTACGCCATTTGTAGAGCTTTAGCGACAGACATAAATTAATTTTTTATAAATAAATTATAAAAAATTAGAAATAATTAATAAAAACAGTTTTAAAAATTATATTAAATTATTATAATTTATTTACGATATTTCTACAAAAATGTAATAATTATTTTGTTTTATTTAGATATTATTTATAATTAACTTATTAATAAAGTAATTACAATAATTACTTTTAAATACTAAATAATTATGTAAAAATATTATTATTGAAATAAAAATCATAATAAATGATTATAAATTATTTAATAATATTAAATAATGTTTTTATAAAATTTTAGTAAATATAAATTATTTATAAATAGAAATAAATGGTTTAAAATCATTTAAAGGATAAATAAATATTTTAAAAATACTTTAAACCTTCTAAAATATATTATAAGGATAATTAAATTATTTAAAAATATAACCAAATTTTATAAATAAAATTTAGTTCATTTATCAAAGGTGTTAAAAGTCAAACCCTATTAAATCTAACCCGGTATTAAATAAATGTTTTATTTGAGTATTGTTATTAATACTAACGTGTTAGATTTATATTCTTGAACGTCATAGGTACTTAATAACGTTCGAATAGTATAACTTGACTGATCTACGCTCAGGCAAGTCTTCTATACCCAATTTATTACTTATGCAAAATTATCATCCCTGTTTATTCGCTGAACAAGATTTTATCTTGCTATACTGTTGATATAATACACCTATGTTGAATTACCTATTATTGAAAATTTATTGCTATAGTTCCAGCATGACTAAGAAATGAATTATTTATTCATATGATATTGTTTATTGAGCATAAAAGCTGTTGTGTCAAAGCTAAATTGTTTTGGTAAAGGCAATCGATATCTTTGAAGTTGAGTATCCCGTAAAGGGAGCAAAGTGTAGTCAATGAATATATTGACAGTAAATTATAAGTGTAAATGAGCACTGTAGGTGATATGCATACTCCTAGGATGTTGAATAGGCTGATCCCCTATCTCATATCTGAACAAAATTTCTAAGTCTTTGTGACTGACAGAAATGATAAAAATTCTAGAACTACTTGGAATTAGAAATCCATAAATGGTAACAACTATCAGTCGAAATTTGAATTGTTATAATTCTTCAAATCCTATATTGTTTTAAATATACAACTTCTTTGAGCATATCATAGCTCACCCTTGCAAATTATTCCTTTGCGGTATTAGATGGTAATCTGGAACATCTGGAGTAGATAAAAGGCGTCCCTACATAGATTAGATTATATTCTTGTCGTATATGAATACCTTGTAATAAGAACTCGTTATGAGAATTTTGTAATCGAATCATAATATTATGATATATATAACATCTTTTATTTCCATAATCGTGTTTTCTTACATATATAGATGTAAAGTAAGATGTCTTCTATTCTAGTGGAGATCCTTGGGAACTATTTATACGAGTGAGGGTGTTAATAGCATGGATTATGTTCATGTTGTTATTAATACTCAAATTTGAGATAGATAGTTACTATCGATCACGATAGTATGTATTCGCATGACATAAACTATACATCCAGGTGAGGGTATTGGTAATATGGATTTGCTCATGTTATTCTCGATACTCAAATTTGGATAGATAGACTCTACAATCACGAATCTGATTCATATATATTCAAGTGAGGGTATCCAAACACGGTAATATTTCTCTTGGGAATTACCATACATTATGGGATCTTGTGAATCTTGAATCTATGGGAATTATATCTGATAGTCCCTCTATCTAATGTAATATTTTGAATCAGATACCATGGGTGTATAGATTTAAATGCATTATGTTAATTCTCTGTAAACACCATACCGGATAATATGGGGGTGTTACAATTTTGGTATCGTTTACATTAAGGCTATAGATATAAGGAAGAGTTTTCTTAGTATATAGTCTTGAGTCCGTAAAAATTTGTAAAAGACATATAAAATATAACATTAAAACTATTATGTTGTGTAAACCTTTATACCAGTATTTATGGAGTTTTCTTTTATAGATGGCCAACACAATCTGAAGAAAGAGTGATCAATCCACCGCAAATAGAGTCTTTTATAGCTAGTGATGCAGAAGAAGAAGAATTGCTTCATGATCGACAACCGCTTGATCTTTGAAGAAGAAGAAGAAGATCCGATTAATTTGGACAATTAATGAGAATAGATGAGCATGATGAGGCAATGGCATCACTATTGCAGACAACAGAATGTGAGAACAATAAGATGAAGTTTAAGGCAGATTTAGCTGAGTGTATGCTAATGGATGAAAGGAGTCATAGTCATCAATGAAAGGACAAGCGCACCGTGCATATAGGAAGGCGGGAGGAAATTCGATCAAGACTTCTTAAAACATCTCCGGAAGTTTGAGATACTTTTAATGATTTGCGATGTCGTGTAACTTTCGATATCCGATGAGAAGAAAAAAGCGCTTATCTTATCGATCGATCGTGGTTTGTCACATGATCCGAGGATTCCTTTGATGATATCAATGAATTCTAGAGAGAGTAGTATAGAAGGTTGGATGCTTTATATTAGTACAATAAAAAGCATTCAAATTTTGTATTGTGATAAGTCTTGTATGTTGTTTAAAGTTGTTGTAAAAGCTGTGAGTTATAAATAAACAATATGTTTTGGTTATCTAAGAATCTTATGTGAATCTTTGTTGTTGTTTTATAGAATCATGCCACCAACCGAGAAGACCCCAAAGAGAAATGAATAATGAGGATAATCCACTCAACAGGTTAGTAGATATGATGTTAGGAGTAATAAATGACCCTATAAACCAAAATACATCCTTTAAAGACTTTAAATTAGTTGGACCACACGAATTTAAAGGTACATTAGAACACAATAGATGCACTGATTTGGATTTACGAGATAGAAAAATTCTTCCTAGTAACTTGATGTTAGTAATAACCGTAAGACAACTTTTGCAACTTTCTTCTTGAAAGGTGAAGCTAATTATTGGTGGGAATCAACCAAAGGTCAAGTAAAGCCCGAAATTGTTCCTTGGGATAGATTTAAAGAGTTGTTCTTTGAAAACTATTTTCCCGATCCTGAAAGACCGAATGGAAATAAAATTTACGGACTTAAAAACAAGGAGATCTTATTGTAACCCAATGATCTGACTAAGTTTAATGAACTATCCGGTTTTTCTTTGCTCATCAAGTGACTCTTGAACTTAGAAAGACTCGTAGGTACCAAGAAGGTTTAAAACCTCGGATTAGAGAGTAAATTATCGATGCTTCAAATCAAAACTTTCTACGAAATACTAGAGAAGGCCACTATAATTGAAGGTGAAAATGAAAATCTCGCTAAGTTTCATCAGGACAAAAAGATTCAGAATGAGAAAGGGAAAAATAAGACAGAACCTAGTTCAGATGGGTTTAATAACAAGTGAAAATGGAATAATTCTTTTTCTAAAAATTCAGGGAAAAAGATAGGAAATACTAATAACAATTTTAGTAATAATAATATTAAACCTTGTCCTAAATGTAATAAGAAACATAGAGGAGAGTGTCTTCTTAACAAATGCTTTAATTGTGAACAGTCAAGACATTATCTTTTACAGTGTCCTCTTCCAAAGAAAAATAAATGTTTTAATTGTGGTTCAATGGATCATTTTTCTAAGAACTGTCCCACAAACCAAGGAGGAAAAGGAGTTAGAATACGAGAGAATAATAAATCAACGATGGTTGCGATTGGGGTTCGAATTGACCTCTGCATGAAACATTTAATATGTCGGTGAGGATCTTTGTTGCTTCATAGGATGTAGTGATAGGTATCATCCCTATCAACACTTTAAATGCATATGTGTTATTTGATTATGGTGCTACTTGTTCATTTGTGTCTAGAAATTTCTCTACAAACTTGAATATGCCTTGTGAAAATTTAGACAAACCATTTTGTGTAGAAATTACTAATAATGAAAGAATTTCAGTTAAGACCATATATAGAAACTGTAGTGTGGTAATAAAAGGACATAATTTTAAGGTAGATTTGATACCAATTCAGTTGGGAGAATTTGATGTAATTCTAGGAATGGATTGGTTAGTTAATCATAACGCGATGATTGATTGTCATCAAAAATGTATTAACCTTTTGACTGCTTCGAAGTCAAAAGTAGTGTTCAATGGTAGTTGTTCACCTAAGCAATCTCGATGTTTGACTATAATTCAGGCAGAGTGATTACTCAAAAAGGGTTGTTTAGGATATTTGGCCTATATAGTTAATACTCGTCAGGAAGGAGTAAAACTAGATCAAATACCTATAGTTAAGGAATTTCCTGATGTATTTTCAGATGATTTACCCGGTTTGCCTCGGATAGGAGATTGAGTTTATCATTGATCTTGCACGAGAACGGCACCGATTTTTCTAAGGCAAAAATGCGAATGGCACCTATAGAACTAAAAGAGTTACTTATTCAATTACATGAACTCTTAGATAAAAAGTACATACAACCTAGTGTTTCACCTTGGGGCACACCAGTGTTATTTGTAAAGAAGAAGGATGGAACTATGAGACTTTGTATAGATTATAGGGAGCTAAATAAGTTAACTATTAAGAATAAATATCCTTTGCCAAGGATTGATGATTTGTTTGACCAATTAAAGGGGGCCGAACATTTTTCAAAAATTGACCTTAGAACAAGTTATCATCAATTAAAGGTAAGAAAGGAGGATGTCGAAAAACAACGTTTAGGACATGCTATGGACATTATGAATTTCTTGTAATGTCTTTTGCATTAACAAATGCACCGACAGCATTTATGGATTTAATGAATCGAGTGTTTAAACCATGCTTGGACAAATTTGTTGTAGTGTTTATTGACGATATTCTGGGATACTTGAGAACACGGGAAGAGCATACTGAACACTTGAGAGTCGTATTGGAGATATTACGAAAGGAACAACTTTATGCAAAGTTTTCCAAGTGTGAATTCTGGTTGAAGAGAGTTCAATTTTTAGGTCATGTAATTGACAAAAATGGAATATCTGTAGATCCAACTAAGATCGAAACGGTTGTGAACTGGGAACAACCAACAACTCCAACAGAAGTACGAAGTTTTCTTGGTTTAGCGGGTTATTACCGACGGTTTATAAAAGATTTTTCAAAAATAGCAACCCCATTAACCAATTTAACTCGAAAGACAGTGAAATACGTCTGGACAGATAAATGTGAGGAAAGCTTCCAAGAGTTGAAGAAGCGACTGAGCATGGCTCCAGTGTTATCCTTACCAGATGATAAAAGAGGCCTTGTAGTATATAGTGACGCATCACACAGAGGATTAGGGTGTGTGTTGATGCAACATTGGAAAGTGATAGCTTATGCATCACGACAACTCAAAGATTATGAGAAGAGATATCCTACTCATGATTTAGAGTTAAAGCCAGATGATTTTTGCTCTAAAATTTGGAGACATTACTTATACAGGAGAAGTGCGAGATATATACGGATCATAAAAAGTCCTAAAATGTATTTTTACACAACGAATTAAATTTAAGACAGAGGCGATGGTTAGAATCGATAAAGGATTTTGACCGTGTGAAATCTTATATCATCCCTTAAAGCAAATGTTGTGGTGATGCGTTAAGTAGAAAGAATCAAGAAAAATTGAATGTATTAACCACCAATGATAGGTTAATAAAAGACTTTGAAAAGTTAAAAATTGAGGTGGAATGTCCAACTACCTCTACCCAAAAATTACATATTTTAGAAGGAGTTTCATCTCTGCTCGATAAAATTAAAGAGATACAGGAGAAGGATGAAGAGTGTTAGAAGTTTAAATCTAATTCCACACATGATAAGTATAATAAATTTTGAATAGATACGGATGGAATAATAAGATATGAAAATAGAATCTGGATTCCGTTAGATCAAGCTTTAAAAGATGAAATTTTAAACGAAGCACATAACTCTAAATTTGCCATATATCCTGGCAATACTAAAATGTTCAAAGATTTAAGTCAACACTTTTGGTGGCCGAATATGAAAAGGGAAATAGCTGAATGGGTAAGTAAATGTCTCACGTGTCAAAGGGTTAAGGCAGAATATCAGAAGCCAAGTGGTTTACTTCAACCCTTACCAATTCCTAAGTGGAAGTGGGAACATATAACCATGGACTTTGTAGTGGGCCTTCCAACTACACAAAAAGGCCATAACGCCATTTGGGTAATAGTTAACCGTTTAACTAAATCCGCTCACTTTTTACCTATTAAAATTACTCATAACCTGGATCACCTTGCCAAATTATATATTCATGAAATTATCTCTAGGCATGGAGTACTTGTTTCCATAGTATCAGACCGAGATCCACGTTTTACTTCAAATTTTTGGAAGAGTCTTCAGAAAATTTAGGAACACAGTTAAAACTAAGTACAACTTATCATCCTCAAACTGATGGACAGAGTGAGAGAACCATACAAAAATTAGAGGATATGTTGAGAACATGTGTCATAGACTTCAAAGGAAGTTGGGAAGATCAATTACCTTTAGTCGAATTTGCCTACAACAATAGTTATCATGCTAGCATAGGTATGCCACCCTATGAAGCCTTATATGGAAGAAAATGTAGAACGCCTATGTGTTGGGATGAAGTCAGGGAAAGACAAAACACATGTTCATACTCTATTTTTATGTTTTAACACATTTAGCGAATTCGATCGCCACGACTTCGTTTCTTAACCAATTAACACGATTTAAACTACGCCGCTTTCGTTTCTTAACATACTAACATATTCTAACATCAAATAACAGATTATAACCCATATTAAGAATGAAAGTTTGTACTTTCTAAACCATTTTATATAACATAAACACTATTATTTGAAATCTTCTACTAACCACTTTTCCATGAATTTGATTACTCAATACAGTTTCTATATAACAATTATCAACACCCCAAACCTAAGAGAATACAAATTAAAACCTAAGTTAACAACTTCCATTATCAATTTACAGAGAACTTAAGAGAATAAAATTAAAACCTAAGGTTAGTATCTCCTTGGAAGGGCAAGATATGTTTTGGCAAGAAAGGAAAACTAAGTCTGAGGTTCATTGCACCTTTTGAAATTTTAAGAAGAATTGGTGAAGTTTCTTATGAAATAACACTTCC
This sequence comes from Panax quinquefolius, assembly GCA_020205615.1. Classification (NCBI taxonomy): domain Eukaryota; kingdom Viridiplantae; phylum Streptophyta; class Magnoliopsida; order Apiales; family Araliaceae; genus Panax; species Panax quinquefolius. Next base: position 114,372,146 of record CM035172.1, read on the forward strand.
ACCTGAGTTAAACCATATTCATAATGTGTTTCATGTGTCCGTTTTACGACCATAAAAACCTGATTATAAACACGTTATAAATTATGAGCCGATCCAAATCGAAGAAAATCTTTCTTATGTAGAAGAACCTTTGCAGATCGTCGACCGTAAAGAGCAAGTCCTCCATAATAAAGTGATAGCATCGGTTAAAGTAATATGGAGAAATCAGAACATTGAAGAAGCTACATGGGAACTTGAAGATAAAATGTGCGAGAATTATCCTCATCTTTTTACTTAACATGTAGTGTAATTTCAAGGACGAAATTCTTATTAGTGGGGATGAATGTAAAAACCCAAAACCCTAATAAGACTCGTATGTATAAATCCCGTTATATAAATAAAATTTCTCTGTTCTGAATATGTTACGTTTTATTATATACTTGGTTTGACAAAATTGACCGAATAAATTTTTATCCGAAAAACGTCGTCCTTGACACCTCGTGCTTAAATTTTTTCCATAATCGGACTTTTCGGTAAAATTATTTTGACAAGTTGCTTTGTCGTGCTTACACTGACAAAACACATTGTCGTGCTTGTCAGGATTAGTGAGCTAACCTTAATTAGCAAAACCCTAACCCTAACTAGCAAAAACCTAACCCTAATAAACCCTAATTAGCTAATCTAACTCAAACTAGCTTATGTTAACACTTAATCATGGTTAGTAAACTTCTATTAGGTACTAATTAACATTACTTAACATTCCTAATCATTAGAAACAAAACCCTAATCAAGATTAGTGAATATTTAAGCCTAATTAAGCTACTAACTTAATCAACTAGCTCACAAGTAGGTTGAGAGTCACCATTACAAGTTTCAAAACATCATATGACATGCTTCCAAACTCCCAAGCATCATAAGAGTTACAGATCAGATCTTTATGGAGGCAAGTAGGCGAAAAAATGACCAAAAAGCCAAGTTGGAAAATTCTATAAATAGGAACCTTAGGGCTGAGCAAACCTACGAATTCTCAAAGCCTAGATACACTTATAAACCTACCATATCAAGCCTAGGTGTTATCGTGAACAAGATCGAGAAGCTAGAATCACAAATTTCTCAAGAAAAGGTCTGAAACCCTAGTTCATAAATTTCTCTTTGATCTTATGTTAAATTTGTTGTTTAGATGTTTAGAATATTGTATTAGGATGTTAGAAAGTATGCTAGAGTGGTAGAACACGTTTTCATAACATCTAGATGCCTTAATTAAGCATTTTATGAAATCTCAAAATTTTGAAAAAAATGGTCTGACAGCCGAATGTCAGGGCTTTTTGATTCATGTGTGTTTATGTTTTGGTTTGTTAATCGATTGATATTTGTAGCCTGTAAGTGGGTCTTTAATCTGGAAAAGAAAATAGGTTCAGATGAACCATAGATTCCAAGATATAATCAGTCAAAGTGGGTTGACCGTTCACGGAAACTAATTTTCCGGTTACCCGAAAGCTCAAAACAAATTTGAACCCTACTACTTTGGCCAAATTCGTTTAATCATCTTCTGATTATTAATTGTTTATGTTTTTGTTATAAATTGGTACTTTAGTATACATACTACAGTTGTTAGTTGTATTTTGACCGACATAAATAGAGATCTTAGAATTACGATTTGTTCATGTTAATGTTATATATATGTACCCTGGTATATAGACTACATGTTACAACAAACACAACATACATCTAATACACCGAATCAAAGTTATTCAAGCCACAAAACCGTTGACCGGCCTTGACCACTGTTCTGGGTTACCCAGAAACTCAAGAACAACTCTGATAGTAACTTTAAATCTTTATAATTTCTTGTTAGATGTAGATTAAAGCGTGATTATTGCTTGATCTTGTACTATTACATGAGTTCTACAACACCAATACTTGCTCTAACCGAAACTCATTACCAAAACCGAGATATTTAATGGTCAAACTAGCCACTCGACCATGAGCAACGGCTGCCCAGAAACTCAAGAACACCTACAGCGACACTTTCTGTCACTGTAGAGCTTTAGCGACAGACAGAAATTAATTTTTTAGAAATAAATTATAAAAAATTAGAAATAATTAATAAAAACAGTTTTAAAAATGATATTAAATTATTATAATTTATTTCTGATATTTCTACAAAAATTTAATAATTTTTTGTTTTATTTAGATATTATTTATAATTAACTTATTAATAAAGTAATTAGAATAATTACTTTTAAATACTAAATAATTATGTAAAAATATTATTATTGAAATAAAAATCATAATAAATGATTATAAATTATTTAATAATATTAAATAATGTTTTTTATAAAATTTTAGTAAATATAAATTATTTATAAATAGAAATAAATGGTTTAAAAATCATTTAAAGGATAAATAAATATTTTAAAAATACTTTAAACCTTCTAAAATATATTATAAGGATAATTAAATTATTTAAAAATATAACCAAATTTTATAAATAAAATTTAGTTCATTTATCAAAGGTATTAAAAGTCAAACCCTATTAAATCTAACCCGGTATTAAATAAATGTTTTATTTGAGTATTGTTATCAATACTAACATGTTAGATTTATATTCTTGAACGTCATAGGTACTTAATAACGTTCGAATAGTATAACTTGACTGATCTATGCTCAGGCAAGTCTTCTATACCCAATTTATTACTTATGCAAAATTTATCAACCATGTTTATTCGCTGAACAAGATTCTATCTTGCTATACTGTTGATATAATACACCTATTTTGAATTACCTATTATTAAAAAGTTATTGCTATAGTTCCAGCATGACTAAGAAATGAATTATTTATTCATATGATATTGTTTATTGAGCATAAACTGTTGTGTCAAGCTAAATTATTTTGGTAAGGCAATCGTATACTGAAGTTAAGTATCTCGTAAGGGAGCAAAGTGTAGTCAATGAATATATTGACAGTAAATTATAAGTGTAAATGAGCACTGTAGGTGATATGCATACTCCTAGGATGTTGAATAGCCGATCCCATATCTCATATCTGAACAAAATTTCTAAGTCTTTGTGACTGTGTGAAATGATAAAAATTCCAGAACTACTTGGAATTAGAAATCCATAAATGGTAACAACTATCAGTTGAAATTTGAATTGTTATAATTCTTCAAATCCTATATTATTTTAAATATACAACTTGCTGAGCATGTCATAGCTCACCCTTGCAAATTATTCTCTTTGCAATATTAGATGGTAATCCTGGAACATCTGGAGTAGATAAAGGGAGTCATCGTCCCTATATAGATTAGATTATATTCTTATGCGTATGAATACCTTGTAATAAGAACTCATTATGAGAATTTTGTAATCGAATCATAATATTATGATATATATAACATCTTTTATTTCCCATGAACCGTGTTTTCTTACATATATAGATGTAAAGTAAGATGTCTTCTATTCTAGTGGAGATCCTTGGGAACTATTTATCCGAGTGAGGGTGTTAATAGCATGGATTTTCTCATGTTGTTATTAATACTCAATTTCAGATAGATAGTTACTATCGATCACGATAGTATGTATTCGCATGACATAGACTATACATCCGGGTGAGGGTATTGGTAATATGGATTTGCTTAGTTATTCTTGATACTCAATTTTGGATAGATAGACTCTAGTCACAGATCTGATTCATATATTCAAGTGAGGGTATCCAAACACGGTAATATTTCTCTTGGGAATTACCATCATTATGGGATCACATGAATCTTGAATCTATAGGAATTATATCGATAGTCCCTCTATCTAATGTAATATTTTGAATCAGATACCATGGGTGTATAGATTTAAATGCATTATGTTAATTCTCTGTAAACACCATATCGGATACCACGGGAGTATAGGTATGGGGGTGTTACATTTGTACAACTCAGCCATCACATGAGTCCTCATTTGAAATCCCACCTAACTCTATCTTACTCTTAACTTGCTCTTTACTCGATACGAATTCCTCGTATCACATCATCTATAACTCCTCGTGAGTTATCTCGTACTATTTTATAGTACTCCATCTTCATAGAATTAAGCTATAATTATTCAAACATTAAAGACCATCTTTCTTTTATAACTTAAGCAGATCACGTCGTGATCTTATTCTACAATCATTTCCCTTAAAATTCTTTTCTTAACTTGTGATCGTTTTGTTTTACGATCCCCTTTCTTTTCTTTCATTATGACATTATTCGTTATCTTCGCTATTGGAGTTAGGTAACTCTCATTTCTTACCTACATATCTCTTCAAGGTTCTTCTTTGAATCTTCTTGTTTATATAACAATTCTTGCTTTAAGAATGTTCAACTTCATTTATATCGTTCAACATTTCATTCACGTTCTACATTTTCATACGTATCCATTTTCTAGAATTGGTACACATCGAGTCTTTACCAGTTTCAATATGGTATAATGAGTGGTTTCCCACAAACAACCAACAAATTAGGTTCCAAGTTTCTAGTTCGTATATACCTTCGCTCTATGAAGGAATCGTTTAGCCCAGATACCATACATCAACTACTAAATAGTACAACTGTACCATACTTAACTATAACTTTTATTCTTAACATCTTTACCATCTTCTCCTTTATTCTCTAAGGTTATAGCCTAGGGTACTCCTACCTAAGGTTTATAACCTACAGCTTTGATACCAACTGTAACGACCCCAAAATTCATACAATTTAATTCTCGACTTCGGTCGTTAATAACACATCTACCTTCTGATTTTATATCATTATTCGATGTTAAACTTTATACAATACGGAATAATTTAAACTTTTATTTCCCTGAATCAAAACCTTTATCAACTACATGTCTTTGAATCAATCTTATTTTATGATTCGATTTATCACTGTTATCATATAAAATTTTACATTTCAATCCGATAACCTTTATTTATCAGATAACTCTAACTCTAGCTTTACAACTCAATATAAAACTATACATCAAAAAATTTAATACATCTCATAAGTCTTAATCATGTTTTAAAGAAATAGCAACTTTAACTAAAATATACATCTTCGTATAATATTTCTGAGCCACTTCATTCAAGTAGCACATAGTGACATCTTCAATCTATAACCTGGAAAAATGGTTATTTGCAAGGTTGAGCTCGACAGCCCAGCAAAATCTAACAGTTTTCATGCATCACGTAACACATAATAACATGCTCAACATATATCTCTTAAACATTGAACTAACATAACATACATGCTGATGTTCAAATATCAAATATAAAGATTGAGTTCCTTACTCAATCAGCATTCATTACTCAATCAACGTAGTCAGATGTTGACTTTAACGTTCCATATTTTCAACATATATATAACACATCATACCATTTACAATAAGGAATTAAAACAGTTCATCATCAAGTTCACATAGCAAATAGGAACTGAAAGACTTGCCTTGATCGTTGTTTACCAATAACAGTTTAACAGCTTACAGATATCTGCACTTCACGTGCCTACACAATTATATAATCATACACATCAACTATTAGTCACATAGCAACTCATAGTAGTTGTAATGTAAACTTTAATCTACGCCTCATAACCCTTCCTATCATAAATACACAATGTTCAATTTGATTGTGTTAACTTTCGACTTATATCTCACTATATTTCATATTTGAAGTTCATTCAAGTGTTTAAGTCTTGCTAGGACTACTTATTGGTTTTATATTAACACTATTCAATATCTTATAATATTCATTTCATTTGATTTAAAACACTTTTTACGTTCATTATCACTTATCAAGGTGTTTTGATGTTTATTCGTCACACGCCCAATTTGCCTCTCTTGTGTGTGCTTAGTATGCATATACAACTTATCTAATATATCATTTATTAATGTTAAACATCATTATAATTTATAATATTCATGTTCTATAACTTAGAACAACATCTTTTATCTTCAAGAGCACTACACTTGCATACGTGCGTGCCCGAGGACGCCTCCGATTGTCCCAAAAAACACAATCCCCTGAAATGACCATTTGGACACCTGTTCTAGACCTCAAATTGAAAACCTTAAAAATAAAAGTTGCAGGTCTATTAGTCCTTGTTCTGGATCATCTTGAATCACCTCAATCGGAGTTCGTATGAAATGGTTATGCCTATTTTACTAAAGCGGGTCAAAGCAGTCACACATACATACTTTGCGCGCATGCGCAAGCTAATTAAGCCTTGACACACAGCGAGCTACGCCCTAGAGAGCAATTGCACTTAAATGACTTAGGGCACAATAGCAATCATACCAAGAAGCGTAAACAGGACACAAGCTCTTGTTTTTGCGATTTTTGACCCTTTTTCTCCTACTAATCTTCATAACTTGAGTTATACACATCCAAATTAGTTCGTTTTCAATTCAATGGATTCGTAATTCATAGACCTACAACATACTTGAATTCTAACAATTTATAAAAACATTAAACAACCTAAAATTTTACCCAAAACACATGTTCATACTCTATTTTTATGTTTTAACACATTTAGCGAATTCGATCGCCACGACTTCGTTTCTTAACCAATTAACACGATTTAAACTACGCCTCTTTCGTTTCTTAACATACTAACATATTCTAACATCAAATAACAGATTATAACCCATATTAAGAATGAAAGTTTGTACTTTCTAAACCATTTTATATAGCATAAACACTATTATTTGAAATCTTCTACTAACCACTTTTCCATGAATTTGATTACTCAATACAATTTCTATATAACAATTATCAACACCCCAAACCTAAGAGAATACAAATTAAAACCTAAGTTAACAACTTCCATTATCAATTTATAGAGAACTTAAGAGAATAAAATTAAAACCTAAGGTTAGATTATTACCTCTTGATTCCTTCCTTAGTTTAGATGAAGATTACTTGATTACTCTTCTTCCCCTTCTTTGATCCTCAGATTTTTGCTCTCAACTTCATAGAGAATTCTCTTTTCTCTTAATTTCTCTCTAAGTTCCTCTCTTTCTCTCTATTTTGCTAAACCACGTAAAAAAATAACTGATGGCTTAATGTGGGTGTTACAAATGCAAAAGGTCACAAACACCATGTTTGGCTAGAACCCTTAATCTCCTTTTAATTTATTTTAATAATTCTCCTTATCATATAGTATATCTTCTTTTCTCTAAATGTCACACTGCTTTAATTAAATTCTAATATTTTAAATAGAATTAAATTAAACTTAAATCCTTAAGAAATAATATTTATCTTATTAGTCAAATTATAAGTTCTATTCACCCATTATAATTATGACTTTATTTAACAAATTCTCACTTCTCTAATTTAATTATTTAATTAAATTAGAATATCACCATTATACTCGCGTAATAAAATACGCATAAATCCCATCAATTTTATCACACTTTAATACCATAAATATTCCAACTAAAATATTTATTTTATTCGATAAATATTTTAACTATTTACAATATTGACAATCTTATTACTTTAACATATTACACTCATATGTAATTGTTGGGTTTCAGCATAGAAACGTAGCGGAAATAAACCAATTAAAGGCAATTCTGAAATCATAAAACAGGATCCATGCGAAAAATTTAATTAATTCAGAGGTTAAAAATTATACCGATTGTGTAAAGCTAGAATCGATGCGGTCGAATCTCCAACGCAATTCAAACGGACTGCGTCTCTACGGTATCCACACGAACGCTCTACGCGAATCGTCCTACGATCTGCAGAAGAAGGAAACGCGGTACTAACCACCAAGGATGAGGATTTTCTGAAGCTGTTTTCTCTCTAGTCTCTCTCTAAGAGCGGCTAGGGTTTTGGTTAATGAATAATCCCTAAAATGGCTGCTACATATCATATATATAGCGATTAAAAAGAATTATTCAAAACCTAATTTAATAAAATCCGAATTTATATATATATCTTAATTAAGTCTTACTTAATTAATATACCTATATATAATTATCCTCTTAATTTAAATTAAGTAATTTAAATACTATCAATCATATTGATATATTTAAATCTTTATAATTTAAATTAATTCCCTTTTAATTACGTTCTATGTGTGTGACCCTATAGGTTATTATTACGTTGGCAATAATTTTAAAATCATATTATAAAATTATAAACAATGAGCGGTATCTAGTAATGCATCACTGCTACCCAAGTAATAATAAGATCGATACAACCTTTTAGTGACCAATATTTCAATGTAATTTAATCCTTTTAACCTTAATATCCTTGATTAAACTCGAGTCATGGAATGTGTCATACTCTTCATAATTTAATCTGAGTTTTTCTTGATCAATGAGTAGACTATATGAAACAAATCACTATTTGAGCATGGCCATGCATTTCATAGTCCTACTCAATCAAGAAGCCTATGGATATCACCCCTAATACATAGGAGGGTTAAATTCCATCTAGATCACTCATATTCCTCACACGATTCATGATGTACCCAATAATCACCTTTATAGTCCACCCTATTAAAGGTGACATTTGATGATATCAAAGTACATTAATTCTCGTGTAGTATTATAGCGATTTCAGGTCGGAGGACCATTACATCATTATCACTATGAGAATTGCTAATGACACTTCGCATAATGCTCCATATAGAATTCTCATGGTGGATTACATCCAAAGACATCGTTCTCTCAACATGTACTCTATGCATTGACTTAATATCTCATATATTTATGACCAATGAGATTTGGTTATCAATCGATCCACATACTAGTCTCAATACATCATTGTTGTCCCATCAACAATGATACTCGACTAGAGACATTTAAGAACAATGATACTAATTGTAATTATATAATCTCATGTTCAAGTCACATACTTGAAACTATATAACTTGTATCAATATTTTAAGGATTTTTTATTATGTTAACATTTATATAATGCGATAAATAAAACCATAATAAAATCATTCATATATTAAATTAAATATAATATCAAAACGTTAAGCAATTATATCAAATAATTGGCCTCTAGAATAAAACTCTAACATAATATTCTACTTCCTCATTTATTAAAACAAATATATGCTTACACTAATTCACTATTTAAATTAAGTGAATTACTTGCTTTATTAATCTAGATTTAATTCATAATAATTTCATTACCAACAAGGCATACTAAATAAATTATATTATTCCATAATATAATGTTCCATCCTAATTAACTAATATTATTCTACTAATTTCCTTTTATAACAATTGCATTTAATTTCTTCAATACTTTAATTAACTATTAAACCTCTTTTTTTCCCAATACATGTATATATATAATTCTTTCGCACCAAATTACATATTTCAAAATATATACATCTCATAATTGAATTTCAATTATTAAATTCTTATTTTAATGACGTATGAAAATTCTAAGGTTGTCAAATAATATTATGGTATGTATTTCATTAATATTTGATAATAAATAGATATTAATGATAATAGAATATTGTGGTATTTATATTACATAAATAAGATATTAATAATGGAAAATTGATGATAAATAGTAATAATTATTTAAAAATTATTGCGAGCTTATACAAATTATTTTGACTAATATTAAAATTATCTGAGATAATTGTTAAGTGTTAGGCAGAGTTTAATTGAACTTAGACTCGATAAAAGTCCATTGTAATCAAGTCGGGATGTCGATTTGTGTCGTTCAACTCGGTATCGCAATAGTTTGACTTGATCTGAATTTTATATGTGTTATAGGCTGATAGGGTTATGTGATAATGTGTTTAGGTTATTCTATGTATATATATAATAGTATTATATTGTGATAATATTATTCTAATATTGGAGATCTATATTACTAATATTAGGTCTTCGGATAAAGCGTTATAAATTGCATAGCGATAATCAATCATTCGAGCAAGTTTGTTTTACTTAACTCTACTAAGAGTTGTGTCATTCAGTTATGTTTATGGATAATCATTGCTGATTGCCATTGTAGAATTATACTCTGTACATATTGCATGTATAAGTCGTATATAAAAGGCGATCACCTTCATTACCCTTCGGTCCCGTATATATTTGTTCATGTTATATACTTGTTCAATCAAAAGTTTGTTCTCTTTAGTTCACAATTATATTGTTGAATTATAGCCAGCTTATTATTCAGATTCTTTCAATCATGATATATCGTTAAATTATTGAACTTAAACTTGTTGGGCAACTTTTATGCTCACCCTTGCTATATCATGATAAACCTTGCATATTAAGGCGAATACGTCAGATACAAGAAAAGGTTAAAGACAGTTCCAGCGTAAAGTTAATGTGTGCGATTAGATTTGTATTAGTATGGTATATTAATGTTATTGTAAGTTAAATAAGTTATCTATTGTGTATAAGTTAAGGTTACTCAACCTTAGGGAATAGTGTATAAATGTATTGTATAAACAATTTATGTTTATATCTTCTGTAAATATAGTAATAGTTGTATAGAATGATCGAACCGGATCCGCGATGATTCGGGACCTCGGATTCGGGGCTCTCACAGTTGGTATCAAAGTTGTAGGTTATGAACCTTATGTAGGAATACCTGAGACTAATAACTGCAGTGATTAGGATAACTCAAATAGAGTTAGTTGGTCGGTAAGATTCAAAGACGAATCTCGGCGGGTTATAAAAGATATTGAGTTCCCTAACTCTGATAATAAAGTTGAACAGTAGTAATGAATAGATAGAGTCTAAAAGACTAAAAGTACAGTGATAGGAGATCGTAAAACAAAATGATCAAGATATAGAAATGAATCGTAATATATATGATGAGATCACCTCGTGATTTGATAAGGTGATAGCAAGGAGAAGGATCAAGCGAATGATTGAACAGTTTACAGCAAGATTGCTGAGTGTCAGTTGTACTATGAATTGGTACAGATTCAGGAAAGGATTATGAATACGAGTTGAATGAAATTCATATTGAGAAGGGAGTTAAGATTAAGTGGGGATTAAATGTTTGTGTCGCGCTATTTGATATATGCATGTTAAGAGGGTGATCCATTTCTCATGTGTATAACGGATAGATAGGTTATAGGTAGAGACTATAAGGTTAAGTACGAGTTCTTAAAACTCATACTTATGTGATATTCTTGATTCATAGTTATATGAAATGTTTATGAACCCCTCAGCGAATGGACGCCAAAGGTCTGACTAGGACAAGTTCTTAAACTCATATTATTGTGGAAAGTAAATGAAGTCATAAGTGTGGTTTGATGAACTGGGAATAGTTGTGTGTAAATGGAGTATTAAAGATTATAGGAACGTATAGATTGTTAAGTAAATGATTATTAGTGAAGACATAAGTTTTCCAAAAACTCCTAGCTATGTTAGACTTCGGAATTTTGACATCAAGCCAAATACGCACTATGTGCCTTTAAAAAAATGTAGACTCGTAATCATTTTTGAAACTTTTTAAAGTATAGTCTATGCTACTTATTTCAACTAGACGCAAATGATTTGAAATATCAAAATATCTTTTATTTATCACTAATGTACCATGTAACCTGGTGCATAGATGATAAAAGTTGATAGAGTTATAAATGCAGGAATACTTAGTGTGAATTAGATCTAAAAATCATTATTCCACTATTGTATGATGTGTTATGACAAAGTCATGCAATAACGGCATCCTCAAATGGACTGTTAATACAGTACGGCATCATGAAGTCATTCTCAAAAATATTTTCAAAAATTTTAATTTGCCAACAGGGTTTGGCTACACCTAAATAATTCGATTGAATTGAATTATTGATATGAGTCTATGCTATTTGATTCAGCTAGACCAATAGTTATGAAAACTCTAAGTGTTCATTGAAAGAAATTTCCCGATCCAAATTGTTTTGGTGCGGAATCCAATAAGACTGAGGTAAAAGTTTATGCGCCCAAAGAATCGAGAAAGCAGATAAAACCAAGATATTCTTGGGCGATCCTGGGCATACTAAGCTAATCACCCTCTGTGTCTTCAGGGTAAGACGGTTTGCGGATGAATTTCCATATAACCTTTGCGAAAATGACAGACAATAGTCTGCAAAACCCCTCAGCATAATTTCAAAATTTTTATTCTTGTGAAGAATGTATTGGGTAGCAGGTGATATTGGGAAGGAATGGTGTAAGGTGTAAGCTAAATTTTGGGGATGAAATTTTTAGAAGAAGGGGTGAATGTGACAATCCGATAATTTAGAAAATATTTAAAATTTTAATTTATTGATTTAAGGTTCAATATTAGAACCTAGACATAAAATAAGTGTATGCGTTTGATATTTTTAAGAATGAATTTTGAGGATTTCAAAATTCTGTGAAGGATTTAGGTGAATTATTCAGGATTAAGGGTATACGTGAATACGTTATGTGTATATGTGTTCAGAATGTGGTTAAGGGTCAGGGATTGACCAGATAAACGATATCTGTAACAAACCCTAGTTATATATTAAGAACGTCAACGTTCGGTTAGAAAATTATTACAATTAACAAGAAACCCTAGAAACCGGTTCTGAAACCCTAATTTTTGTTCCTGGTATTCAAAACCCTAATTCGAAAGTTGAAAACCCTAAATTGGGAACTTAATGGCGTAACTGTAAATAATTATAAGATTAATTAGGGTTAATCTTAACAAATTAGTTAGAAAATCCTAATTTCAAAATTTGAAATCCTAATCTGGGAACTTAAAGGATAATTATAATGCTCAAGTGCTATTAATTATAATATTAATTAGGGTAAAGCTAAATTATTTAGCAAACCCTAATTTCAAATTTGTAAACCCAATTTATGGATTAGAAACCCTAATTTATAATTAGGGAAAACCTAAGTGTTAATTTAATAATTTTAATGTTAATTAGGAAAATATTAATCCTAATTTTAAAGTTATAAGTAATTAGAAAATCCTAATCTAATTACTTAAATTTAATTTCTAAATTAGAAAATTATTTTTACCCTAATTTTTGGGTTATAAACCCTAATGACCAATTTTGACCCTAATTGCTAAATTAGCAATTTTAATTAGGAATTATTAATCGTAATTAGCAAGATTTAAATTATGATTAAATTTTTTTAATATAATTAGAAAATTATAATTATAATTTAGAAATAATAATTTTCTATTTTTAAAATCGAAATTCGAAAATCTTAGAAATTAAATTGCAAAGTTAAGGGTTAAACCCTAAACCCTAAGGGTTAAACCCTAAACCCTAAAGGGTTCAAACCCTAAATCCTAAGGGTTGGATCAAAGACCAAATTGCCATTAAAATGTGGGACAAAAAGACTATTTTACCCTTTTGTGCATTATTGGAAATAACTTGTAAATCTAGAAATAATTGAGTTGGCCACCAACTCTAACCACTCCATATGCTCTATATCAAACACATCAGCCATCTAGAATTGCTAGATACATTATATACAATAATTATATAGATTAAAAGTAAGAGAAAGCCTTACTTTATTTCTCATTCTATCCAAGTCCCTTCTCTCTCTAACTTTTCGAAATCTAGTGTGAGAGGGAGTGAAAAGTTGAGCCATGGTCAGTTCATACCAAGTCAAAGACAGAATTCAAGGATAGAAATCAAATATCAAAGTTAGAAAGGTATAAAACCCTAATTTTGTAAATCTATGTTTGTTATGTTAGAGGTTGTTAGTTGTTGTTTAAAAGTATGTTAAGAGATGTTATTTAGTGATCCAAGATGTAATATCAAGGATCCATAACATCTAGATGTTGGAAATCAAGTTTTAAAAACTGGTCAAGAACCCTAATTTTGTTGTCTGACAAGCCAATGTCAGGGCTCTTAGATTCTTGTGTATTAACGATTTATGGTGTTTGAAGTTATAGATTTGTAGTATGCCATGTTTTCTGTGATCTGGAACTGGAAACAGGGCCAAATCATGTGTAGATTTCAAGATATAAGCCGTCAAAGGTCTTTAACCGACCATGACCAACTGGAATTTGGGCAGCCCAGAATTTCCCAGATGGTTTGACAGTCATTTTCAAGGCTTTAGATCATGCTGTTGTTTGCTAGTTTGGTCAGGTTTTTTGTTATGTTGTAATATGGTATAAGGACTACTTACTCAAGCTTTTATCTCACCCAGAAAGTGCGTAGAATCAAAGATAATCACGGTCAAAATAACGTTGACCGACTGCCTTATGAAGAAATCTGGGAAACCCAGATTTCTCAAGAACACCAGTCTGACAGTAGTTTGACCAGCCTTAATCTTTCTTGTGTAAAGATATTATGATGTTATGATGATATAGAATTGTAGCAGGACATGTATACTACATGTGTGAACTTGTAGATCATACAAATAGAACACATAACTCAATCTATAATGACCCAAAGTAGGTACCTCTAATCTGGAAAACCCAGAAAGTTAAGAACAGTGTCTGACATGAACTTCGAAGGCTTAGATCTTGCATATTTAATATGTTTTGGCTATGAAACTTGATGGACATTAATAGTATTACATCAATACTACAATCAAATTACACTATACTGCTAAAAACCTTATGATCAAAAAATTAATGATGGTCAAACCAAGCCCCTCGGCCTCTAAAAAGAATTTCTGGGTTTTCATCAAGAACACCAAGAACACCTATAGCGACAGTTACGTCTGTCAGCTATAGAATACTTTAGTGACGATTTATTTAAGAAATTAATTATTTTAATTAATAAATAGAAAAATGGTTTTAATTATTAAAATACATAATAAAATTCAAAAATTATTTTAAAGTCCTAAAAATAGTTTTTAATTATTTTGAGTATATTTTATAAATATTTAATATTTTGGGAATATAATTGGTATTTAATTTATTTAATTATAATATTAAATAAATTATTTTAAAATAATTTTAATACATGAAAATCATGAAAAATAATATTATGGTATAATAAAATATTTGAAGTTATTTTAAGTGACTTTTAATATTTTAGGATGAATTTCATTAATTAATCAATATTAATGATAATTAGTTTATTTATTAAATATATTAAATAAATAATGAAAAATAGAATTAATGTTTTATAAATCATATAAAAATGATTTAGGTGTTATAAAAATATTTTAAGTTATAAAATATAAATTTTTATATTTTGTCATGAAAATATTAATATTTTAATATTAAAAGCAATTATCGGATAATGGATTTAATTGTTTAAAAATCATATAAAGGTGATTTTAAAGTATTAAAATACTTAATGATATTATAAATATATTATAATATTATGGCATGTATTTCACTAATATTTGATAATAAATAGATGTTAATGATAATAGAATATTGTGGTATTTATATTACATAAATACGATATTAATAATGGAAAATTCATGATAAATAGTAATAATTATTTAAAAATTATTGTGAGCTTATGAAAATTATTTTGACTAATATTAAAATTATCTGAGATAATTGTTAAGTGTTAGGCAGAGTTTAATTGAACTTAGACTCGATAAAAGTCCGACTAGACCGTCGGGATGTCTGATTTATGTCAGGTTCAACTCAAACTGCAATAGTTTGACTTGATACCGAATTTTATATGTGTTGCAGACTGATAAGGTTATGTGATTATGTATTTAGGTTATTCTATATATATATATAATAGTATTATATTGTGATGATATTATTCTAATATTGAAGATCTATATTACTAATATTAGGTCTTCGGATAAAGCGTTATAAATTGTGTAGCAGTAATCAATGGTTCAGGCAAGTTTGTTTTACTTAACTCTACTAAGAGTTGTTTCATTCAGATATGCTTATAGATAATCATTGCTGATTGCCATTGTAGAATTGTACTCTGTACATATTGCATGTATAAGTTAGGTATGAAAAGTTGATCACCTTCATTACCCTTCGGTCTAGATATATTTGTTCATGTTATATACTTGTTCAGTCAAAAGTTTGTTCCAGCTAGTTCACAATTATATTGTTGAATTATAGTCAGCTTATTATTCAGATTCTTTCAATCATGATATATCGTTAAATTATTGAACTTAAACTTATTGGGCAACTTTTATGCTCACCCTTGCTATATCATGATAAACCTTGCAGATTAAGGCGAATACGTTGGATACAAGGAAAGGTTAAAGACAGTTCTAGCGTAAAGTTAATGTGTGTGATTAGATTTGTATAAGTATGGTATATTAATGTTATTGTAAGTTAAATAAGTTATGTATTGTGTATAAGGTAAGGTTACTCGACCTTGGGGAATAGTGTGTAAATGTATTGTATAAACAATTTATCACTACTAGAAAATCGACTATAATGACGGTCGTCGGCAAATCGCTATATAGCCAAAAGACCGTCGATAAAAATTTTAGCGACGATGATCGTGACGGCCGTCATAGTAGAACCCGTCGGTAAAGCCTATAGCGCGACGATCATTGAATCCTAACTATAAGTCATGGCAAAATCGTATATTTGTTCTTTAATAACGGTCGCTGAGAGCTATAGCGACGCTCAGTGACCGTCGCTATAGGGATGTGTTTTATAGAACACTATAACTACAGTCGATGACCGTCACTAGTCTTTTTATATTTAAAAAAAAATAATTGTGTACATTTATCCAACAAATACAAATACAATATAAAATAAAATATAAAAAATTATTGTATACATGATTTAAAATCATTCACATTACAATTACAATAATTACAATCTTCTTGAGAGAAGGCTAACTCAGATCAAACATTAAGTTACAATAACAATGAGAATGACCAAGATTCTATTATCAGAAAGCGAATCACAAATCATATTACTACATATATATACATTGACGACGCTTTGCTTGTGAGAGATTCTTTGGATCCACGATCCTCCAACGCCTTCTTCTCTTTTTCTCTTATCTATAACAAGAAATTTTATTTAGTATCATGATTCAAATCATTAAGTATAAGTACGACCACGAGAAAATATGAAAATCATTAAGTATTAGTACTAGTATTACGACCTGACGACATTGTTAACAATTGAACTGTTATGGCAATGGAAAGGATTATCTTATTCTTCCTAGTCCTTTTCCTCCCTGTTCCAATACTCCCCAACTATACCATCATGCAAGAAAGTATTCATTCAATAATTTTTCAAGAGGTAAATCAAATATTAGAATTTGAATATTTCACAGCCAGGCAAAACCATTGATCAATGCTTGATTTGTAGTATGAATCATATTTATCCGAGTTGTACCCCTGAAGATAAATAAAATCTTTTATTGCATGGCAATCTCTAGTCTCACTACAATCACGAGGACAAAGTATTTCATTAAGATTCATTCAATCAAAAAATAATAGAGTTAATAAAGTTTTGAGAACAAAGATAAATAAAGCGTAATAGCGGACTTTACTTTCTTAATGCAAAGATATGCTTGACCTTTTCAAGGGTAAAGCAATCTGCGCAAAAAAAAGGTGAAAATGGAAATTAATAAGATTTAAGATTTACATCATTGGCCTACTAGATAACTTATACTGAATAAGAATATGCTCTACACCAAGAATCAAGAAAAAAGGGTGACATGATTTTAATATCAATTTAGGCCACCCAACCAACATTACAAGGAATGGCAAAAAGTAGTCCCTCGACCCAATTTGCATCTCAATGTACAATACGAGTTGTTTTTGTTAGGATAACTTTTGTATTTATTTTAATTTTGCTGACATGATTTTGTCTCACTCAACATAGTCCTTTCTAATATTTTTTGCATGGCCAACTCTATTAAATTTCTGAAAACCCATATATGTTGTGTTTCCAAAAATTAAAAGAATCCATTCTCAATAAATGAGCGACCTATTGATGTATGTATGAGCGACCTATTAATTAGCTACCTATTAATTAGCTAATTAGCTAGATCCCTTCTCTCATTCAATCATTTGTAGATAATAAAAAATATAAATAAATTAGCTAATGAGCTAATAAAAAATCCCTTCTCAATAAATGAGTGACCTATTAATTAGCTAGATCCATTCTCAATAAACAATCCCTTCTCAATAATCTGAATAATATGATTTTGTATGTATGTATTTATTCCACATACAATGTTCGCAATATGCAAGGAGGATTAAGAAAGAACAGTAGTAACACAATCCACATGCATAACCAACCTGCAATTGTTTATTTATTGAGACCTTGAATTGTTTTCCAAAGGTGATAAAAAAGAAGCTGTTTTCTGAGTGTGACAGTAGTAGGATTTATCAAAAATCTGAACAAAACCTGCTGCTTCAGCGTTAGTAGTAGGGCTGGCTGGCTGGTTGGCTACTAAAAGTGTCGGTTGGAAACTCTTAATCACCCTTTCTTAATAAAATACTACTTCTTCAAATATCTAATACTAATAAGCCATGCCAGGTTACTGAAAGAGATGACCAAACCAACCCAACCCAAACCAAAACAAAATACCGTTGATTCATAAGACTTTCACCTAAACACACACTATACACCTAACTTTTGCCTTTTGACACAGACAAAGTCCCGTCTCTGGTTTAGATTGTTTAGATCAATTGCACCGCTTCTGCAAATGTTTCTCTTCCTCCACTCAACAAGTAAGTACTTACGTATTAATAATATACCTAATAATAATGCAAATAGACAAACAACCAAATCTTCCGTCTTCCTTCCTTCATCTCTCTCTATTCTATAATAGAAAATAGAAATCTCTATCTATCCAATTCTTCCTGCTTCTACTTAAATGGAGTAAAATGGACCACCACCTGCCATTCAACACTTATCACCACTTACTTAATCTTAACTCTATTACTACATTTTCAGTGGCCCAAGTTACAACTTTGATATTTTATACTACTGCGTCTGCGTGCGTTTGTTGGAACATCAGCCACCCCCATCCCCCATCCCCCACTCCCCTAAATAGATGTATGTATAAAGGGAGTAGTAATTTTGAGTATACAAGTACAAAACGGTTCATCAGTACAATATTCGTACGTACAAGTTGGCCGACAACATCTACAAATCTATCTATCTAGTATATTCCTCATTTGCACTAGTTATACTCAAAAAAATAATTTATGCTTTTCTCCAATTTTCCACCAACAGAGAAGAGTGAGTTTCATAATTCCTACATGCATTTATTTATTACTATAATTGAGAAGGGATTGTTTTAATTTATTTCAACTCTATTATTATGTTACTATAAGGCTGCTCTAAAAAGTTTACAACAATCCCTTCTCAATCACAAAGTGAGCGGGAGCATATATCTATCCTATAGATCTTACAATGCTAACAACATGTATTGGCTGTTTCTTTATGATGTTCAACTTCAGAATTAGAGATGTGATGCGTGTAATTAAAGCTTCAAGGCTTTTACTGTGCACAATAACTTACATTTAATAACCTATTAATGGTGTGAATATCTATAAACAAAATAACATAAAAGTTAAATGGTAATTGAATCTCTACAAGAACAAAACAGCCAATGGAGGTATACATGACAGAAGAAATTATTAAGTACCTGTACAAGGAATGCACTAAATCCACTGTTAAGTTAGCTATCATTTTTGTTGATCAAGTTGTCCGCTACAAAACTTAAGGGAAAAGCTGGCAGCTCCTCCCTTCCTCTCCGTTGTTCACCCAGCTTCAAGATGATGTGTTTAAACCCGAGCTGCAACCTCATATAACAGCTGCCACATGTGCTTCTTGTCTTTCCCAGATTCAAACATTGCTTTGATTTCTTCTCCCAGGGATTCCTAACTCTGTTTGAAGAGAAATTCTAAGTTTACTCAATTCTATTCAAATTCAATTATAGCTGACTCGGTGAATGAGTAAATGCTAATATCACACACTTACTTCCGGTTTCTCACAACCAAGAACTAATAAAGGTAGTATTATTTTGGTGACAACTCTTAGAATACAAATAATGAACTTATTTATTTTGCAAATAAAGTTTAATATAAATAGGGGGAAAGTAAAAACAATAGAAAAGGCCCCTCGAGGGGAAAACATTATCATTGCCAAACACAAAGGCTATGAAATGTTTATTAAATTTCCCAAACAGAATGTTAATCAAGCTAGGTTAACCTCATTTTCTACTGCTTATCAAACAGAATGTTATATCCCAAACAGAATGTTAGAAAGGGAAGCAGTAGAAGACTTAAATCAGTAACAACCTTATAGTATTACCAATGTCAAAGTGGCCCACCAACATAATGAGCATCTAGAATCTAGGCAAAAAGTAGAGAAGAATTTGGAACACTGCTGGGGTGTTCAAAATCAGCATAATCATAAAGAAGAATAAAAATTAGAAAGTACAACTACACGTTCAATTCCAATCTAACCCAAAAAATTGCAACATAGACAAGTGTTCCTTCTATACAACCAACTTGTTCACAAATTTTCTTCAACTCAAAACAATTAATACTCCTAGAACCATGTACGAACCTCACCATCACCAAATTGGGGGTTTTCCCTTTTATCATAACCAAGAGAGAAATTGGGGGTTCTTGTTTTCAGTTGTATAATAAAAATTAAAACACATAATATATTACAGTCAACAATACAGAAATTATTAATGTTTATTCAGTCAATTGCGATAGTGAAATTTTCAACGGAGATAAATTGAAAACCTAGCGATTTCGCGGTCGATACCACTGGTGGATTCGGTGATGATGCACGTGATATCGTTGAGAGGAGGAAAAGGTAAAGGATTACGTAAATGGTCGGCCTCTATTCTCTGAAAGAGCACTTCTTCACAGATATCAAATTTCTCTCCTTCCAATCGATTTCTATCTTTAACAAATCTATTCTCGCAAATGGTTCGATTCTATCGCACAAAAAATTGAAATAATTAAACAAAAAAACAAACCCTAAATTTTGCTCTAACAGATCGATTAGATCGACTTGCGCTTCGCCCTTACTATCGTGAGTGACTTGTGCTCCCAGATATCTTCATCTTTATCGAAGCTTTCTTCCTCTTCTTCTTTGCTCAATCGTTCTTTGGCCATTTAGGGGTTGGGTAAAATGATTTTGTCTTGTGACATTTATGGTTGGGTATGAGAGATTTAGGGATGGCTGAGATTTAGAGAATTGAGAGGGATCGAGATTTAGTATACTGATATCTTTTTTATGTCTATGGTGTTGGTCAAGCTACGACACTCATGATAGAGCTCTATTTTCTCTATACCGAAGCCGGCCATCAAGTGATCAGCTTTATAGACACACTATATACGATTATTCCGTCCCCGATCACCAATTATAGCTCGTCGCTATAGGTTAAATTTTTAGTAGTGTATGTTTATATCTTCCGCAAATATAGTAATAGTTGTTGTATAAAATGATCGAACTAGATCCGCGGTGATTCGGGACCTCAGATTCGGGGCCCTCGCAGTTGGCTGTAGATCTGTTGGGTGGTGTGGATACTCTCGTACAGGAGACCACAGCTTCGCCTCCTTCTTCTGAGAGGGATGCCATGTTGGGCTCGTTAGCTCGCATATACCCTGACTTGTAGATAGGCTTGTATTTTCCTGCACAAACTAGCATAGCCATTTTGTAATGTATAGTTTACATTGTGTATATCAAACAGCATTATATATATGGCAGGGAAATATATTTTTGATCACTTCCCTTTTAGATATGCTATGATATTTGCTTGATATTTTGCATGCTTCTTCAGGGCTTGTGATCTTGATGTATTCTGAATTCCTCTTGGATGGATGGACATTGAGTTGTCTCTGGACAGTTCAGAATGGATCATTGATCTGTGTGTATCCCTACCATCTTTGGTGTCTTAGGACTGGTTTCTGTATGGAAATGTGGAGAGGAGTGTGGCTTTCCTCTCTGAGATTGACCATACCACAGATGGTCGCCAGTACCCCTATTCAGGAGGAGCCTAGTTAATTCCATCTCTTATGGATTGGTGTTGCTCTTCAAGGTACAACCGCAGCTTAGATGGTCGCCGAATCTCCTATTTGGAGGAGTTCAGGTAATTCTATCCCTTTGGTCTGAAGCCAATAAAATGTGGTGAATTGAAGGATGATCCCAGTACCAGATGACAAGTGTTTGTGTTTTGGTAGGGGGTGAGACCGAACCATGAATGGCTGCCTACGCACTCCTATTAAAGAGGAGATCAGGTATGCGTAGTTCGAACCTAGTGTAAGAGGTTATACGTTGTATGTGGCAGGAATGGTGTAGGAATTTTTTGTTTTTGTTTTTGTAAGGAAGAGGGGGTAGAAATGTTTTTGTTGTTTTTATTTTTGTAAGGAAAGGGGGGGTGGAAATGTTTTTGTTGTTTTTGTTTTATTGCGACCGGGCCATATGAAATGGTTGCCTACGTACTCCTATTGAAGGTGAGATCAGGTCGGTGTAGTTCGCCCATCAGGACGAGATGAAAATTGTGATCCCATTTGCAGGTCAGGCTGCGGGGAGGAGAAAGTTTGATCCTAGGTTGAGGATAAACTGCAGGTACGAAAAGTTTGATCCCATGTATGGATAGTCAAACTGCAAACCCGAGAGGTTCAATCCGTAGTGGGATGACCTAACTTGTATGAGCGCAGTGAAGCCAGGCTGCTGACTTTGAAAAGTATGTTTCCCTGAGGGGCAAAGTGTGGAAAAGAGTTGTATGTGGTAAAGGGGTTAAAGAACCGGAATGACTGGTGATCTGATGATCCAACACCAGGATGTTTGCTTGATGGTAATGTTGCCTCTTTTTCAGTTTTAACAAAAGAGTTCTAACTCATGCAAGCATACATGTGTCAACAAGTAATACAGAGCAAGTAAAGTATCGATCCCACAGAGAAAGTTGTCTAATTTAAATCACTATGCATCAATTAAATCACTATATTTATATGTTCAAACTAATGAATATGATTGGTGAATTACTCTAATCGCAAATAACGATTAAAACAAGAATAAAAATCTAATAAATCAAATCTGAAATTAATGGGATCCTAACTTCATTTAATACTTCATCTAATCACCATTATCATGCAAGACTTGTTCACATATCACAGGAAAGTAGCCAAGAGCACTAATAGAGTCATAGCCATTTTTCAATGTACTATGACCTACTTACATAGCATCCACAAGCGATAGACTCCATGTAATCATCAATATAACCAAAATCACTATATGTCTATGTGAAATTGCAACCATATTGAATTTAAGCACAAGCCCTTATTCTAACACATACAAAGAAACAAAGATATATATCTATCCGTTCACAAAATACACAAGCCATACAAAAAAACCCCATATACGTATGCTTATCATGATTATGATCAATACTTGCATGTTCATTGTCAATTCCATACAAGTCTTCGAAAACGAATAGTGATCAAGCATTCATACATGCAAAACAACCATGATAGAAATCCCATATGATATGTAAAACAGTCCAGCATTCAAACATGCAACTAAACTACATATTAAAATCCGTTAGAATCCCATAATGGAGATTAGTTCATGACTGAACCAAAAGCCATTATGGGATCAAAGCTAAACATGGCTAATAGGCAAACAATTGAAAGATGAAGGATAGAAATGATCAAACCCAATTGTTGATTATAATCCACTAATAATGTTCAAATCCTCATATAAATTCAGTAAAATACTAATAATTATCACAATGATAGAAAATCCCAAGAAAAATTAGAAAAGTTGGAGTTTAGGCCTCGTTCTACGTTAGAATCTCTCTCAGTGTGTAAACCCTAGTTACGATATGAAAAATACGTAAAAACTGAATAATGAAACCTCTGACACCAGTCAGAAATCGTTTTTAATTAATTACAACCCTTAAAATTAGAAATTAAAATAAACAGCTCAGCAGCATCAGGCATCGCGTGCAGCTGCGCGCCCCTCCTTTGCATTCCTCTCGCGGGCGTGCAACTTGCAGTGTGAAATGTCTATCCAGCCGGGTACTCGCGCGGGCGCGCTTCCTCAAGCTTATTCTGCCACGCGGCCGCGCGACTTTTGCAACTTTGAATTCTAGTTCTGCTGCTGCAACTGATCTGTTCTACCGTTCATTCTTTTGTCCATCCATGCTTAGCTTCCTGCTCCAATTGATCCTCATGCCATGCATCCAACAGCCTCATGCCATTTATATCACCAAATCATGCCATATCCTGCACTTTTACACCAAAGGAGTTTTAAGTAAATGCAATGCATAATAACATGAAATGCACTAAAAACACACTAAAATATACTTGAGATGGGCCTAGTTCGCGTGAATTAATATCCAATAAGTAGGTGTAAAACCCACTTATCAAATACTCCCAAACTTGAACTATTGCTTGCCCTCAAGCAATGCATACTAATGAACAATGAAAATTCAGCTATATTACTATGCAACTAAATTATGATGCAACTAGTCTCACATTGTTCCAGCTATCACAGAAATTCAGTCCAAAATGCCTCAGCGAATTTTTCCAGATTCAAGGATACAGATTCAAACAAAACTGTAGGCATAATGTCGTACACTCAGATAATTCATAAATCCTATAGATATGTTGTGTGTGTGTTTTATGTTCACCAAAACTTGATTTCAGCAAAGAATACACATACTAAATTGCTCAAAACAGAAATTTATAGTTTAAATCAAGACTTATGTATATATATGCAACGAAGACTATTTCAACATATCAAAACAAACTAAGGTTCAACAATGGGCTTAACTGGTTTATTTTTACTCATGAGGGCAATTTTTGCACTTTCCCGCGGTGTTTATTGCTATTTTTCTTTTCTTTTTCTTTTTTTTTTCACATGACTGTGCAATGTCTTACTCCATTAGGCAACACTTTACCCTTAGCGAAGCTTTCAACCAACGACTCCCGGCACCATGAAAGACCTTAGGCGCTAGGTGTAGAGACAATCCCCTCAAGCATTTCTACTCAAGTAGCGGGGCCCCTTAACTAAGACTAGCCACGTTATTGCTAATTTATTATTTTTTTTTATACATAGCATACCCATGTTTTCCCAAAGTTTGAATGTCAATGTTTTGCAAGTCTACATCCATGTTTCACATATTTCTCTTTTTGACACTACATTTTCTATCGAGCAATACAACACATACTTCTTATACCTACAAGTGATTGTGAACACATTCGTGCAAACCGAAAGCATTTAAACAACAACATGACTTTTGTGAAACCCCAGATTTTATGAATAAAGAATTAATTTTCTCGAAATATATTTTTGAATATTATAGTGTGAATTTGATATAATATTATAGTTGTGGGTAATATTTACAAATTTTGCAAAGTACGCAAGTTGTTATATTATATTCGATTGGTCGGGGAATATTCGTTTTAAACAAAAAATATTCGTACGACGACGTAATCATTGGTGGACCCCACAACAGAATTATTGTCAGATTGAGAAAACGACAAAAATATTTTATTGAAAATAACGTCGAAAGTTTTACCGTTGATACTGTTGAACTACTCGGTAGTAAAAGTATAGTAATACGCATTGTTGCATAGTAGCACACGGTATTGATTATTGATATTTATGTGAGAAGTCACTTAGTTTTGTTTAATTATTGCTACAATAGTTGATGCATAGTATCTCACATTATTTGATTCAATTATTGTTGATTTAGAAGTTTTGTTTTATTCACGTAATAAAATTAAAACATCTTTTTATATAAAACAGAATACTTTATTAAAGTTATTCTATAAATAGAATATATTATATTCTATTATGCATAGTGTTTTGCATAGTAAAATCTTTTTATATAAAATAGAATACTTTATTAAAGTTATTCTATAAATAGAATATATTATATTTTATTATGCATAGTGTTTGCATAGTGCTGTGATATTATTTGCATAGTAAAAATCTTTTTATATAAATAGAATATATTATATTTTATTTAAAAGATTTTTCTTTAAATACGGACCGTCGATTAAAGTAAATCAATCTGGACCGCTTCATGGATTAGTTACTATGCATTCCATTTTCATATAAATAGAAGCTCATTCATTCATTATTTTCTTACAAATTCATTGAAACTCTGAGAGAGAAACTATAGAGATAGAAAGAAAAGTTTTCTCGCTACTTCACTACTCTTATATTAAGTATTATTTTACTGTAAGAGGATATTATTCTTTTGTATTCAAGAAGAGAACTTCATTATTCCATTTCTTTATTGTTCATTGGAATAACTCAGATACGCTGAAGCTACCCTATACTTGGTGACATTCTTCTATTATTCATCTTTATTATTCGCTTTAATATCCTGCATGCTATACGCCTAGAACTCGGTTCCATCATTTATTATTTCCAATATTTATTATTCTCATTTGGAACATCCTGCTTGTTGTGAATTTCACCGACTTTAGTTCCATTATTTAGTATTCTGTTGGAATAACCTTTCTATGGGAAGTACCGCATGCATGGTGATTTCAGTTGTTATTCCATGCTTTACTATTATGTTGGAACATCCCGCTTGCATGCGAATTTACGCTTTGACCGGTTCCGTTATTATTAATCTATTGAATAACTCCGCCTACATCTGGCACTGCATGCATGGTGATTTCTTTTGTTATTCCATTCTTTATTATACTCAGTTGTTGGTTAAATTTTTGACTTCTATACTCCATAAAATTAGTGGAATATCCTTGATATTTGCGTTTCATCCAGTATCTTTTCATGGAAATATTCTTCTGAGCATTCTTGAATTTTACTCTACAAAGCAGTATCATGTTGACAATTTGGACGTTATCAGTTCCTAGATAAATTAATTCTTGAACTTGTTTTATTGAATTCTTATATCGTTGTCATCATCCTCATGTTTATATTATGTTGAAAGTCATCTGTGGCCTCTAGTGCATAGATGGACTTGGTATGATTATGACCAGGGATTATTCGGTATAATCATAACCGTAATGTTATAAATGATGTAGAAAAAGTCCTCATTGGCCCGTAGTGCATTGATGGATAGTTTTTGGTATGATTATGGCTATGGATTCTCTTCGGCCAAGGGTGCAAAGATGAATTATTTTATGGCATGATCGGAGATCGTTGATGAAAACACTATTATCTTTGGCCCGTAGAAAGCATGGATAATTCGTGGTCGTGATACTAAAGAATATCTTTAGTCAGTAGTGCGGGGTGATTCGATGATGTAGATTATTTATTAAGTTTGAGTCCCAATGATAAAAGTGATGAAAAGCCTTTTAAAACATAAAAGATAGTAGATTTTAATCTCTACTTGACTTTTTTTAATGGATTGCTTGTTCACCGCAGCTTAAACTTGATGTTGTTATATTTTATCGGTTTAACATCTTTGTTGAAGGCTAACGATAATTTATTCGCATTATCTTAGTCATAATATTTCTTCTTTGGGCTAGTTGAGCTCACCCTTTCTTTCACCGTTTTCTTGTGAAATGAGAACATAGCGAGGGACTAGTCGGGGAATGGAGTGACGGTCCGGAGGATAGCATTAGTAGTCCTCACTATTCGTGAAATAGTGTGTTAATAATTTTAATGAGGACTCCTTTTGAGTTTGTATAATCTCTAATAGACAATAATTGTATTCAAACTCACAGTTATGTTTTTATCGTATTGTACACTGGCAGTTGTATTAGTAAGTTATATTTGAATTTTGTACCATGTATCCGGCGACCCAAGATGGGTGATGTATACCTAATTTTGGGGCGTCCACGGTTGGTATCAAAGCTTAGGGATATGATCCCTGGCTAAGATGTGAGACTAGAACTAGGAGGGGAGAGACAGGGAATTCCTTCGCTAGTATGACCTACCTAAGTTTATTTGGTATTTGATTGGTCGGTCAGAGTATAGTGATAATATGTTGCATGTCAATTAACCCTTGTTTTGTGGCAGTGTTTGAAAATGGCATCCGAGAATGTTGAGAATAGCAATGGAGCACAGGAGATCGCTGATTCTCCATGGATCAATAATCGTGATAATGTGCAACAGGATGACGATAATCCTCCCCTGTAACAACACCGATCAATTGATGAACGCCAGACGCGTTTAAGAGCTTTTTAGAATTCATGCAACATCGGTAAGGCGGCTCTCCTGTTCAATAATGCAGAGGAAACAATGGAAACCCACGGTTGGTCACCGCTAAGCAACTCAAGGAGCCGGGACCACCGGAGTTTTTGGGAAGCCGTAACCACTTAAGGCGGAGACGTGGTTAAATTAGATCACTAAGATATTTGATGTCTTGGGATGCTCCGAGGAGCAAAAGGTTACTTTTGCCACCTTTATGTTGCGTGAAGAGGCAGATCACTGGTGGGAATCTATAAACGCACTACCGACTGACGACTCAAGATGTCTTGGGAGAGAAGTTCCAAGAGCTGTTAAATGACAAGTACTTTCCCAAAAGCATTCGTCACATGAAGGAGGTGAAATTTATCAAGTTGGAGCAAAACAACATGACCGTGTCGCAGTACGAAGCCAAGTTTGCCGAGTTGTCCCGATTTGCGTCCCACTTGGTTGATAATGAAGAGAAATGACGCGATATTTTTAAGAGGTTTGAAACACGAGATACGTCCAATATCTTATCTCTCATAAACCGTGTTTGTATTCGGATGTTGTTAATAGGGCTCGCTTATTGGAGCGCGATAATGAGTTAACCAAACCAAAAGAGAGCGGTAAACAAAATGATAATACCGGGTGATAACGGATCATCAAAGCGGTGACAATAAGCATGGAGTGAATCAACATGCGTAAATGGTAACCACTTCGGTGGTAATCCTGGGCAAAACAATAAGAATGGACATTTCAAGAAGAGAAGGTTCAACAATGACGTAAAGACGCCAAAGACCAACACCGCTTCAAAGGAAGAAGAACGACCACCGGTTGTATGTTTCAAATGCGACAGAGGGACACATCCGTCCAAATCAGACGCAAAGAATCCAAAACGTGTTTTAATTACGTAAGAGAGGTCACCTAGCTCAATTTTGTCGTATGGGGTGAAGTCAAGTCCAATTTGGGATAGTGATGCCAAAGGATGTCCCAGCATAAGCTAAAGCCGTAGTTTAAGAAAGAGCGTTTTTTTGCGTGACAAGGAACCCGAATAAAATTATCACGGGTATGTTAGTCATAAACTCTTACGAAGTCTATCTTTGTGTTAGATACTGGGTTCTACTCACTCTTTTATTTCACCTAGTTGTGTTCAATGTTTGAAGTTAACTCCTAGAAGTTAGACTTTGATTTATCTGTTGAAACTCAGTTGGGAGAAACCTTCGTTACCTCCACTATTTATAAATCTGTTTGATTTCAAATCGACACTTTCACGTTACCTGTCGATCTTATCTCTTTGAAAATACTTGCCTTTGATGTGGTTTTTTTTGAAACGATTGGTTAACTACTCATCATGTTTTTTGTAAGGTTGTTAGCTTTCATATTCCTAACCAACCTATTATGCGAATTCAAGCAACCAAACCACTAAATTTAATCATTGTCATATCAAGTCATAAGTAAAGAGCCCCGATCCTTTTGTTGATGACTTCCTTGTGTGGAATGCAATCGCGCCGACTTTTACAGTAGGCGACGTCGTGAATGACGATGACAAGTTGATAGGTATCATCATGAGGTGCTATCTAGGTTAAGAGATAGAAGTCATAGTTGGTATCAATGTGACGTACTATCCAAGTCTTGGATGAGAGTAATGATTTTGAATGATATTTCTATCATTAATAAATCTCTTGACGTATTCTCAAGACTTCTTAAGCGTACCCTCGTAGCGTGAAATCGAATTTTGTATTGACACCAAAGACAAAACCCATTTCTTAAACCCTCAAAATATTTCTTCAACTAAAACGAACGTAACATGCGCTAAAGACATTGACTCGATCTGTTGAAGATTACGATCGTACTATTCAATATCACCGTGGAAGAGCGAACATGGTAGCTGATGTTTTGAGTAGAAGATCATATGTGTTTACAAGTGCGATGTTGTTAACACAAAGACTCATTTCGTATAACTTGCAAATGATGAAGATAGAGTTAAAGACTCAAGGGACCCACGTGAAGATAACGAATATATGAGTAAAATCGACTTTAATCGATAAAGTTAAAGATGCTCAAGCTACATACCCGAATCTGATGAATGTGAAGAAGAAGATTCAAGAGGGCGTTATTCTAGAAGCAAGAGTTGTCAAGAAGAGAAAATCTCAACCCTCGATTTAATTGGCCCATTTGAAATCCTCGATTGAGTAGGAACCGTGGCTTATAGACTCGTTTTACCACCAAGTATGTCGGCGTGCTCATAACATTTTAAACGTATCAATGTTACGTAAATATGTGGATGACCCGAACCACATTATTAATTTAGAATCTGGACGAGATAGCGGATGATTTAACGTATGAGATCTCGTGTTAAAATCTTGGATAAGAAGAATCGTATCCAACACTCAAGGTTATACCTCAAGAGTTAGAATCAAAATGAAGTCAAGGTATCCTCAACTGCTTCTAAGATACAGTGCGTCACGTAAATTTTGAGGGCGAAATTCCATAAGGAGGGAGATTGTGAAACCCAGTTTATGAATAAAGAATTAATTTTCTCGAAATATATTTTGAATATTATGGTGTGGATTTGATATAATGTTATAGTTGTGGGTAATATTTACAAATTTTGCAAAATACGCAAGTTGTTATATTATATTCGATTGGTTCGGGAATATTCGCTTTTAAACGGGAAATATTCGTGATGCGACAAGACAATCATTAGTGGACCCCACAAATGTAATTATTATCGGATTGAAAATGACAAAAATATTTTATTGAAAATAACGGCGAAAGTTTTACCGCTGATCTTTGTTGAACTACTCTTGTAGTAAAAGTATAATAATACGCATTGTTGCATAAGTAGCACTGCAGATTGATTATTGATATTTATGTGAGAAGTCACTTAGTTTTGTTTAATTATTGCTACAATAGTTGATGCATAGTATCTCACATTATTTGATTCAATTATTGTTGATTTAGAAGTTTTGTTTTATTCACGTAATAAAATAAAAACATCTTTTATATAAAATGTAATACTTTATTAAAGTTATTCTATAAATAGAATATATTATATTCTATTATGCGTAGTGTTTTTGCATAGTAAAATCTTTTTATATAAAATAGAATACTTTATTAAAGTTATTCTATAAATAGAATATATTATATTTTATTATGCATAGTGTTTTCATAGTGCCCGCATATTATTTGCATAGTAAAAATCTTTTTATATAAATAGAATATATTATATTTTATTTAAAAGATTTTTCTTTAAATATGGACCGTCAGATTAAAGTAAATCAATCTGGACCGTTTATGGATTAGTTACTATGCATTCCATTTTCCTATAAATAGAAGCTCATTCATTCATTATTTTCTTACGAATTCATTGAAACTCTAGAGAGAGAAACTATAGAGAGAGACTATAGAGAGATAGAAGAAAAGTTTTCTGCTACTTCACTACTCTTATATAAAGTATTATTTTACGGTAAGGGATATTATTCTTTTGTATTCAAGAAGAGAATATCTGTTATTCCATTTCTTTATTGTTCTGTTGGAATAACCTATATACGCAGGCTACCCTATACTTGGTGACATTCTTCTATTATTCTGTCTTTATTATTCTCGTTTAATATCCTCGTCTGCATGCTATACTGTACGACCGGTTCCATCATTTATTATTCCGCATTTATTATTCTGTTGGAACATCCTGTCGGTGTGAATTTCACCTGACCTGGTTCCATTATTTAGTATTCTTTTGGAATAACCTTTCTATGCGAAGTACCGCATGCATGGTGATTTCTGTTGTTATTCCATGCTTTACTATTATGTTGGAACATCCTGTCGGTGCGAATTTCGCCTGACCTGGTTCCGTTATTATTAATCTATTGGAATAACCTGTCTATGCGAAGTACCGCATGCATGGTGATTTCTTTTGTTATTCCATTCTTTATTATACTCAGTTGTTGGTTAAATTTTTGACTTCTATACTCCATAAAATTAGTGGAATATCCTTGATATTTGCGTTTCATCCAAAGATCTTTTCATGGAAATATTCTTCTGAGCATTCTTGAATTTTACTCTACAAAGCAGTATCATGTTGACAATTTGGACGTTATCAGTTCCTAGATAAATTAATTCTTGAACTTGTTTTATTGAATTCTTATATCGTTGTCATCATCCTCATGTTTATATTATGTTGAAAGTCATCTGTGGCCTCTAGTGTGTAGATGGACTTGGTATGATTATGACCAGGGATTATTCGGTATAATCATAACCGTAATGTTATAAATGATGTAGAAAAAGTCCTCATTGGCCCGTAGTGCATTGATGGATAGTTTTTGGTATGATTATGGCTATGGATTCTCTTGACCAAGGGTGCAAAGATGAATTATTTTATGGCATGATCGGGATAGTTGATGAAAACATGATTATCTTTGGCCCGTGGTGCATGGATAATTCGTGGTCGTGATACTAAAGAATATATCTTTGGTAGTAGTGCGGGGGGTGATTCGATGATGTGGATTATTTATTAAAATTTGAGTCCCAAATGATAAAAGTGATGAAAACCTTTTAAATCATAAAAGATAGTAGATTTTATTCTCTACTTGACTCTTTTAATGGATTGCTTGTTCCGCTGTAGTTAAACTTGATGTTGTTATATTTTATCAGTTTAACACTGTTGAAGGCTAGTTGAGCTCACCCTTTCTTTCACTGTTCTCTTCAGGAAATGAGAACATAGCAGGGACTTGTCGGGAAACGGAGTTACGGTCTAGAGGATAGCATTAGTAGTCCTCGCTATTCTGTGCAATAGTGTGTTAATAATTGTAATGAGGACTCCTTTTGAGTTTGTATAATCTCTAATAGACAATAATTGTATTCAAACTCACAGTTATGTTTTGTCGTATTGTACACGACAGTTGTATTAGTAAGTTGTATTTGAATTTTGTACCATGTATCTGGCGACCCAAGATGGGTGATGTATACCTAATTTTGGGGGCGTCACAACTTTCATCGTGTAAAACATTATAGCTAGGTTCATGTTATCCAACATACTCAAAAATCTTTCAAAATTTACTATCATCATCGGCTAGACAAAAATTTCCATATAGCAAGAACTGTGAGACATGCAAACTAAAAATGAACATGCAAATAAACATCCAACTTTATGCAAAAATAAACTATATGATGCAAACATTAAACTAATCATGCAAAAACTACATGCAACTATACTAATACCCTAATACCCCCAAACTTATAATATTCAATGCCCCATTGAATGAAGGTAATGGGTAACGAAAACTCCCCTAATGATCAGTGGTACCACCCTCCTCGGGTGGTGAATCGGGTGGTGGGTATGGCACTACTGTCCCGAACTGAGGCCACTCTAGTGTCGTTCCTTACTGCGCAAAAGCCTCGGCCAAGGCCCTCGTGAGTCCCGTCGCAAACGTTCTGAAATTATCGTACATGGAATTGACTTTTCGCTCCAACCTTCGGAGCTGGCGATCACCATGAGCAGCAGGTACTTGCGTGGACGGGCCTGCCTCATCTGTCTGAGGGGGCTGGTGTGATGGCTCTGGGAAAATGGGCTGGATAATAAATTCTCGTCTGCGTGAGTGTGGTACACCTCCTGCCCAATCCTCAAATTTTGCAATGGTGGCATGAGTTATGTCTTGGCTTGGGTATTGCATTTGTTTGTTGCCCCAGTTACATCCCTGATGAGCACATAGAATAGCAACCACTGATGCGTGTGGAATGCTCCCAATGGTGCCTCCACGCAGATATCACAACATATTCTGATGGATGAGATGACCAATGTCAATGTATTTCCCAGTGATTATGCCCCCACAAAATAATTTCCCTCTCCGCTGTGATCTCGTGCTGATGAGAGGAAGGCACGAGCTTGGCACATATGAACAGATTCCATGCCTTTGCATATCGGTTCAAGGTCATACCGAAAATATGAGGTTGATTCGTCTTTGACTTTATAGGTCCATTTCGTGCCAGGCACGCACAATTCAGCAATAACCAACTCCAAGTCTGTCTCTAAATGTGCACTGGTGACCCAATTAGTAGCCCCCGTTCGCGGTGTATCGGTAAGTCTAAAAACTACTCAGATGGCAGGGGGTCTATAATCTATCTCGAAACTGCGAACCATAGATATACCGCTCATGGTGACCTTGGCATTGGCATAAAACTCTCGGACTATGCTCATCGAAATGGGCGTGGGAGTGGCAGTCAGTCCACCCCAGCCTCTCTCTATGAATTATGGCACATAACTGACCATCTTGCCCCTCCGATTTGAAATAGTGCTCCTTAACAAACGTCTTTGCCATAATTCTGTAATACTCCTGCTGAGCTTCCAAGTTTAGAAATTTGGTGTGATCAAAAATATCCTCCCCTTGACTGCCCAAGGAGGATGAAGAAGAAGATGAAATAGAACGTGCTCGCTTAGGCCCCATTTGCAATCGATAAAGATAGCACAGATGATCTGACTGAGAATGAAGAAGAACCAATGATGATATTACCCCCAAGTTCATTTCTGCCCAACCAAATCAGAAGCCCTAGTTTTATACTGCAATTGGAGAAGTTGAGTAAATATGGAACGTGGAAGAAATCATGGATGATTACGTGGTGGAGAGATTGATGGCTTCGATATTGTAACTGATAGAGAGGAAGAGACGCGTGTTATGGAGACTAAGATGATTGCGCTTCTGTTATGATTTCAAATGAGAGTCCAAATGGTCCCCAACTCATTTTTAAAAAAAATTTAAAATTGTCTCAGTCCGTTAATCGGTAGCGGCCTTGAAAGTAGCATTCTGATGCGGTATGTGTAGCCTTGTGCCTTGATCTTATCTTTAGTATTCATTCTTGTGACCATGAGACCATACTTCCTGTACTACTGAGTTTACTTCCAAACTGCCTATCAGTGATGACTTCAGTTGCATATACCTACATAGGCATCAATGTACTCTGTTAAAATATGAATCCTGATCAAATAAACTCTAATCTGTTTCAATCATTCTCAATGCAAATCTTGTTATACACTCACTTATGCAACTCCAACAAACTATCAATAATCAAATAAAGATGAACCAACTAAACAATCTGATCTAAATAAATAAAAAGAAAATAGAGATAGAAATAATGGGTTGCCTCCCATCAAGCGCTAAGTTATAGTCAATTAGCTTGACTGTCTCTGAATCTCAAGTTGAAGAAAGAGTTAAGGTGCTTTCATGGCTGTCCACCTCACCCCTTGCTTTAATAGCTCTTACTTTCGACAATAGCTTGACCTCCAAATCTGAATTTTCACCAGTTACACACCTCAACGGTTCATAGTTCACCAAATTATGTTCCTCGTCATTTAAGACCCGATCCACCGAATTAACCCAAAACATTCTTCTTTATCGGTTGGGAACTTCATTGCCTTAAAGATGTTAAAGGTCACCTCCTGATCATGTACACGCATTGTGAGTTCCGCTTTTTGCACATCTATCGAAGTCCTGCATATGGCTAAGAATGGTCTCCCCAATATGATTGGTATATTCTTATCTTCCTCGTAATCCAAAATGATGAAGTTAGCCGAAAAGATAAATTTGTCCACCTTCACCAAGACATCTTCAACAAGTCCCCGTGGATACGTGATGGATCTGTCAGCTAACTGCAACGAAATGTTTGTCAGCCTTGGAGCCGGCAATCCCAACTGATTGAATACTGACAAGGGAATCAAATTTATGTTTACCCCAAGATCACATAAACACTTACTGAAGCTCATTTTCCCGATTGTGCACGGAATTGTGAAGCTGCCCGGATCCTTCAACTTTGGAGGTAATTTCTGCTGAAGCACTACACTGCATTCTTTTGTCAAGGCTACTGTAACAACCCGATATTTTTTATATAATTAAATCAGAAATTTTGCGTATAATTTTTATTATTATTATTTTAAGGATGAGGATTTGTACAACATAATGTGTGTATGTAATTATGTAATAAATAAAAATATATTTATTACATGAATGTTTGCAAATAATTTTATTTTAGAATTATTGATTATTATAAAGAATATTCTTATAATAATTAATTTTACAATGAAAATATTTTTATTAATTATTTTCAATGAAAACATGATTATTATATTATTTAAATAATATATGAAATGATTATAGAATGATTATAATAATTATTTTATTATATGAATTTATTTCGGATTAATTAAGTTATTTATTTTTGACTTAATTATTAATGTTATATATGACAGATAAATCAGATATGGAATCCAAACCCTAATTTTGGATTTAGATCAAGGAATGAGAATATTAATATAATGTTATTTTAATTCGGTGCTATGAATATGTATAACATATGTGTACAATGATAATGGTTGTCAATTATGATACAGTATTACAAAACTCTAGTATTATTTTAATAAACCCTAATTCGATAGTCAAATAAGACTGTAAGATTTCAAGTAATTACATTATGTTATGAATGTCACGTGTTATGTAGTATATGATTTGTATTGTCGGTTTTAGCGCTAATTATAGAAAAACCCTAGTTAGTAATTTAAAAACCCTAATACTAGAAACCCTAATTATTTTGAACCCTAATTAATATTTATGGACTCTAATTGATTAGAAACCCTAATTCGAAAGTCAATTACGACTTTAAAGAATTTGTTAAGTCATTTTGTAGTTATAATACTATGTTAATGTGTCTAATGACAGTTATTATACATTTATATAATAATTAGGAAAAACCTAATTTCTAAACATAAAAACCCTAAATTTTCTAAAAGTTAGAAACCTTAATTAGAAACCCTAATTTAAAACTCAATTTGAGTTCGAAACTGCTAGGTAACTGTGTGATTACGATTAAGGTGAAGTGTTATAGAATTTTATATTGATTAGGTAAACCCTAATTAATATTTAGAAATATTAAATTTCTAGAAAATCATAATATTTATATTAGAAACCCTAATATTTAAAATTAAACCCTAATTGCTAAATAAGCAAGGTTAACCATAATTATTATATTTTAACCCTAATGTTCCTGTATAAAGTAATTAGAAAATTAATTTAATTAAGGAAACACTAATTATAATTTTTAGAAACTAAATTTTTTTTTTGAGCACATTAACCCTAATTTGATTATGGTAAATCCTAATCGTCAAATTGGGAAGTTTAATGCTAATTAGTGTATCTTAAACCTAATTAGTAAGGTACTAAGTAATTAAAAACCTAAAGTGATTAAGGAACCATAATTTGTATTTTTAGAAACTAAAATTTTAGTTTATTATTTTATTTTATTTAATTTTATTTTTTTGTGCAAACCCTAGTTGAAAAATCCTACAAATTGTGTTAAACCTTAGGGTTAAACCCTAAGGGTTTGTCAAGATTATAATTTTGCCATTAAAAATAAAAACCAAATGACATGTTTACCTTTTTGTGTATTATTGAGGCTACATGTAGGTTTTGACATTAGGGGAAGTTGGTGACCAAATCCAACAACCCCACATGCTCATAATTGACAGCAACAAGCATTACATATCAGCCAACTTCATTTATTGTAATATAAATAGAGATCAAGAGAGAGAAAGTGTATAAATTAACCCATTTGGTCACCAAAACTCATCCTTGACCTTCTCTCTCTAAGACCTCCGAAATATAGTGCTAGATCAGTCCCTTAATATAGCCCCACAAACACCACTATCAAATCAGTAGTCTAGAATCAA
This sequence comes from Panax quinquefolius, assembly GCA_020205615.1. Taxonomy (NCBI): domain Eukaryota; kingdom Viridiplantae; phylum Streptophyta; class Magnoliopsida; order Apiales; family Araliaceae; genus Panax; species Panax quinquefolius. The sequence continues at coordinate 114,409,801 of CM035172.1, forward strand.
GGATTTGATCAAGAAAGGTATAACACTAAACCTAAAAATCTGACCTTTGATGTTGTGTTAGAAGTTATGTTTATGTGGTTTAATATGTTATATGAAGTGTTAGTCAATGATCTGGGTTGGTATCTTACAGATCCATAACATCTAAGTACTCAAATTGACGATTTTCAAAAATCTGGGAAATTGTTAAGTTTGTGTCTGACAGTCAAATGTCAGACCTCATTAATCTTTATCTGTTATGTGTTTTTTGTTGTTTGAAGGTTGGTACTTGTAGTATGTAATGTCTTCTTTGTTCTGCAACTCGAATCAAGGTTCGATGATGTCTGGATTTCATTTTATAAGCAATTAAAACTTGCCGACCGCGTGACCGATTGAGTTACGGTAACCCGAAAAGGCTTAAGCAGTGTCTGACAAGAGTTTTGGAAGCTTTGATCTGTCAGATGTTAAGCTTTTTGTTGATGATAGTATAATCAGATTGTAGTGTGTTGTATGAACTATATATTCATGCCTTATTCTTCCTTATATCGCAAACATGATCGATGTAGTATGTGGTCAAAGTGGGTCACTCGATCACGAAGTTGGGTTTCTGGAATTTCCAGAAATCGTTAGAACAAATATTCTGACAATGTTTGATTGAACATGATCTCTTAGATTTGATGTCTTTAGCTTGATATTATGTATTAGATATGTTGTATTGTATATTGTCTACAATCTGAAAGTCTAAGATCACAAAAAGGTACTAGGATTGCATGTTATAGAGATCCAAAATAGCCAGCTGGAACTGTTCTTCATTTTTGTAAAACCCAGAAATGAAGAACAGCTTCTAACATATTTTTGGAGGATTAGATCTCTTTTGTTTTATGTTCTTTGATCGTGTTGTTTATTGGAGCTTGTAGTATTACACTATGTCTACAATATCTGACCATTTGCGTTCACAGAAACACTATACACTAAGATTTAAACTTGGTCAAAGTAGGTAACCGGTTAACAGCCTTTGAAGGTTCTGACATGTTCAAGAACACATTCAGCGACAGTTTTGTCGCCTAAACCACCTATAACGACACTTTATTTATAAAATCAATTATTTTTATTAAATAATTAGAAAAATTAGTTTTTAATTATGAAAAATACAAAATAAATTCTTAAAAATTATTTTAAAATCTGAAAATTAGTTTTTAATTATTTTGAATATATTTCATAAATATTGAATATTTTTGAAATATTAAAAGTATTTAATTTATTTAATTATAATATTAAATAAATTATTTAAAAATGATTTTATACATGAAAAATCATTTAAAATTATATAATGGTATAAGAAAATAATTTAAGTTATTTTTGATAACTTTTAATATTTTGTGATTAATTTCATTATTTAAATAATATTAATGATAATTAAGTTATTTATTTAATATATTAAATAAATTATGAAAAATAGAATTAATGATTTAAAAATTATAGAAAAATGATTTAAAGGTTATAAAAGTATTTTAAGTTATAATATAACTTTTGAAATTTTGTCATAAAAATATTAATATTTTAATAAATGATATTAAATTTATTTAATAATTATATTAAATAAATTAGTTTAAAAATGATTTTAATATTAGAAAATCATTTTAAATGATAATAAATAGTTTAAAAATATTTTAAGTTAAAAAGTATAACTTTTAATATTTAAAGATAAATTTCATTAATTAATTATTATTAATGATATTAAATTTATTTAATAATTATATTAAATATATTAGTTTAAAAATGATTTTAATATTAGGAAAATCATTTTAAATGAAAATAAAGTGTTTAAATATATTTTAAGTTATAAAATATAACTTTTAATATTTAAAGGATAATCTCATTAATAATTTAATATTAATGATATTAATTTAATAATAAATGATATTAAGTTTATTTAATACTTATATTAAATAAATAGTTTTAAAATGGTTTTATTTATTTATTTTTAAAAATGATATAAATGAATTAAAAATATTTTAAGTTATGATTAAAGACTTTTAATATTTTGATAAGTAATACATTAATACTTTAATATTAATGATAATTATTTAAAAATGATTTTAATTCTTTTAAAAATCATTTAAGGGTAATATTAATACTTTAAAAGTATTTTGAGTTATTATAAATAACTTAAACCTTTTGGCAATGGTTTTATTTATAGATTAATATTAATTAAATATTAATGATAATAGAGTTATTTGATATTTAAATCATTTTATAATGATTCCTATGTTTGAAAAATTAGAATAAATTAGAATAAATGTTTAAAATTATTGTAAATCATTTAAAATGATATATTTGTTACTTAAATAGTCTAAATAGATATTGAACTTCGATATAGAGTCTTAGACTCGATAATTACCTGATAAAGCCATCGGTACACCGACATGTTTCAGAAATTGATCTGGACTTAGATATTTTGACTGTGTTTTTGTGATTCAATGACTGTTGAATATATGTGACAATGTGATTAGGTTATGTGATGACTGCAATAAGCAGTGCTATGTGTTATAGTATGCTATTCTAATCGATCAAATGATCTTATTACTGATAGGTGTTATATAAGGATAGAACTAAGTTACTGAATCGTAGGCGGTAGATCGTGAAGTATCTTACCTTTGCATTTCCTTTATCTGATGGACATGAGTAAGAAGTTTGAATTATATTATTATTATGCTATATTACTAACCCTATTGTGATATATTCTATATCCGATCATTGTTTATCAACATGTTAGTATATGATAATTTAGATATATATATTTTGTTAGTTAATTTCTATATATGGTTATACAAGTGTCCCCACTTGGATAATCATTATATTTAATCACATGTTGATATATATATATATATATATATATATATATATATATATATATATATATATATATATATATATATATATCGTCTAGCTATTTGATCACCTTAGACACAAATTTGAAAATGTCGTTGAATATGATAAAATCTTTTTGTATCCAATCAAATTATTTTGATTCTGGATTCGATCTAAGTATGAACATCCCGTCAAGGAAAACTTTTATCGCCTAAAAGTGACAGAGTGAACGATCCTATCGTTCTTGCAATGTAGTATTGATCAATACAGGGTCCATGAGATGTACACCCTCGTGCCCGTAAGCTATGACGGTTTGCAGATGAAGTTCTGCTAAACCTTATCGAAAATTTAAAACAATGTTTTATAGTATGTCGACTACCCTATATATATAGTCTATACGTAGTTTCAAAAATTTGAGATAGAATTGTTATGTTATTATTATCGGTTCAGTTTACTTCACAACTATAAATTCATAGTAGAAGTGATGTACAAAGAAAACATTTATTTCTTTAAGCTAAATATAATTATAATTGTTATTACTTGTTGGGCACCCAAATGCTCACCCTTGCTTAAATTTAAATGTTTTCAGATAAGTGTGATCAGCTAGAAGGTTCAGCCAAGAACAAGTGAAAAGGAAAGCAAATAGTATATGTTTAATGGTATCATTTGTAATAGTTAGACTGTATTAATATAATGATATGTATTATATATCATGTAAAGAATGTAGTAAAGGTTGCGTACTTGGGATTAGACTCTGATAAATGTAAGATAAACTTGATATTTATATTATTGTTATTATTATTAGTATTATTCCGCTCATAGAAATGGTATCGTAAAAGCAAGAGTTCGGGTTTTAAGTACACGAATTTGGGGCGTTCATGACTCTTGTCTCAAATTCGTCTAATCTACTCTTCCTTAACAGTATACCTTTCATGAACTTTGCATAGCTTGGCATTTATTCCAGTGCCTCGGCGAAAGGTATATTGATTTGCAGCTTTTTAAATATCTCTAGAAACTTGCTGAACTACTTATCTTCCCTTTGCTTATTTAATCTTTTCGGATACAGAACTTGAGGGTTAATTGGAGGTACTAAACTCTTAAGCTTCTCCTCTGAACCTGCTTTATCTTTCTCTTTCTACTGAACCTCAGAATTTTCCAGACTTTCTTCTTTAGCAGCTGACTGCTCTGCCTCGCGCGATCGCGCGACCTCTCCTTGTAAAACAGGTGCGGGCGCGCGACTTGCAGTGTCTGCAGTGTTTTTCCCAGACCTTAATGTGATAGCTTGACACTGTTCCTTCCCGTCTCTTCGTGGATTTGTTTCTGTATTACTCGACAATGAACCCTGGGGCCTGTTGGTAAACATGTTCGCCATCTGCCCCATCTGAGTTTCCAGATTCTTAATAGCCACTGTTTGGCTTTTGATAATAACCTCTGTATTTGCCATGTATTTCATCATCATCTCTTCCATTTTTGATTTCTTTTCTTGCTAAGGTGCAGCTGGAGTGTGATGTTGTTGTTGTTGATAAAATTCCGGCAGAAAAGGTGGTCTAGGATTAAAGCGTAATTCATTGTTGGTTGATTGTGGACATCTTGATTATTTGTTTGTTTGAAACTGATTCTGCTGATTCCCTTGGTTATTTGACCAACTAAAGTTTTGATGATTTCAGTTGTTGGGGTGGTATGTGTTCTGAAACTGTCCTTGATCTTTCCTGTAGTTGCTCACATATTGTACCGACTCCGAACTGATAGCCCACTGATCTGTCGAATGCGACCCCGCACAAATCTCACATACAAAGGCAACTGTCTTCGCTTTGCTCTCTGCCAGTGTATCTATTTTCTTCGCCATCGCTGCCATCTGTGCTGACAACTGAGTAATAGCATCTACTTCCAACACACCTGCAACCTTGGGCTGTGGCATTCGAGATGTAGGATTCTGAAAATCGTTTGATGTCATTGTCTGGATAAGGTTATAGGCTTTCTCATAACTTTTTGCCCATAATGCCCCTCCTACAGCTGCATCTACAATAGGTCTCGACTGCCATCCCAATCCATTATAAAATGTGTTGATCACCATCCAATATGGCATACCGTGATGTGGACACTTTCTCAGCATCTCTTTATATCTCTCCCATGCTTCATATAAGGACTTGCCCTGTTGTTGCTCAAACTGAGAGATAGCTGTCCTCATCTTTGCAGTCTTAGCCATTGGGAAAAACTTGGCTAAGAATTTCTGTGCTAAGTCCTCCCATGTAGTTATAGATCCTGTTGGAAAAGAATGAAGCCAATTTCTTGATTTATCCCTCAATGAGAATGGAAACAGCCTAAGTCTGATAGCATCCTCCGTCACCCCGTTATATCTGAATGTGTCACATATCTCAATGAAACTCAACAGGTGTTCATTCGGATCATCTGTAGCAGCACCCCCAAACTATACCGAATTTTGTACCATCTGAATAGTGCCCATTTTTATCTCGAATGTATTGGCTGCTATCGCTGGTCTGACTATGCTAGACTGTAATCCATTAATATTGGGCATGGAATATTCTTTCAGATCCCTATGCTCCTCTCTATGCTCTTCTTCTTGTGCCTCAGCTGCCATATTAGCTGTAGTACTTTCAAACTATGCTTGTAAATTTCTACGAACACTCGCTTTCCAACCTCTCCCATTTATGTTGTCCTGAACATGTGTTAAGTCGGGGTTGGATGACCGCGTGCGCATAAAAATTTATACAAGTTCCTGAAACAAAAGGAAAAAAAATGGAAATGAGATAAGATTAGATTTGTCTAAGTCATAGAATATAGTTTAAAACTAATGATAATAATAATAATTTAAACGCCTTTCCCCGGCAACGGCGCCAAAAACTTGTTTCCTCTTTTTCAGTTCTAACAAAAGAGCTCTAACTCATACAAGCATACATGTGTCAACAAGTAATACGGAGCAAGTAAAGTATCGATCCCACAGAGAAAGTTGTCTAATTTAAATCACTATGCATCAATTAAATCACTATATTTATATGTTCAAACTAATGAATATGATTGGTGAATTACTCTAATCACAAATAACGATTAAAACAAGAATAAAAATATAATAAATCAAATCTGAAAGTAATGGGATCCTAACTTCATTTAATACTTCATCTAATCACCACTATCATACAAGACTTGTTCACATATCACAGGAAAGTAGCCAAGAGCACTAATAGAGTCATCGCCATTTTTCAATGTATTATGACTCTTACACACAACATCCACAAGTTTATAGACTCCATGTAATCATCAATATAACCAAAATCACTATATGTCTATGTGAAATTGCAACCATATTGAATTTAAGCACAACCCCTTATTCTAACTCATACGGTGAAACAATATATGTCTATCTGGTTCACGAAATACACAAGCCATACAAAATAGCCCCATATAAGTATGCTATCATGATTACAATCCATATTTGCATGTTCATTGTTAATTCCATACAAGTACTGAAAATGAATGGTGATCAAGCATTCATATATGCAAAACAACCATGATAGAAATCCCATATGATATGTAAAATAGTCTAGCATTCAAGCATGCAACTAAACTACATATTAAAATCCGTTAGAATCCCATAATGGAGATTAGTTCATAACTGAACCAAAAGCCATTATGGGATCAAAGCTAAACATGGATAATAAGCAAACAATTGAAAGATGAAGGATAGAAACGATCAAACCCAATTACAGATTATAATCCACTAGTAATGTTCAAATCCTCATATAAATTCAGTAAAATACTAATAATTATCACAATGACAGAAAATCCCAAGAAAAATTAGAAAAGTTGGAGTTTAGGCCTCATTCTACGTTGGAATCTCTCTCAGAGTGTAAACCCTAGTTATGATATGAAAAATACGTAAAAACTGAATAATGATACCTCTGACACCAGCCATAAATCGTTTTTAATTAATTACAACCCTTAAAATTAGAAATTAAAATAAACATTTCGGCTGACATCGAGCATCATCGCACACGTATACGCCTCCTTTGCATTCCTCGCTGGCACGCAACTTGCAATACGCAATGTCTGTCTAGCCGGGTGCTTTCATGCTGAGCTCGAGTCCTCAAGCTTATTACGCCACGCTGCCGTCATGCCTTCCTTACTGAACTCACGAGATTACGGTTACTGCTGCTGCGATCCGTTTCTACCGTTCATTCTTTTGTCCATCCATGCTTAACTTCTCGCTCCAATTGATCCTCATGCCATGCATCCAACAGCCTCAAGCCATTTATATCACCAAATTATGCTATATCCTTCACTTTTACACCAAAGGAGTTTTAAGTAAATGCAATGCACAATAACATGAAATGCACTAAAAACACACTAAAATATACTTGAGATGGGTCTAGTTCGTGTGAATTAATATCCAATAAGTAGGTGTAAAACCCACTTATTAGGTAACCTCAAATATAGTATCGTTTCACGGTGTCCGAGTTGATGAGCTGTGGAAATTCATCGCCTTTCATTTCTTGCAATCTGAGAGTGCCTCATGTCAATACTTCCTTTATAACAAATGGACCTTCCCAATTAGGAGCAAATTTTCCCTTAGATTGATCTTGGTTGTCAATGATTTTCTTCAAAACCAAGTCATGTAATTTAAACTGCCGTATGCAAACTTTTCTATTGTAGGATCTGGCGATCCTTTGTTGATATAATTGACCATGGAAGATAGCAGCGGTTCGCCTTTCTTCTATTAGAGACAATTGGTGATACTTGTCTTGTACCCATTGGTCTTCCTCCACCTGAGCATCTATCAACACTTTGAGGGATTCCATTTCAACTTCTATGGAGAGCACTGCTTCCATCCCATAGGTTAATACGTAGGGGGTTGCCCAAGTGGAAGTACGCATTGATGTTATGTAGGCTAACAGAGTAAGTGGCAATAAGTCAGGCCAATCTTTGTATTTGGCGGACATCTTTTGCATGATCTTCTTGATGTTTTTGTTAGCCGCTTCAACAACACCATTCATCTTTGGACGGTAGATGACGAAGTTAAGATGTTTGATGTGGAATTTACTGCATAACTCCTCCATTATCTTGTTGTTGAGGTTCTTAGCATTGTCTGACACAATTACCTCTGGTTGTCCATATCGACAAATGATATTGTTTCTGATGAAAACAATGATGACTTCTTTGGTAACCCTGGGGAAGGAGGCTGCTTCTACCCACTTAGTGAAGTAGTCGATCATGGTGAAGATAAAACGATGTCCATTATTGACTTTAGGCTCAATGGGCCCAATAACGTCTATTCCCCATCTTGAGAAGGGCCAAGGTGAACTCATATTATGGAGTTCCCGTGGAGGGGCGTGGATAGAATTCCCATGAATGAGGCACTTATAACATCTCCTAATGTGGTCATTGCATTCAGCTTTGAGAGATAGCCAGTAATGTCTTGTCCTGAGGATCTTCTTAACAAGGAGGGGGCCACTCATGTGTGGGCCATAGACTCCACCATGGATCTCATCCATAAGACTTTGAGCTTGTTCTTTGTATAAACATCCGAGGAGACCTTGTCCTGCATCTCTCTTATAGATAGCATCTCCGCTCAGGTAGAATTTCATAGCAAGACGATGGATTCGCCTTTTCTCAGCCGGGCTCGCCTTAGCGGGTGTAGATCCATCTCTTAGGTACTCCTTGATATGCTGATACCAAAGATGTTGGATGGGAGGTAGCTCATCGGATACTTATCCAACATAGTTCCCATAAGCTGGTTCATTGTGCAGGGTAATTGTAACACTTGGCAAGTGTCCCTTGTCAGGTATGTGAATCAAGGAGGCCAAAGTTGCTAATGCGTCCACAAAGTCATTCCTATTTTGAGGAATGTGTAGAAAGGACATTTCTTCGAACTCCAAAACCATCTGTAAAACTTGCCGATGGTAAGGCAGCAAATGTAGCTCTTTGGTTTGATAAATTCCCGTGGATTGTCTGACCACTAACTCTGAATCTCCAAAGACAATTAACCGCCTAATGCCCATTGAACGGGCAAGTTTTAGCCCCATGAGACAACCTTCATACTCAGTTGTTTTGTTGGTGCTGACAAATTGCAATTTGACAGCGACGGGATACTACTCCCCCGTACCAGATACTAGAACTACTCCAGCTCTAGAACCTTCCATATTAACAGCTTCATCGAAATACATCTTCCATGTTTGGCGTGTATCGTACTAATGGTGTTGCTGAACTATCATTATCCCTTCATCGGGGAAGTATGTTTCTAAGGGTTTGAAGTCCCCTGAAGGTGCGGCGGCCAGTTGATCAGCAATTCCTTGACCTTTGATGGACTTTTGAGTCACGTAGACGATGTCAAATTGTTGTAGGATCAATTGCCATCTAGATAGCCGAAAATTTAACATGGGTTTATTGAACACGTACTTAAGAGGATCCACACGGGATATGAGATGGGTTGTGTGACCATGGAGGTAATGTTGTAATCTCATGGAAGCCCATGCTAAAGCATAACAAGTCTTCTCAATCAGAGTGTACTTATGTTCACTGCTACTGAATCTTTTGCTGAGGTAATAGATAGCTCGTTCTTGGCCTCTATCATCTTTCTGTCCCAGCATGCAGCCCATGGCATTGTTACTTATGGACAGGTACATGAACAGGGGAACATCATCCCTGGGTGGTACCAAAATGGGAGCTTTGACTAGCTGCTCTTTGATTGCAAGGAAGGCCTGCTGGCACTCATCTTTCCATTTCATGGAGGAGTTCTTCCTTAACAGCTTGAAGATTGGCTCATAGGTTGCTGTGAGTTGAGAGATGAATCTGCTAATAAAGTTGATTCTTCCCAAAAATCCCTGTATTTCCTTCTCTGTCGGGAATGGGCATTTCCGTGATGGCCTAGATTTTGGTAGGATCCAGCTCAATCCCTTTATAGCTAACTATGAATCCAAGTAACTTGCCTGATTTAACGCCAAAGGCGCACTTTGATGGATTCAATTTCAAGTTGTACTTACGCAACCTGTTGAATAGCTTCCTGTGATGGTCTAAGTGGTCTTCCTCATTTCAAAACTTAACAATGATGTCATCCATGTAGATCTCTATCTCTTTGCGTATTAAGTCATGGAAGAGAGCCATCATAGCTCGCTGATAGGTGGCTCTGAAATTGATGAGGCCGAACAACAACCGTCTATAGCAAAAAGTTCTCCAAGGCGTGACGAAAGCAGTTTTCTCACAATCTTCCTTAGCAACCATGATCTGATGGTACCCCACAAAGCAATCAGCAAAGGAGTACATGCAGTATTGAGCAGTATTGTCAATGAGAATGTGGACAAATGGCACGGGAAATCTATCTTTAAGGCAAGCTTTATTCAAGTCCCGATAATCCACGCAAACTCGCACCTTTCCTCCATAGGTTTAGGCACGAGAACGATGTTGGATATCCAATCAAGATATGTGGACACCATGATGATGTCAGCTTGAAACTGTTTAACAATTTCTTCTTTCACCTTTAAACTCCACTCAGGTTTTAGTCGCCTGAGCTTCTACTTGATTGGCTTGAATCCCTCTTTAATGGGAAGGCGATGAAGGACAATGTCAGTGGACAAACCCACCATGTCTTCATGAGACCATGTAAACACATCCTGGAATTGGGTTAGTAGCGTAACCATGTCATTCCTTTGGTTTGGGGTAAGGCCTGAACCAATCTGGATTAATTTAAGGCTTTCTAAGGTTCCGAGGTTGAAGAAAGTGGTTTGCTCAAGGTTGGGTTTAGGTTTGTCTTTGACCCATTCTTGAATTTCAGGAGGCACCTCAACGTCCTCATGTATTTCCAGCAAGGCTGAATTCATCTCTACATCAAAGTTACAATCCTTGTGGATAAGAGGCACCGTATCAGTAAGTACGGGCACATCTAAATTCAGGGTCCTGAAATAAAATATGCTTTCACTTAGTATATATGAAAGAGTTTGATTATACACAGTGTTAGCATATACTGACAAAATAAATTGCTGGTACTGTACAGAAAAATAAGAAGTTATGATATCTACAGGGCAGAAAGAGTTCCTGTCTGTTTTACCCTTGTCGACCAATGCAAGGAGTGCTGCTCCAATTGGCAAGGGCAAAGTCCAGGTGGACTGCAGTGATGGAGGGGTTGTCATCGTCCTCCTTCTCCCGAATGATGGCCATTATGTATGTGCAATCATCGTCTGGGGTATATTTATTGGTATGTTAATCATGAACGATGATGCGTATACCTGACATCATCCGGATGACATCTTGTTTGATTATTTGTTTCTCTTCCTCCACTCTAGGATCTAGAACAAAGACTTTTTTCACCTTCACTGGTACCAGCTTGGGAAATAACATAGCCATTACATTGGCTGGCACCTTTACCGGAGGTTGTGCGGACTCAGAATTCGCAGGTGAAGATAATCGTCATGTGACTGAAGCTGAAGGAATCTGCTGATGCTTATGAGGATTCCTAATACTAGAACTGGCAGAATAGCCTAGTCCAGCTGTCCCAGTTTGACTGTGTACTCGAATGGGGTGCTTGATACCCTGGTGATCTTTACCCAGCCCTTGTCCTGGTTGATGACTTAATGAAATCATTTCTTGAGTAGCCGACATTACCTCGGCAGAAATCTTGGGTTCAGGAAATGGCATTCCAATTTCATGGTATTGGGTATTGCTTACTTCTAAGGCATGAAAACTGACCGGTTCAACATCTGCATTAGCATTGATGAATGGCGTGTCCCCGTGTTGAGGACACTCTGGTTCAATATTGACCGTGACTAGTCTATTATTGATAATGTATTTCAGTTGTTGATGAAGGGTGGAGGGGACTGCCCCAGCCATATGAATCCATGGTCGCCCCAAGAGCAGGTTGTATCCTGAATCTATCTGGAGCACGTGGAAAGATATGTAGAATGTATGGGGACCAATCTCGATTGGTAGCTCAATTACTCTGACCGAATTCCGGCGGGCTCTATCAAAAGCTTTGATAACCGTATGGCTACTCCGGATTCGGTTGAGATTGACATTCATCTTCAACAATGTTGCGTAAGGACAAATATTTAGATATGAGCCTCCATCTATCAAGACTCCAGCTAGTATGTATCCAGAGGACAAGACACCAATGTGTAACGGCTTGCAATGACCGGTCCCTTTAGGCAGTATATCATCATCAGTGAAGGATATCACATTATTGTTAAAAATGTGATCAACCACGTGTTGAAATTTTTCCGTATCCACTGATGTCGGTAAATAGGCTTCTTCCAAAACCTTTATCAAATTTTCATGTGGTCCTCAGAAGCTAAAACCAAGTCCAGGATTGAAATTTGGTGTTGAGCTTCCCTTAAGCTTAAAACCACCTTGGCTTCGTTATGACCCATAGTACGGAGGAATTTTTCAATCTTCTCCATGGGTATTTTCCCCTTTGATTTGATGGTAGACTTCATCATCCGTTGGGGAAGATACAGTGGATTCTCCTTCGATACTGTAGCAGTTGTATGCGAGGTGGATCCTTCAGCTTCTCCATAATTCCATAGAACTTTGTGCAAGCTGACAATAGGATATTGTGCTTTGTATGGTAAATTGATTGGCTCTGGAGCGGCCACTTTCAAAGGATGGTTGCTTCTTCTGAGTTGAATTATTGGTATAATGAGCGGTTTACCAGTGTCATCGGCCTCAGCGGATATAATTGCTACCAATCCCTTCCACTTAGTAGGACATGTATTCTAATTCTCACGTAGGATAGTATCATCGTTTGCTAGTCGCTGGACACCACTATTAATTAGATTCTGGATAAGGTGGCGGAGTGCCTAACATTCTTTTGTGCTATGACCGCGATAATGGGAGTGATATTGACATACTCCATCAGAATTGTACCGTCCTGAACGGGGATTGATTGGAGGTAGAAGGGAAGTAATACTTCCTTCATTGATTAGCATCTGAAATATTTCCTCCATAGGTTAGCCCAGGTATGTAAATTCCCTTCTATTGGCAAAATCCCGACAGGCTTTAGCATTCGCTCTCTTTGTCACTTTATCCTCCAGCATTTCATTTTTTAAAAGTGACGAGGGAATATTCATGACAAGAGGAAGGAGACTAGTATGCTCTTAGCTGACTAACTGGCGTGTAACTTGATGCTGATAAATCACCAGTTCTGCCAATTACTCAATCTGCTTGCATAGAGCATTCATCTTACGTTCCATTGCGAACTGGAACTTGGCATAATCCCACTTGTCAACACCGTCTTTGGGGGTCTGGGAGGACTCGCAGTTGAAATTGGAACTCTGTCCATTGCTCCGATTAATCATGTTGACATCTTCTTCTTTATATTGAGTAAGAGGGTTATCTTGAATGTGAGGCTGATCTGGTTTGGTGACCACGATCTCACCGTTGTCTATCAGGTCTTGGATCTTGTGTTTCAAGGCCCAACAATCTTGAGTATCATGTCCAAGTGCCCCGACATGATAAGCACATTTCCGAGCAGCATTGAAACCCCGTCCACTAGGGCTGGTTGGTGGAAGAAGATGCGTGATTTTCTTCTGCGTTGTCAGAAGAGTGAGAATATTCTCGAGTGAGTCCCCTAAGGGTGTGAACACTCGAGGGCGTTTAACTTCTCCACTTTTTGGCATTTGAGGGTTTGAAGACTGTGCTTGAAAAGGAGTGTAATTTCTCCTCTGGATAGGCATGTTCTGATTGCCTTTTTGACCCTGTAGTATCAGGGAAACATCCTCCTCTTTCTTTTTGTGGACCCTCTGGGGGTTGTTTCCATAATTTCTGGATTGGATGTGCTCAGTAACAGCTTTAAGGGCAGCTAGGTATTGAATCTTTCCTGACTTCAATCCCATCTAAGCCATCTCCCCGTGTTTGACCATTTCAAAAAATGGTTTACCGATGCCGGCTAATACGCTTTCATAGAAAGGAGCTTCTTGTATGTCTATGAAAGTCATGACCATTTCTGATTCTGCCATGGAAGGAATTACTTGAGCAGCCAGGCGAGCTAGGCGCCTCCACCTTTGAGCATACTCTCTAAAAGACTCATTAGACTGTTTCTTAACCTTAGTAATCTGATACCGGTCAGGAGCCATTTGAGACTGGAAGTTATATTGTGTGAGGAAGGTGTGTGCTAGCTCTTCCCAGCTATGGATCTTTGAATTGTCTAATCTGATATACCATGAACGGGCTTCTCCGGTCAGACTTTTCTGGAATAGCTATATTCTGAGCTTCTCATCCTCTGCATAAGATCCAAGTTCTCCAATAAACACCTTCAAATGTGTGTAAGGATCCCCTAACCCATCATATTTTTTGAAGTCAGGGGTCTTAAACTTTTATGGATAATGAACACCAGGGAATACACATAGGTCATTATATAAAACACTCCCGTTCGTTCCAATTCCTTTGATAGCACGAATGGTTTCTTCCATTTGAAGGACTTTCTTTCTGATGTCACCAGTTTCTGGATCTCCTGTGAGATGGGTGGCATCATGAATTTTGTTGGTCGTATCCAACTACAGTTCAGGTATCACAAGGGTTTGAGTTCCTCCTTGTGTAGAGGATTTAGCATGTACGGGTATCTTTGGACCCTGAGTAGACTGGTGTAGTTCTTTAAGCAGAATAGCCAAACTGGATTAAGGTCAGTCTGGTCAGATGACGACATGATTGACTGTAGGCTTGCAGCCTTTTTGGATTTTGACCGGGTAGTAGGTCCGATTGTTTCCCTGTGAAAGACTTTCATAGTTTAGTCTTTAGGGAATGTGTAAATATTAAAATGCTATGTGATTGTGTCCGTTTTAGGAATTTTATCCTGCAAAACAGATGTTAGATGTTTGTAATACATGGTAGCATGTTAATTTAAATATGTATATATACACATTTCTTCATATTTCTCATTACATGGAGATGAATATGGAATGACATTACAAGTATTTGTCTTTACAAGTAATGAAAAGCATGAAGAGACTTTGCTCCGTGTTGGGTTTATCAGAGGCTGACCTATCTTAGGTTACTCTCGTGGCTTTTTGGCATGAAGGTTCCCAAATCATCGCAATTTACCCAACGGGAAATTAATCCGGTCTTTCAACTGGAGCGAATTTGGGTGGTGCCTTTCCTGAGCCTCGCCAGAATTAGTCTTCCTACGAGTCCAGTAATCAAACACCGATATGATAGCCTCCTGGTGGAGGGACCACACAACATACATTCACATACATCACGTCTCACCATATGGAAATGATGACATGTGTGAAGCACTAATATCACAAGCAGATATGGTGTGAAGCACTAAGTGCAATAAGTAAATGCATTCGTACACATTCATCATAAATGTAAATACAACATCCACACACAAGCAGATAATAGTTTTGAAAAGATTGTAATAGCGACTTAAGTCCTCTTCTTTGGAGTCCCAATGATCGCCACATCGTCGTCGCCGGATTTTAGTTGTCCCTTTTCGTTACTTGTTCTTTAGTGTTCTCATGTTAGGTGAGATTTGTTTGAAAAAACAAGTGAAAAAGGTCTGACATGTATAATGTCGACGATGGACTCTTAAGAGTCGCCAGTTGGTTTTTTAAATGGTTGTACCAACACAACCGAGAAAAGGTTTGCACATTGACCCAGCAATGTGTCACTGTTAAATGGGTTGGTGAAACTGAGATTCATTAGGGTCCGGGGACTTGATTATGCGGAGGGAAGGTGTTAGGCAGCCCTAGACATCCATGTTACCACGGTGACCGCCACTTTTCAAGAAACTGTTATCTATGTGTGTGTGTGTGTGTGGGGGTCAATGTGTTGTTATTTGGAAGTAGTGTGAGGCCTCGTTCGCACCTATATACACAAGGTTTGAATTTATGTAAAAATTTAATTTTTAGCAAGATGTGGCAGTGATGTTTTGTAAAAGAGGTTTTTCAAACCCTGATGCTTAATAGTAATTGAGACCTTTTATACTTCCATTTTATTAAGTGTTTTGCTGGATTGCTTTTAATTTTTGAGATGCGAAGCATCTATAAGAAAATAATGTACAAAATAATGCCGACTTCCTCGTGGGTATGAAAACCATCTGAGGAAATTCAGAAACCGCAGATAAATTTACAAGCTGCTTACAGCTGAAAATGTCCATCACGGGAACCGAATCTAGATCCAATAGAATGAATCTGTGATCACATGATTCCTAGGCTCACATGATGCTGCAATTTGTATAAAAGCAGTAAGCAGGTATATGTATATAAAAGCTATAAATATATATATACATACATGATCACCAACCACGAAGCACCTCCATGGGGGGATCAGAAATATAAATAAATCTGTAAAAGCTATCAACCACCACGGAGGAAACTCCAGGCGAGATGAAACGTAAAGAAAGCTGTAAAAGTGATCAACCACCACGAAGTAAACCCCAGGTGGGACGAAATATATATATATAAGCAATAAACACACCGGATATAAAATCCAGGCTCACCGAACAGAGTTCGACATACAGTTCATATATATTATAAATATATATATATATATATATATATATATATATATTAAAGCAATAAACGCTCCGGATGTAAAATCCGGGCTCATCGAACGAGTTAGTTCGACACACGATTCATATATATAAATATATATATATATAAAGCGATAAGCACGCTCGAGACGAAGTTTAGGCTCATCGAACAAAGTTCGACACACGATTAATATATACAAGTATATATATATATATATATATATATATATATATATATATAAAAAATGCTCCAGACCGAATTCTTGGCTCAATCGAGGCATAACTCGATAATGTTTGTCCATATATAGAAATATATATATATATATATATATATATATAAGCTGAAATAATGTAACGCCCGAGAATTTTGAATTCTTAATGAATTAAATTTTTATTATATTATGTGGATTAAATGAATTTAATTGAGTTATTATGTGAGTAAGATGTTCGAAGGTCGTTCTGTGACCTAGAATGTGCGAATGTGGTTAGTATTCTGGCTTTGTGCTAGAATTAATTTTTGTGAATTATCAAGACAAGAACGAAGGTTTTCCGAGAATGTTTGCGTAAAAACACTATTCATCCGTTGTTCGGGGCTAAGGTTTGAGATTCTGAGAAACGCGTAATGATAGAATACGAAGATAGTATGGAATATTTAATAATAATTCCGTTATGGCAAACGAAGTTTTTGCCTGCGGACTTAAAACCTAATGGTCGAGTATATTGGTTTCTGAAAGGGAAATGCAATGCGTATAGTCGTTTCGGATATTATACGTATGAAATACGAGTATTATATTAGTATAAATACGAGTATGGTATGAAGAATAGTACGACATCTATATGAATATCGTATGAGTATTAGACAAAGAGAATACGTGAGTAATACGCGTAGAATACGAGTTGTATTAATGGAGTATGAGTTAAAGGCTGGTATAACTTAATTGGACTTAAACCAATAGCAAGCCCAATGAATTATATGAGAAAGCCCAAGTTGAAGCCCAACGCTTATTAAAGTCAAACCCAATCCAAAGAATTGAACCGCGGGTCGAACCGGTGGGTCATGGGATGGGTAAAACCCATGGGGCAACCCATGGGGTGATCCATAAGAGAGTGGGCTGGCCACTTGGTGGCCAAGAAAAGTGACAACTTGCTCACCAAGTACTTTACTTGGTGGCAAAGTTGACAAAGGAGGTGGAATAGTAAGGAGGTGGGAGTTGGACATTTTTGCCCTCACTTTGGTTTTCTATATATACAAAGCTAGAGTTGGCATTTTATGGTTTTACAAAGCTTGTCCAAAGATATAGAGAGAGAGAAAGAGCTAGAATCATATAATCCTTCTACTTCCAAGCAAACCAATAGGTGTTTATCAAGAACGTGAATTACTTCAAAGGTAAATTCTTATAAACCGTAATCTTCATCTTTTTCGATTTCTTTCTCGTAGAAGAATCGTAGATTGGTGGAGTGTGTTTATTGAGGAGATATAAGGATGCCTATTAATGACCAAATCATTGATAGGTCATGACCAAATAGAAATCGTAAGTGTTTGCGTGAGCTAAAAACCATAAACGTCTTGAACGTTAACTTAGTTATTAATGAATGTTTTGAAAACCGTTATAGCTAAGGAATATGTCTATTGTTTGGTTAGGATGACTATGATGAATCAATGGAGTTTTCCATTTGATTTGGCTTATAGAACATGAATAACGAAGTTATGGCAAAAATAGACGTTAAACGTCAAAAACGTAGAAAGATCGGATTAAAGGTCAAAAGTTGTCGTGTGACTTGAAAACGTTGGTTTCCAATGTCAACATGTGAGATAAAGTAATTAAGAGTCGATGGCAAAAGAATCATCGCATTCCGACTTACAACAAAGAAAACGAGTATTGAACGGACGAAAATGTTAAACGAACGCTTAAAAATGAACTCAAAGGTGAATTCCGAGTTAATGAATTCGGAAATATGAAATTCTTATATGAGCATGTAAAGGATGTGAATTGTGACTTGTAGGATTTCGAATGGGTCAATTCGGATGTAAAACAAACAAATTAGGAAGCCGGGAGTTTCGTTAGAAATCAAACTGTTTTGTTTTTGGCTTGAGAGTTCTGAGTTGTGCATGCATGGCACCAAACCCAAGTGTTTTACTTACCACGCCGTAGCGCCAAGTATGGTTGAGAGAAAATGAAAATGTCTGGAGACTCACGTTGCAGCGCGAGAGTTTGTACATGGACTCACGCCACTTGTGCCAGTCCCGACAAAACCTCTCGAGAGTGAGCCATGGCCAACATAATGTATGAGATGCCATGTGCATGGCCTTGGAAGTAGAAAGATGTTGACCAAGTTAGGTTTTGTTCCATTTGAATGTAGACCTAAAGTAGAGACATTGAAGGTACTTAATGTACATGATAAGACTTACCTTAAATCACTTATAAGGTGTTAATGTAAGAAGATCT
Organism: Panax quinquefolius; assembly: GCA_020205615.1. Lineage (NCBI taxonomy): Eukaryota > Viridiplantae > Streptophyta > Magnoliopsida > Apiales > Araliaceae > Panax > Panax quinquefolius. The sequence continues at coordinate 114,428,569 of CM035172.1, forward strand.
AGTAAGGTTTAATAGAAATTAAACAAAGAGCACGAAGATGTAAAAAGTGAACCGTGAATGACGTTCAACGTTGGTACTTAACCAATAATGATCGAATGTCGGTTAAGGACGTAAGAACTTTAATAAAATGTAACGAAGTTAAAAGGTTGAATCGACTTTAATAACGAAGTTAATTCAAATAAAACATAGAATAGAAAGAAGTTGGTTAGAACCGTAAAGTTAGTTTGTTTGATAACTAATTACAGTGTGCTATGTGAATGTATCATGTAGATCCTGTAAAGACTGAGAATAGTTGAATTGTATATTCGAAGACGCTTGAAGGCAAGTCTTTCTTAACACTTGCTTAAGCTTCGTGTTAGACAAGTTTTTACGTGATGCATGTTATACAATGCATAAATGATTTTAAAGAAAGAGTCGATGCCTGTTTTAACTTGGCTAGACTAATACTGAAGAGTTAATTGATTTGTTTACAAGTCTTCTGATATAGAACTGTTAACGCTATCCTATACCAAGTATTTGGTACGGATGTAAAGGTAAGTTTGTCTATGTACAAACAAAAGTATTTTTCATCGATTATTCGATGGGCACGCGAGGTTGCCAAATGTTGAACGTAAATACGTTTAACGTAAGAGTGTTGATCAACATAGAGTACAATAGGCTGATCACCTAGAAGTGCTCATAAGTAAAGACGGGCGGATGGCCTTAGTGCCGGATATCCTTTTCAAGTATGAAAATGAAAAGAGTATGTTCAAGGTCTATTGTCCGGTTCATTATTCCTAAGATATTATATATACTCTGGAATTGTTGTAGGAGAAGTATTAGTCAAATGTTTCATAATGCTTCGGAGATAATTTGTGACGAACGAGATTTTGTAAATTAATTTTTAATAGTTATTGAATTAAATAAATATTTTTTTGATGATTTAATTATTAGATTAAATAATTAATTGATGCAATTGTGGTAGATTAATTTAATTATATGTGTTACATTTATTAAATTAATGTAGAGAATAATTATTATTCAAATATGTAATTATGTGAGCTTATTGTATTAAAAGAAATATTTAATTAAGCATGATGTTATTTAATTAATTTAATTATTAATTAGAGAGTTAATAATTTGACATTATTTATTAATGAGAAAATTATTTATGTGACTATGTGGATTTATGAGAAATTATTATATTTTATTTAAAATATATTAAATAAAATATTGGAGTTATTTTATAAGGAGTGTGACATTAATTAAACTATAGTATAAAGTTTATCAAATTAAATGAGAATGAAATATATTGAATAGCCAAACAAGGCCTTAGTAGTGGTTGAGGCGATTAACCACGAATTGGTTAATGACCACAACTACGTCGGTTTAATTATTATATCTGACGTCTTCTTCTTCATTCATTCCATTATTGCTAAGTCTAGAGAATTATCACAAAGAGAGAGAATTAAGAAATTGAGAGAATTGTGAGTTGTTTGATTGATGGAGAAAGTTTAATCCCTCATATCTACACTAATATGTGAGTAATTCTCTCCAACCCAAATTCTACTTTTACGTCATTTAGTTTTTTATGAAAATGGCTTTCAATCAAGTTCTGTGGAATTTCTGTAAATTGGGAAATTGAGTTAGGAATATATCCAGAACAGTGGAAGTAAATGTGTTGATTTTGCAAATTATATGTTGTAACTTGTTAAAAATCATGCTAGATGGGTTAAGTAATGATTATATATGTATTACAATGATTGGGTAAGTCTAAATTCGTGTAAAAATAACTAATTGGAAGTTATGGCCATATTCATGTATAATTTTACATGTGATTGATTTTTGGCCTAATTTGGCCTTGTTATGTTCCCGAATTGCGAGCAATGACTGCGAGAAAATGAGCATGGGTAACTTACTTTGAAATGAGCGTTACCAAACTAAATTACCACTTACAAGCGGTAAAAAAAAATAATAATAAATAAATAAAAAATAAAAAATAAATAAAATAAATAAATAAATATTTGATGAAAATTATTATTAAAATATTTATAAAATAAATTAAATATTTTAATTGAGATATTTATGGAATAAAATAAATATTTGATGAAAATTATTATTAAAATATTTATAAAATAAATTAAATATTTTAATTGGGATATTTATGGAATAAAATAAATATTCGATGAAAATTATTATTAAAATATTTATAAAATAAATTAAATATTTTAATTGAGATATTATGGAATAAAATAAATATTCGATGAAAATTATTATTAAAATATTTATAAAATAAATTAAATATTTTAATTGAGATATTTATGGAATAAAATAAATATTCGATGAAAATTATTATTAAAATATTTATAAAATAAAGTAAATATTTTAATTGAGATATTTATGGAATAAAATAAATATTCGATGGAAATTATTATGAAATAATTTATTAGAGTGTAATAATAGTAAGAGAATGAAAATATTCTAATTTAATTAAGTAATTAAATTAGAAGGGTAATGATTTGTTAAATAAAGTGGAGTTTATATTAAATAATTAAGTGAAAATGTAACTAATGAATGTCGTGAATTACATATTGTAAGACCCCAAATTATTAATAAATGAAATTTATTTTCCTCTATTTATTATTTTGAAATAGTAAGGGTCGATTCGATTAATGTGGATAGTTATCGGGTAAAATACGCAAATATTTGAATAAGCAAGTGGTTATAAAATATTCATTATTGTTTGAATATTCGTTTGGTCGTGGAATATTAAATCTTTGTCGGGAATATTAAATGCACTGACATGCGATCTTTTATGGGCCCCATAACGTGAAGCGATTGGATGAAGAAAGCGACAAATATAAGTTGTTTATAAATAACGGCGTAGTTATTCTGAATTAATCTTGTTGGAATACCGGTGGTTAAAACACACTAATCTGGTGTTGTTGAGCAGTAGCACCAGTATTGCACCAATTATTGATTCTTACGTAAGAAGGCACTACTCAATAATTATTACGATGAATTCTTATTCGATATTTTATTTTATTGATTCAATAATTGTTGCGTTGATATTTTATATTGCATTAGTTGTTTGAATAATTGTCATTACACGGTATTTTTATTATCGAAAGCAATAATTCATATTATCTGAATAATATTATTGGATAACATTATTGGCAATGTCTAGAAAGTTACGTATAAGGAGAGGTTTGGTCACCTAATTGCGGCGCCATGAGGAGAAATTCTTATTGAAAGCCCCTCTTTCTGAAGCTGCACGGTTGTCAATAATGTGATTCTCATAATATTATTTGTGAATAATTAATTATTGATTTATATGATGAGGAAAATATTGATTTTATGTGGATATATATGGAGAAAATTTTTAAAATGACAATTGTTGAAAATTAATATTTTATCTTTTTACGATAAAATAATTCATTTAAATATATTATTTTAATAATATATTAACGGTGATATTTTACAACGAATGTGGGATATATGAGTATACGAGGAGGAAGAGTATTTTTTTTGCAATAAATGTTTAAAACATGTTAAACATGTCGGTGGACCCATTTCTTGGTTGAAATTTGATTATAGCACATAAAATTGTCCGTATGTGGATTTGGTCAATTTACTTTTGAATTTAGAAAAACTTTCTTACTGCAAAGTTGTAGAGAATTGAATTTCCTATAAAAGATGTGTGAGATTCAAATTTTCTGATAAAATGGCTATTTATTATGAATTATTGAAGTTTGAGTTCAAATAATTGATTTTTGGGAGTTTTAATTAATTATTTTGAGAAAAACATTTTTGGTGAGTTTGTGAACCTCATTTAACATGTCTTATGGCTGAAATCAGATTTCAAAAGGTGGGCTAAGGAATTTTGTTTATAAATAATATTATTATATTCAATTTTCTACTTTGGTGTTCTAAGCATTTTCTTATAAATAGGGAGCTTAGGTTAGAATTGAAAATTACACCAGAAACTGAAGTTTTCTCTCTATTTCTCTCTCGATATTTTGAGCGTATTCTTGTGAGTATTTTGAGTATACTTTTAGTATAGCTATACGTTGCAAGTTCAAGTCATAGCCTATATCCGGTGTTTCAACTAGAAGTACTGTCTTTCGAGGTAAGGGATGTTATTTTATTCGAAAATGATATTATTTCTTCAATATCATTATGCCAAAAAATATTGGTTGGAAATTTTATCAAATTTGGAACTTTTTCATATCGGGTTACTATTCACGAGTTACTATTCACGAGTTACTATTCATGAGTTACTATTCACGATTACTATTCACGAGTTACTATTCACGAGTTACTATTCATGAGTACTATTCACGAGCTTGAAGAAGATGTTTTTGTGAAATTTCTATCTTTTGGTGTCGAGTTACTATTCACGTGTACGACCTACTATTCACGTATAATCGCACTATTCACGAATACGGCACTATTCAATAAAAATGAAATTTCTTCTTTTGTCCAAAATATCTATTATGGATACTAACTTTGATTGTATCCATGTTTTGATCATTCTTGAATTTTACACCACTTGTGATTATTTTTGAGGTATTTTTGGGCGTGGATAAAACAAAGTACGAATCCTTAATCCTTAATCCTTGTCATTTTGTTTCATTGGATTCGTTTCTTTAAAAATATTTTCATCATCTTCAATCTTAAATGATGATATTATGGAATATCTTTGGCCTGAGTAGTGCAAAGATGAATGATTTCTGAAGAATATCTTTGGCCGTAGTGCAAAGATGAGCAGTGTTTAGATGAGCATGACCAATGATGAATATCTTTGGCTCAGTAGTGCAAAGATGAATATTTGATTCGAGATATATATTGATTGATGTTACAGGATAAAATATCGACGATGAACTTTTAAATTCATATATAGAAGATAGTAGTTTGCATTCTCTACTTAACTCTTCTAATGAATTATTATTTCATTACGAAGATTGATTTAAAAGCGGTTGTCTATTGTATTCTATTAGATTTTTCCTGTTGAAGACTAACGATAATTTGTTGTATATTATCTTAGTCATAATATTCTTTACTAGGCTAGTTGAGCTCACCCTTTTCCTTGTTGTTCCATTTTTCTTCTCGGGAGGCGAGAATGTAGCGAGTACTTAGTCGGGGGTATGGAATGAAGGTTCTAGAGAGAGTTGTTTAGTAGTCCTCACCATTTTTGTAAAATAATGTATCAATAATTATGATGGGGATTTATTTGTGTGTAGTTATTGTCTAGATAGCAATATCTGTATTTAAACTCACAGTATATATGTTGTCGTATTTTGCACGACAAATGTATTAATAAAGTTGTAGTTATTTCTGTACCATGTATTTGGCGACTTAGAATGGGTTGGATGGAATGGACCTATTTTGGGGGCGTCACAGTTGGTATCAGAGCTTAGGGATATGATCTCTGGCGGAGATCGGGGAATAGAACTAGGAGGGGAGAGACGAGTAAATCCTTCGCTAGTGTGTCCTACCTAAGCTTATTTGTTAGTTGGTTAGTATATAGGGATATTATGTGATATATTGATTTTCATAATTAACCCTTGTTTTATGACAGTATTTGAGAATGTCGACTGAGAATATTAACAGTGGAGTAAATGAGACCGTGGAGATGCTGTCTTTTACCAACGAGAGCGTCGTGCAACAGTGGCAATGTACCTCCCGTGAACAACACCACTGAGCGATGATGAGCGAGGGGATGTTTAGAAGCTTTTTGCGATTCATGCAAAATCGAGACGAGGAGACTCGTGTTCAAAATCTGAGGAGGAAATGATAGCAATTCACGGGTGGTCACAACCAAGCGATTCAAAGAGTTGGGACCACGAGTGCAGGGGGAAAGCCGGATCCGATTAAGGCGGAGACGTGGGTCAAACAAATTACCAAGATATTCGATGTCTTGGGATGCACGGAGGAACAGAAAGTTCCATTCGCTACTTTTATGTTCCGTAACGAGGCAGATTACTGGTGGGAATCTGTGAAGCGTACCCATCCAGCTGCACTCAGCATGTCATGGGAGACATTTCAAAAACAGTTCAATGACAAGTACTTCCCTGAAAGTATTCGTCATATGAAGGAAGTGGAGTTTATTAGATGGAGCGCGAATAACTTGACGGTGTCCCATGACGGGCGAAGTTCACGGAGTTATCGGTTTGCACCTCATTTGGTGGAGAATGAGGAACGTATGACGCGGATGTTTACGAGAGGTTTGAAACCCGGCATACGTCGATATCTCATTCTCATAAATTTTCTCTATTCGGATGTTGTCAGCGAGGCTCGATTGTTAGAGCGAGATAACGATTACGTTCAACCGAGGGACCATAACCAGGATTATCTCAAGATAGCGATCCATCGTAATAACGATAACCACGGAGAAAGAAGAATACTGGACAAAGCGTTAACCACTCTGGTGGTAATCGTGGCCATGAAAATAGAAGAAGCGAGTCGGAGGAGATTTTAAAGAGGAGATTCAACAATGACCATGTGAAGACGTCGGCCCCAGTATGTAACCGGTTCTAAGGGAGAGAGAAAGACCACCGGTCAGAGTATGTTACAAATCTTGGGAAAGAGGGACATATCATTGAACCGCCCTAACAGTTTAAGGTATGCTATAATTATGGAAAAGAAGGACATATCGCTTTCGAGATTATGCGATTATCGAAACCAGTCAGCGGGAATGGTGACTCAAAAGGATGTCCCAGAAGGTCAAAGTCAACGGTTCTGGAAGAGCATTTGTCGTGGCCGGTCAAAATGCGAGGAACCCGAACGAAGTTAGCACTCAAGTTAGTTAATTATAAATTCTTGCGAAGTTTATACCTTACTAGATACCGGCTCTACCCATTCTTTTATCTCTCTTGCTTGCGCTCAATGTTTGAACTTGACTACGGAGAAATTAGATTTTGACCTATTTATGGAGACTCCGTTAGGAGAAACTTTCATTACATCCGTTGTTTAGAAATCTTGCTTGATTCAGTTGGCACTATCACATTACCATTAACCTTATTTCTATAGAGATATTTGCTTTTGATGTGATTTTAAGGTTAACTACTCATCATGCCGAAATTGATTACTTTCGTAAGGTTGTTAGTTTTCATATTCCTAAGCAACTTTGTTATTCAATTCAAGCAATCAAACCATTGTAGTCAAACATTTTCATATCAAGCCATGAAGTCATTCGTTTATTACGGATGTCAAGTTTTCTTAGTCCATGTTATGGATTTGAATAAAGACACGTCGATTTGAATAATATTCCCATTGTTATTTATTTTTCTGACGTATTTCTGAAGAATTTCTTGGCTTACTCCCAAAGCCCGATATTAAATTTTGTATCGAATTTGAACCCGTTACAAAACTCATTTCTAAAATCTCATATCGAATAGCTCTATTGAACTTGAGGAGTTAAAATTCAACTATAAATTTGGTACTGAGCCTTTATCCGGTGACTTCCTTTGTAGAATGCAAAAGCGGACTCTCCGTGGGGGACACCATATTCGTGCGATAGTAAACCGATAGGTGTCATTGTAACGTGATATCCAAGGTTGGGATATGAGTCACGATTGAGAACAACCTAAGTCGGTAATCGAAATACGTAGCTTTCTAGGCTTAGTTGGTTATTATCGAGATTCATTGAAGGATATTCTCGAATCGCTATTCCATTAACGCAATGACTCGTAGAGATACAAAATTCGAATGGAGCAAGGAATGTGGGAAGAGCTTGAATAACTCAAGAGGAGACTCATTTCAAAGACATGTTCTACTCCATGCCATCCTGGAAAAGCGAACGTGGTAGGCGGCGTGTTGAGTAGAAGATCGTGATACAAGTCTGATGTACGATATTGTCAAAGACTCATTTTGTATAATTTACAAATAATAGAGATGGAGATGAAAACTCTAGTTACCCACGTGATGATTTACGAGTATAATCGACTTTAATCGATAAAGTTAAAGTTGTTCAAGCTACACACCCGAGCTAATGAATTTGAAGAAGGAGGTGCAAGAAGTTGTTATTTCAAAAGCGAGAATCGGTGAGGTGAGGAAAGCTCAAACCTTCAATTTATTAATCCATTTGAAATTCTCGATCGAATAGGAACTGTGGCCTATAGACTCGTTTTACCGCCAAGTATGACGCGTTTTCATGTATCGATGTTACGTAAATATGTGGACGACCCGAACCACGTCATTGAGTTAGAACCGAACGAGATAGCCAAAGACTTAACGTCACGAGGAGAAACTCACAAGATCTTGGATAGGAAAGAACATGTCCTATGTCTGAGGTTATACCACAAGTTAAAGTTTTGTGGAGAAACCATGCTATTGAGGAAATGACACGGAGTTGGAAACGGAAATGAAAGCGAGGTATTCTCATCTTTTGAAACACCAGTGTCGTCGTCAATTTCGAGGACGAAATTTCATAAGGAGGGAGGTTGTAAGACCCCAAATTATTAAGAAATGAAATTTATTTTCCTCTATTTATTATTTTGAAATAGTAAGGGTCGATTTGATTAATGTGGATAGTTATAGGTAAAATACGCAAATATTTCAATAAGCAAGTGGTTATAAAATATTCATTATTGTCGGGAATATTCGTTTGGTCGTGGAATATTCGTCTTTAGGGGAATATTAAATGCTGACAGAGTCTTTTGTGTGCCCCATAATGGAAAGCAATTGGATGAAGAAAAGCGACAAATATAAGTTGTTTATAAATAATGGCGTAGTTATTACCGATTATCTTCGTTGGAATACCGTGGTTAAAACACACTAATACGTGTTGTTGAACGATGCACACAGTATTGCACCAATTATTGATTCTTACGTAAGAAGGCACTACTCAATAATTGTTACGATAATTACTGCTTCGAAGATTTTATTTTATTGATTCAATAATTGTTGCGTTGATATTTTATATTCTTTGTTGTTTCAATAATTGTCATTACACGCGTATTTTTTTATTTATCGAAGCAATAATTCATATTATCTGAATAATATTATTGGATAACATTATTGGCAATGTCTAGAAAGTTACGCCTAACGAGAGGTTTGGTCACCTAATTGCTTCGCATGATGAGAGAAATTCTTATTGAAAAGCCCCTCATTCCCTGAGGAAGCGCACTGGTTGTCAATAATGTGATTACGTAATATTATTTGTGAATAATTAATTATTGATTTATATGATGAGGAAAATATTGATTTTATGTGGATATAGATGGAGAAAATTTTTAAAATGACAATTGTTGAAAATTAATATTTTATCTTTTTCTCGATAAAATAATTCATTTAAATATATTATTTTAATAATATATTAACGGTGATATTTTTACAACGAATGTGGGATATATGAGTATACGAGGAGGAAGAGTATTTTTGTTGCAATAAATGTTTAAAACATGTTAATCATGTCGGTGGACCCCATTTCTTGATCGAAATTTGATTATAAATTTTATAAAATTGTCCGTATGTTGATTTGATTCCATTTCTGCTTGGAATTTGGAAAAACTTTCTTCTGCAAAGTTGTAGAGAATTGAATTTCCTATAAAAAAACGCGGGATTCAAATTTTCTGATAAAATGGCTATTTATTATGAATTATTGAAGTTTTGGAGTTCAAATAATTGATTTTGGGAGTTTTAATTAATTATTTTGAGAAAAACGTTTTTTAGTGAGTTTGTGAACCTCATTTAACATGTGCTATGGCTGAAATCAGATTTCAAAGGTGGGCTAAGGAATTTTGTTTATAAATAATATTATTATATTCAATTTTCTACTTTGGTGTTTCTAAGCATTTTCTTATAAATAGGAGCTTAGGTTAGAATTGAAAATTACACCGAAACTGAAGTTTTCTCTATTTCTCTCTCGATATTTTGAGCGTATTCTTGTGAGTATTTTGAGTATACTTTTAGTATAGCTATACGTTGCAAGTTCAAGTCATAGCTTTATATCCTGTTTTAACTAGAAGTCTTGTCTTTTCGAGGTAAGGATGTTATTTTATTCGAAAATGATTTTATTTCTTCAATATCATTATGTCGAAATATTGGTTGGAAATTTTATCAAATTTGGAAGTTTTTCATGTCAAGTTACTATTCACGAGTTACTATTCATGAGTTACTATTCACGAAGTTACTATTCATGAGTTACTATTCACGAGTTACTATTCATGAGTGAGTACTATTCACGAAGCATTTAAGATGTTTTTTGTGAAATTTCTATCTTTTGGTGTCGGAGTTACTATTCACGTATACGACACTATTCACGTATACGGCACTATTCACGAATACGGCACTATTCACCGAAAAATGAAATTTCTTCTTTTTGTCCAAAATATCTATTATGGATACTAGCTTTGATTGTATCCATGTTTTGATCATTCTTGAATTTTACACCACTGTGATTATTTTTGAGGTATTTTTGGACGTGGATAAAACAAAGTACGAATCCTTAATCCTTAATCCTTGTCATTTTGTTTCACTGGATTCGTTTCTTTAAAAATATTTTTCATCATCTTCAGTCTTAAATGATGATATTATGGAATATCTTTGGCCTGTAGTGCAAAGATGAATGATTTCTGAAGAATATCTTTGGCCGTAGTGCAAAGATGAGCAGTGTTTTAGATGAACATGACCAATCGATGAATATCTTTGGCACAGTAGTGCAAAGATGAATATTTGATTCCAGATATATATTGATTGATGTTACAGGGATAAAATATCGACGATGAACTCTTAAATTCATATATAGAAGATAGTAGTTTGCATTCTCTACTTAACTCTTCTAATGAATTATTATTTTCGCTGCGAAGATTGATTTAAAACTGGTTGTCTATTGTATTCTATTAGATTTTTCCCTGTTGAAGACTAACGATAATTTGTTGTATATTATCTTAGTCATAATATTCTTTACTAGGTTAGTTGAGCTCACCCTTTTCCTTGTTGTTCCATTTTTCTTCTCAGGAGGCGAGAATGTAGCGAGTACTAGTCGGGGTATGGAATGAAGGTTCTAGAGAGAGTTGTTTAGTAGTCCTCACCATTTTTGTAAAATAATGTATCAATAATTATGATGGGGATTTATTTGCGTGTAGATATTGTCTAGATAGCAATATCGTATTTAAACTCACAAGATATATGTTTATCGTAATTTTGCACGACAAATGTATTAATAAAGTTGTAGTTATTTCTGTACCATGTATTTGGCGACTCAGAATGGGTTGGATGGAATGGACCTATTTTGGGGGCGTCACACATATGGTATGTGTGTAGGATTTGTGGTGAACGAAAGTAGTAATCGTTTAGCCTACGCACGAGGCAAGTTTCCTAACCCTACTTGTTATTATTGTTTAAGTTATTAGTTACCTCGAGTAAATTATCGTTACTATTATTCAAGTTCAATTGTTATATTAAAGATTTATTATCTTTTTAAAGCATGATTCAGTTATACAATAATTGTTCTATTGTATACTTCTTGAGATTATTATTCAAATCGAATATCATTATTGTTGAACCTTATTAGACTAGTGAACTTTATTGATTCAACTAGTCCTTAGTTGATGAACGTTCTAAATTTCAGAACCCTTATTGAATTATCCAAACCAAACTTCCTTTGGTGCGGACTCGAATGTCAAACTGAGATGAACAACCCTTCAAAGGATTTACTTATGCGTCGGCGTTAAGATATTGTGCACGATATGGTACTAAGGGCTGATCCCCTAAAATGCGAGAAGAAAGGTCCATAGTCTTATGACTGTTAAAGGTTTCAAGTATAACCCTTGATAACCTAGGACATAGTTCAAGGTCTTATGACCCTCAGAATTCTTTTGATTCTTGTTATTCATTCTTGATTCAAAAGTTGAGCTTTCATTCAAATGTTTTTGATTTACTCGCATGTTATTATACTGTTATTTCATTATTATACTTGTGGGCAATAGTGCTCACTCTTGCTTAACCATAACATTGCAGTTAAGAACGAAAGAACCGATGAACCTTCCACTAGTAATGGCAAGGGCAAAGTTAGCAAGTGATGAAGACTTGTTATTTTTATTAGATGATGTATTTATGTTTAAGACTTGAGTTAATGATGTTATTTAAGACTTATTTGTTTATGATTCCGCACAGATGTTTAAGGTTAGTTTAACCTGGGATTGTATTATTATTATTTGGATGTTGTAACCCTTAAGGGAAGATTTTTATTCTATCTATTGCATGGTTTGCATTTATTATGGGTAGATAGATAGATGATATTTGTACAAATGAACACGGATCCCGTGGAATCAAGTACCCGGATTTGGGGTGTCACAAGTTGGTATCAAAGTCGTAGGTTATGAACCTCTTAGGTGGGGAACAACCTTAGGTAGTAGCCTTATAGAAAAGAAGATAGTGATGGAAAACTCTTATCGGGTTATAAGAAATGAATTTATGTAATTCATTGAAGATAATAAAAGATCTTATGTGTTTATGTGTTAAAGTATGCGTTAGATGATACGACTTAGTAACTAAAACTTAAAATTTTTTTGTCAGGATGTCGAATGTTGGAGAAGCTAGTCAAGCTGGGGAGGAAGAACCTCGTGTACCTATAGTAATGCAAGAGGAGGAGCCCCAGAGACATTCATGTAGTTAGGGAGCAATCGGTGATGAGAGGAGTCATCTCCATTGATCACCGTTGTTGGTCAGGAGCATGAGCCCGAGACTGATCCTGAGGAGGATCCTGAGGAGGAATTTGTTGAGGAAGAGGAAGTGGAAGAAGAGGAGTTACCACGACACATCGTTGATGCTGAGATGTATGACACGTTATACGACCGTAACGTGGAGTTACGAGACGAGGTCTAGGATTTGACTGAGCGAGCGGTTATTTAGTATATTACTCTAGAGCAGAAGGAGAGGAGATTTCGACTCTTCACTCTCGACTGGCAAATGTAGAATGGGATTTGGTCCATGAGAAGGGTCAAACTGAAGATAAGACAGAGGAGATAGAGAAACTTAAGAAGGAATTGAAGGAAACATTTGAAAGGCTGAACATAGCAGAGGAAGGCTGGGTAAGAGAATCGCATCGAGCTGATCGTGCAGAGGATGATAGTCGTGCAAAGAAAGCGAAGATTGGGGAAACGTACTCTACACTTAATAAGGAAATGAATGAGACCCAAGATCGAGTTTTGAGGTACCCAATCCAGTTCGAAGGACTACCATTATACATGATGGATCGCAGGACGATGCATCGCATCTTAGAAGAGGAGGGTAGCAAGGCTAATCAGTACCTTGATCGACAGTGATATGATTTATTTAATTATGTGAAGAACTTAATTAGTTTTAGATGTAAATTATGACGTGTTTATGAACGAAAGAATATTTGAATGTTTTAGTTTTAAATCCTGTGGATTCTTTATTCCAGGATAGTTGATGTAAATAGCAGTTATGCTATCGTTTAATGTTAAAACTTTGATTTGAATGCAAATATATCAAGTTATTTGAGATGATGTGTTAAGTGATATATTAAATTGTTGAGTAATGCCTTAACTAATTAGAGAAATAAATAAAGTTCTAATAAAGCGTTTATTTAACAGAAAAATGCCACCAAGGAGAAGACAACAACGTCAACCGGCTCAGGAAGAGTCAACCAATAATAATAATAATGCCAACGCAAATCCCGTTCAATAGTTAGTTAACTTACTGACTGGAGCAATGGCCAATCAACCTCAAGCTCCACCAAACACAACGTTTAAAGACTTCAAAGCGGTGGGACCGCCAGAGTTCAAAGGTTCTATGAACCCAATCGAGGCTCAAACGTGGGTTATGGAAATGTAGAAGGTTTTTGACGATGCTAGGGTTAGAGAAGACCAAAAGACCGCTTTTGCAACATTTATGCTGAAGTCTGAGGCTAGCTACTGGTGGCAAGCAAACAAAGTGCGAGGAGGTGAAGGTGTAATTACGTGGGAGAGATTTAAAGAGATGTTCTTCGAGATGTACTTCCCAACTAGTTCGCAGAATCAGATGGAAGTTCAATTTCTGGAACTGAAGCAGGGAAACATGAGTGTACCTACCGTACGCGGCTAAATTCAATGAGTTAGCGAGGTTCGCCCCGTATCAAGTACACACGGATGAAAGAAAAGCTAGAAGATTCGAGCAAGGACTAAAGCCTTGGGTGTACAGCAAGGTATCAATGTTTCAGCTAAACACATTTGCTGGAGTACTGGAAAAGGCCATCCTCGCCGAAGTAGGAAGCGATGCAGTGACCAAGTACAATTAAGATCAGAAGAAGAAGAAGAGTGAAGGTGAAATTAATAACAAGGCTAGTGGAAGTGGCATAGGAGGTGGAAATTGCAATCAGAAAAAAAGGTGGAACGACAACTCATCATCGGGAAATCAACAAGGTAATCAGAAGAAACGAATTGAAGCATGCCCGACCTGCGGGAAAGCTCATCTGGGAGTATGTATGAAAGGGAAGCGAGTGTGCTACAATTGTGGTCAGGAAGGCCACATAGCACCAAACTGTCCAAACCTAAAGAAGGGTGCTTGTTTCAATTGTGGTTTGAAGGATCATCTAGAAAGAGACTGCCCTAAGAAGGGATCAGGAGGAGCAGTACCAGGAGGTAACCATGGAAATAACAGTGGAAATGCCTTAACCATCACCGGACCACATGCAACAAACCAACTGACCGCCATAACTTTCAATATGACGGTGCAAGATGCAATCCAGTCTCGTGATACGGTGTCAGGTATCATTCTGATCAATGAAATTAATGCTTATGTTTTATTTGATTCGGGTACTACTTGTTCCTTTATATCCGAAGACTTTGCTAATAGTTTAGATTTGCTTATGGATGATTTGGAATATCCCATGAATATAGAAATTGCGAATAGAGAGATAATTCCTGTTAAGTATGTGCTTAAGAACTGTAGAGTGGATATTAAGGATAATATCATGAACGTAGATCTTATCCCTATTCGATTTGGGGAATTTGATGTTATTTTAGGAATGGACTGGTTATTCAATTACGGGGCTGTAATTGATTGCCAAAAGAAGCGTATTAACCTTATGAAGCGTATTTGATGTTGTATTTTATGGTAGTAAGTCGCCTAGACAAGTGAGTTGTCTGACGATGATGTAGGCCAGGAAGTTATTGAGACAAGGCTGTATAGGATACTTAGCTTACATAGTCGATAGTCGAAAAGAGAATCCGAAGGTAGAAGAAATACCGATTGTGAGGGACTTCGTCGACGTATTTCCAGATGATTTACCAGGACTTCCACCAGATAGAGAGGTAGATTTTGTAATCGATTTGGCGCCCGGAACTATTCCAATATCGAATGCACCATACCGAATGGCACCAGTAGAGATGAAGGAATTATGGTACAACTACAAGAATTGTTGGACAAGAAGTACATTCAATAGAAAGCGTATCGCCGTGGGGGCCTTGGGGTGTTGTTTATGAAAAAGAAGGATGGATCGATGCGACTCTGCATTGACTACAGAGAACCTGAATAAGGTCACGATTAAGAACAGAGATATCCATTACTGAGGATCGATGACTGTTTGATCAATTGAAGGGAGCGAGATACTTTTCCAAGATAGACTTGAGAAGCGGTTATCATCAATCAAGGTGAGGCCGGAGGATGTACCAAGACAACGCGTTAGAATGCGATATGGTCACTACTGAATTTTTAGTAATGTCGTTTGGTCTTACTGAATGCTCCTACAACATTTATGGGACTAATGAATGGTGTGTTCAAGCCATTTTTGGATAAGTTCGTAGTGGTATTTATAGATGACATTTTGGTCTATTCAAAAACCAAGGAAGAACATGAAGAGCATTTGAGATTAACATTGGAAGTATTGAGAAGGGAAAAGTTGTATGCCAAGTTTTCGAAATGCGAATTTTGGATTGAGCGAGTGCAATTTCTTGGGCACGTGATCGATAAAAAGCTGAATTCGATAGATCCATCCAAAGTCGAAGCCGTGATCAATCGGATCAGCCGAGGACGCCATCGTATCGGACAATGACGCTTTTCTTGGATTGGCGGGGATATTATAGAAGATTCATTCAAGATTTTTCCAAGATCGCAACTCCGCTAAATCTAATTTAACTCGAAAAGTTGTGAAATTTGTTTGGACGGATAAGTGTGAGGAAAGCTTTTAAGAATTGAAGAAGAGGTTGAGTACTACCCTGTGTTATCTCTTCCGGATGATCTGAAATTTTATTGTTTATAGTGATGCGTCGCATAAAGGACTTGGATGTGTCTTTGATGCAAAAGCGGCAAAAAGTCATTCTGTATATGCATCACGACAATTGAAGGATTACGAGAAGGGATACCCTACCCACGATTTGGAGTTAGGCTGCGCTTTTTTGCTTAAAAATTTGGAGGCACTATCTCTCTCGGGAGAAGTGTGAAATATATCACGGACCATAAGAATCTCAAATATATTTTCATGCGGAAGGACTTGAATATGCGTCAAAGAAGGTGGTTGGAGTTAATTAAGGACTACGACTGTGAGATTTTATACCATCCGAGTAAGGCGAATGTCGTTGCCGATGCCTTAAGTAGAAAGGGTCGGGAGAAGTTGATGATGTTGACTGCGCAGGACGAGCTAATTGCAGCAAGTGAAAGCGGAACATCAGAGACCGAGTGGATTGCTACAACCGTTAGAGATCCCAGAGTGGAAATGGGAACATATTACAATGGACTTCGTGGTTGGTCTTCCGACGACTCAGAAAGGCTACGACGCAGTATGGGTTATCGTTGACCGACTGACGAAATCTTCACACTTCCTTCCGATCAAAATAAGATTCAACTTAGATCAGTTGGCGAGGCTATACGTAAAAGAGATTGTTTCGAGGCACGGAGTTCCGGTATCAATTGTTTCATATAAGGATCCGCGCTTCACATCAAATTTCTAAAAATGTCTTCTGGAATGCATGGGTACGCAATTGCGAATGAGTACATCTTACCACCCTCAAACAGATTTTAGACGAGTGAGAGAACGATTCGAGACATTAGAAGATATGCTAAGAGCACATGTGATGGACTTTAAAGGAAATTGGGATGATCACCTACCAATAGTAGAGTTCGGCTTACAACAACAGTTACCACGCTAGTATAGGCATGCTTGCCTATACGAAGCGTTATACAGCAGAAAGTGCCGAACTCTGCTTTACTGGGATGAAGTTGGTGAAAGACAATTGCTAGGGCCAGAATTGGTACAGCAGACGGCAGAAATAGTCAAAGTGATCCGAGCACTACTGGTAGCGGCTCAAGATCGACAGAAGAAATACGCTGATCCACATCGTAAAAATATCGATTTTGAATTAGGTAGTTATGTTTTCTTGAAGGTCTCTCCCTAGAAAGGGAAGATTAGGTTCATAAGAAAGGGAAATTGAGCCCAATATTCATTTGACCCTTTGAAGTACTGAGAAGAATCAAAAAAGTTGCGTACGAGGTAGCCTTACCTCCAGCACTCGAGAATGTCCACAACGTCTTCTATGTTTCTGTATTACAACCATACAAAGTCGATTACAATCATGTAATTGAAGACGAACCCCTGCATTTTGAGAAAGACTTATCTTACGAAGAAATTCCTGTCCAAATTGTCGAACGAAAAGAACAAGTTCTTAGAAACAAAGTTATACCTTCTGTTAAGGTAATTTGGAGGAACCACAACGCTGAAGAAGCTACGTGGGAACTCGAAGAGAATATGATAAAGAATTACCCTCATTTATTTACTTAATTATTTGTAGCGATTACGGGGATGAATCTTTGTAAGAGGAGAATGTAACAGTCGAATTTATTGAGTCGTGATTCTGGGGACAAAATCCTTTTAAGGGGGGAAAGATGCGACGAACGAGATTTTGTAAATTAATTTTTAATATTTATTAAGTAAAATAAATATTTTTTCGATGATTTAATTATTAGATTAATTAATTAATTGATGCAATTGTGGTAGATTAATTTAATTATATGTGTTACATTTATTAAATTAATGTGGAGAATAATTATTATTCAAATATGTAATTATGTGAGCTTATTGTATTAAAAGAAATATTTAATTAAGCATGATGTTATTTAATTAATTTAATTATTAATTAGAGAGTTAATAATTTGACATTATTTATTAATGAGAAAATTATTTATGTGACTATGTGGATTTATGAGAAATTATTATATTTTATTTAAAATATATTAAATAAAATATTGGAGTTATTTTATAAGGAGTGTGACATTAATTAAACTATAGTATAAGAAGTTTATCAAATTAAATGAGAATGAATTATATTGAATAGCCAAACAAGGCCTTAGTAGTGGTTGAGGGCAGTTAACCACGAATTGGTTAACTGACCACAACTACGTCAGTTTAATTATTATATGCGACGTCTTCTTCTTCATTCATTCCATTATTGCTAAGTCTAGAGAATTATCACAGAGAGAGAGAGAGAGAGAATTAAGAAATTGAGAGAATTGTGAGTTGTTTGATTGATTGAGAAAGTTTAATCCCTCCTATCTACACTAATCTGTGAGTAATTCTCTCCAACCCAAATTCGATTTACGTCATTTAGTTTTTTATGAAAATGACTTTCAATCAAGTTCTGTGGAATTTCTGTAAATTGGGAAATTGAGTTAGGAATATATGTAATAATTCGAGTAGCATAACATGTTATATATATATATATATTTTATATGATTCCATATCATAAGTTTCAGTAAATGATGACTTGCTATTTCAAAAATTTACAGAGTTTGGGTTTTGGCCATATGGCCTTATACGTGATATTTCATGTATTGAACGTATATTATCCCTAAATTTTACATTTGTATGTTGTTATGCATGTTGATACGAAGAGACCAAAGTTTAAATAAACGGATTTGGTGTTATAACGAATCCGTAGTGACAATTTTCATGTTTTATTTTCAAAACCTTCAAGAACATCAAGAACAGTGGAAGTAAATGTGTTGATTTTACAAATTATGTGTTGTAACTTGTTAAAAATCATGCTAGATGGGTTAAGTAATGATTATATATGTATTACAATGATTGGGTAAGTCTAAATTCGTGTAAAAATAACTAATTGGAAGTTATGGCCATATTCATGTATAATTTTACCTGTGATTGATTTTTGGCATAATTTGGCCTTGTTATTGTAAGACCCCAAATTATTAATAAATAAAATTTATTTTTCTCTATTTATTATTTTGAAATAGTAAGGTTTGATTTGATTAATGTGGATAGTTATGGGTAAAATAAGCAAATATTTCGAATAAGCAAGTGGTTATAAAATATTCATTATTGTTTGGGAATATTCGTTTGGTCGTGGAATATTAGATTGTCGGGGAATATTAAATGCGACGGCACGGTCTTTTTGTGGGCCCCATAACGAGCGATTGGATGAAAGAAAACGACAAATATAAGTTGTTTAAAAATAACTTGGCGTAGTTATTCTGCAATTAATCTTGTTAAAATACTCGGTGGTTAAAACACAAGCAGACGGTATTGCACCAATTATTAAATCTTACGTGAAGGCACTACTCTCGATAATGGTTACGATAATTATTGTTCGAGATTTTATTGATTTAATAATTGTTGCGTTGATATTTTATATTCTTTGTTGTTTCAATAATTGTCATTACACGATATTTTTCATTATCGAAGCAATAATTCATATTATCCTAATAATATTATTAGATAACATTATTGGCAATGTCTAGAAAGTTACATCTAAGGAGAGGTTTGGTCACCTAATTGCGGCCAAGATGAGGAGAAATTCTTATTGAAAGCCCCTCTTTCTGCAGGAACCGCACAGGTTGCCAATATTGTGATTCTGTAATATTATTTGTGAATAATTAATTATTGATTCATATGATGAGGAAAATATTGATTTTATGTGGATATAGATGGAAAAAATTTTAATGTGACAATTGTTGAAAATTAAAATTTTATCTTTTTCGATAAAATAATTCATTTAAATATATTATATTTTAATAATATAATAATGGTGATATTTTTACAACGAATGTGGGATATATGAGTATCTGAGGAGGAAGAGTATTTTTGTTGCAATAAATGTTTAAAACATGTTAAACATGTCGATGGACCCCATTTATTGACTAAAATTTGATTATAACTTGTAAAATCGCCTGTTTGTGGATTTGGTCCAATTTACATTTGGAATTTGGAAAAACTTCCTTACGCAAAGTTGTAGATAATGGAATTTCCTATGGAAAGTCTCGAGTTTTCAATTTTTCGATAAAAGAGCTATTTATTATGAATTATTTAAGTTCAAAGCTCAAAATAATTGATTTTTGGAAGTTTTAATTGTTTTAATTAACAAAAACGTTTTTGTGTTTGGTTAGCCTCATTAAACACATGCAAGTTACTGAATTCAGATGGTTCTAGGTGCGTAGACAAATTTGTATATATATATATATTATTATATTAAATTTTCTACTTTGGTGTTCTAAGCATTTTCCTATAAATAGGGTGCTTAGGTTAGAATTGAAAATCACACCAGAAATTGAAGTTTTCTCTCTCTATATTATCGAGCGTATTCTTGTGGGTATTTTGAGTATACTTTGAGTATTGCTATACGGTGCAAGTTCAAGTTATAGCCTATATCCAGTATTCCAGTTAGAAGTATTGTCTTTCCGAGTTAAGGGATATTATTTTTTTTTAAAAATTATATTATTTCTTCTAATATCATTATGTCTAAGTATTGATCTGAAGTTTTTATCAAATTTAGAACTTTTGGTGTCGGAGTTACTATTCACGTATACGACACTATTCACGTATACGACACTATTCACGAATACGACTATTATTCACCAAAAATAAAATTTCTTCTTTACATCCAAAATATCTACATGTGGATACTAGCTTTGATTGTATCCATGTTTTGATCATTCTTGAATTTTACACCACTATGATTATTTTTGAGGTATTTTTGGACATGGATAAAACAAAGTACGAATCCTTAATCCTTAATCCTTGTCATTTTGTTTCAATCGGATTCGTTTCTTTAAAAATATTTTTCAACATCCTCGGTCTTAAATGATGATATTATTGAATATCTTTGGCTTTTGTAGTGCAAAGATGAATGATTTCGATGAATATCTTTGGCCGTAGTGAAAAGATGAGCAGTGTTTAGATGAACATGACCAATCGATGAATATCTTTGTCACAGTAGTGCAAAGATGAATATTTGATTCGGATATATATTGATTGATATTACGGGGATAAAAGATGAGCGATGAACTTTTAAATTCATACATAGAAGATAGTAGTTTGCATTCTCTACTTAACTCTTCTAATGAATTATTATTTCTCATTGCGAATATTGATTTAAAACTTGTTGTCTATTGTATTCTATTAGATTTTTCCCTGTTGAAGACTAACGATAATTTGTTGTATATTATCTTAGTCATAATATTCTTCTTGGGCTAGTTCACCACCCTTTTCTTGTTGGTCCATTTTTCTTCTCAGGAGGCGAGAATGTAGCGAGTACTAGTTAGGGTATGGAATGAAGGTTCTAGAGAGAGTTGTTTAGTAGTCCTCACCATTTTTTTAAAATAATGTATCAATAATTATGATGGGGATTTATTTGCGTGTGAATATTGTCTAGATGGCAATATCTGTATTTAAACTCACAGTTTATATGTTGTAATAATAAAGTTGTAGTTGTTTCTGTACCATATATTGACAACTCAGAATGGGTGATGTATACCTATTTTGGGGGCGTCATAGTTGGTATCAGAGCTTAGGGATATGATCTCTAGCGGAGATTGGGGAATAGAACTAGGAGGAGAGAGAGAGTAAATCCTTCGCTAGTGTGTCCTACCTAAGCTTATTTGTTAGTTAGTGGGTATATATAGGGATATTATGTGATATATTGATTTTCTTAATTAACCCTTGTTTTATGGCGGTATTTGAGAATGTCGAATCGAGAATATTAACAATGGAAATTAGGCCGTGGAGCGCTTTGTACTCACCAACGAGGAGAACGTGTAACAGTTTGGCAATGTTCCTCCTTTGAACAACACCAATGAGCGGATGATGAGCGAGGGGATGTTTAGAAGCTTTTTACGATTCATGCAAAATTAGACGAGGGAGACTCGTGTTCAAAATACGAGGAGGAAATGATAGCAATTCATGGGTTTGTCATAGCCAAGCGTTCAAAGAGTTGGGACCACGAAATTTAAGGAAAGCGGATCCGATCATGGCGGAAACATGGGTCAAGCAAATTACCAAGATATTCGATGTCTTGGGATGCACGGAGGAACAGAAGGTTCCATTCGCCACCTTTATGTTCCGTGGCGAGGCGCATCACTCTTTGGTGGGAGTCGTGAAGCGTACCCATCCGGTACTTTTCAAAGGCATGTCTTGGGAGGCGTTTGAAACTATTTAATGACAAATACTTTCCTAAAAGTGTTTGTCATATGAAGGAAGTTGAGTTCATCAGATTAGAACAAAACAATATGGCGGTGTCTCTCGATGCGAGGCAAAGTTTGCGAGTTATCGAGTTTGCACCTCATTTGGTGGAGAATGAGGAACGTATGACGCGGATGTTTCTTAGAGGTTTGAAACCCGGCATACGTCAGTATCTTATTTCTCATAAATTTTCTCTCTATTCAGATGTTGTAAACATGGCTCAATTATTAGAGCGAGATAACGAGTACGGTCAACCGAGGGACCACAATCAGGATTATACTGGAGATAGCAGTCAACAAAACAACGATAACCAGCGGAGAAAGAAAAAGACGGACAAAAATGGTAACCACTCTGGTGGTAATCATGGCCATTAAAATAGAAGAAGTGAGTCAGGAGGAGATTTTAAAAAGAGGAGATTTAACAACGACCATGTGAAGACAGCAAAGTCTTGCGTGAATTGGTTTTAAGGAGGAGAACAACCACCGGTCATATACTATAAATCACGGGAAAGAGGACATATTAGTCCAAACGCCCTAGCAGTTCAAGGTATGCTATAATTGTGGAAAGGAATGACATATCGCTCGAGATTGTGCAGTAGCGAAACCTAGTTCAATGAGGACGGTGACTCAAAAGACATCCCGAAAAAAGTCAAAGTCAATCTGTTCTGGAAGAGCGTTTGTTGTGGTGGTCAAAATGCGAGGAACCCAAACGAGGTGATCACGGGTAAGCTATTTATAAATTCTTGCGAAGTTTATACCTTACTTGATCTGGGTGCTACCCATTCATTTATCTCTCCCTTGCTTGTGCTCAACGTTTAAACTTAACTCAGGAGAAATTAGACTTTGACCTATCTGTGGAAACTTCGTTAGGAGAAACTTTCATCACATCCAACGCTTATAAATCTTGTTTGATTCAAGTTGGCACCATCACCTTACCCGTTGACCTTATCTCTTTAAAGATACTTGCTTTTGATGTGATTTTAGGGATTGATTGGTTAACTACTCATCATGCCAAAATTGATTATTTTCGTAAGGTTGTTAGTTTTCATATTCCTAACCAACTTTGTTGTTATGCGAATTCAAACAACTAAACCATTAAAATCAATCAACATCATATCTAATCATAAAGCTATTCGTTTATTGAAAAACGGATGTCAAGTTTTCTTAGCCCATATTATGGATTTGAATAAAGACACGTCAAATTTGAATAATATTCTGTTGTTATTGACTTTCCCCGGCGTATTTCACGAAGAACTTCCGGTTACTACCCCGTAACGTGAAGTTGAATTCTTTATTGATCTTGAACTTTGGTACAAAGCCCATTTCTAAAACCCCATATCGAATGGCTCTATTGAACTTGAGGAGTTAAAGGTCCAACTACGAGAATTTTTGGACATCGGTTTCATTCGTCCTAGTACATCTCCTTGGGGTGCTCTTATTTTATTCGTAAAGAAGAAAGAGCGGGGTATGCGACTTTGTATTGACTATCGGGAATTGAACCATGTCACTATCAAGAATAAGTATCCTCTACCTCATATTGATGACTTGTTTGACCCGATTCTGAGGGGCACAATTTTTTTCAAAGATCGATCTTAGATTACGGATATCATCAATTTGAAGATTAAAACGAGGATATTCAAAGACCGCTTTAGAACTCGGTACGGGCATTATGAATTCTTAGTCATGTCTTTCGGATTGACTAATGCTCCTGTGACTTTCATGGATATGATGAATCGAGTATTCAAGGAATATTTGGATCAATTCGTTGTTGTCTTTATTGATGACATCCTCATATATTCCAAAAGCCGTGAAGATCATGAGCACCATTTGAAGCTGGTACTCCAAAGGATTCGTAAAAACCAACTATATGCCAAATTGAAGAAATGCGAGTTCTGGCTTGAAGAAGTAGCATTCCTTGGGCACGTGGTGTCGAAACATGGAGTATCTATTGATCCGGCGAAGATTGAAGCAATACAAAGTTGGGAGCAACCGAAGTTAGTGACTAAAGTACGTAGCTTTTTGGGCTTAGCTGGTTATTATCGGAGATTCTTGGAAGGGTTTTCTCGAATCGCTACTCCATTAACCCAGCTAACTCGGAAGGATACAAAATTCGTATGGAGCGAGGAATGCGAGAAGAGTTTCCAAGAGCTCAAGAGGAGACTCATTTCGGCACCTGTTCTAACAATACCATCTGGTACGGATGGATTTGTTATCTACTGCGATGCTTCAAGCAAAGGGTTAGGATGTGTTCTCATGCAACGTGGGAAAGTCATAGCCTATGCCTCGCGATAACTTAAAGAGTATGAGAGGAATTATCCTACTCATGATCTAGAGTTGACAGCAGTCGTTTTCGCGCTAAAGATATGGAGGCACTATCTATATGGGGAGAAAGTGGAGATATATTCAGACCATAAAAGCCTCAAATATTTCTTCACGCAAAAGGAACTCAACATGCGCAACGACGTTGGCTTGAGTTGTTGAAAGATTATGACCACACTATTCAATACCATCCTGAAAAGCGAACGTAGTAGACGCGTTGAGTAGAAGATCATATGCGGAATGAGTGCGATGATGTCAAGTATCGCGTAGAGCCAACTTTAATAGAAAAAGTTAAGGTTGCTCAAGCCACCGACCCAGAAATGATGCGTATGAAGAAGAAAGTACAAGAAGGTGCTATTCGAGCGAGAATTGATGAAGAATGAATACTTGAGTCCACTCCGGACTTTGTGTCCCTAATGACTCGATTTGAAGTACAAGATTATGATGGAGGCACATGAATAAACCTTTGCAATCCATCTGGAAGTACCAAAATGTATTGTGATCTTGACATACATTTTGGTGGAACAATATGAAGAGAGAGATTGCAAAGTTTATTTCAATGTGTTTAACTTGTCAACGTGTAAAGGTGGAGCATCTAGTACCTAAGGGTCCGTTGCAACCACTTGAGATTCCGAAATGGAAGTGGGAACACATTACCATGGATTTAGTTCACGGGTCTTCATACGGTTTCTCAAGGCATCAATGCTATTTGGGTTATTGTCGATAGATTAACCAAGTCTCATTCATTTCTTGCCGATCTGGGAGACTTATTCCTTGAACGTCTTGCTAGTATGTACGTGAATGAGATTGTGAGGTTACATGGCATGCACTGTATCCATAGTTTAGGATCGTGACCCAAGATTCACTTCAAGATTTTGGGTTAGCTTGCAAAAAGCTATGAGCACGAATTTACGATTGATTCGCATATACCATCCTCAAACCAGACGGACAATCGAGAGGACTATTCAAACTCTAGAAGATCTATTAAGACTCTGTGTCCTAGACTTCAAAGGTAGTTGGGATAAGTATTTACCATTGGTGGAATTCTCCTACAACAACAGTTATCAGGCAAGTATAGGTGTGGCTCCATTCGAAGCATTATATGGACGAAAATGTCACTCTCTAGTATGTTGGGACGAGGTGGGTGAAGCAACATTGTTGGGACTCGAGTTGGTACGTATGACTACGGAAAAGATCCAAATGATTCGACAATGTATACAAATGGCACAAGATCGACAAAAGAGTTATGCGGATCTTCATCGAAAGGACGTGGAATTTAGTATAGGGGATCATGTATTGTTGCGAGTTGCGAGTTGCTCCATGGAAGGGAGTTACAAGATTTGGGAAGAGAGAAAAGCTCAATCCACGATTTATTGGTCCATTTCAAATTCTTGACCGAGTAGGAAATGTAGCCTATAGACTCGCGTTACCTCTGAGTATGTCTCGTGTTCATAATGTGTTTCACATATCCATACTTAAATAAATATGTGAAAGACCCGAATCACGTTATAGAGTTAGAACCGGAAGAGATAGCCAAAGACTTAACGTGTGAGGAGGTACTTGTCAAGATCTTGGATAGGAAGGAGCATGTCCCTACTGCATGAAAGGTCATACCACAAGTTAAAGTTTTGTGGAGGAATCATGCTATAGAAAATGACACAGGAATTGGAAAGCGGAAATGAAAGCGAGGTATCCTCACCTTTTTGAAACACACCGGTATGTCGTCGATTTCGAGGACGAAATTTCATAAGGAGGGAGGTTGTAAGACCCCAACTTATTATTAATGAAATTTAATTTTCTCTTTTTATTATTTTGAAATAGTAAGGGTTGATTTGATTAATGTGGATAGTTATGGGTAAAATCATAAATATTTCAAAATAAGCAAGTGGTTATAAAATATTCATTGTTGTCGGGGAATATTCGTTTGGTCGTGGAATATTCTTCTTTGTCGGGGAATATTAAATGCAATGAGTAGCGATCTTTTTATGGGCCCCATAACTTGAAAGCGATTGGATGAAGAAAACGACAAACATAAGTTGTTTAAAAATAACTACGTAGTTATTCTAATTATCTTGTTAAAATACTCGGTTGGTTAAAACACGATAGCTTTACGGTATTGCACCAATTATTGATTCTTACGTGAAGGCACTACCCAATAATGGTTACGATAATTACGGTTCGATTTTTATTGATTTAATAATTGTTGCGTTGATATTTTATATTCTTTGTTGTTTCAATAATTGTCATTACACGTATTTTTTCATTATCGAAGCAATAATTCATATTATCCGAATAATATTATTAGATAACATTATTGGCAATGTCTAGAAAGTTACATCTAAGGAGAGGTTTGGTCACCTAATTTGCGCCATGAAGGAGAAATTCTTATTGAAAGCCCCTCTTTCTGAAGCGCACTGGTTGTCAATATTGTGATTACATAATATTATTTGTGAATAATTAATTATTGATTCATATAATGAGGAAAATATTAATTTTATGTGGATATAGATGGAGAAAATTTTAATGTGACAATTGTTGAAAATTGAAATTTTATCTTTTTCGATAAAATAATTCATTTAAATATATTACTATATTTTAATAATATAATAATGGTGATATTTTTACAACGAATGTGGGATATATGAGTATACGAGGAGGAAGAATATTTTTGTTGCAATAAATATTTAAAACATGTTAAACATGTCGATGGACCCCATTTATTGATTTGAATTTGATTATAGCTTGTAAAATCGTCTGTTTTTGTGGATTTTGGGTCCAATTTCATTTGGAATTTGGAAAAGCTTCCTTACGTAAAGTTGTAGATAATGGAATTTCCTATGGAAAGTCTCGAGTTTAAATTTTTTTGATAAAAGAGCTATTTATTATGAATTATTTAAGTTCCGAAGCTCCGAAATAATTGATTTTTTGAAGTTTTAATTGTTTTAATTAACAAAAAAGTTTTTGTGTTTGGTTAGCCTCATTAAACACATGCAAGTTACTGAATTCAGATGGTTCTAGGTGCGTAGACAAATTTGTGTATATATATATATATATATATATATATATATATATATATATTATTATATTAAATTTTCTACTTTGGTGTTCTAAGCATTTTCCTATAAATAGGGTGCTTAGGTTAGAATTGAAAATCACACCAGAAATTGAAGTTTTCTCTCTATATTATCGGCGTATTCTTGTGAGTATTTTGAGTATACTTTGAGTATTGCTATACTGATGTGTGCAAGTTCAAGTTATAGCTTTATATCCGGTATTCCGATTTTAAGTCTTGTCTTTCGAGGTAAGGGATATTATTTTTTTAAAATGATATTATTTCTTCTAATATCATTATGTCAAGTATTGATCTGAAGTTTTATCAAATTTAGAACTTTTGGTGTCTGAGTTACTATTCACCTATATCTGCACTATTCACGATATCGATACTTATTCACGTATTCGATACTATTCACGAATCGACATTCAAAAAATGAAATTTTTCTTTTCATCCAAAATATCTACTATGGATACTAGCTTTGATTGTATCCATGTTTTGATCATTCTTGAATTTTACACCACTATGATTATTTTTGAGGTATTTTTGGACATGGATAAAACAAAGTACTGAATCCTTAATCCTTAATCCTTGTCATTTTGTTTCCTTTGGATTCGTTCCTTTAAAAATATTTTCATCATCCTCGGTCTTAAATGATGATATTATTGAATATCTTTGGCTGTGTGTGCAAAAGATGAATGATTTCGATGAATATCTTTGGCCGTAGTGCAAAGATGAGCAGTGTTTAGATGAACATGACCAATGATGAATATCTTTGGCTGTAGTGCAAAGATGAATATTTGATTCGGATATATATTGATTGATATTACGGGGATAAAAGATAGAGCGATGAACTTTTAAATTCATACATAGAAGATAGTAGTTTGCATTCTCTACTTAACTCTTCTAATGAATTATTATTTCATTGCGAATATTGATTTAAAAACTTGTTGTCTATTGTATTCTATTAGATTTTTCCCTGTTGAAGACTAACGATAATTTGTTGTATATTATCTTAGTCATAATATTCTTTACTAGGCTAGTTGAGCTCACCATTTTCCTTGTTGTTCCATTTTTCTTCTAAGGAGGCGAGAATGTAGCGAGTACTTAGTCGTAGGTATATGGAATGAAGGTTCTAGAGAGAGTTGTTTAGTAGTCCTCACCATTTTTGTAAAATAATGTATCAATAATTATGATGGAGATTTATTTGCGTGTGAATATTGTCTAGATGGCAATATCTGTATTTAAATTCACAGTTTATTTGTTGTAATAATAAAGTTGTAGTTGTTTACATACCATGTATTGACAACTCGAATGGGTGATGTATACCTATTTTGGGGGCGTCACGATTATGTTTTGAATCTAGAATCTGCGAGAAAATGAGCACTGGTAACCTTTACCCGTGACGCGTTACCAAACTAAATTACCCCGCCCCAACAATAAAAAAAAATAATAATAAAAAAATAAAATAAATAAATAAATATTTGATGAAAATTATTATTAAAATATTTATAAAATAAATTAAATATTTTAATTGAGATATTTATGGAATAAAATAAATATTTGATAAAAATTATTATTAAAATATTTTTAAAATAAATTAAATATTTTAATTGAGATATTTATGGAATAAAATAAATATTCGATGAAAATTATTATTAAAATATTTATAAAATAAATTAAATATTTAATTGAGATATTATGGAATAAAATAAATATTCGATGAAAATTATTATTAAAATATTTATAAAATAAATTAAATATTTTAATTGAGATATTTATGGAATAAAATAAATATTCGATGAAAATTATTATTAAAATATTTATAAAATAAAGTAAATATTTTAATTGAGATATTTATGGAATAAAATAAATATTCGATGAAAATTATTATGAAATAATTTATTAAAGTGTAATAATAATAAGAGAATGAAAATATTCTAATTTAATTAAGTAATTAAATTAAAAGGGTAATGATTTGTTAAATAAAGTGGAGTTTATATTAAATAATTAAGTGAAAATGTAACTAATGAATGTCGTGAATACATATGGTATGTGTGTAGGATTTGTGGTGAATTCGGAGTAGTAATCGTTTAGCCTACATGCGAGACAAGTTTCCTAACCCTACTTGTCATTATTGTTCAAGTTATTAGTTACCTCAAGTAAATTATCGTTACTATTATTCAAGTTCAATTGTTATATTAAAGATTTATTATCTTTTCAAAGCATGATTCAGTTATACAATAATTGTTCTATTGTATACTTCTTGAGATTATTATTCAAATCGAATATCATTATTGTTGAACCTTATTAGACTAGTGAACTTTATTGATTCAACTAGTCCTTAGTTGATAAACATTCTAAATTTCAGAACCCTTATTGAATTATCCAAACAAAACTTCCTTTGGTGCGAACTCGAATGTCAAACTGAGATGAACAACCCTGCAAAGGGATTTACTTATGCGTTAGCGTTAAGATATTGTGAACAGTATGGTACTAAGGGCTGATCCCCCTAAGTACGAGAAGAAAGGTCTATAATCTTATGACTGTTAAAGGTTTCAAGTATAACCTTTGATAACCTAGGACATAGTTCAAGGTCTTATGACCCTCAGAATTCTTTTGATTCTTGTTATTCATTCTTGATTCAAAAGTTGAGCTTTCATTCAGATGTTATTGATTTACTCGCATGTTATTATCTTTTATTATTTCATTATTATACTTGTGGGCAATAGTGCTCACTCTTGCTTAATAATAACATTGCAGTTAAGAACGAAAGAACCGATGAACCTTCCACTAGTAAAGGCAAGGGCAAAGTTAGCAAGTGATGAAGACTTGTTATTTTTATTAGATGATGTATTTATGTTTAAGACTTGAGTTAATGATGTTATTTAAGACTTATTTATTTATGATTCCGCACAGATGTTTAAGGTTAGTTTAACCTGGGATTGTATTATTATTATTTGGATGTTGTAACCCTTAAGGGGAAGATTTTTATTCTATCTATTGCATGGTTTGCATTTATTATGGGTATATAGATAGATGATATTTGTACAGTGAACACCAGATCCCGTGGAATCGAAGTACCTGGATTTGGGGGTGTCACATAATTATTCAGTTATGGAATTAAAGCATGTAATTGTTAATGTGATATTCATATGATTCGTTGTTAAGACTTGATGAGCTAGTTATGCTCATTCTTGCTTGAACCATATGTTTGAAGCTAAAGCCAAATGAACTGAGAGTTCTAAGAGAGATAAAGGCAAGGCTAAGATGGACAATTAATCGTCCTGTAATAGACTAGTATATTTGTATGTAATATACTCATGAAGAACAACGAATGTATTCGGTTAATGAACCTGGGAAGGGATTTATTATAAATGTAATATAAAGATAGTAATTACACTCATTTTGTTATATTTCAATGGAATGATTGTAGGAAATGTAGTATCGTGGAACACCATCTGTCGGGTTGGAAGATATCCAGATTTGGGGGCGTCATAGGTTGGTATCAAAGCATTAGTTTATAAAACTTAAGGGGGGAAGAACCTTAGGCTAATAAGCTCGTTAGGAAAGGAAGAGTCCGAAGAAAGTTAACTTGAGTCAAATGAGTTAATAAGGTATTGAGTAAACTCAGTACCAAAAGATTTAAAAGATGAAAAGTAACCCTAAATGGATTAAATGTGATTTATGCTTATATTATTGTGTATTATGTACTAATCGATTTGTTATGTGTTATTATAGATGTCAGTTGATAGCTTGATGTATAGGGATATACATGTGATCAACGAGGAGTCCGTGAACCGAGTTGAGATAGTACCTGTGCCTATAGCAGACATACCTGTAGTGATTCTAGAGGAGTCAGAGCCTGAGGAATATTACTTGGAGGAGGACTATTCTGAGGAGACCATGGGGATAGCATCATATTTGAATATGAGGATTGATGTGGAGGATGACATGGAGGTGACATCGATTAATACGGTGATGCCTGCCCTAGAGTCGACACGTATAGAGACTATGAGGGCAATGTACCTCTCAGTGCTTGACCGTAACGTGCAACTGCACAATATGGTGCAGCACCAGAAAGAAGAGATCAGTGATCTCTATGGGGCGAAAGAGTCTGCAGAGTCAAACTATGAGATAAAGCATGATGAGAAAGTGCTCATGACTGACAAGGCCCAGGACTATAAGAACGAGGTCATAGAACTTCGTAAGAAACTGGTTGAAAAAGACCAGAAGATAGCACGAATGTCATATATAAGTCAAGAAACTGGTTGAACAAGGATTTCAAGCTTAAGATAGCTTGTTATTCTATTGAGTCGGGACAGACTCGACATACTATAAGTCGAGATATTGTGTTGATTCTAGCAAACCAGAAGCATGAGAATGCTGTTAGGCAGTATTAGGAGTAATATGGTAAATATTTTTGTGTAGTGACGTAAAACCCTCTTTTGTATATATAAAGGGTAGTCTTTTTATAAATCCCAATTTTTGTAGAAGTCAATCGCGGGATAAATATGTAATAGCTTTTGGGCTATGGAAATCAACTTGTAAATAGTTTTGATCTATAAAGAAGCATTTTAATATAAGGAAGTTTTTATTTTAAATTGCTTTGTTGTGTATGAGTTATTGTTCAATTGTTTGACGACTAATAAAGAAGTAAGTAAATAAGTAATAACCGAACTTTATTTATTTAATCAGAAATGCCGCCAAGAAGAAGGCAACATAACCAAGAGGTGGAATCGCATAATGAGAACGAGGGGGGTCCTAATAACCTAATGTAAGAGTTCATTAATTTATTAACGGCTGCATTTAACCAAGCTGGGGGTAGAGCACTCGCAGGACCTAGGGTAGCCCGAACGACTACCTTTAAGAAATTTAAGAGTGTATGTCCACCCGAATTTAAGGGAACAACGGACCCAATGGAGGCCCAGACATGGGTCAAGGAGATAGAGAAGGCGTTTGTTATTAAAAACATAGCTGAGGTGCAAAAGTCTTCTTTTGCGACCTATATGTTGAAGGGGGAAGCCAACTACTGGTGGGAGGCTCACTAGGGTGGGGCTGAAGCGGAAGCTGTTACATGGGAACAGTTCAAGAAGGTATTCTTCGAGAACTATTTCCCTACTAGCATGCAAGGGAGAATGGAGATCAAGTTCTTAGAACTTAAGCAGGGGGACATGACTGTTCCCCAATACGCCGCCAAATTCAATGAATTGGCAAGGTTCTCTCCACACCAAGTGGACACGGAGGAGAGGATGGCTCGTAGGTTTGAGCAGGGCCTAAAACCCTGGCTCTATAGCAGAATATCGGTTTTTCAGAGTGCTTCCTACGAGACCATTCTGGAAAAGGCGATAATAACGGAAGGTGGTAGTTAGGCGTTGACCCAATACCACAAAGATAGAAAGAATAAGAGTAAAAGAGAGGGAGGAAATAAGGCAGAGGTTGCCAGTGGTAATGGAAATATGCCTAAATGGAAAAATTTTAACCCTGGGAATATTGGGGCAAAACAAGGGGATCCTAAACGGAGGATGGAGGCATGTAAGACATGCGGTAAGACTCATCTGGGAGTTTGTCTGAAAGGGAAAATGGGTTGTTATAACTATGGGCAGGAGGGTCATATATATCCCAACTAACCTAATCCTAAGAAAAGCTGGGGATGTTTTATTTGTGGGTCGGTGGACCACATGGCAAGAAATTTCCCAAAGAAAGGGGCAGAGGGTAGTAAGGGTTCTGGTAGTGGTAATTTTGTAATTACTGGACCAACACCATCATTGGGTAGACCCTCAGCCCGAACATTTAATATGACGATCCAAGATGTAGTTGCATCAACGGATGTAGTAGCAGGTATCATTCCAGTCAACGAATTAAATGCTTACGTATTATTTGACTCGGGTGCTACTTGTTCTTTTATAGCATGTGGATTTGCACAGCAATTGGGATTAAATCCTGAAAAGTTAGAAATACCTTTAGACGTTAAGGTAGAAAATGAGGAGATAATTCCCATTGAACATATTCATAGGAATTGTTTCGTAGATATTAGGGGTAATAGATTATAGGTAGATCTTTTACCGATAAGGTTAAGGAAATTCGATGTGATTCTCGGTATGGATTGGTTAATTAATCATAGAGCGATAATAGATTGTCATAAAAAGAGTGTAAACCTAAGGCTTTCTAAGAAACCTGAGGTGGTGTTTTATGGAAATAAATCACTTGGGCGTTCTGTTGTCTAACCATGACCTGACAAGCTAGAAGATGTTAAAGAAGGGTGTAAGGTTATCTGTGTCATGTGGTGGATACCCAAAGAGTGGGAAGATCATTGGAATAGATAGCGGTGGTTCAAGAATTCGCGGATGTGTTTCTGGAGGAGTTACCCGGTATTTCGCCAGATAGGGATATAGAATTTGTGATTGATTTGTTGTCGGGTACGACACCAGTTTTAAAGGCACCATATAGGATGGCGCCAGTTGAGATGAAGGAGTTAATGGTTCAGTTACAGGAACTGTTAGATAGGAAGTACATTCAACCGAGTGTGTCTCTGTGGGGAGCACCTGTATTGTTTGTAAAGAAAAAGGACGGATCGTTACGACTTTGTATCGACTATCGAGAGTTGAACAAGTTAACGATTAAGAATAAATACTCGTTGCCCAGGATCGATGATCTATTTGATCAGTTGAAAGGGGCAAAGTATTTTTCTAAAATAGATTTGCGCACGGGGTATCATCAATTGAAAGTGAGGAAGAAAGATATACCTAAGACGGCGTTCAGAACTCGTTATGGGTATTACGAGTTTTTGGTTATGTCATTTGGGTTGACGAATGCGCCAGCCGCATTCATGGATATGATGAACAGAGTATTCAAACAATATTTGGACAAGTTCATTGTAGTGTTCATTGATGATATTCTAGTCTATTCTAAGACGCCAGAAGATCATGCTGAATATCTAAGAATAGTGTTGGAAACACTACAGAGGGAGAAGTTGTATGCAAAATTCACGAAGTGTGAATTTTTGCTCGAACGAGTGCAGTTTCTAGGACATGTTATAGACAAAGATGGCATATCCGTAGATCTAGCGAAGGTGGAAGCGGTGAATGAGTGGGAGTAACCGAAAATGCCAACCGAGGTTAGGAGTTTTCTAGGGTTAGCGATAGAAGGTTCATTCAAGACTTTTCTAAATTAGCTACTCCGTTGACAAATCTGACAAGGAAGTCGATGAAGTATGTATGGACAGAAAAGTGTGAGCATAGTTTTCAAGAACTAAAAAGGAGGTTGAGTGAGGCACCTGTATTATCTTTACCAGATGATACGGGGAATTTTGTAGTTTATAGTGATGCTTCGCATAGACTAGGTTGTGTGCTTATACAGAATGGCAAGGTCATTGCGTATGCGTCACGCCAGTTAAAGGATTATGAGAAGGTTTATCCTACTCATGACCTAGAACTGGCAGCTATAGTGTTTGCTTTAAAATTATGGAGACATTATTTATACGGGGAAAAATGTGAGATATACACGGATCATAAAAGTCTGAAATATATCTTCACACAGAAGGAGTTGAATATGAGGTAGAGAAGGTGGTTAGAGTTGATAAAAGATTATGATTGTGATATCTTATATCATCCGGGGAAGGCGAATGTAGTAGCCGACGCGTTAAGTCAGAAGGGTAGAGAAAAACTGTCAATGTTAACGACTCAGAATGAGTTAATAACAGAGATGGCCAGGATGGAATTAGAAGTTAAGTTGCCAAGTGAAACAGTAGAGATGTTATTCTCAATAGAGACTCGACTAACGATAGTGGAACGGGTTAAGGAAATCTGACTAGAAATCTTGAAGAATGCGAGCGTGTGAAAAAGATAATGAAGGATGACGTGAAGACTAAGTATAACCTTGATAAAGAAGGTTTACTTCATTTTGAAGGAAGAATTTGGGTCCCAATAATTCTGAGTTGAAAGAAGAGATTATGTGTGAGGCCCATAGTTCAAGGTACTCGATACATCCTGGTAATACTAAGATGTATCAAGACCTTCGTCAGAACTTTTGGTGGCCGAACATAAAGAAAGAGATTGCAGAATACGTTAGTAAGTGCTTAACTTGTCAGAAAGTTAAGGCTGAACACCAAAAACCGAGTGGATTGATACAACCACTGGAGATTCCGGAGTGGAAATGGGAGCATATCACCATGGATTTTGTGGTGGGACTTCCAACTACGAGAAGAGGGTACGATGTTATTTGGGTAATAGTGGATCGATTAACTAAATCGGCTCATTTTCTACCAATAGGAGTTAGGTATAACTTAGAGTAGTTAGCTAGGCTTTATGTCAAAGAAATCATTTCTAGACATGGAGTGCCTATTTCGATTGTGTCCGATCGTGATCCACGATTCACGTTGAACTTTTGGAGGAGTTTGCAAGAGCAAATGGGAACGCAGTTGAGATTGAGTACGGCGTATCATCCACAGAGGGATGGACAAAGCGAACAGACAATTCAAATGCTAGAAGATATGTTAAGATCTTGTGTTATGGATTTCAAGGAAGTTGGGACGAGCATCTACCTTTGGTAGAGTTCTCTTACAACAATAGTTTTCACGCTAGTATAGGCATGCCACCTTACGAAGCGTTGTATGGAAGGAAGTGTAGAACACCACTTTGTTGGGATGAAGTAGGTGAACGTCAAATGTTGGGACCTGAGATGGTACAACAAACGGTAGACATGGTGAAGCTGATAAGAGCTCGATTAGTAGCAGCTCAAGATAGACAATGAAAGTATGTAGATGCTCATTGAGAGAAGAGGGAGTTTGAAGTAGGGTCTTATGTCTTTCTAAAAGTATCGCCTTGGAAAGCGAAGATACGTTTTGGGAAGAAAGGGAAGTTAAGTCCAAGGTTTGTAGGACCTTTTGAGATTTTAAGAAGGATAGGAGAGGTAGCTTATGAAGTAGCCTTACCTCTAGAAATGGAAAGAATACACAATGTGTTTCATGTGTCTGTGTAGCATCCTTATAAACCAGACTACAAACACGTAATAGAATATGAATCTATTCATGTAGAAAAAGACTTAACGTATGAAGAAATTCTGATTCAGATTATTGATAGGAAGGAAGAAGTCTTGAGAAATAAGGTAATACCTTCAGTAAAGGTAATTTGGAATAACCACGATGTTGAAGAAGCAACGTGGGAGCTCGAAAGTAAAATGAAGGAAAAGTTTCCTCATTTATTTATGTAAGAGTAGCGAGATTCTGGGGACAGAATCCTTATAAGGAGGGAAGAATGTAACGCCCGAGAATTTTGAATTCTCAATGAATTAAATTTTTATTTGATTATGTGGGTTAAATGAATTTAATTGAGTTAAAATGTGAGTAAGATGTTCTAAGGTCGTTCTATGACCTAGAATGTGCGGATGTGGTTAGTATTCTGGCTTTGTGCTAGAATTAATTTTTGTGAATTATCAAGACAAGAACGAAGGTTTTTCGAGAATGTTTACGTAAAAACACTATTCATCCGATTTCGTTCGGGGCTAGGGTTTGAGATTTTGAGAAACGCGTAATGATAGAATACGAAGATAGTATGAAATATTTAATAATAATTCTGTTATGGAAAAACTTAAACCCTAAGGGTCGAGTATATTGGTTTTCGAAAGGGAAATGCAATGCGTATAGTCATTTCAGATATTATACTTATGAAATACGAGTATTATATTAGTATAAATATGAGTATGATATGAAGAAT
Organism: Panax quinquefolius; assembly: GCA_020205615.1. Taxonomy (NCBI): domain Eukaryota; kingdom Viridiplantae; phylum Streptophyta; class Magnoliopsida; order Apiales; family Araliaceae; genus Panax; species Panax quinquefolius. Next base: position 114,466,042 of record CM035172.1, read on the forward strand.
AGTACGACATCTATATGAATATCGTATGAGTATTAGACAAAGAGAATACGTAAGTAATATGCATAGAATACGAGTTGTATTAATGGAGTATGAGTTAAAGGTTGGTATAACTTAATTAGACTTAAACCAATAGCAAGCCCAATGAATTATATGAGAAAGCCCAAGTTGAAGCCCAACGTTTATTAAAGTCAAACCCAATCCAAAGAATTGAACCGCGGGTCGAACCGATGGGTCATGGGATGGGTAAAACCCATGGGGCAACCCATGGGGTGATCCTGAAGAGAGTGGGCTGGCCACTTGGTTGCCAAGAAAAGTGACAACTTGCTCACCAAGTACTTTACTTGGTGGCAAAGTTGACAAAGGAGGTGGAATAGTAAGGAGGTGGGAGTTGGACATTTTTGCCCTCACTTTTGTTTTCTATATATACAAAGTTAGAGTTGGCATTTTATGGTTTTACAAAGGTTTTCCAAAGATATAGAGAGAGAGAAAGAGCTAGAATCATATAATCCTTCTACTTCCAAGCAAACTAATAGGCGTTTATCTAGAACGTGAATTACTTCAAAGGTAAATTCTTATAAACCGTAATGTTCATCTTTTTCGATTTCTTTCTCGTAGAAGAATCGTAGATTGGTGGAGTGTGTTTATTAAGGAGATATAAGGATGCCTATTAATGACCAAATCATTGATAGGTCATGACCAAATAGAAATCGTAAGTGTTTGCGTGAGCTAAAAACCATAAACGTCTTGAACGTTAACTTAGTTATTAATGAACGTTTTGAAAACCGTTATAGCTAAGGAATGTGCCTATTGTTTTGTTAGGATGACTATGATAAATCAATGGAGTTTTCCATTTGATTTGGCTTATAGAACACGAATAACGAAGTTATGGAGAAAATAGACGTTAAACGTCGAAAACGTAAAAAGCTCGGATTAAAAGGTCAAAAGTTGTCGTGTGACTTGAAAACATTGGTTTCCAATGTCAACACGTGAGATAAAGTAATTAAGAGTCGATGGCGAAAGAATCGTCGCATTTTGACTTACAACAAAGAAAACGAGTATTGAACGGACGAAAACGTTAAACGAACGCTTAAAAATGAACTCAAAGGTGAATTCTGAGTTAACGAATTCAGAAATATGAAATTCTTATACGAACACGTAAAGGATGTTAATTATGACTTATAGGCTTTCGAATGGGTCAATTTGGATGTAAAATGAACAAATTAGGAAGCCAGGAGTTTCGTTAGGAAACCAAACTATTTTGGCCAACTGGTGCACAGGTTCGGTGTCGCAGCGCCAAACGCAGTGTTTTCTGCCATGCCGCAACGCCAAGTATTGCTGAGAGAAAATGAAAACGTCTGGAGACTCGCGCCGCAGAGCGAGAGTTTGTACATGGACTTGTGCCGCGATGCCGAGTCTGGGCAAAACCTCTGGAGAGTGATGCCGCAGCGCCACTGTAATGTATGAGATGCCGCTCCACAGCGCCGGCAGTAGAAAGATGTTGACCAAGTTAGATTTTGTTCCATTTGAATGTAGACCTTGTCGACGTCGAGATTTTTGGGTGTCCCTTTCCGTTACTTGTTCTTTGGTGTTCTCATTTTAGGTGAGATTTGTTTGAAAAAACAAGTAAAAAAGGTCCGACATGTATAATGTCGACGATGGGACTGTTAAGAGTCGCCAGTTGGTTTTTTTTAAATGGTTGTACCAACACAACTGAGAAAAGTTTTGCACAATGACCTAGTGATGTGACAACGATATACTGAATTGGCAAAACCGTGATTCGCTTAGGGTCCGGGACTTGGTTATGAAAAGGTGTTAGGCACCCCCCGACATCCGTGTTTCCACGGTGACCGCCTCTTTTCAAGAAACTATTATCTGAGGCATAACTCGATAATGTTAGTCAATATATATATATATATATATATATATATATACAGACTGGAATGAAACCACGGACTGAAGTTCGAGCAAAAGCAAGCAACACGACTCTCAACGTGTAGAAGGGTGTGTGCAAAGATGAAGAGAAAGACTCTAAAGTGTGTGAGAAGGCTTACAGTTGACTGATAAAAAAGGCTTCTATATCTTTAGAGTGGGTAAAAACTGGCTTTTATGGGTACAAAAGAGGCTATATATGAGCTCACAGGTGTTTAAAAATGGGAAAATACACTGTAGGGGTGAGTGCAGAGCGAATTGTGCAGGGTTTCCCTGTCTTTTTCTCTTAGAAAATCAGCACCCCAAGCCCCATATTTATAGATGTGGGAGCCGCAGGTCTACCTATGGCACCTAGTAGCAGGTGTACATGGGTCGCCAGGTGTGCCCCGCGATGTGGGTCCCGCCGTGTCGAGCAATCGTCTGTATTGCTCACTCGGTCGCTCATAACTTTCAATCTGGGAGTCCGATGGAAGCGTGCCATACCATTCCGGATATCTCTTTCCGAGAGATACACAATGATATATGATTTGACCTTTTTTGATTCCAGGAAGATGGGTCCATGACCAAAATGGCATTCCCGGGTTTTCGTCAGGCAATCCGGTGAGCCGTTTTGTGTAGTTTGCACTCCGGAGTTAAGATATCGCTCTTGTGGGACTTCCTTTGAAGTATTTTGAGTGTATTTGATTTGAAGTGAAGTTGAGTTGGCAAAATGACCATTTTGCCCCTCCCGGTTATCTCGGTTTTTAGCCTGATTATAACGATCGTTTCTCAGGTTTATCTCTGACGTTGGCTTGCTGTTGACTTTGACTATCCTCAGGGTCATCTCTGAGGTTGGCTTGACCTATTCCCTTGGTTGGGACTGAGACTGGATACCTCGGGGTCATCTTCGAGATTAATCGGTCTTATCCGGTGTGTGGTCCGATATTGTATCTGCAGGCCTCTGGGTTATCTCCGAGGTTGGATTTGGTTACTCCCAGATTGCGATCCGGGGTTTGATGATGAACTTCCAGTAGTATCCGGTATGGATTTGGATTGTCTTTCAGGGTTCCCTCTTAAAAGATGAATCTGTCCTCCTGCAATGTTAGTAACAATAGAAGAAAATTTCGAGTGTCTACAGACCTAAAGTAGAGACATTGAAGGTACTTAATGTACATGATAAGACTTACCTTAAATCACTTATAAGGTGTTAATGTAAGAAGATCTAGTAAGGTTTAATAGAAATTAAACAAAGAGCACGAAGATGTAATAAGTGAACCGTGAATGACGTTCAACGTTGGTAGTTAACCAATAATGATCGAATCGACTTTAATAACGAAGTTAATTCAAATAAAACATAGAATAGAAAGAAGTTGGTTAGAACCGTAAAGTTAGTTTGTTTGATAACTAATTACAGTGTGCTATGTGAATGTAACATGTAGATCCTGTAAAGACTAAGAATAGTTGAATTGTATATTCAAAGACACTTGAAGGCAAGTCTTTCTTAACACTTGCTTAACCTTCGTGTTAGATAAGTTTTTACGTGATGCATGTTATACAATGCATAAATGATTTTAAAGAAAGAGTCGATGCATGTTTTAACTTGGCTAGACTAATACTGAAGAGTTCATTGATTTGTTTACAAGTCTTTCAATATAGAACTGTTAACACTATCATATACCAAGTATTTGGTACGGATGTAAAGGTAAGTTTGTCTATGTACAAACAAAAGTATTTTTCATCGATTATTCGATGGGCAGGTGAGGTTGCCAAATGTTGAACGTAAATACGTTTAACGTAAGAGTGTTGATCAACATAGAGTACAATAGGTTGATCACCTAGAAGTGCTCATAAGTAAAGACGGGTGGATGGCCTTAGTGCCCGATATCCTTTTCAAGTATGAAAATGAAAAGAGTATGTTCAAGGTCTATTAACCGGTTCATCATTCCTAAGCTATTATATATACTCTGGAATTGTTGTAGGAGAAGTATTAGTCAAATGTTTCATAATGCTTGGGAGATAATTGTTCAGTTATGGAATTAAAGCATGTAATTGTTAATGTGATATTCATATGATTAGTTGTTAAGACTTTCTAAGCTAGTTATGCTTATTCTTGCTTGAACCATATGTTTGCAACTAAAGCCAAACAGAATCGAGAGTTCTAAGAGATAAAAGGCAAGGCTAAGATGGACAATTAATTGTCCTGTAATAGACTAGTATATTTGTATGTAATATACTCATGAAGAACAACGAATGTATTTGGTTAATGAACATGGGAAGGGATTTATTACAAATGTAATATAAAGATAGTAATTACACTCATTTTGTTATATTTCAATGGAATGATTATATGAAATGTAGTATCGTGGAGCACCATCTGTCGGGTTGGAAGATACCCAGATTTGGGGGCGTCACAAATAAAACCACGGACCGAAGTCCAGGAAAACACACGTAACACGACTCTCAACGTGAAAAAGGGTGTGTGCAAAGATGAAGAGAAAGGCTTTAAAGTGTGTGAGAAAGCTTACAATGGGATGCCAAAGAAGACTTCTATATCTTTAAAGTGGATGAAACTCAGCTCCAGCGGTATAAAAGTAGCTATATGTGAGCTCACAAGTGCTTAAAATGAGAAAGCACTCAGTATATTACAAGTACGGAGCAAATTTGACAGGGCTTCCTCGCCTTTTCTCTTTAAAATGCCCACCCCAATCCCTCTATTTATAGAGGGGGGGCCACATGTGTACCTGAGGCTGACCGGGTTTCTTGGGTCGTGTCGTCTCGCAGTACGTGCATAGAGGCACTGCAATGTCCGCTCAAACTTTCAGAATTGCAATCCGGACATCCGAATGAGGTATATAAAACCTATTTCGGACCGCCATTGTCGAGTGTTATACAATGCAATGGGATTCGAGGTTGTACGAAGTCATGAAGATGGGATGGTGCCCTCCATTCTTCAAGCTTCAAATTCTATTGGTTACCCTGCATAATTGTCACTCGGGATTGGTTTTCTTTGATTCTTGTGGGACATTGTTGTGTATAAATGCGTGTATGAAATGTTGAGACGGCGTGATATGGCTTTAAAGTGGCGAGATGATGACTTTTCCCCTCACCGGAGTTATCGTTGGTTTGGGCTGATAAAGCAGACGTTGCTCAGGGTTATCGCTGAGATTGGACTGCTGCAAATGTTGAAGGTCCTCAGTATCATCTCTGAGGTGCGCCTGTATTCCCGATGTTATCACCGAGCTTTGTACTGAATGCCTCGATGTGAGTGCCAAGGTTGAATCTGATCGCATGCATTTAAAACAAGCATTTTCGGGGTTATCATCGGAACTGCATTCCTTGGGGTTGTCACCCAGGTTGGTAGCCGCTACTCCCATTGTTGGGACTGAGACTAGATACCTCGGGGTTATCTCCGAGATTAATCGATCTTCTCCAGTGGAATTTTCGGTATTGGAACTGCATGCCTCGGGGTTATCTCTAAGGTTGGAATTGTTACTCCCGATGTGTGTTCCGGGGTTGAGATTGAACTTCCAGTAGTATCCGGACTTGACATGAACTGTCCTCCGGGGTTACCTCTGAAAGACGAATCTGCACTCCTGCAATGTTAGTGATAGGTGTGTAGAAAATTTTGAGTGTCTACAAACGGATTCTATCTTTCTCTCTTCTTCTATTTTTATCTTTTAATGTGTATTCAAGTGTGAATTCTTAGTTTTAATTCAATGAACTAATTTTTTATTTGAGATTACAATGGATCTTATTGTGTAGTTTATTTTAATATGATTTGCTATCAATTATTATGTTCTATTGTGAGGATTGTCTATTGTGGTTTGGACTTAATTGTTTAATTGATTGACCATCAATTACCGTGATAATCTATATGAACTCGAGAGATAAAGTATAGGTTTAAATCTGATCATGATGGCATGTGTTTGTGATTTCTGCATAGATGGAATTCATGATTCGTGTTTAGGATAGAGATATGCCTTTACGCCATATGTAATCTTATAGAGAACTTGTGCTTTAAATCCTTTTTAATGGTAATTCACATAGAGATATAGTGGATTAGTTAATTAAGGTGTCTTGCTTAATTCTATCATCTGTGGATTTAAGTGAGTATGTGTATTATGCATCGAGAGGTGGTTTTATCTACTTTAGTGTTCTTGATTAACAATTAGGATAGAAAATAATTGATGATGAGTGTGTTAACTTAAATGAAAAAATAAGTGAAGTTGTGATCTTAAATCTCCGTAATCTGATTTTTAATTAGTGGTAATTAGAATTAGTGTAATTAAATAATTTAATTCATAATCTTAAATTGATTGTTTAAATAAAATTAGTTTGTTTAAGAGTTAATATTTGGTAATTTGTATTAACAATTCTTCGTGGGAACGATACTCTACTTTCACTTTATTACTTGTTGACCACATATACTTGCGTGTTGTTTATAATTAGATTTTACCCAACAGTTGCAAGCTAGCTTTACAACTTAAACAAGTCCATCTTCATAATCGGATCTAGATCCATGGATTAGATCATCAACCCTCTGTAGTTTCTAGGCTCACATGAATATTTAAAGCTTGTAAAATGAATATTTAAACATACTATGTACATATAACTTAAAAAACTTCGCCAAACAAGAGATTTATTGAACAAATCCTTGTATGCGAGTAAACAAGCTTCCCGTTTCCTCTAGATATAGATCTATGGTCATGTGATTGCTGTATATTTACAAAACTAGAAGAAAAAAAACTAGATCTATACAGATTTTAGCCATTCTAGCTTCAAGGTTCAAGTTTTACAACTTTTGAACCGGTTAAAAGCTAGATCTACGGAATATTAACTAAGATATATATATATACACACACACACACACACATATACATAACTTATATATATAGTAAAGAAAGAAATAAGCACATATCTGAAGAGATCTTACAATATAGCACAAGATTTGCTAACAAACGGATTTTGACTCCTTAAAACTTGATTTCAACCGGTAGAAACTTGATATATAGGAGTTTATATGTATATGAGTGTTTATAAATGAGATTTATAGCATTTAGGAGCAAGTTCTAGCCTATTCTCTCTCTAAATCGACTCTCTCTCGCTCTCTCTCTCTTCCTCTCTCTCCAAATGAGCTGAAATTTAGATTTTATGGAGGAATTAGTGGGAACCGCAGGTCTACCCATTACTGCCGCAGGTACAAATGTCACACCCCTAAAGTGGGCCCCACTTGCTAGGTTTTCATTCTACTAGGTCAAGTTTTCATGCTGCATGCTGGAACAATCATAACTCTTAATCTAGGAGGAGCTAGAAGACATCTTATACCATTCCGGAAAGCTCTTTCTGATAGCTTCATAATGGTATATTATTCACCCAATTCCGAGTTCAGAAAGGCAGAGAAAAGAGGAAAAACAATCTACGGGTAGATGTCGACTAGTCATTCGCCTTGTTGTGCTTTGGGAATCTTATTCCTTTCAATCTGGGAATAGTTGGGAGATGTGTCATACCATTCCGAAAAGCCCTTTTAGAGGGCTATGAGATGACATTGGGCTTAGCCATTTTTGAATCGGGAAGATTGGTCCATGACAAGAATAACATCTCCAGGTCTTCTGAAGGTAGTCCGTGGAGCTATCTTGCATAGTTTGTACTTGGGGTTTTTATGATGGTTCTTTGTGACCTTATATGCAGCTTGATTATTGTTATTTATGTTGTGTTGTCAATACTCCACTTTTTGTCCGCTCGAGGTTATCTATAGAATCAAAGTGGTTTTTGTTTGTCCTTGAGGTTTTGTCTCCGGGTTTGATTAAACGTGACTTTTCTTTTCATTAAGGTTGATCTCCAAGGTTGATTTGATATTCCACGAGGTTGTTTCTGTGGTTGATGGTTGTTGTAACCTCTTCTCTGGGATGTCTCTGAGATGTAAAAAGACATTTTTGCCCTTTTGTAGGGTTAAAACCAAAAAAAAAAAATTCAAGTGTCTGCAAGATCTATTTCAATGTAGTGTTTATATATAGCTAGACTTGTTATTGTGTACATATATTGCACGTTGGTTGATAGAACTATCTATTTTACCGATTAGATTATACATATCTAGTTAAAAATCAAGTTTTGTTACTAGATGTACTTGGATCTAGCCGAATCTAGCCCTTAATCGGTTCATGAGCTTTAAAGCTCAAATCCCCATGCTAGATCGACTTAGTTCTAGGATAGATCTAGTTATTTTAATGCTTTCAATCTATTTCAGTTACTCCTTAGAGACCTAGATATATATCTAGTGGTGAATGTGTCCTAAATATCCGTTATAGGGATTTCAATTAATGAATCACCGAATAACGTGTTTAGGATACATTTGTATATATTTTCAAGTTTTTAATTTCGATTACATGCATATCAATGTGAGTCTAGGAATCCCAGGGTTGAGATCCAATGATCGGATCTCGACTAGATTCCCACGATGGACTTTTTGATTTATAATGTAATATCAAACCACGAAAATCATTGTATATGTAATATTGGGCCTCAAAACGAATTTGAGGGTTTCGTCCCGAAAGATCGGATTTAAGGCCTTGTGATAATGAAATTTATAATTGTGGTTGCTCGGGTATATCGAGAGGGTTTTCATGCCCAGAGATGGCCCGACCCTTTTTGATGCTTTCTTTCATGCATTATCACCAAAATAATTTTCCAACAAAACAACAAAGAACTTTTATAAAATAACAAAGCGCTTCGGGGTTAGACAAATCTAAGTTTAATATAAATGAAGTATCAAAGGGCCTTAATTCTTATTTGATGAAGGATTTGAAAACAATGTTTTTCCAAAATGTCACTACAATATATTTTGTCTAAAAAAACTTGTATTTAAATCAAATCCTTCGTGCATAGCTCCAAAGAGGTACAACACTACTTTCAAAATAATGTTGCTCCCAAGTTAAAACAAGGCTTAGAACAACTCTTAAAATCAAAATACTTGACACAAATCTTAAAATCAAAACACTTGACACAAATTAAATAAATATCAAAAGCATTTCCAAAAACACACACATGCACTTAATGCTTAGAAAAAATCAACAAGATGCGGTAACCTTGTTTTCACGAAAGTCGGTGGGTGCCTAACAACTTCCTCTCGCTTAAGCAAGCCCCCGAATTCTACGAATCTCGGGTTCCAGACCAATTAAATAGAGTCACAACATATTGCGAAAACCTTCAAAATCGGGGATGAGTTGGTGGAAACTATCTGACTTAAGCTTAGCTCTGTCTAATTCAGCCCAATTATTAAAATCAATTTTTTCAAATAGTCGGCACTCATGCGAGTTCGATCTTTTCTTAAAATCTCACCCTTTAAATAAATTAATAGATATAATAAAATGCAAAGAGTAAGAAATAAACACATTAGAAATCGAAATTCTCGGCGTAGTCACTCTACATTACAAACACAATTAAACTATTATAAAGATAAATTAGTAGTCTAATGTAAAACTTTAAATTTTATTCTTTTTTCTTTTTTCTTTTTAAATTCAATAATAACATTAAAGATAACATACAAGTTTGTATTATTTTCTTTTTATTATAAATTAAATTTAATATTCTTTTAAATTACCATGAAAGTCTTTTAAATTACCATGTTGTTTATCAGATTGTTAATGGGACTAATAGATACCGCACGTTATCTTAATGTTGAATAACTTGGTACTATTTATATTCTATTGGAATGTAAACAACACAACCCAATTAGATAAAATTCTACCTTGCAACTTGTCTATGGACGAAAATTACTTTTCAACTAGAAGATTTTTCCTAGCGTTTTAAAAGTTTTGAATATCCTATGGGAAAATAAACCTCAACACATTATTTTGGGTCAACAGAAAGTGGGTTGAGTGTGTTTTGTTATATAGATTGTGATGATAAACCTAATTTTAATAACATGAGTATATTTGTCTAATTTTTTTTATTACTACTGTACCTATAATTTATGTATTGTAATATAATAGTTTTTCATAATAGCAAAATATTTATGACTAAAATTGAACCCCTAGAGTTTACTAGAAGAGTTATGCTTATATAGGCATTGGGATAAGTGGTTTTCGATTTGTTTCTTATACCATGTATAGTATAGAAGAAAAATAGGTGCGCTTGTTATCAAAAAAAAAAAAAAATTGCGCTTGTGGATCTGAATGGATATACTAATTGCTAACTACTTACGATACTTCTCATATTTCATTATTAATTTTTTCTCAAAAGTGGAGGGAGCAACAGATCGAACATAATCTCGTGTCAGATTTTTTTTTCCACTTTACAGATATTTTTCGTATTAATTGCTTCAAACTTTTTTTTTTTTGCAATTCTTTTACAATCTCAAATTTAGAACATAAGCTTTAATAGGTGGATTTGCATCTTTATTGAGTTTTTTTTTTGTTGTTTTTTGCATGATATATTTTAATTACAATTACTGAAAAGTTGTCGGTTTGTAAATTTTACCAACTATACATTGTATATTTATTATAGAAAAGGGTTTATATATATATATATATATATATATATATATATATATATATATATAGGGTTTTCATACATGTAGTAACAGGTTATCACTTGACACTATACATGACAATAACTTCTCAGCCATTGATCATAATAATAAATAGCTGAAATTAAGTGCAATTAATTCCCTACCGCTACACCTTGTAGCGGCAATGATGATCACTAATATTTGCCCAAAATACCCTCAGCCCCTACCGCTACTCTTTGTAGCGGCAAGCTGTTCTCTCTCATATACTCCATATATATAATGTTTACCAAGTTATTTGTCAATTGTCATAATGATGCTTTATGTTATCGAAATTCGTATCAAGGACATTAATGCAAAGGAAACAATTTTTATATACATGGCTGCATACTTTGCCACGTAAGTCAATTTAAGCCATATTATTTATCCTATACTTTTTAAAAATAAATGGATTCAATCCATGGCAACCGGTTACCATGGTCACTATTTCAGCAACTAACTTTTCATCCGTTGATCAATTAATTGGAAGGCTGAGATTGAAAAAGTTTTATACTCAAATTCTTCTGACCTTAAGCGGCTTTTATTTTAATAATAGGGCCCACACAGTAAAACACACATTGTAAATGGGTCCCACTTTGTCAGATTTTATAAAAAAAAGAATTTATTTTTAAAAATATACCAATCGCTACATGATGTAGCGGTTTGGCCTTTAATTTTTTATTTTCATGTCCAAACACGAGTGTAAATTGTAAGACCCCAACTTTTATGAATAAAGATTATTTTTTCTTGAAATATATTTTTAAATATTATGGTGTGGATTTGATATAATGATATAGTAAATGGGTAATATTTATAAATTTTGAAAAGTAAGCAAGTGGTTATATAATATTCGATTGGTCGGGGAATATTAGTTTTAACGGGAAAAATTAAATATGACGGCACAATCATTGGTGGACCCCACAACGAAAAAGTATTTTAAGTAGTTAAAAAGCAACAAAATTATCTTTTTATAAAAATAACGGCGAAAAGTTTTTGCCGTTAAACCGTTGAACTACCCGGTGATAAAAGAAACGATGTCTGGCGTTAGTTGCATAGTAGCACACGATATTGATTATTGATGTTTGATGAGTAGGTTTTCAACCTATGAATTGTATTCATTTAGCTTGTTATCTTGTTAGTTTTTGATTTCTTTCATGTTACTTTTGATGAGTTTTGTAACGATCGAGAAATTTATAATTTAATTAAAATATTTATTGAATTAATTAAATATTTTAAATAATTTATTTATTGAAGAAAATAAATAATTGATAATTGTGGTGAATTAATTTGGTAACTAAATTGATTAATGCTAATTAAATTGAATAATAATTTTATTGAAGGATTTAATTTAAGAAAATAATTAAATTAAATCAATTGCTTAATATTTAAGAAAATAATTAAATTAAATGAATATTTTAATTTAAAGGAAATAAATAAATTAAATAAAGTGATGTGTCTAATTTATTAATTAAATTGGATATATAATTATTTATTATTTATAAGTATAATGATAATAAGATTTTTATTATGAGTTATTTAAATTAACTAAACTAAAGTTATTTAAATTAATTAGAATGTGACACAAAGTAACTATATAATATAAATATTATAATAATAATCTAGTATGGAGAATTAGTGTGTAACCAAACGTAGCCTTATGGCTTTTGGTTTATTCAATGTATGACGCAAACCTTTGGCTTATTTTACACGGCGTTAGTGGGGAAGTGGGAGTCGGGTTTATAATTCCTACGCGTATTATTTCCTAAAATTTAGCGTTCCGCTTTTCTTATTCACGCATTTGGCTAAGGAGAAAACACAGAGGGTGAGAGAAGTTCGGAGAAATTGAGAGGGTATTCTCTGAGATTTCAAGAGGAAGGAGAGGATTGCTAAACCTTGTTATCATCTCTTGCTAGCATATAATCAAGGATTAAAGGTATATCTATTCTATTTTTATTTTTAGTTTTGGTAGTATATGTATATATATATATATATATATATATATATTCTTTTTTTGATATGATTTGGAAATCATGTGAATGGTGGTAGAGGTATGTGCATATAGTTTGCAAAATCTGTAATCGTCATGTATATTTGATGTTTGTTAGTCAAATTCGTGAGAAATTGGTGTGTAGAAAGAAAATGAAATATTAGTGTTCATATTTGAAAAATAGCCTTAGAAAGTACCAAATTTCATGCCTTATATGAGTTGTGATCTGCGAATTGAAGTTGGATTGTGTTAACATGTTAAGAAATGAAAGCGGTGTAATTGGAATCGTGTCGATTGATGAAGAAATGAATTAAATGATGATCGAATTAAGCTAAAGGTGTCAAAAATGGAGTTTTCATGAGAAAACATAAAATTTAAGGAATTAAAATAGTTTAATTTGATGTTTAATTGTTCTAAGTTGATGAATATGTGAGGAAACATGTTTGTGTTAGTTTTATATCAATTGGATGTGTATAATTTCAACATCTTAAGGGTGAAATTAAAGTGTTAGTTAGGCTAAAAAGCAGAACATTGTTCTTTGTATTTTTGGTTTTAATACGTGCACCAACAGTATAGCTGCCATGGCAAGGTTGAAAATAAAAGCAATGTTTCTTGTGGCGGTCCCGAACTTAAGTATGGTGCTTGTTGCGCCCATACCTTGATCTGAACGAGTCGATCTTCTTAATTGCAAATCATATATAACGGACTTGTGTTAGTTTAGCATGCATATTAATGATGTTAAGACATAATAGAAACTACAATAACAAGATGGTAAGATGTTGTAATTCAAAGTATGAAGATTTTATGTAATTATTTAAATAAGTTATAAAATTAAACTAAAAGTGATGTTTTCAAAAGTTGTAGATAAGCGATAAGGTTTATGTTGATTAATGTGTGATTTTAGAGCGTTAAGTATGTTAGCCTAAATGGTTGGAGTTCTAGGTTAGGGTTATGACCTAAATGATAGTTTAAACCCTAAAGCTAATATTCATACAACTAATTGTTGTTGCAATTTTCATGATGTATGTAGGGTAATTGAAGATTATATTACATTTGTGTAGCTTACAAACAAGGCAAGTTCTCTAACTCTACTTTCATAATTGTGCAAGTTTCTAAACCTCATCTCCTTACATTTGAGCAAGTTTTTCTAACTTCATTCTTATATTTATGAATGCAAGTTTCCAAACTTTGGTTGAGTGAGATTATTAATTCTATTTTTATATACGATTGATTAAGCTCTTGTAACCTAATTCGTTACATCGAGCAAGTTTCACTTTTCTAATTATTATACAAGCATATATTGTTCTAATACGTCGATTCAAATGAGATTGTTCTAACTCTTTTGATCATAGTAATATGCATGTGTATTATGTTTATTCAGTTATATATTGTTAATATCCGATCTTTGACTTTGATAGCCTTGTTCAGTTATACATTCTTGTATTAAACCTTTATTGATGGAAATTGAATAAGTGTTCTAAAATTCTAGAAACACTGATAAGGTAGTTCCAAACTAAACTTTTTTTAATGCAGAAATTCTAAATTCAAACTGAGACGAACAACCCTAACATAGGGGATTTTGTATGTGTAACGTTTAGATGTTTGTGCACAATACATGAGTACAAAGGGTGATCCCCCAAATGCGTTAAGAAGAGTGCATATAGTTTATATATTTATTAAGGTTAAGGTAATAATACCTAAATACCGAGAGACATAGTTAAATGGTCTTAAGACCCTCAGATATTAAATTCGAACTTGTTTTCTATTTTTAGATTCATAGAACAAGCTCCTTATTGTTCAACATTCGTTGTTCATTCTCATGTTGTTATTATCACTACTCTTTATATCAGTGAGCAATTTTTTGCTCACTCTTGCAATTAAACAATACATCTAAAGTCAAAAGAGGTGATGAGCCATCTACTAGCAAGGGAAAGGGCAAGATGTCAAAGTGTTGAAGAATTAGTTAACGTTTATTTAAATGCATGAAGTTATAAGACTTGTTTAATTTTTTGATGTATTCCGCAAACTGATGTAATAATTTAAGGTTAGATTACCTGGGATTGTTTATGAGATGATGTAACCCTTTAATGGGAAAGATTATTATTTAAAATTATTTAATGTTTTATCCTTTATTATGGGTAGTTAGATATAATTATTTTGATAGTGAGCACCAAATTCGGTGGAAATGAAGTACCCGGATTTGGGGGTGTCACGGGTTTTATGCTTATTGTAGGATATTCAGGATGCGTATCAATTTGCTAATATTGGAAGGAAGTTTGAGCAACTATGGACATTCTGGTTCCCTAGCGTAGGGCGCGTTGTGATGCTTAGTAAAGTGGCGCTGGCTATTAGAGGCGTGATTTGTTTACGGACGATGATGTCGCGGCCGTGTACCGCTTGAAATATATCGTAAGGGCCAGAGCTTTGTGTCGGCTTTTGATCGATCCGAAAGAAAATTTATTATGTGATGAAAGATGGGCATTGTTGGGAGTTTTTAATTCTTTATGTAATATGATCATTATAGGATTGTGTGATGGTTGTTATTTTCATTTTGTGGGAGTCTTTGACTAATGATTTGTTGGTGTTGAAAAGGATTTAGATTTCTTTTTGACTCTCTATGTGATGAGTTAGAGTTAAAGTAGGATTGGTAGTAGGAAACTGAGGTGTGGTCATATTTGATACTTGTGGGAAAAAGGATGGGGATATAATAAACACGCTTCGAGAACGAGATTGAGAAGCAAGAGCTTGGAGGAACGAAGAAGGAGAATAATTTCACGAAGATTTCAGATTTGAAGGGCGAAAAGGGTGGTGTATTACTATTCTCCTTTAATTTCAAATTGTGTAATTGGGATGATGTTTTACTTTATTTATTCAGTTTTTAATTCATTAGTTATGAACTAAATTACCTATTAGGTTTATAATGGATCTTTAAGTGGAACAATGATTATGTAATCTTGGTTTTCAGTTTAATAAGCTATTATTCAAGTTATCTATATTAATTTGAGCTTGAATTTATGAATTGTCTAATCAACAATTTTATGTGAACTTGTATGAATTCGAGAGATTAAATACGAATCTAGACTTAATTAATATAGCATGTGTTCTTGATTTTTGTGAATAAGCAAAATTGTTATGTATGTTAAGGTAGAAATACGCTTGACATCGCATGTAATCGTATAAAGAACTTGAACTTAAACCATCTTTAATTGTAATTCACATAGAGATATAGTGAGTTAGTTGATTAAGGTGTTTGACTTGATTCTATCTAAATTATGGATTTGGGTTAATACGGTATTAGTACATCGAGAGGTGGCTAGTGCTACATACGTGTTCTTGATTAATAAACTGGGATAGTGGATTAAACTAGAATAAGATAAAATAATCAGAGTGATGCTTAGAGTGAAGTTGTAAGCCTAATTCTCTATTAGTTGCCTCTTTTTTAATCTTAACAAAAGAGCTCTAACTCATGCAAGCATACATGCGTCAACAAGTAATACAGAACAAGTAAAGTATCGATACCACAAAGAAAGTTGTTTAACTTAAACTATTATTCATTAATTAATTCACTATATTTATATGCTCAAACTAATGACAAAACTTGGTTTGTTCTCGAATTGCAAATAACAACTAAAACAATAATAAGGATAGAATAAATGATATTGGAACTAATGGGATCCTAACTTCATTTAAAATTTCATTTAATCGCCACTATCATTCATAACTTGTTCACATATCACAAGAAAGTAGCCAAGAGCACTAAAAGAGTATTAGCCATTTTTCAATGCACTAAGACCTACTTACACAAACATCCATGGATATGCCAGACTCTATGTAATCATCAATATAACAAAAATCACTATATGTCTATGTGAAATTGCAACTATATTGATTTTAAGTTTAAGCCCTTATTCTAACTTATACGGTGAAATAGTATATGTCTATCTGGTTCATGAAATACATAAGCCATATAACACAGCCCTATATATGTATACTATCATGATTACAGTCCATATTTGCATGTTCATTTTCAATTCCATACAAATAATTGAAAACGAATGGTGATCAAGCATTCATACATGCAAAACAATCATAGCCAGATCCCATATGATATGCAAAACAAACCAACATTTAAGCATGCAATCAAACTACATATTAAAATCCGTTAGAATCCCATAATGGAGTTTAGTTCATGGTGAACCAAAAGCCATTATGGGATCAAATCTAAACACTGGTCAATAAACGTACTTGAGAAGATGAAAGATAAAACTATCAAACCCAATTGCTAAAAATAAATCAATATTGAGATCCTCATAAGAATCCAAGAAAACTAATAAAATAATCTACTCTAGTAGAAAATCCCCAAAAAAAGTAGAGTTGTGGCACCATATCTACGTTGGAATCTCCCAAGAGAGTAAACCCACATACGATCTAGAATACGTGAAAAAATCAAATGTCAAGTGATACCCCGACACCCGCAAAATCGTTTTTTAAATTAATTACATCCTTTAAAATTGGAAATAAAATAAAACAAGTCGGCGACTTAGAGCCCTCGGCAGCACAAGTCTCCGCTTGATATGCTTCATGCGAGACTTGCCGTTTTTCTATTTAAGCCGATCTCGTGCGGTATTTTCCTTTTACATTTAGAATCGGCGACGTGCTGCTCAATTCGTGATGCGGTATCGACATCTCTCAGAACTTGGATCACAGGTTCTTGTTCGATTACCCATCCTCTTCATGCGGTTGCTACTTGTTATTTCCTTGCTCTTTCACCTTCATGTCATATCTTATCTTTTACCTCGTCTCAAATCCATTAGCCTTATCTGCACTTATTCACCAAAAGGAGTTTTTTAAGTGCGAAATGCAAATTATCATGAAATGCTTTAAACCTACTAAAATGTACTTGAGATGTGAATTGGTACTCCATAAATAGTGTAAATCCTACTTATCAAATACCCCAAAACTTGAACCATTTTCTTGCCCTCAAGCAATGCATACTAATGAACAATAAAAATGCTACTATATTACTATGCAACTAATTCTCACATTGTCCCAACCATCATAGAAATGCTCCAATTTGCCTCGTCTTTTTTTTTACATTCGAGAATCTGATTCAAATCAAACTATAAGCCAAAATCTTATCTGAGATCTTGTGTGTGTGTGTTGTGTTACCAATACTTGATTTAGGTGTAGAATGCTTATGTATCTTTACTCGAATATATATATATATTATATATACTATGTATATATATATATATATATATATGCTACTTCGGACTATTCAACGTCTTAAAATAAACTAAGGTTCAACAATGGGCTTAAGCGCTTTATTCTACTCATGAGGGCGAATAATTTAGCACTTTCTCGCATGATGTTTATTGCTATTTTCTTTTCTTTTCTTTTCTTTCTTTTCTTCTTGGTATGCAATATCTTACTCTATTAGAACACCTTTGCTACTCCTTAGCGAGAGCTTTTCGACCAACGACTCCCGGACCATGAAAGACCTTAGAGGCGCTAGGTGTGAGACAATCCCCTCGACGTACTTTTTCAAGTAAAAGTGGGGGCCCCGAAATAAGAATAGCCATGTTATTTCTACTTTTCCTTTTTTCATTTTTTTTTATACACGAGATACCCATGTTTTCCCAAAGTTTAAAAATCGATGTTTTATCTACGATTAAAAAGTCACTTTTCACATATTTCTCTTTTTAACACTACATTTTTCTATCGAGCAATACACAACGTACTTCTTATACCTACAAGTGCTTGTGAACACATTTATCTGCAAACCAAAAGCATTTAAACAACATTATGAATTTCATTGTATAAAACGTTACATCTCATTCATATTATCAAAATATTCAAAAATCATTTAAAAACTTCACTCTCATCGTTGGCTGAACAAAAATTTTCTATCATACGGTAAGAAGCGTGAGGTATGCAATTATAACATGCAACTATATGCTAAAATGTAATCTAAACATGCAATAAAATTAAACTAACCATGCAAAACTATATGAATCATTCAAAACTAAAAATACTAATACCTAATACCCTAAACATAAAATATTCAATGTCCCAATTGAATGAAGGTAAAGATACGAAAAACTCCCCTAATTATCGGTGGTGCCACCCTCCTCGGGTGGTGAATCCGGGTTAATGGATATGGTCTTTGTTATTCCAAAGCGAGGCCATTCTTGTGTTATTCCTTGTTGCGCAAACGCTTCGGCTAAAGCCCTTGTGAGTCCCGTCGTAAATGTGCCCAAATTATCATATATGGCATCGACCTTGCGCTCCAACCTTCGGAGCTGGCGATCGCCATGGGTGGCACCTGCGTGCGTGATGAACGGACACACCTCGTCGGTTCATGGGTTGTTATGGTGGCTCTGGAAAAATGGGCTGAAGGATGAATCCTAGTCCGCGTGGGTGCGGTATACCACCTGTCCATTCCTTGAAATTTATAATAGATGCATGAGTGATTGTATGGTTTGGGTATTGTAGTTGCTCATTATGCCATTGGACTCCTTGTTGAGTCTGAGCATGGCTACCTGCCGATGCATCTTGGAATAGTCCCATTTCTATTCCCACGATATAACTTCGGCATGTTTCTATGGATTAAAAGTAAGCATCAATGTACTTGCCTTTGGCGATTCCCCACAAAATAATCGCATGCTAAGTGGTTATTGCATTGTAATGGTATGGAACTAAACTTAGCACAAATAAAGCGAGTTCGAACTGGGCATATCGATTCAATCTGGGATGGCGGAAATGATTTTGATTCGATTGTTCTGTCTTATACTTCCATTTAGTGCACGGAATACACAAATCGAGTAATCCAAACTACGAGCTGTCTCCCAAATAGTCGCCTTCTAACCAATCATCGGACCAGTGGGTGGTGCATCATATATGTTGAATACTTCTACGATCGCGAAGAGGCGATAATTCACTGATACCTTTCGAACTATCGTTATGGCTCTTGTTATCAACTCCGCAGCATTAGCATAAAATTCTCTAACAATCCCCATGGGGATAGGCATAGGAGATGCAGTTAAGCCAACCCAGTCTCGTTCAAGTATCATATGCCATAGTTGGCCATCCTTTTTTGCAGGTAGAAGTCCTCGTTCCTTCACAAAAGATTTGGCCACACTCCGATAATAGTCTTGTTGGGCTTTCAAACTGACAAATCTACTCTCGTCCAAGAACTCCTCTTCGTGGTGATCGAAAGAAAATTTGGATGAAGAGGAGAGTGATATTGCACGTGCTCGTTTTGGGCCCATGTGGGGATGATAGAGAGAATGTGGAGGAATTGTTGATTATTGTTCCCCAAAACTTATTGTTACACAACCTAGTAGAACCCTAAAAATTATAGCGGGGAATGTGATGTGTGGGTATGAACTTTGATTAGAGTTGATTAGCCTTCTAAATATAGGGGACATAATAATATCTTCTTTGTTATATTAGAGGAAAGACCCAATCGACCATGAACTCGACTTTTTGACATATAATTTTTTTTTTCCATTATCACGAGAGCAGCGCAGCGCGCTGTTACGATAATGGATTGTGGATTGCGGACGCGAGTGGCTATAATGGTTACGATCTATCGCATTGCGTAGGTAGCGATGATCGTATCTTTGTGTGCTTCCTACGGTAGTGCGATCCTGCATTTTGCACTGCTATATTTAATTGTAGGTGCGGTAAGAGATAGAAATGTGTGCTATCCATTGAACCTGCAATTCATCAATAGACATTATCAAAATAGAGTTTACCACATAAACATGAATGTCTATTGTATATATCATTATATACAATCTGGATACACGCTCCCTATCTTTGTTAGCTAATATGTTAATGTGTTAACTTAGGATTAAATAAGTTAACGAAATAAACAAAGAATGAAAGAGATTTTAGAGAAAAAAATAATGGGTTGCCTCCCATCCGGTAGCTAAGTTATAGTCGATTAAGCTTGGGCTTTGTCTCGATGTTCATGTTGAAGAAAGACTTGGCGACTTTACGTCATCTACCTCACCTCAAAGTAAGTAATGTTTTAAGCGCTGTCCATTCACCTTAAAAGGCTTGTCGGGAAATGTATCGAATATTTCGATTGCACCATGCGAAAAAACAGTTTTCACTGTGAATGGTCCTGACCACCTCGATTTTAGCTTTCCAGGAAAAAGTTTAAGTCTGGAGTTATAAAGCAAAACCCTTTGTCCTGGTTCAAATGCTCTCTTAATGATTTTTTGATCATGCCATTTCTTCTCTTTCTCCTTATAAAACTTCGAATTCTCGTATGCCTACAGTCTAAATTCATCAAACTCATTGAGTTGGTATAGGCGTTTCTCCCCAATAGCTGTCAAATCAAAATTTAGCTTTGAATGGCCCAATATGCTTTATGCTCTAGCTCCATGGGAAGGTGGCGTGCTTTTTCCATATCTGAGCTAAAAGGGACATACCTAATGGTGTTTTATCTGTTGCCCTATAAGCCCATCTTGCATCATCTAACTTCATGACCAATCCTTCCTTGTGGGATTCACAACTTTCTCAAGATTCTCTTGACTTCTCGATTGACACTTCATCTTGGCCATTTGTTTGTGGGTGATATCTTTGTAGCAATGCGATGATTCACCCCATATTTAGCCAATAAAGTACATAAAGCGCTTTTGTTGGAAAAGTGATACGCCTTAAATCATGATAGCCCTAGAGTCCCAAACCTCGTGTGATACTTCTATGTAAAATCGAGAGGACAACCTTGGCATCATTTGTCGGAAGAAATTTGCCACTTCTACCCATTTTGAAACATAGTCTACAATGAAGCGAATGTAGAGATTTCATGAAGAAATGAAAGGCCCATAAAATCAATTCCCCATAAATCAAAAATTTTGACTTCCAAGATTGTATTCAATGGCATTTCATTCCTTTTGAGATGTTCCCCACTTTCGTGACATCTATCACAATTGGACAAAATTGTACGCATCCTTGAAAATTGTCGGCCAGTAGAATCCTGCTTGTAGTATTCTTTCCGATGTTCTTTCACCACCATAGTGTCCACCATACACAATAGAGTGACAATCCTGCAGAATCCCCTCGGTCTCGCTATATGGAACACACCTTCGTATAACTTGATCAGAACATTGTTTGAATAAATAAGGCTCATCCCATATATACCATTTGACATCATACAGAAATTTCTTCTTGTGATAACCCACCAAATTGGAAGGTAGCATCTTACTTACAAAATAGTAGCATAATCTGCAAACCATGGCACTTCCCCTTTCACCACAAACAAGTGTTCATTTGGAAAAGATTCATTGATTAAAACCTTGTCATCTGGTTCTCTTTCCGGATTCTCAAGTCGAGATAAGTGGTCCGCCACTTGGTTTTCAGTGCCCTTCCTGTCCTTGATTTCCAAATCAAATTCCTGCAGTAATAAAATCCATCTGATCAATCGAGGCTTTACATCCTTTTTAGCCATTAAATGTGGAATAGCAGCGTGATCAGTATACACTATCACCTTTGTGCCGATCAAATATGCTCAAAATTTATCAAAGGTGTACACTACTGCTAATAATTCTTTCTCCGTGGTATTGTAGTTCAACCGTGCGTCTGTAAGGGTCTTGCTGGCATAGTAAATCACATGAAACATCTTCTCTTTCCTCTATCCCAAAGCAGCCCCTACAGCGTAATCACTGGCATCACACATCAGCTCGAATGGTAATTCCCAATCTGGTGCAGTAATAATTGGTGCGGATGTTAATTTCCCTTTTAGATGCTCAAATGCCGACATGCAAGCCTCATCAAAGATAAAATGTGCATCCTTCTCCAATAAACTGCATAATGGTTTAGTTATCTTGGAGAAGTCTTTGATAAATCTGCGGTAGAAACCTGAATTGCCCAGAAAGCTGCGAACACCCTTTACCGAAGTAGGTGGTGGAAATTTCTCTATAGTTTCCAACTTTGACCTATCTACCTCGAGTCCCTTCTTTAATACTTTGTGTCCAAGTATGATTCCTTCTGTGCCATAAAATGGCATTTTTCCCAATTTAGGACCAGTTTGTTTCAACACATCGCCAAAACCATCACCAAATTCTCGAGGCATAGATCAAGCGAGTCTCCGAAAAACGAGAAGTCATCCATAAATACTTCCACATTCATCGCTATCATATCTAAAAATATAGCCATCATACATCTCCGAAAAGTGGCTGAGGCGTTGCCTGACCCAAAAGACATCCTTCGAAGGCAAATGTCAGTATGGACATGTGAAAGTTATCTTTTCTTGGTCTTACTGGAGCTATCATTATTTGATTATAGCAGAATATCCGAATCCGAGGAAATAGTACTCACGACACATTAATCATCCAACATCGATTAATGAATGGTAGTGGAAAATGATCTTTCCTTGTAGCTTTATTAAGCTGCGGTAGTCCATCTAAACTCTCCACCACATCGACATTAGTTAGTGGTTGGAATCAACTTGTTGTTCTCATTAGTCCTTCTTGTCATGCCACCCTTTTTTGTTACACACATCCTTGGGCTCACCCATGAGCTATCCCGAGATTGGATAGATTATTCCGCATCCAACCATTTTAGCACCTCTTTCTTAACCACTTCTTTCATTATCGATTAAGTCTCCTTTGTTGCTCAACCGATGGTTTACTTTCATCTTCCATCGAGGATTTTATGCATACAAAATGAAGGTGATCCTTTGATACTCTTTATGGTCCAT